>CP125975.1:99850841-101051615 GCA_030063025.1 Avena longiglumis | reverse complement strand
AGGTTATGACGGCGTGGCGGATTTAAATCAAAAACATAATTTAAAACCAGATTTAGATCCAAACTTTAAACTGCTATAACTTTTGAATACCACGTTAGATTTTTACAAATTTTATACCGTTGGATTCAGTGAAACAAGACCTTTCTGAATGTCCAATTGGTTTAACAAATAGTAACCATTAAAATGACTCTATTTGTAGAATCTTGTTTAAAGCTATTTTGAGTATAGTTATAATTTGGTAATTAGTTTTAATGTTAAATAAGTTTTAATGGGATAAATTTTGTGCCCTGTTATGTTTCAGTGTCATGCACATGCTTGGAAAAATTTCCAAAATCACCACTTAGTAAAATACTTGCATGCATGCATTCATATTATTTTTGATTGAATATTTTGTGTGAATTTGAATGCTATGATTTTTCTTGTAGATTTTGCTAGTGATTGTGATTGTGAAGAGTGCTACTCTCCCCACTACCAAGGCAAGTGATATTTTCATGAATATTTCTATCCTAAGTTTTATACTAGCATTAGATATTTTGCTAAAGTATTGCATGCTATTTTGCCTAGTGCTAAGATGGGAAATCCTAAGTAGAGTAGAATAGTAGAATTGCTAGGGAATTTTCCTAAGTTAAGTTATCATAACCTGCTTAGCCTAGATACTTAGCAAACAAGGGTGGTGAACATCTGTACTTGTTATGATGAAAATATTTCTAAGTCAAGAGACTTATGTTTTCTAATAAAACAACTAAGATCAATGAACCTCCTGGGTGGAATGGATGTTTGGGTTATGTTGAGTGGTTACACAAGGCCATGGACTTGGGTTGTGTATCTCACTTGTGGTATGCCACCCAGGCACAAAGGGATTTGGAGGCCAAGTGTTGACAAAGCTTACAGTGCAACCACTTGGCAATATGGGCTCTTCCATGATCATATAGGTTGCTAGAACTTAGTCATTTGGACAGTTGGTGGTAGATGGGATGATAGGTTGGAACGCGTCCATTTGACTAAGGAAAAGCTTCTGAAAGGTCCTGTCTTGGGAAACCAAGTCTGGTGGGGAAAGTGCACAACCTCTGCAGATGGAAGAACCTAAGTACTTAGCCTAGTCCAAGGCAATGGACACTTTTGAGCATCAAGACATGGAAGCTACAAGAATCTCATAACTCCAACTTCTAAGTAAAATTTATGGGTGAACAAGGGTGAAGACCCCAATGTCTATTGGTGGTTATTTGGGAATGTTTTGGCAAAGAAAACTTAGGGATTTCAACTAATAGGTAAAACCTATTTTAAGCAATGCAAGCCAAGCTACACTTAGCCAAAATTCAAATAGTAATATAGTCCACTTAAAATATACTAAGGTATCACTTGCCAATACTATTCCAAAGTATTGACCCTCTGTGGCTGTAACTTGTGATGTTGCAGGTTATTCTGATGATGATTAGGAGCCATGAGTCTACACTCAACATGCTTGCCTGTGGCACATGAAGATGAAGACTTATGTTTATTTACTTATTCCTTAAAACTCTTGTATTAGGCCTACGGCCATGAGTTGTAAAAGACTATGTTTTATCTCTGGAATGAATGTAATAAACGACCTTTGTATCTGTGTACTTCATCTTAAACTGTGGATGCTAGCATTGATCCAGGGACTAGCATTGCAATCACAGGGATCCTTTCCTTTATAAAGGGTGGGTCTAACAAATCTAGTCCACTAGATCTGGATCCAGTGGATCACGTTGCTTAGACCAAAAGCCAGCAACACAAATGGTGAGCACAGCGGCGGCGCGTTTGGCGATGGCACTCCGGCGAGGCCAGAGGGCAAGGGAGGGGGATTAATGAGGTCACAGAGACGCGGTGAAGCTCAATGTGGTCAGAGACGAGGCTGGGGCGCACGAACACGGACGAAATCGCTCGCCGGAGTGAAGCTGGGCGTCGGGTGCTCTCGGTCGTCGACGGAGGCTATGCTCTGGTGCGAAACAAAACAAACGGAGAGTGTTATGAGAAGCGCAAGGCGATGATGAACAAAGTCGCGTGATACAGAGAGCAAGGCACGCACGATGCTTACCGCAATCGGTCGCCGGAGCTCGTCGGGACAGCGACGGTGCGAGGAGAAAAGCGAGCAGCCTGGTGGCGCATAGAGGTGGTTGAGTGGGGGTAAATGGAGCGGAGGCCGTGGGATTTAAGTAGCAGGCTCGGGGACGAGAATTACGCCCGCAGTTACTCGGAATGAATCGCGAAATCAAAGGGGGAAACGGCAGCGACGAGCAGGTCATCGCGCGGTGTTTGGGGACGAAGGGGTGACGTGGAGGGGTGGTCCACTTTTCAGCGAGGTGAGGGTCTGTTTGCGCATGAGAAAGAGTGGATAGGGGGAGGTGGCCGGGTGGGCTTCGCGGGCTGCCTTCGTTGTTGGGCTGAAATGGTGGCGTCAGCCTGTTTCCTTTTCTTTTTCTTTTTCCAATTCGATTTTCAGGAAAGCAATTCAATTCAAATTCAAATGAGTTTGAATTCTAATTATTTTGGATTTTTGAAGTAAAATCTTTGCACTTAATTGAGTATAAAACCTTACTGTATGGTCAAATTCACTTTGACACTTTGAAAATAAAATAAACCATGCCTTTAATTGATATACACATATATGAGGCATATAAATGGTTTTGCTTTGAATTTTGTTTTGAAATTTTTTGTGCAAGCTTTGCATCCATTTTAAAACATTACTAAACCATCCAAAGCATTCTCATACTTTGAAAATGAAAATAAAATAAGAAATAAGACCATTGCCTTATTTGCATGAAATAATAGGCATAACATGGTTTTTCTTATTTGAAATTTTGTTTTGAAAGACCAATGCTATGAATGCATGAATGATATGCAAACTTTTAATGAATCATGATTTTTGGGATGTTACATGGACACCTTCTATTGCTTGTTGTTTGGTAGATAGTCGGCCTTATGAGTCATAGTCTCCTGCTTAGGTATTGCTTTGCACCTTTGAGTTCCACTATTGTTGGGAGATTGGCACATGCTTAATGGTGGCGATGATCATGGCTTTAATTACAACTTGATAATTAAAATACTGGAAATAGATATAACTAATGCAGAGGCACCGGTGAGAAATAGTTGAGATTTGGTTGTTATCCCGCCCACTTGTGTCCACCTAGTACCCCGAGTACTTGATGCATGTTCCTTGACTATCGCACTATCCGTATGTGGGACCATAAATCCCCTTATCCCGAGCTTGATTCACATCTTATTTTTGGGGGACACAAACTAGTTTGGATCGTTATTACTATCCTATACTTATGCCATGCTTTACTGCTTTATTTACTACTATTCCTCGAGGAGCGTTTACTACTGCACTATTTTGGATCGCGACATGGTTACATGGTATCGACAAGCCCAATCACACTTTCGGGTTCCCAGTCATTACAACCGTTCTCGCAAACCATGGGTACGTCTCGGAGCCGGCCAACTTTGTTGCGGGTAGCTTAGTGGGGTGACCTCCCAAAATAATTTTTGAATCCTATGAATGCTTTGTCGTGAGGCCTCGTTGTGTTTCATTTGGTTTTTCCAAGGTCGATCATGTGTGTGTTGCTATTTGTGCACCCCTGGAGGATAAATATTTTCGAAAATCCGTGTCTATGGTTATGGACTACTTGGAGCACAATGTCTTGATCATAGATAGCTATAAATAAAGTAGTGCTATAAATTTGACTCTGGCATGACTAGTAATCAGCTTCACTGTAACGGAATGGATTAATAAAAGTGCCATCAACTAATGGAAGTGGGGTGTCTCATGCTATCTATATCTGCCTACTAAGTATTGCAACTACAACAGATTGGTTAATTAAAAGTACCAAAAACTGAAGGAATTGAGATATCTGATGCTAACTATATCTAACTAGTAAATACGACAACTTCAATGGAATGGTTAATAAAACTAGCCACTATGTGAGTTTCCTCGGAATGACTTGCTCGTTTGATCTTGAGGAGGAAATATCAGGATGGGTATGTTTGGTGTTAGCATCAGGTTGGTTCCGAATAAGTCTTTCTTATTCCTCTCTGATAGCCGTCAGTTGTATCGAGTCTCTATAGGTTGTTTAGTGCATGCTTCGCTGCCGCTTAAGTCCACCATACCTATGTAGACAAGAGCCGTTGAATTCTAAGACTCGACGTTTACTAGCCTCTGTACTGACCTCTCTCTTTTTTCCTTTGCCCTTTGTTGGCACCCCTTTTGTTTTGACAGGTTTTAGTTTGGCGACGTTAGCAAGGTTACCCTTCCGGCTTGGACCGGGCAGGGTTATGGACGCCATTAGTTATTCGTCAAGGCTCTTATCCCAAATTGCATCTTATCCATACTCGGATGTTGTATCGTTTTCAAGGTGATTTGGATCTTTTTACTGTATATCTATATTCTTGACTCATTGAGTCATTGTTTTATATATATATCTTGTGGGTTCCATCGTGAACTATTGTGTAATGGTATTACTTCGTTTTTCACTCGCACGCAAGTACATGGTGGGCATCTTTGAATCATTTCTATGCTTGTTTTGGCAGACAGCTCTAAAGTCTGCATAGGGCCGATTTGAGGGTGTTACATGCATCTCCCCCCAACAAAGTGGTATCAGAGATAAGGTTTAGTTTGTATTCAGTATCAGAGCAAGGTTTGTTTTGGGCTGAGTGCTTTTGATTATGGTGAAGGATGGAAGTGAATACCAACATAATGATTTCTTTGAATGATACAAATTATCAAGCTTGGAAGAGGAAGAGTGTAGGGGTCCCAACCTTTAATAAGGTAGATCCCATGTGTTTACAATGCTAGTCCCTGGATCAATAGCTAGCATCCACAGTTAAGATGTAATATCAAGAAACAAAGGTCATAATACAACTTTATAACCAGGAATAACATAATTTTATTACATCTTACATAGCTCATTTGGCTATTACAATACATTGCAGCAGAATATCTATAGCATGGGGTCCTTCATCTTTAAAGTGCCACAGGCAGACATGTTGGTTGTAGAATTTGTAATCCTAATCAATCAATCTTCACTAAAATCAATCAAACCTGCAACATTACAAATTACATCCACAAGGGTCAATACATTTCAATTGTATTGGCAAGTGATACTATGGTAGTATAGTGGAGTCTATCATCTATATGCATTTGGCTAAGTGGAGTTGAGGCTTGCATTTCTTAAAATAGATTTTTCCTTATCATTTGAAAACACTAAGTTTTTGTTTGACAAAATCATCTTTTGCAAGGCATCTACCAATCAAAGATTTGAAGATCCTTTAACCCTTGTTCAACCCACAAGTTTTTTTAACTTATAAATTTGAATGATGAGATTCTTGATTGCTTCCATGTCTTGATGCTCAAATTGTCCTTTACCAGGGACATGGCTAAGTACCTAGATTTTACTCTCTGTAGAGGTGGTGCACTTTCCCCACAAGACTTGGTTTCCCAAGACAAGATCTTTCAGAAGCCTTCCCTTAGACAAAAATGGACGCACTCCAACCTATCAAACTCTACCACCCACTATCCATATGGCTAAGTTCTTGCAACCTATATGATCTAGGTAGAGCCCATAATGCCAAGTGGTTGCACTTGAAGCTTCTCAACATTTGACATCTCAAATCTCTTTGTTCCTGGGTGGCCATCCACAAGTGAGATACACAAGGTAAACCAGTGGGCCTTGTGAACCACTCAACCAAAATCCACCAAGCAATTACCATTCCACCCAGGTGATTCATTAACTTAGTTGTTTTATTAAACAAAACACAAGTCCTCAGACTTAGAAATTTTTCCATAGTGTGAATATATATTCCACCCATGTTTTCTATTAGCTAGGCTAATCTTGATAGTAGTAGGAATCTTAACTTAGGAAAAATCCTACTAAGGATTCATCTACTAGGTTTTCCTATAGCAAGGTTTATACTTAGCAAAAATTCATGCAAGTTTTACTTAGAGAAAAATCACTAATGCATAGTGAAAGAAATGGGACAAAAAGTATGAAGCATCACTTGCCTTTTTGGTAGAGTATGGGTTCACTCCTTGTCCTTGCAACAATCACACTCTTCAAGTCACTACAATTCAATCAAGCAAGGTACAAGTTCAATCTACCAATCAAGCAAAACAACACATAAAATCATAGAACTAAGATAATGCATGCAAGCATGCCAAACTTTGTTTTATTTGGAAAAGTGGTTCCTAATGGGTCATAAACATTTGAAAACACCTAATGGTCATTTTGTAAAGTGGCAAAGTCATTTGCTAAAGGTTTCACTTTATAAACCATTTTCAAAACAAAGTATCATGTTATGTGGTGTAGACATATTTTTTACTAAGGCATTAACCTATAGGGTTCACCAAATATGTTTTCAAACCACAAAACTTGGTGTTTGGGGTCTGAGAGTTTAAAGCAAAACATTTTCCAAAGGTTTTCTTCCAAAACCATTTTTAATAAATAAACCACATTTCTATTTGACTAGAAATGGTTTTAAATCAAAGAATCAATCTTTTCTTTCACCAAATTCATTTTTTAATCCACAAAGTGTTTCCTAATGTTAGTAGGTTCAAATCACACCATTTGCCAAAGATTTTATCCCCAAATTCATTTTTAAACAATTTTCACATCCTTAACAAGCATACAAATGTTTCTGCAAAAACAAATATTTTCCCAGAAGCTTTTTGCTAAACAAAAGGCATGGTTGGCTAGGGCTTGTCTTGCTGATTCCAATGATATAAAGTTTGAAAAATTTGGACGTGTGGTTTAAAAGTTGTTCAATTTACAAAATTGAAAATCTAATAGATCAAATCTGTCTTTTAAATCAACTACAGGCCACGTGTCTATCTCTGATTGGACAAAAACGGTTCGCACGGATCGGTTACTGGGTGCTTTGGATCTAACTGAAAACATGCGGCTCAGATGGTCGCGTACCCTTTCGATTGGATCTAATCCTAGCCAGATGATTCGCATCCTAAGGCTACAACGCGTTTGCCAGGGACTGGCGGCGCTGACGGTGGCTACGCGGCGGCGCGGCTCTATCGATGACGTTGTCGATGAAATAGGACGAGCGGGGAAGAGTGAGGTTGCTCACCAGGTTCGCAATGAAGCACTGATTCTCGTTGTTGCTTTGGTTGGCCAAGGGGAGCACGGAGGTGACGACAATTGCTCGCCGGAGTTGATCTGGGCCTCGGTGCGGTCAGACGTCGACGGGGGCGAAGCTATGGGTCCTGCGCGACTAGTTGGCGAGTACCTGGATGATCACAAGGCACATGCAAATACAATGGTGTGAGGCTCTGGTCAAGGCGCGCACGGTTCAAAGCGATGGCTTAGGAGTTGTCTGCAGACGGCCAGGTCGCTGGTCGCTTGAGGTCGTGAGGCACGCCATGAGCGAGTTGGGGATGCAGAGAGATGCACCAGGGCTTGGGGAGGATGCGAGCTTGGTCAGGGAGGCAGGGGGCGTTGCGGTGCTGCCAGAATTGGCCAAGAACCTCGTCGGAGACGGCGGCGGTGCAAGAGAAATTTGAGACTGTGGCTCTTGAGGCGTGGTGTTTGGGGGAAATGGAAGAGGAGTAAGAGGGGATTTATCACGCGTGATCACTGCGAGGTTTAATCGCGGCATTAAGGCGAATTGACGACGCGAAATCAGTGGCAGAGACGAGAGAAGAACCGGTCGCGGGGTTGAAGACGGTGAGCTGGAGGGGTGGGGTCCGCTTGGCAGTGAAAGAAAGGGAGTGGAGGTGGGGGCCAGTGTTCAGTGATTGTGCGGGTCGTTTCGCGAGTGAGGGAAAACGCTTCAGGGGAAAAGAGGAGGTGGGCAGCGAGTTGGGCCTTGTTGGGCTGCTGTTGTTTCTTTTTTTTTGTACATAATCTTTTTCCTTTTCTATTTCTATTTACTGATTTGAAATTCAATTCACAATTCAAACAACAAGACAAACATTCAAATAATTCAAACAATCACCACACTTGTAATAAGTTTTTGGTTCTGTTTATCAACATAAACCAAATCCCAAATTAAAATAATATTTTTATTCTTTTTAGGATCCATTCATTAATTAAATAAAATGGACCTTTAGTTATTTAATCAAATAGGGTTTGATTTATTTAATAAAATCTCCATTTGAAATCCAAATATTTTCAAAACCAAATCAGTAGGTTTTATTTGGAAATAAAGAAAATACTTGGAAAACTTGTTTAGAATAAAATGACATTTTTATTTTAGGGTCCATTAATAATTAAATAAAATAGACCTTACTCATTTAATCAAAATAGGATTTGTTTTATAAAAACTTTATTTGAAACCTAAAATAAAACCAAAACACTTCAGTAGGTTTTATTTGAGAATATAAAATACTTGGAAAACTTATTTAAAATAATTAAATAAGTTTTAGTGTTTATTTAAAATAGGAAAAGCCTTTACTTAAATAAAATTGGATATTAAATCCTTATTATTTTATTTAAATAAACCTTTACTATTTTTATCAAAACAAAACATTTTATTTCAAAACAATGGCCAAGGTTTAATTTGGATTTATAAATAATCCTTATTTGTAAATCTATCTTTTCTTTTGAAAACTAAATCTTTTATTATAAGATCCAAAAATAGTATTATTAAATATTTTGAAGTTTATTGTTTATTTAACTTTTTAAATCCCTTTAGGATTTTATTTGATCCAAATAGGTTTTGAAAGTTTTCCAAATGGATTCAAAAAGTTTCTTCTCACCCTGAAAATCAACAAAGTTTTATTTTATTCATTTATTTTTCACATTACAAGATTTGGAAAATCTTGGGATGTGACAGGCTACCACCCTTAAAATAAATCTGGTCCCGAGATTTGGGGAGGCTAGGGGTTACAAGTAGGCTTAAAACAACTAGGGTACTACCACCCTTAAAAATTTTCAAACTAAATTACATCTTGGCTTGCTTGGGATCCTGGGGAAACTTCTCTGGGCAACCTTCTGCATAGTGTCCTTTGTTTCCACACTTGACTCATGGGCCAAGGTTGAGATCCTTCATAGACTTGTTTAACTTGTTCTTCATCCTTTCTGGATAATTGTTTACATAGTGGCCTAGTTTCTTGCATTTGAAACACATCACTTGGCTGATATCTTTCTTTTCCTTTGGTATCATTGCCTCTTGTTTGTTTCTTTGGTTCTTCTTCTTTTCTGGGCATTCATTGGCATAGTGTCCCATCTCTTTGCAATTGTAACATTGCACTTGAGTAATATCCTCCTTGTTAGGGTTGGGGCATTTCTTCTTCGTCTTTTTGGGTCTCTCCAAAGCTAGGAGTTCTTCTAGTTCATGTTCTTCATAGGTGGGAGATCTTTCTCTCTTCTTGGGGCATTGATCTTCATGTTCCTTGGATGTATGCTCCTTGTCTCCACAAGTATTGCTAGCTTGGGTTCCTTCTAAAATAACATCTTTGTCATCCTTGTTGTCATTAGCTCTTTGGGAAAAGTTTTCTCTCATGTTGATCATTTGAGTACTCAATCCTTGCAACAATTGGGATTGAAGTTTCAAAATCCTTTGTATGGCTGGGTCTAGTCCATTGTTATTGGCTAAAAGCTGAGTTGTCTCTTGGCTCAAATGTTTTTGAGTTGCTATAAGTTCTCTCATGTTGTTCTCTTGGTTGGTGTTGGTGTCATCAACCTTGATGTTTGGAGTTTCTTGGAGAAGTCATCTGTTTGGGTTGGATTGGGATTTAGAATAGGAAAAATATTTCTAAGTAATCAATTCTAATCACACACATCACAATTCACTCAAGCAATGTGCAAGCAATCACAAACAAACATTCCACTCAAACACAAAGTTTCAAGCATATTTTTAGGCAACCAAAAATATTTTTGTTACACCACATAAGTTGGTGTGTTAGACTTAACTATAATATGGTGGTCCATCTATATGGTTCACTTGTGATCTTTCCATCCTCCTTGGTTGCTTCTTCTTGCATGAGATCTTGGTTTCCTTGAGAAAAACTCTTGGTTACAAATACTTAAAAGTTGTTGATGGCTGCTTCTTATTTTGCATTCCCTTAGTCTCCAAATCTTGAGCAAGATTTCCTTATCTCACTTGTAGTCCTTAGTGATATCCAAGTTGGAAGTCCTTGGTGAACATGCTGAAGATGTTGAAGTCATTAGAGTTGAAGAAGTTGAAGTCATTAGAGTTGAAGAAGTTGAAGTAGTCCTTTGCACATGGTGTAGTCTTTGGCCATGGGTAGGTTTTTCCACTAAGTTGAAGTAGAAGAGATGTAGAGTTGAAACCAAAGTGGTTGAGGAAAGAGTTTACAAGATTGTTTGTAAATAAGTCTTGGAACAAAACAACTCCTATTTTTCTAAGGGTTTTTTGTCCAATCCTAGGGTTTACAAATCCTACAGGCAACACAATGCTCTGATACCATCTGTAGGGGTCCCAACCTTTAATAAGGTAGAGTCCCCTGTGTTTACAATGCTAGTCCCTGGATCAATAGCTATCATCCACAGTTAAGATGTAATATCAAGAAACAAAGGTCATAATACAACTTTATAACCAGGAATAACATAATTTTATTACATCTTACATAGCTCATTTGGCTATTACAATACATTGCAGCAGAATATCTATAGCATGGGGTCCTTCATCTTCAAAGTGCCACAGGCAGACATGTTGGTTGTAGACTTTGTAATCCTAATCAATCAATCTTCACTAAAATCAATCAAACCTGCAACATTACAAATTACAGCCACAAGGGTCAATACATTTGAATTGTATTGGCAAGTGATACTATGGTAGTATAGTGGAGTCTATCATCTATATGCATTTGGCTAAGTGGAGTTGAGGCTTGCATTGCTTAAAATAGATTTTTCCTTATCATTTGAAAACACTAAGTTTTTGTTTGACAAAATCATCTTTTGCAAGGCATCTACCAATCAAAGATTTGAAGATCCTTTAACCCTTGTTCAACCCACAAGTTTTTTTAACTTAGAAATTTGAATGATGAGATTCTTGATTGCTTCCATGTCTTGATGCTCAAATTGTCCTTTACCAGGGACATGGCTAAGTACCTAGATTTTACTCTCTGCAGAGGTGGTGCACTTTCCCCACAAGACTTGGTTTCCCAAGACAAGATCTTTCAGAAGCCTTCCCTTAGACCAAAATGGATGCACTCCAACCTATCAAACTCTACCACCCACTGTCCATATGGCTAAGTTCTTGCAACCTATATGATCTAGGCAGAGCCCATAATGCCAAGTGGTTGCACTTGAAGCTTCTCAACATTTGACATCTCAAATCTCTTTGTTCCTGGGTGGCCATCCACAAGTGAGATACACAAGGTAAACCAGTGGGCCTTGTGAACCACTCAACCAAAATCCACCAAGCAATTATCATTCCACCCAGGTGATTCATTAACTTAGTTGTTTTATTAAACAAAACACAAGTCCTCAGACTTAGAAATTTTTCCATAGCGTGAATATATATTCCACCCATGTTTTCTATTAGCTAGGCTAAGCTTGATAGTAGTAGGAACCTTAACTTAGGAAAAATCCTACTAAGGATTCATCTAATAGGTTTTCCTATAGCAAGGTTTATACTTAGCAAAAATTCATGCAAGTTTTACTTAGAGAAAAATCACTAATGCATAGTGAAAGTAATGGGAAAAAAGTATGAAGCATCACTTGCCTTTTTGGTAGAGTATGGGTTCACTCCTTGTTCTTGCAACAATCACACTCTTCAAGTCACTACAATTCAATCAAGCAAGGTACAAGTTCAATCTACCAATCAAGCAAAACAACACATAAAATCATAGAACTAAGATAATGCATGCAAGCATGCCAAACTTTGTTTTATTTGGAAAAGTGGTTCCTAATGGGTCATAAACATTTGAAAACACCTAATGGTCATTTTGTAAAGTGGCAAAGTCATTTGCTAAAGGTTTCACTTTATAAACCATTTTCAAAACAAAGTATCATTTTATGTGGTGTAGAAATATTTTTTACTAAGGCATTAACCTATAGGGTTCACCAAATATGTTTTCAAACCACAAAACTTGGTGTTTGGGGTCTGAGAGTTAAAAAAAAACATTTTCCAAAGGTTTTCTTCTAAAACCATTTTTTAATAAATAAACCACATTTCTATTTGACTAGAAATGGTTTTAAATCAAAGAATCAATCTTTTCTTTCACCAAATTCATTTTTGAATCCACAGAATCTTTCACCAAATGGTTTTAAATCACAGAATCTTTTTCCTTTTCTATTTCTGTTTACTGATTTGAAATTCAATTCACAATTCAAACAACAAGACAAACATTCAAATAATTCAAACAATCACCACACTTGTAATAAGTTTTTGGTTCTGTTTATCAACATAAACCAAATCCCAAATTAAAATAATATTTTTATTATTTTTAGGATCCATTCATTAATTAAATAAAATGGACCTTTAGTTATTTAATCAAATAGGGTTTGATTTGTTTAATAAAATCTCCATTTGAAATCCAAATATTTTTAAAACCAAATCAGTAGGTTTTATTTGGAAATAAAGAAAATACTTGGAAAACTTGTTTAGAATAAAATGACATTTTTATTTTAGGGTCCATTAATAATTAAATAATATAGACCTTACTCATTTAATCAAAATAGGATTTGTTTTATTAAAACTTTATTTGAAACCTAAAATAAAACCAAAACACTTCAGTAGGTTTTATTTGAGAATATAAAATACTTGGAAAACTTATTTAAAATAATTAAATAAGTTTTAGTGTTTATTTAAAATAGGAAAAGCCTTTACTTAAATAAAATTGGATATTAAATCCTTATTATTTTATTTAAATAAACCTTTACTATTTTTATCAAAACAAAACATTTTATTTCAAAACAATGGCCAAAATTTGGCTTTATAAATAATCCTTATTTGTAAATCTATCTTTTCTTTTGAAAACTAAATCTTTTATTATAAGATCCAAAAATAGTATTATTAAATATTTTTAAGTTTATTGTTTATTTAACTTTTTAAATCCCTTTAGGATTTTATTTGATCCAAATAGGTTTTGGAAGTTTTCCAAATGGTTTCAAAAAGTTTCTTCTCACCCTGAAAATCAACAAAGTTTTATTTTATTCATTTATTTTCACATTACAAGATTTGGAAAATCTTGGGATGTGACAAAGAGGAAGGACTTGTTATATGTGAAGGATTACTGAAAGTCGGTGTTCTCCACTGGGATGCTTGTGATATGAAAGAAGATCAGTGGGGGGGTACTTCATCTCCCAAGCTTGTGGGTTCATCCGACAATGGGTGGAGGATAATGTTTTGAACCATATCATTGATGAGTCACATGCAAGTACTTTATGGTAGAAATTGGAGGAGTTGTATTCCTGCAAAGAAGGTACTAAGAAGATGTTCTTGATCAAGAAATTGATGCGCTTGAGATACAAGGAGGGCACTCCAATTGCAGATCATGTGAATGAATTTCAGGGCATTATAAATCAGCCATCTTTAATGGGAATCACATTTGAAGATAAAGTGAGAGCCTTGCTGCTATTTGGCTCATTATCGGACACTTGGGAGACCTTTAAGGTCACTGTGTGCAATTCAGCACCTAACGGAGTTGTCACTTGGATCCTTGTGAAGACCAAGGTACTACATGAAGAATCCAGAAAAATTTCTGATAAGGACGGTTCTTTCTCACATTCTAAAATGTTAGTGACCGAGTCATGGGTAAGAAGCAAGAGTAACGGTACGAGTAAGGGATGATAAAGAAGTAGAAGCAAATAAAAAGGCAAAGACAAGTATATTGGTATTATATTCCATCACCGCCATGAGAAGGGCCACATCAAGTGGGATTGTGAATAATGGAAGAAAGACAAAAATAAAAAGAAGAAATTTCATAAACAAAACGACAGTGATAGTGATAGTGAGGAAGGACAAATCACTGCGATTGAGGAGATCATGCTTCTAATGCATTAAGAACATGATGGCAGCGATGTTTCCACTATTGAGGAGAGGATCACTGTATTTTCTAATGATACCATCAGCCTTGCAGATGGTGATGAGATGACTTGGATTCCGGACAACAATGCTACCATACATGCTGCATCTCATAGAGATCTCTTCACCAAATACACATCAGGTGATTTTGGTGTTGTGAAGATGGGAAATAATGATAGATCAAAAACATTAGAAGAGGAGATGTGCACTTGGAGACTGAAAATGGTACGACACTAGTCCTCAAGTCGGTGAGGCATGTTGAGGCCCTTCGGCTCAACATTATCTTAGTTGGATTGCTTGATGGAGATGGATACTTGAGCAGATTTGGAAATGCACAGTGATACGTCCATTTTGCATCACTATTCTATATCATAATTTACTGCTATTCATTGATATATTTCATATTAAGAGGTGTTACTTATGTTATTTCATCTATTTTTGCATGTTGGATGATTTTTGGAGGATGAACTGCTGGAGTCAGGATTCTGATGGAAAAAGCGGTATTCAGATGCAATTTTCGCAAAGATCAGAAAATACACGGAAATCCTATTTTCCAGAAGACAAAAGAAGCCATAAGGGGAGGCATAGATGGGCCATAGGGGGCCCACACGCCACCTGCGTGGGCCACCCTAGGTCGCGCCACCAGGGGGTGTGGCCACCCTGGCCCACCTCCTGCTTCGCCCTTTCGCCTATATCTTCTCCTCGAAACCCTAATACACAGGGAGCGACCATAGAAAGATTCCACCGCCTCTGCGGGGCAGAAACTACAAAGAGACAAAGAGCTCTCCGGCAGGCAGATTTCTGACAGGAAAATTCCTTCCCGAAGAGGGGAGATCATCGCCACCAACACCGTCATTAAGCTAGACCACCATCTCCACTAGCACCATCATCACCACTCCATCCCGCTGTAACAATTGTGTTGAATCTTGCATAGTTCTTAGGGGAAACTTTCCCGGTGTTGATTACTTTTATAGTTGATGCTTGTGAGTGAAACCAATGAATTATTGTTTATGTTCAGATTGTTATTCATCATCATATCATCTCTGATCTTGATCCATATGATGTCTCGTGAGTAGTTCGTTTAGTTCTTGAGGACATAAGAAAGTCATGTTGTTATTAGTGGATTTGTGTTGAGATATTATTCAATGGTTTAGTATTTAAGTTGTGGTGCTATTCTTCTAGTGGTGTCATGTGAACATCGACTACATGATACTTCACCATTTATGGGCCTAGGGGAATGCATTGTGTATTTGGCTACTAATCATGGGGTTGCCGGAGTGACAGAAACCTGAACTCCCGTCAGGACACCTTTGCACAAGGGAGTGTAGGATCTATGAGTTTAATGTTGTGGTTAGGTTTTTATCTTAATTTCTTTCTTGTAGTTGCGGATGCTTGAAAGGGGTTTAATCAAAAGTATGTATTAGTCCAATTAAGGTCGGTACATTAGCACAGGTTCACCCACACATCACTTATCCAACCAAAGAAGATTAATCAACTATATGAAGCGAAAGCACTTGACAGTATGCCCATGTGTCCTCGAGAATGTTTGGTCCTCATAAGTAATACAACCGACTTGTCCTTTTCTAAGAAAGGATTGGGACACTGGCTACAATTATTTGTTGTCTTTATTATTTTCTTGCACTTTTTTCTTTGCTTTATCAAAAACCCCTAAAAATCCGTTTGCTAAGTATTTACAGAGAATTCCTGCTCCAAACCACTAGTCATCACCTTCTGATCCTCGTTGGGATCGACACTCCTATTTATCAAAAGTACTACGACACACCCCCTATACTTGTGGGTCATCAAGACAATTTTGTAGCACCGTTGCCGGGGAGTGAAGCGCTATTAAAGAGTGGAATTGGTAAAGGAAACTTCTACTATGAGTATTGCTTTTTTACTTCTGTTTGTTACTTTGTTTCCAATATGGACAACCCACTTGGTTTCCTATTTGGTAAAGTTACTATCACTGCTAGGGTAGTAGATGAACCACCACCTGCTGAGATAGATCCTTTTAAGATACCTACAAGAATTGTTGATCGTGTTATGGATAATTATTATTTTGGGGATGGAACTGTCCATCCTGGTGATCACTTGCTCTTTATCCATGAATTATGCGGGTTGTTTACGTGTGCATGTATCACAACGGAACAAGTTAAGAAGAATTTACTCTCTATATCATTGAAAGGAAGAGCTGAAGAATGGTATACGCTGCTGAAGAATGGACAATCTATGGAATGGGAGGAAATTGTACCTCTCTTTTATTCTAAATTCTATCCTCCTAGTGAGATTCGTAAGGATAGGAATAAAATATATAACGTTTGGCCTCGTGATGGAGAGAATACATCCCAAGCTTGGGGGAGATCGAGGTTACTAATGCTTAAATGTCCTATTCATGAACTCCCTAATAATATTATTATTAATAACTTTTATGCAAGGCTTTCTCTTCATGATAAAGATTTATTAGATGCTTCTTGTGCTGGATCATTCACACGTATGAAGGAAGAAGCTGAATGCGATCTTCTAGACCGTATTCAAGAGAATACTGAAGCATGGGAGAATGACAAAGGAAGAAAGTCATGTATAAATTATGATTTTGAATGTATTAAATCTTTTATGGGAACTGATGACTTTCATGATATTAGTACTGAGTATGGTCTTGATTCTCAAAGTATTGCCAATTGTTTTAAGGCTTTTTCCTCTTATATAGAAATTCCTAAAAAGAAGTGGAACAAGTATCATGCACCTTATAAAGATGTTAATCATGTTCCAGCTAGAAACACTGAAGTTTATACTCTTGATCGCATTTTGCCTGAACCTTATACTGAGAAAATACTTTTCCCTTCTAAGGTAAAGGAACATTATATTATAGCTAATGTGGTTAGAAAAAGTACAAAGAAAGCTGTGGAACCTGATGAACAAATAAATGTTGAACCTGTAGTAGCCATTGTGAAAGATCTTGTCACTAAAAATGTAGAAGATGGTCACATCATCTTTTGTGAAGATGCTTCTAATATTGTCTCTCATCCTAGTAAAACTAGGAAAGATAGTGTCCTTGTGCTTTCTGTTAGAATTGGTTATCATTGCTATTATGATTTATGTTATATTGGTGCAAGTTCTAGTGTTATTCCTTATGAGCTTTACATGTAAATTATGCATGAAATTGGTCCTTGTGAACTTGAGGACATTGATGTGATTATTCACCTTGATAATAAGGAAACAATTTGTCTAATTGGTATTGTAAGAGATGTGGAAGTCCTTTGTGGTAAGATTAAGTATCCTGATGATTTTCTAGTGCTTGGTTCAACAACTAGTAAAACTTGTCCTATCATTTATGGTAGACCTTTTCTGAACACTTGTGGAGCTATTATAGATTGTAAGAAGGAGAAAGTTTTAACTAAGTTTGATGGAGAATCTTATGAGTTTAACTTTTCCAAATTTTCTAAAGCTTCTTATGAAAATGTAACAGCCCTAAAATCATGTTTTCAAAGCTTTGCATATCATCCATGCATTCATGATCATTTAGGGTTCATTTTCAAAGTCATTACAAAAACAGGAGCATCTGAATGCTCATTATTTTATGTAAGCAAGACTATGGCCATATTGCTACCTTCTATTAAGAAAAATACTTATTTTAATCAGTAAGGTTTTGAGCTTGAGCTTGAGTGTTATTTCTAAGGTTTGGTCAAGGTTTAATAAAAAAACAAATTATGAATTATAAACCATTCCTATACTATTTATAAACATTTAACTAAGGCTTGTTTTAAATTTCATTTTCAAACCCATTTTGAATTTGAGTGTGAACAGATGTGTTACACACCCCAGGATGCAAGATTCAATAAAAAAATGTTTGGAGAAAATTTCATTTGAAACAGGTTTGATTTGATCATTTGAATTCAAACCAGAAATTCAATCAGAAAAAGAAAAAGAAAAAGGGAGAAAAAAATAAAGCAAAGTGACTAATCTAGCCCAACCCAGCCCACTCAGCCCAATTAGCCCAGCAGCTTCTCCTCCCGCAGAAAATGTTTCGCACCATTGGACTAACCCGCGCAGTCGCTGACGACTAGACCCCACCCCTCATGTCTCTCTCTCACTGAACGCCAGGCCCCACACGCCAGTCGTCGTCTCCACCCCGTGACCCCTTCTTCCCCAAATTACGCCGGCTGTTTCCGCTGATTAAACCTCGCATCAATTTGATTGATTGCGTGAGTAATTCTCTCCCCTGATGTTGCGTACTTAACCGCCTGCGTCCTCCCCTCCTTTGCCCCAGTCGCCTCCCTCTCTCTGCCCCTAGGTTGCTCGGAATCGCCCCCGAACCACCCACTGCTCCGACGAGCTTCAGCCCAAATTCTGGCCAACCACCGTCGCCCCTTGCCTTCCTAACACCGCGAGTGAGTTCCCCATCCCCCTATGCACCTGCCAGTATCACCCACTCGGCCTTGCGCACTCCCATTCATCGGCAACCTCAACGTCAAGCAAGCGCCGTCGTCTGTCTCAACTCCAGTGACGTCTTCTGGTAGTTCCCGACCGCCCCCGTCTTTCTTTTTGATGATCACGTATTTGCCAGACTCGTGCGCATCTAACACACCGCTTGTTTCACTCTGGCATGGTCTACAACTCCGGCAACGACGACGAACAGCCGTGCCCGAGGACAGACTCCACTCAGGCGAGGAATTTCCACCGTGTCCGTGCGCCCCTTGACAAGCCACTGCCACGTTGAGCTCCAGCACGCATCTGCGAGTCTGGTAATCCCCTCCACTGATCCCATCCCCCTCTGTAGCCACCGCGACGCCGTAGACTGAGCACGCCGCCGCTCACCGTCACCGCGCGCCACCAGTTAGTGGTCGCTTGATCAGCAGCCGTCAGATCTAGATCCAACGCACACGATAGAATCATTTAGCGAAGGGGTATGTGTTAGATCTGGCCATGCGATTTCATTTAGATCGTGCGGTCCACACTGGTTGATCCGGCCGAACCGGTACGGGACAATCAGAGCACGCCGCGTGGCCTGCGTTTAAATTTAAAAACAGAATTTAGATCTATTAGTGATTCAAACTTGTAAAATTCATAACTTTTGATACACATGTTCAAATTCTGTAAATTTTATATCATTGGAATCAGGAGAAATAATCCTATCTGTTTATGCAATGTGTTTAATGTTTTGCCTCTGTAAAAATGGTTATTTTTGCAGAGACATTTGTAGGCTTAATTTGAGTATGGAAATTATTTGAAAAATGTTTTAAAGATCAAATAAAGTTTATTTTGAGTATCTTGGACTTGTTTATGTTTTAGTACTGTATACTTGTGTTGTTTGGTGTAGAAAAATCATCACAGGGCATTTGCATGCATTCATATATTTTTGTTTGTATATTTTGTTATGTGATTTTGGTGCCATTATTTTATGTGTAGATTTGGTGCTAATAGTGATTTTGGTTGTGAAGATTGTTGCTACTCCCCAAACTACCAAGGCAAGTGGTGCTTCATGTTTTTATCCCTATAGTTTTACCTATGCATTAGAAATATTTTGTATAGGACTTGCATGAATATTTTGCTAAGTATCTATATGCTATGCTTGGGAAATCCTAGTAGTTGTAGAATTGTTAGAATTTCCTCTAAGTTAAGATGCTTACTATTGCCATGCTTAGCCTAGCTAGTAGAAACCAAGGTTGGATTATATATTCATGCTATGTGAAATATTACTAAGTCTTTGACTTATGTTTTTGCTAATAAAACAACTAAGTAAATGAAACACCTGGGTGGAATGGAAAGAATGGTTTGTGTTGAGTGGTTACACAAGGCCCATTTATATGGTTTACCTTGTGCATCTCACTTGTGGAAAGCCACCCAGGAACAAAGGGATTTGAGATGCCAAACGTTAAGAAGCTTCTAGTGCAGCCACATGGCAATATGGGCTCTGCCTGGATCATATAGGTTGCAATAACTTAGCCATTTGGACAGTTGGTGATAGTGGGATGATAGGTTGGAACGCGTCCATTTGGTCTAAGGGAAGGCTTCTGAAAGGTCTTGTCTTGGTGAAAATCAAGTCTTGTGGGGAAAGTGCACAATCTCTGCAGATGGAAGAATATAAGTACTTAGCCATGTCACTGGTATTGGACAACTTGAGCATCAAGACATGGAAGCTATCAATAATCTCCTCATCCCAGTTTTCTAAGTTAAAAACTTGAGGTTGAACAAGGGTGAAGGTTCACCAATTTCTATTGGTGATTCCTTGGGAAAGTTTTGTCAAAGAAAAACTTAGTGTTTTCAACTAATAGGTAAAACCTATTTTTGATCAAAGCAAGCCTAAGCTACACTTAGCCAAATTCATATAGTATTTAGATGTTAATATTCTACTAAGGTATCACTTGCCAATACTATTCCAATGTATTGACCCACTGTGGCTGTAACTTGTGATGTTGCAGGTTATTCTAATGATGATTAGGGGTTATGAGTCTACACTCAACATGCTTGCCTATGGAACATGAAGATGAAGACTTATTTATATTGTTATGATTAAACTCTTGTATTAGGCCTATGGCCATGGAGTTGTAAAAGATTATGTTTGTCTATGGAATGATATGTAATAATGACCTTTGTTTCTGTGTACTTCATCTTAAACTGTGGATGCTAGCATTGATCCAGGGACTAGCATTGCAACCACAGGGATCCTTACCTTTAGATGGGAGGTATCTTACATATGGTATCAGAGCACTGCGTTGCCTGTAGGATTGGATTAGAAACCACTAAGGAAAAAAAATTCAACAACTTCCACACTTGTCTTATTCTTCTCGTAAACTTTTCTAATCTTCTTTCTCATCTCTATTGATAGAAGGATGCTTTGATAGCCTTTAGTATAGAGAGTGAGAGTTGTATTGTACTTAGTTAGTTGGACCACCACGACTTGTGTAATTTTATTTCCAAAATTTTGTCTAAGTTAAGTTGAACCTTGGATGCTTGTAATGGATTTATGTATGCCATGACTTGTGTGATTGTTTGCAAATGATTTGCTTGTGCTACCTTGTCTTGAGCATTTCTGTTGATGTTGTTTCTAACTTTTCTTTATCTTATAAAATAGATGCCTAATGTTACTATCAGCACGGCTGGAGAGTTCAAGGAACTCGTTTTGGCACTCGTCTTATTGAGCTCACTAGTATGCTCAATCTTCCTCTTCCTAGCATCATGGTGCTTACCCTTACCAAGTTTGAGAGGAAGGAACTTTGGGGCTTCAAGGTTAATTAGCCAGGACGCCAGACTGAGCCTACTACGGAGGCAATCATCTTCAAGTTTATGCACGACGACAGGGAGAGAGGCCTAGAGGTAGTCATGCATGATTTACTTGGGCGTCTGTTAGGGAGACATTCTCGGGAGATTAGAGGTACTCACTTCCATGCCTTCGGAAGACACGACGAGGATGGTGAGGCTATTGAGTTCGAGGATGCTGCTAGAGAGACGGCAGAGCCGATTCGTCTATACCTTCAGGACCTAGAGGTTCTACTTAGGCACCTAGATACCAATAGGACTAACGTCATGCGTTGCAATGACCAGCTCCAGGTGCAACTTCGTGAGAAGGACAAGCTCTTCGCGGAGCAAGACGAGATAGTCAAGGAAATGGACGACAAGTTTGAGAGTCAGGATAGAAAGTTCAAGAGTCAAGAGAAAAGAGTCCAAGATAGGAACAAGAGGATTCGAGAGATGACTACAGAACTAGAGGCCAAGGACTTCGAGCTCGAGCATCAGCAGGGTGTGATTGAGAGACTTTGTTCATAGAAGAGGGCTCTCAAAGCCAAGGTAGAGGCCTTGACTACCAATGTCGAGGAGTACAAGACCGCTATGGAGAATGCAGATCTTACACTTATCGACGAGGAGGTTGATGCAGAGGAGTAGTGATGACTACTCGTTTATTTGTCATTTACCATGCTTTTGATTACTGAGTCGCAATGACCATCCAACATGTGGATGGCTTGCTATTGGTGTGTTTTCTTTTCAAACTTGTTGTTTATGTCGTTGAACTTTATGTTATTTTGATGCTTGATTGGTGATTTTCTATGTGTTGTATTGTGCATAATAAGCATCTATGGGTATCTCATTCTTATCCTTATTTTAAAATCACAGATGCCTCCTCGACGTGCCAACCCCAACCCGAACAACAACAATGTCACCCCCGAGATGCAGCAGCTGACGACATCACAAACACAGCTGATGCAAATGATGACTACTTTCATGCAGAATCAGAACAACAACAATAACAACAACAACAATCAGAAAAATCCACCAGGTTTTGACATGCTCACCAGATTCCTAAGACTGAGGCCAGCAAAGTTCTCAGGAACTACTGATCCCATGGTGGCCAATGATTGGCTACGTTCAGTGAACAAGGATTTGGTAACTGTCGGCTGTACCGACGAGGAGAAAGTCAGGTTTGCAGCACACTTGTTGGAAGGACCAACAACTACTTGGTGGGATAACTTCAAGATCACCACTCCCGTTGAGGATGTGACATTAGCTATCTTTGAAGATGGTTTCCATACAGCTCACATCTCATCCGGAATGATGAGCTTGAAGAAGAAGGAATTCCATAATCTGAAGCAACGCCACTGCAGCGTGGCTGAATGTATTGAGGAGTTCAACAATCTGGCGCGTTATGCACCGGATGAAGTTGACACTGATGCCAAGAGGAAGGAGAAGTTCCTCGAAGGACTAAACGATGAACTAAATCTGCAGTTAGTTGTGGCCTATGTCCCCACCTATCAGTCCCTTTGTGACAAGGCTGCCATCTTGGAGAGCAAGATGAAACAGGTTGAAAGCAGAAAGAGGAAACACTCTGACAAGCACATCTCGGGATCGTCTCACAAGCGTTCCCATTATGATGATAGTGGGAGTTTTGGATCCCACAAGCATGGAAAGTATAACAGCCACCACAACCACAGCCGTCATCATGACAACAAGCATCACCGTAGTCATGACAATGACAAGTAGAAGAATCACAAGAGTGGGTAGAAGAACCACCACAATGGAAGTGGAAGTGGTAGTGGAAGCCAGCCTGTCAAGAAGGATCTTAGTCAGGTTGAATGTTTCAAGTGCAAGAAGATGGGGCATTATGCAAATGAATGCCCAAAAAATAAAGTTGAGGGACCCAACAAGCCCAACCCTTTCCAGAAGGGACAAGTGAACCACATCAATGTGGAAGAGATCTATGAGGAACTTGATGCTGTTGCTGGTAAGTTCAAACTCAATTCTGTTCCAGCATTTGTTCTCTTTGATACTGGTGCATCGCATTCATTCATATCAAGAGCATTTGTTGAAATAAATGAACTTCCAGTAGAAACTATTGGGTGTCCTATGAAAGTAAGTTCTCCTGGCGGATAAATGATAGTGAACTCAGGATGTCAAGATCTAGTCATAGAGTTTGGGAAGTATAAGTTTCCCGTTAATCTTATAATCCTAAATTCTCAAGGATTGGATGTCATTTTGGGAATGGACTGGATGACTAAGCACAAAGAGTGCTAGATTGTGCCAACCATACCGTCACACTCACAACTCCAGAAAACAAAAGGATTAGATTCAAGACTAACTTTGAACCAAAAGGGAGTAAGCTAAATTCTCTTAAGGGGGTTAGCATAGAAAGTGTGCCAATTGTGAGTGAATATCCGGATGTGTTTCCGGAAGAATTGTCGGGAATGCCACCAGATAGAGATGTGGAATTTCTGATTGATTTGCTACCAGGATCGGGACCAATAGCAAATAGACCTTACAAGATGTCCGTTGATGAGTTGAAAGAACTCAAGAAACAACTTGGTGAACAATTGCAGAAAGGATTTATTCAACCAAGTTCTTCATCTTGGGGAGCACCAGTTTTGTTTGTGGAAAAGAAAGGTAGAAGTCAAAGGTTATGCATAGATTACCGTTCACTCAATGAGGTGACTATCAAGAACAAATACCCTTTGCCTAGAATCAATGACTTGTTTGATCAGTTAGAAGGAGACTGTGTATTCTCAAAGATTGATCTCCGGTCAGGTTATTTCCAGCTCAAGATAAGAGAACAAGACATACCTAAGACAGCTTTCACCACTAGGTATGGATTTGTATGAGTACACCGTGATGCCATTTGGTTTGACCAATGCACCAGCTTACTTCATGAATATGATGAACAAGGTGTTCATGGAGTTCCTTGACAAGTTTGTTGTCGTTTTTATCGATGACATTTTGATCTACTCAAAGATCAAGGAAGAGCATGAAGGACATTTGCGTTTGATACTCGAGAAATTTAGATAACATAAGCTGTATGCCAAATTCAGCAAGTGTGAATTTTGGTTAAATGAAGTTGGATTTCTTGGACACGTTGTGTCAGGAGATGGTGTAGCAGTTGATCCCGCTAAAGTGTCAGCTGTAACTGAATGGGAATCTCCTAAGTCAATAAAATAGGTTTGTAGTTTCCTTGGCTTGGCAGGATACTACAGAAGATTCATTGAGAATTTCTCCAAGATAGCTAAGCCAATGACAGAGTTACTAAAGAAAGACAAGAAATTTTCTTGGTCTGAAGGATGTGAGCTAAGTTTCCAAAAATTGAAGAAGAGACTAGTGACAGTACCAGTCTTATGTCTGCCAGACTTGGAGAAAGACTTCCAAGTGTATTGTGATGCATCTCATCAAGGATTAGGTGCAGTTCTAATGCAAGAAGGGAAAGTTGTGGCTTATGCCTCGAGACAACTCAAAACTCATGAGGTAAATTACCCTACTCATGATTTAGAGTTATCCTCTATCGTCCATGCACTCAAAACATGGAGACATTATCTTTTGGGAAAGCGATGTGAAGTGTTCACAGATCACAAGAGTTTGAAGTATATCTTCACTCAGAAAGAAATCAACATGAGACCAAGAAGATGGCTAGAACTCATCAAGGACTATGACTTAAGTTTGCAATACCATCCCGGTAAAGCAAATGTTGTAGCGGATGCACTAAGCCGTAAGGTGTTTGTGAATGGCCTTACTAAGGGAGAGTTGCCAGATGATCTGTGTGCTCAATTTAGAGATCTCAGATTGGAGATTGTGCCTGAAGGAAATCTCATGTCATTGGATGTTCAACCCACTTTGTTGGACAAAATCAAGGAAGCCCAAAAGACAGACCAGGAAATTGAAGAGATTAAGGAAAATATTGGCAAGGGAAAGGCCAAAGGATTCCATGAAGACGAACAGAGTACTTTATGGTATGGAAAACGTATCTGTGTTCCACAAGATCCGGAGCTTCGGAAACCGATTTTACAAGAAGCACACAACTCACCATATTCCATTCATCCGGGTAACACCAAAATGTACATGGATATGAAGGAAAGATTTTGGTGGAATAATCTCAAGAAGGACATCGACGAACATATTGCTTTGTGTGATGTATGTAGTAGAGTGAAAGCGGAACATCAGAAACCAGCAGGATTGCTACAACCACTACCTATTCCGGATTGAAAGTGGGACAAGATTGGCATGGATTTCATCACTGGATTGCCAAGGACCAGGTCAGGATATGATTCTATTTGGGTAGTAGTGGACCGCCTAACTAAAGTGGCTCATTTCATACCCGTGAAGACAACCTACACAAGTGCTAAGTTAGCCAAGATCTATATGAGTAGAATTGTATGTCTGCATGGAGTACCCAAGAGTATTATGTCTGATAGGGGAACTCAATTCACTTCTCATTTTTAGAGGCAACTACATGAGTCATTGGGAACGAGGTTGGAATTCAGCATTGCTTTTCATCCTCAGACTGATGGACAAACAGAAAGGACCAACCAGATTCTTGAAGATATGTTGAGGGCATGTGCTCTAGACTATGGAGCTAGTTGGGATGAAAGTCTACCTTACGCAGAATTCTCTTACAATAACAGCTATCAAGCCAGTATTGAGATGGCACCATTTGAGTTTCTCTATGGGAGAAAATGTACTACCCCATTGCTATGGAATGGTGTAGGAGAAAGGAACTTGTTTGGGCCAGAACTAATCAAAGAAGCTGAAGAGAAAGTCAAGCTTGTTAAGGACAGATTGAAGATAGCACAGTCCCGACAGAAAAGCTACACAGATCCTAAGCGTAGAGAAGTCACCTATGAAGTGGGTGATAGAGCTTATCTTAGAGTGTCACCACTTCGTGGAGTGAAGAGATTTGGAGTCAAAGGAAAATTGGCCCCAAGATATGTTGGACCATTCAAGATTCTGAGTCGTAAAGGAGAAGTAGCTTATGAGATTGAATTGCCAGAATCATTGTCTGCCGTTCACAATGTGTTTCATGTGAGTCAGCTAAAGAAATGCCATCTAGAGATGGAAGAGACTTCTTTGAAAGATACTATACCCTTGGAGGAGGTTCAATTTGAAAGTGATCTCACTTATGAGGAAAAACCCATCAAGATTCTTGATACTGCAGAAAGAATTACTCGGACTAAGACTATCAAGTTCTGCAAAGTTCAATGGAACCATCATTGCGAAGAAGAAGCAACATGGGAAAGAGAAGATGATCTTCGGAAAGACCACCCTCACCTATATGCTAGCCAATCTGAATCTCGAGTGCGAGATTCACCTTAAGGGGGTTAGATTTGTAACATCCCTAAAATCATGTTTTCAAAGCTTTGCATATCATCCATGCATTCATGATCATTTAGGGTTCATTTTCAGAGTCATTACAAAAACAGGAGCATCTGAATGCTCATTATTTTGTGTAAGCAAGACTATGGCCATATTGCTACCTTCTATTAAGAAAAATACTTATTTTAATCAGTAAGGTTTGAGCTTGATCTTGAATGTTATTTCTAAGGTTTGGTCAAGGTTTTCAAAAAAAAAACAAATTATGAATTATAAACCATTCCTATACTATTTATAAACATTTAACTAAGGCTTGTTTTAAATTTCATTTTCAAACCCATTTTGAATTTGAGTGTGAACAGATGTGTTACACACCCCAGGATGCAAGATTCAATAAACAAATGTTTGGAGAAAATTTCATTTGAAACAGGTTTGATTTGATCATTTGAATTCAAACCAGAAATTCAATCAGAAAAAGAAAAAGAAAAAGGGAGAAAAAATAAAGCAAACTGACTAATCTAGCCCAACCCAGCCTAATTAGCCCAGCATCTTCTCCCCCCGCATAAAACGTTTCGCACCACTGGACTAACCCGCGCAGTCGCTGACGACTAGACCCCACCCCGCATGTCTCTCTCTCACTGAACGCCAGGCCCCACACGCCAGTCGTCGTCTCCACCCCGTGACCCCTTCTTCCCCAAATTACGTCGGCTATTTCCGGTGATTAAACCTCGCATCAATTCGATTGATTACACAAGTAATTCTCTCCCTCGACATTGCGTACTTAACCGCCTGCGTCCTCCCCTCCTTTTCCCCAGTCGCCTCCCTCTCTCTGCCCCTAGGCTGCTCGGAATCGCCCCCGAACCACCCACTGCTCCGACGAGCTTCAGCCCAAATTCCGGCCAACCACCGTCGCCCCTTGCCTTCCTGACACCGCGAGTGAGTTCCCCATCCCCCTCTTAACCTGCCAGTATCACCCACTCGCTCGCGCGCGCTCCCATTCGTCGGCAACCTCAACGTCAAGTAAGCGCTGCCGTCTGTCTCAACTCCGGTGACGTCTTCTGGTAGTTCCCGACCGCCCCCGTCTTTCTTTTTGATGCTCACGTATTTGCCAGACTCGTGCACAACTAAAACACAACTTGTTTCACTCTGGCATGGTCTACAACTCCGGCAACAATGACGAACTGTCGTGCCCGACGACAGACTCCACTCCGGCGAGGAATTTCCACCGTGTCTGTGCGCCCCTTGACAAGCCACTGCCACGTTGAGCTCCAGCACGCCTCTGCGAGTTTGGTAATCCCCTCCACTGACCCCAGCATCCTCTGTAGCCACCACGATGCCGTATACTGAGCACGCCGCCGCTCACCGCCGCCGCGCGCCGCTAGGTAGTGGTCGCTTGATCAGCAGCCGTCAGATCTAGATCCAACGCACGCGATAGAATCATTTTGCGAAGGGTTATGTGTTAGATCTGTCCGTGCGATTTCATTTAGATCATGCGGTCCACACTGGTCGATTCGGCCGAACCGGTACGGGCCAATCAGAGTACGCCGCCTGGCCTGCGTTTAGATTTAAAAACAGAATTTAGATCTATTAGTGATTCAAACTTGTAAAATTCATAACTTTTGATCCACACATTCAAATTTTGTAAATTTTATATCATTGGAATCAAGAGAAAGAATACTATCTGTTTATTCAATGTGTTTAATGTTTTGCCTCTGTAAAAATGGTTATTTTTGCAGAGACATTTGTAGGCTTAATTTGAGTATGGAAATTATTTGAAAAATGTTTTAAAGATCAAATAAAGTTTATTTTGAGTATATTGGACTTGTTTATGTATTAGTAATGTATACTTGTCTTGTTTGGTGTAGAAAAATCATCACAGGGCATTTGCATGCATTCATATATTTTTGTTTGTATATTTTGTTATGTGATTTTGGTGCCATTATTTTATGTGTAGATTTTGGTGCTAATAGTGATTGTGGTTGTGAAGATTGTTGCTACTCCCCAAACTACCAAGGCAAGTGGTGCATCATGTTTTTATCCCTATAGTTTTACCTATGCATTAGAAATATTTTGTATAGGACTTGCATGAATATTTTGCTAAGTATCTATATGCTATGCTTGGGAAATCCTAGTAGTTGTAGAATTGTTAGAATTTCCTCTAAGTTAAGATGCTTACTATTGCCATGATTAGCCTAGCTAGTAGCAACCAAGGGTGGATTATATATTCATGCTATGTGAAATATTACTAAGTCTTTGACTTATGTTTTTGCTAATAAAACAACTAAGTAAATGAAACACCTGGGTGGAATGGAAAGAATGGTTTGTGTTGAGTGGTTATACAAGGCCCATTTATATGGTTTACCTTGTGTATCTCACTTGTGGAAAGCCACCCAGGAACAAAGGGATTTGAGATGCCAAATGTTAAGAAGCTTCTAGTGCAGCCACATGGCAATATGGGCTCTGCCTGGATCATATAGGTTGCAATAACTTAGCCATTTGGAAAGTTGGTGGTAGTGGGATGATAGGTTGTAACGCGTCCATTTGGTCTAAGGGAAGGCTTCTGAAAGGTCCTGTCTTGGTGAAAATCAAGTCTTGTGGGGAAAGTGCACAACCTCTGCAGATGGAAGAATCGAAGTACTTAGCCATGTCCCTGGTATTGGACAACTTGAGCATCAAGACATGGAAGCTATCAAGAATCTCCTCATCCCAGTTTTCTAAGTTAAAAACTTGAGGTTGAACAAGGGTGAAGGTTCACCAATTTCTATTGGTGATTCCTTGGGAAAGTTTTGTCAAAGAAAAACTTAGTGTTTTCAACTAATAGGTAAAACCTATTTTTGAGCAAATCAAGCCTAAGCTACACTTAGCCAAATTCATATAGTATTTAGATGTTAATATTCTACTAAGGTATCACTTGCCAATACTATTCCAATGTATTGACCCACTGTGGCTGTAACTTGTGATGTTGCAGGTTATTCTAATGATGATTAGGGGTTATGAGTCTACACTCAACATGCTTGCCTGTGGCACATGAAGATGAAGACTTATTTATATTGTTATGATTAAACTCTTGTATTAGGCCTATGGCCATGGAGTTGTAAAAGACTATGTTTGTCTCTAGAATGATATGTAATAATGACCTTTGTTTCTTTGTACTTCATCTTAAACTGTGGATGCTAGCATTGATCCAGGTACTAGCATTGCAATCACAGGGATCCTTACCTTTAGAAGGGAGGGATCTTACAGAAAATGATTTGCCTAATGAGGATTTTAGAGTTGAACAACTTGCTTATATTGATCCAGTTTTTGACCTTAAAACCTCTTTTTGATGATTTTAAGAATACTCATTCTGATGATAAGAATGTTTCTTGTGATAGTTACATTGTTAACTTTATTAAAAGTGCTACTAGAAGTTATTTTGAGAGAGGGAAACATGGTTTTATGCATCTCAATAATATTAGGTTTCCCCGCTTTATGTTAAAAGCTTTGAAGTTGCATTTGTTTTGTCTTCCTATGCTAGTAGCCTTTTGTTTCAATAATTTGTTTTCTTATGAAACTCCCTTGCATAGGAAGTGGCTTAGACTCAAATGTGTTGGATATTTGCTTTTTGATGCTCTCTTTCACTTCAAATTCATATTTCCTATGTTAGCATCATTGAAATTATCAAGCATATCTTAATGTCTATAAAGAAAGAGCTTTTGGGAGACAACCCATTTTAGTTTGCTTTCGGTTTTTGTTTCTTTGAGTCTTGGAAGTTAGTACTCATGTAATAACCTATCCTTATCCTTTTTGTTTGGTTTTTGTGTCAAGATCAGCCTCTTATGAGAAGTAGGTGAGTTGTGAGAAGTTGCTGTCCCGAAACAGTTATTTGTGCTGCATTGTAAAAATTCATGAAAAATCTCAGTACTTTGGATGGAGTTGTAATTTTCTGTGCTTGTTCCCCAAGTTGTTCTCCAACTTTCATTAGTTTTGAACGTTTTGCTTTGAGCAACAGAAGATTTTCTAAAAAATAAATCTTTACCTGCTGGTCTGTTTTGATAGTGCCATTTTTTGCATTTGCCTCTTAAATCAAGTTCCTTTTAAATTATTTTTGGGCTTTTGAAAGGAGTTGCTACAATAGCTTTTGTTTTGATGGATTTTAATTGAAATTTGAACCCAAAGGTTTATTGTCTTTTCTACTGTAATGTTGCTAATGAAGATTGTGTGGAGCTTTGTATGAAAGGAACTTTCAAGTAATTGGAGAGAAGGAATCTGTAGAGTCTGTTTTCGAATAGGTAAAAGTGCTGGAAATCAAAGGTTCGCAAAAAACTTTTCTTTTTATATTTTTACAGTTTTTGTTACATACGGAAGGTTACAAGACGAAAGAGGGAAGGAAATGGAGCCCAGGTGGACCACACCACCCAGTGGCGCGTGCCCTACCTGGCCACACCACCAGGGGATGTGACCACCCCGAAGACCGTCTCTGTCCTGTTTTCGCCTAGTACCTTCCGGATGTCACAAAACTCCATAATATATAACCCCCCGAGGTCCGTATATCATGTCCTCGCCCTAAACAGAACACCACCACCACCGAAGGAGTAATTCGTCATCGGGTTTTGGCATCCCCTTGGTTTGTTCCTAGCTTGGGGGAGTGCCATGGTATCACATCATTATCTTTCATCTTTTTACCTTTTTAGTAGAGTCATATCTTGAATATAGAAGTTATCATATAGGATGGTTTACACTATGGAAGTATCTCTCCTTTAGTTGGTTATCTATGTATCCCTTGGTGAGTGCCTTTATGGAATATTAATGAGAAGTTTCATCATTTACTTTTTGCACATCTTATTTTAGTTTGCAATCTCTATTATATGATTGATCTTGTTGATTAATATTGGTATCACTTTGGGAGCATCAAGTAAATCTAAATTGGTTTTGGCAAACCGAGCTATGGTCAGTTGCAACACTTTTTGAGACTTAAAAGGAAAAGAGAAAATCACTTACAGGTATTTTATATTATTTTCATTCTTTCTTGATGGACTCATAATCTTAGTATTCTTTAGTTAAGATATTTTTTGTTTTCAAGGAAGATTGCATGTTTGACTTTATCAATTGTATGTTTGCTTGTTTCCTTCAACTCTTTTGCTTGCTACCCAGCCTTGCTAGCCAAAAACCTGTACTGAGAGGGAATGCTTCTCGTGCATCCAATCCTTTAAACCAAAACTTATTACATCTGTGTCCACTATATCTACCTATTAGCATTATTGCTATTCCAAGTAAATTCTCAAGCTTCATCTATCTTTAAAATTAAGAATTCTTTTTTTATGTGAAAACTAGTTAGTAAAGCTCTCACGAACTTGATGGCACACCTTATTTTTCCTGCCCTTAATAAACTTGAACAATTGTGTCATCTATGTTGTATATGCTTGAACTAATAAGTTGGGAATTAGCAGAACTGTGTTGTCATGGGGAATGCTTTCAACACCTATAAATATCTACCCCGTTGATATCATGATATGTTGTTTATGGATGTCGATGGTGTGAAATAAAAGGAGAGCTTGTAAGTCCATGGAGTTATGTATATGTGTTAGAGAAATGCCTGGGCCGCTAGCCTAAGCCATGCCTAATCATGGTGGAAACTTGCAGCGTCACCATAGTGGCAATCAATGAAGCATTCTTCTTATAAAAAAAGAGAGAGATAGAAAAAAAGAGAAGATAAAAAAGCACCATTTTCCCATGGTAAATAAGAAGATTACTGAGATGCTCCATGTCTGTTGATGGTGCATGAACGTTTCGTTGGGAGACCCCAATAGGAAGGTATGATGAGCACAACAGCAAGCTTTCCCTCAGTAAGAAACCAAGGTTATCGAACCAGTAGGAGGAAGGAAACGACTCAAAGGTGTTGCTAGCAACTTGGAAACCTGCACAACACAAACTTGTAGAGGTCCCAACCTTTTAAGGTAGAGATCCCTGTGTTTACATTGCTAGTCCCTGGATCGAATAGCTAGCACCCACATTTTAAGATGTAATATCAAGAAACAAAGGTCATATTACAACTTATAACTAGGAATAAAATAATTTCATTACAACTTACATATAGCTCATATGGCTATCTTATTTCAAAGCAGCAGATATATATATATATATATATATATAGCATGGAGTCCTTCATCTTCATGTGCCACAGTAAATCATGTTGGTTGTAGACTTGTAATCCCTACTCAACAAACTTTACTAACATCAAACAAACCTGCAACATAATAAGTTACAGCCACAAGGGTCAATACATTTGAAACTTATTGGCAAGTGATATCATAATGATATGGAGAATCTATCATCTACATGAATATATGGCCAAGTGTAGTTTTGGCTGGCCTTTGCATAAAATAAGTTTTTCCTATCCTTTGAAAATATTTTTTCTCTTTTAAAAACATTTCATCACATAATGGCACACTGGATACACACCAGGTGCTTCCCTTGTTCACCCAACAAGTTTTAACTCAGAGAAATTGGGATGAGGAGATCCTTGATCATTTCAATGTCTTTGATGCTCAAAATGTCCATTACCGGGACACGGCTAAGTACTTAGGTTTTGCCCTCTCGAGAGGTGGTGCACTTTTTAGAAACAATCCCCCAGATCAGCACAGATGCGTTCCATCCTATCATCACTACCACCAACTGTCTGCCTGTTTGAGTTCTTGCAACCTATGTACTCAAGGAAGAGCCCATATGCCATGTGGCTGCACTGGAAGCTTCTCAACACAAAACATCTCAAATCTCTTTGTTCCTGGGTGGCCATCCACAAATGAGATACACAAGGTAAACCATAGAAATGGGCCTCGTGTAACCACTCAACACAAATCCATCCAAGCAATTACCATTCCACCCAGGTGTTTCATTCACTTAGTTGTTTTATTAATCAAAAACTTAGTCATAGACTTTGCATAATCACATAGTATGAATATTCCACCCTTGAATTCTAATAGCTAGGATAAGCATACTAGCATAACATGTCTCTTAACTTAGGGGAATTCCTACCAAGATATATTCTATAGGACCTACTATAGCATAGCAATATATGAAATAGTCCTATCATGCATACTACAAAAATATCACTAATGCAATATTGAAAAGATAGGACTTTTGATGACCAAAGTATCAATTGACTTTTTGTAGAAAATCTTGGTACTCTCCTTGATCTTGCAAATGTCACACTCTTCAAAGTTCACTACAATTCAATCAAGCAAGGCACACATTCAAAACTAGCATTCAAACAATTCACCACATAAAATAATAAAAACAAATAAATGCATGCAAGCATTGAAAAGGTTGTTTTATTGAAAATTTTGTTTCTAACAAGGTTCTAAACATTTCAAAACACCTACTGGTCATTTATAAAAGTGGAAAAACCATTGGGACCAAGTTAGTGAAATTTGGTTATTTTAAATCATTTTTGTTTTGCTAGAAATGCTTTTATTCAAAGGAATAATTCCTAGTGTTAAAAAAATATATTTTTAAACTCAAATGTTAGTGTTTATGGCCAGAGGGTTCAAAACAAATCCATTTGCAAAAGGTTTCACTCAAAAATCATTTTTAGAACAATTTTTATATCCAAAATAGTCCTATTAATGTTTCTGCAAAAACTCCTAATTTTTCAGAAGCAAATGACCAAACCAGGGCCATAGTTGAAAATTTTACATTTTTCTGAATCCATTGATATAAAGTATGTAAATTTTGGACTTACAGATCAAAAGTTATGGATTTTACAAAATCAAACAACTAATAGATCAAATTCTAGTTTTTAAAACAGAGTCTGGCCACGTGTCATGTTTTTACTGGACGATGCCGCTTTGAGTGGATAGAGCAACACATGCCATAGGATTTAAATAGATCTGTGCGGCTCAGATCAACAAATACCGATTTACCTAAGTGATCTAACTCAACCACTGGATCTGCATTCAACGGCTCAGGGTGCATTGACCAGAGATGGGCGGCGCTGGCGACGGTGCATGGCGGCAGCGCTCTGTCTATGGTGGTTCGGCGGTTCTAGGAAGAAATATGAGGGAAGGACGGTGTTACCAGGTTCGTAAGGTCGTGGTGATGCTCAAGGTAGTCGTCGTTGATGAAGGGGCGCACGGGGTCGTCGCGGATTCCTCTCCGGAGTTTGCGGCTGCAATCGGGCGTTGTCGTCGGCGGCGCTACGAGGCACGAGAAGAAAAACCAGTGGTGGTGTTAGATGCGCGAGAGGGAGGCGAGTGTGGGATCATCAATGAGAGGAAGAGGGGTGGTAAAGGCTCACCGAGAAACTTCACCGAAGTTGCGGCAACTGTCGGTCGTTTGCAGTCGAGGTTGTTGACGAGCATCAGGGGCGCGCACGAGCAAACGGGGTACGGTAGCAGGTGCACAAGACGTTGGTGAGCAAGTTTGCGTGAGATAGGGGCAAGGGAGGGGTGTCTGGGTTCGCCGGAATCGACGTTGGAGCTCGCCGGAGACAGCGGCGGTGTGAGGAGTTCGAGTAGCCTGGGGCTCCGGTGGCGTGGGAGTTGAGGGGAAACAGAGAGGAGAGGGTGGCGGTTAAGAGGGCGTGGTCGCAGTATGGATTAATTTGCGCAGTTACTCGAATTCATTCGATTTGAAAACGGCGGGAAGAAGGGCGAGGTCAGTGCGCGGGTGAGGACGACGATGGTGATGTGGCGTGGGGCCAGGGCGTGAGCAAGGGTGAGGGGCTGCGCGTGGGTGAGAAAAGATCTGCGGGGAGAGAGAGGTGAGCCGGGTGGGCTAGTTCTGGGCCTGGGGTTGGGCCTGGGTTGCTGGGGGTGCTGGGCTGGCTTTGTTTTCTTTATTTTTTCTTCTAAACCTTTTTCTTTTTCTGTTTTCATTTAAAACAATTCATTCAAACCTCCATTTGATTTCAAATCTTTTCCAAACTTTCAGTAGGTTTTTATACCAGTTATTTAGTGTGTTTAAAAGTCCACTTTAGAATACTTCAAATATTCTCTTATGATTTATTATTTATTTAAATTAGGCATTTTGTCTTTATTTAAATAAAATTGAATATGGTTCAACCCATATAATTTTATTCAAATAATCCTTTATTTCTTTTTATTATTTAATAAGCTTTTATTCCTTTTACTTAGGGATTTGGAATAATTCTTATTTACTTAATTCTTTCTTTGTCTTATAAAATTCATATCTTTTTTATTTATAGTTCCAAAATTGGTGATTCCACTTTGTATAATTTTATTTAATAAATATTTAAATTTTTGAATCCTTTTAGGATTACTTTGCTTACAATTTGGTATTGATTTTAGTTAGGAGCTTTATCAGCCTTGGGAATTACTTCCTTTCATCTTATTAACTTCATAGGTTTTTATCCATGGCTCCAAATTGAGTGAAACCAATTTCCATGGTTTTATAATATTTTTGTTTACCATTTTTGGTCATTTAGAAATGTTTGTTGCTGATTTTTTATATGGATCAAAACCATAGTCTTAGAGTGATCTTTGGAGATGATTTCTTTCATTAGGGTTTAGGGTTTTTGGTTTAACCTTTCCAAGTGTTTAAATTTAAGACACAATCCTTGCAGGGATGCATTTGACTTGTTTCAAAAAAAAATTGTTGCCTTTTCATTCAAGTTTTGTTCAAGTAGGGTTTTGATGTTTCCATTTAGAAGCAAAAAGTTTCTTTTCACCCTAAATTTCAACAAGTGTTTCTTTTGTAAGTTTATTTTTCACATTTCAAAATTTTGAGAATTTTGGGATGTGACAAAACTCGAGACTTTGCCCCAACGAACATGGGGTTGTCAATCTCACCGGTTTGCTGAAAACAAAGGATTAACTGTATGGTGTGGAAGGTAATGGTGGTTTGCAGAAAGTACACAGTAACAATGGAAGATGTATCAATGGTAAAGATTGGACCGGGGTCCATAGTTCACTAGAGGTGTTCTCCTTAAGATAAACAAACATGTCATGTTGGGTAAACAAATTACAGCAGGGCAGTTGACATGACTGAGGAAGGCATAACAATGCAATACTATACATTCATGATCCTATGAGATTAGATTGGGCAATACAGCAAGATACATAGACCGCCATCCAACTACATCTATGACTAGTAATCCATCTTCAGGTTATCATTCGAACCCCCTCCAGTATTCAGTTGCAAGCAACGGATAACTGCTTTATGCAAAGTGTGTAAGGTAAACAATCCACTTGTTCCATGAACAAGAGACCTTTGTTTTCTCCCTAGTGGCAACAACACATCTACAACCTTAGAGATATCTGTCACTTCCCTTAGATTAAATAGAGGCATGAACCCACTATCGAGCATAAATACCCCTCTTGGAGTCATTAGCATCTACTTGGCCAAGATAGCTACTAGAAACAGAGAGCATACAAGATCTCAAACAACACAAACATGATAGAATCAATAAGACAAACCATTAATCATTTTGACATAGTAATCTCAATATCCATCGGATCCCCGCAAACACAACATGTATGATTACAAATAGCTGATCTTAATCATGAATGAAGCTCACAAGATCTAAATATGGTAGCACAAAGGAGGAGATACAACCATCTAGCTACTACATGGACCCGTAGTCCAAGGTGGAACTACTCACACTTCATAACGGAAGCTGGCATGATGAAGAACAAGGCCTCCGGGATGATCTCCCCTCTAGCAGGGTGCTGGGAAGAGCTTCAGATCCCCCGATATAGGGACAACAGTGGCGGCGGCTACAGACGGTTTCGTGGAATATTGATCGGGTGCTTAGGGTTTGTACATCGGGGGTCTTTATAGGCGAAGAGGCGAGGCAGCGGGGCAGCCAGAGCGGCCGCACCCGCCCATGCGCGGGCCTACCCAGGCCACGCGGCCAGGGGTGTGGCCCCCTGGTGGCTGCCCTCCGTCTCGTATTCAGGCTTCGTGTTCCCCACGGTAAAATATTGAATTTGGCTTTTGTCCCGTACAATTCCGAGAATATTGATTTTACGCCTTCGGAACCAAAAAGAAGAAAACAGTAACCGCACTATGGCATCTTGTTAATAGGTTAGTACCAGAAAACATATAAAAACACCTCAAAGTGTAGACAAAGCAAATACTAAACAAGCATGGAACATAAAAAATTATACATACGTTTTCGACGTATCAAGAATCCCCAAGCTTAAATCCTGCTCTTCCTCGAGTAGGTAAGTGGTAAAAAGAATAATTTTTGAGGTGACATGCACCATCAAAATAAAGATCAAACCATTTGCAACCATTGAAAGCTGGGATCAAAGAACTCTAAACATGAGCATGAAAGATGGAGTTCTAACAGTAAGACAAAGTAACTATGCGTGCAACATGAAAGGTTACAAACAAAGATCATGAATAACATGCATTGAAAAACGTTTGTTTGTTTCACATATAGAAAACTTAGCATAGTGGCATTCAGCTTGTCCCTCATGGAGTAGCAAATAGATGCATAGGACACCTTCAAAGTTCATAAGAGTGACTAGATACAAATAGCACAAGAACAAGTAATATCAACAATATGCATCAATCAATAAGTTTTCGAACAATGCACATAGAACTAAGAATAACAACTATGCTCTCTCAATTGGTGCCTAAGGATAGAAGGTGGAGACTTAATATAATAGTGGAAGAAAGGCCCTTCATAAAGGGAAGCAGGGATTTCAAGTCTCAAAAAGAGCTTCCAAAATTTTTGGTACTTGTTAGCTTTCAGCCCTCATTGCCCCTATCATAAGCATCTTGAAGTGATTAAGGTTAGAGTGTACAAACTATGGAGTATATGCTTGACAAAGTATAAGTTGGCAATCTCATGTCCCTTGAATATGAGGGCCGCTCCTCATGATACTCAACTTTAGTCACGTGTAAGTTCTTGTCATAGTAAGTACATGTGTATCATAGAGAACCGCCAACGGGGTACCCCTTGCACATGATACAGGAGCTATCCCATAATCAAAATGACAATGCAAGCATACAATGAGCATCTCAGTAATCTTCTTATTTACCATGGTAAAATGGTGCTTTTTTTCTGTCTTTCCTCTTTTCAACATGTCTCTTTTTTTATAAGAAGAAAGCTTCATAGATGTCATTATGGTGATGCTGTAGTTTCCACCATGATTAGGCATGGCTTAGGCTAGCGGCCTAGGCGTTTCTCTAACACACATACATAACTCCATGGACTTACAAGCTCCCCTTTTATTTCACACCGACGACATCCATAAATAAAAGAGCATGATATCAACTGCGTACAAAGTACAAGTGCAATGTTGAAAGCGTTCCTCGTGACAACATGGTTCTGCTAATTCCAACGTATAAGTGCAAGCATATACAACATAGATGACACAATGGTTCAAGTTTATTAGGGGCAAGAAAAATTAAGTGTGCCATCAAGTTCGTGAGATCTTTAATCACTAAGTTTTCACATAACAAAATACTTTTTAATTGGAAGATAGATGAAAACAAGAATATACTTGAAATGGTGTAACACACCATACATAGGAATTTATAGTGAAACTTTGGAATAACTTGGTTTCTTGGGAGTTGGATGCATGAGTAGAGCTTACTCATACAAGTGGAGGCTAGCAAAAGACTAGGAGCGACCAACTAAGAGAGCAATAATGGCCATAATCATGCAGAGCGACAAAACATTACTAATCAAAGCATAAAGTGGTACTACAAGTCAATGACTAAATTATCATAGAGGCTATGGTGACTTGTTATAGTCATAACATGGTGTGAGCATGTGCCAAGTCAACCCAAAAAGAGCATCAAAGGAGAATACCACAATACTATGCTTTTGTATGCTAAAACAACGCATGATTCCTTCAAGGAACATTAAGAAATCCTAATTGTTTGGAACAAGTCATGCTACACCAATAATTACTAAGCATAAGGTCAAAACAACACCTAGCATGATATGCTAAAGTCTAATTCACAGTCAAAGAAAGCTCCTCTTGTACTATTTAAGCAAGAACTTTCTACTCTCTCCAACACCAATCAACTTATTTGAAACAACACAATGAGAGTGGGGTCCAAACTACTTTATTCAAGCAAACTAAGCAAACCAAACGAAAACTAAGACGCTGCAAGAACAACACAATAGCGCATGAAACAATAAAAACGAAGTGTCTAGAAAGACCTGAGATTTTTATTGATGAAGAAGGGGATGCCTTTGGCATCCCCAAGCTTTGACGCTTGTACCTCTTGAATATTTCTTGGGGTGACACGGGGTGGCATCCCCAATCTTGAAATTTTGTCCATTTTTCATCTCATTACATTATTCTTTCTCTAGACCTACAAATATTCCTTCATACAAAACTTCACATGATCTTCATTAGCAACATTAGTGTATTCAAAAGATAATAGATCTTTGGATTTAGATTTAGAACAGCAAAACTTTCACTAAAAACACAAGATACTGTAGCAATTCCCTCAAAAAGCTCAATTTCCCAAAAAGAACCCCAAAAGGAATCAATAAGAAGCAAATGCAAATAATGGCAGAAATCTGTCAAAACAGACCAACAGGTAGAAACCAATTTTTTCGAAGACCTTCTGTTGCTCAAATAAAAAAGTGTTGAACTAACGAAAGTTATCTAACATGCTGAGGGATTTATTCGGAAACTATAATCTCAACCCGACTTATAGAGATTTTACGTGATTTTTTATGGTGGAGCACAAAAATCTGTTTCAGGATAGTAACTCCCCAAATCTTACTTCCCTCTCATTAGAGGTTATTCTTGGCACAAAAATAAAATAAAAAGGATAATGAGAGGTCATTACTGAAGTAATAACTTCCAAGACTCAAGAAAACTTTTGGGTTATCTCCTAATAAGTACTTTTCTTTAACGCCTTTAAGTTAGGCATAGAAAGTTTAAGAAGATGCTCACATAAGAAATATGAATTGAAGCAAAAGAGACCATCAAGGAGCAAATATGAAACACATTTAAGGCTAACCCACTTCCTATGCATGGGATTCTTGTAAGAAAATAAATCAAAGAAGCACAAAGCAACAAGCATAGGAAGGCAAAACAAGTGCAACTTCAAAAATTTCAACATAAAGAGGGGAAACTAAATATTGTTGAGATACATAAGACCATGTTTCCCTCTGATGGTGTTGATTAGCACTTCGTTGGGAATCCCAAGAGGAAGGTGTGAAGCAGCACAACAGCGGTTTTCCCTTAGTAAGAAACCAAGGTTATCGAACCAGTAGGAGGAAGGAAACGTCACATAGGTGTTGCAAGCAACGCGGAGACCTGCACAACACAAACTCAAGACTTTTCCCCAACTAGACAGTGAGGTTGTCAAGCTCACCAGTTTGCTGTAACAAAAGATTAAATGTATGGTGTGAAAGGTAATGGTGGATTGCAGCAAGTAAACAAGTAACAGTGGAAGATGTATCAATGGTAAAGATTGGATCGGGGTCCATAGTTCACTAGAGGTGCTCTCCTTAGATAAACAACATGGCATGAAGGGTAAACAAATTACAGCAGGGCAATTGACAGGAACTGAGCAAGGCATAACAATGCAATACTAGTCAGAAAGATCCTATGAGATTCGATTGGGCAATACAACAATATACATAGACCGCCATCCAACTGCATCTATGACTAGAAGTCCACCTTGAGGTTATCATCCGAACCCCCTCCAGTATTAAGTTGCAAGCAACAGACAACTGCTTTAAGCAAAGTGTGTAATGTAAACAGTCCACATGTTCCATGAACAAGAGACCGTTGTTTTCTCCCTAGTGGAAACAACACATCTACAACCGAAGAGATTTATGTCACTTCCCTTGGAAACTAGAGGCATGAACCCACTATCGAGCATAAATACCCCCTCTTGGAGTCACTAGCAACTACTTGGCCAAGATAGCTACTAACAACGGAGAGCATGCAAGATCACAAACAACACATACATGATAGAATCATAAATACAAAACCATTAATCAAAACAACATAATAATGTCAATATCCATCGGATCCCCGCAAACACAACATGCATGATTACAAATATATTAGATCTTGATCATGAATGGAGCTCACAAGATCTATACATGAAAGCACAAAGGCGGAGACACAACTATCTAGCTACTACATGGATGTAGGGTTCGCAGCATAGAAAACAAAAAATTTCCTACGATGGGAACAACTATGTACCAAGATCTATCTACTAGATACAAACAACGGGCGGATGTATATCCGTAGAGAACATACCCTTGAAGACCAACAAAGCTTAACGAGTTAATGTCACATCCCAAGATTTTCCAAATCTTGTAATGTGAAAAATAATTGAATAAAATAAAACTTTGTTGATTTTCAGAGTGAGAAGAAACTTTTTGAATCCAATTGGAAACCTTCAAACCAATTTGGATCAAATAAATCCTAAAGGGATTTAAAAAGATAAACATTTATTAAAGGAAATTAAAATGTTTTGGAATTACTATTTTGGATCTTTTAAATAAAAGGATTTGGTTTTCAAAAGAAAAGGATGGATTTATAAGTAAAGATTATTTTATAGGGTCAAATTAAACCTTGGCCAATATTTGAAATAAAATGTTTTGTTTTGATTAAAAATAGTAAAGTTTTATTTAAATAAAATAATAAGGATTTAATATCCAATTTTATTTAAGTAAAGGCTTTTCCCATTTTAAATAAAACACTAAAACTTATTTGTTTATTTTAAATAAGTTTTCTAAAGTATTTTATATCCTACTGAAGTGTTTTGGTTTTATTTTAGATTTAAAATAAATATTTAAATAAGACAAATCCTATTTGATTTAATAACTAAGGCCCATTTATTTAATTGTTAATGGACCATAAATAAAAATGTTATTTTGTTTTAAACAATTTTTCAAAGTATCTTCCATTTCCAAATAAAACCTACTGATTTGGTTTTGAAAATATTTGGATTTCAAATGGAAATTTTATTAATTAAATCAAACCCTACTTTATTAAATAACTAAAGATCCATTTTATTTAATTAAAGAACGGATCCTAAAAAGAATAAAAATATTATTTTATTTTAGGATTTGGTTTATGTTGACAAACAGAACCAAAAACTTATTTGCAATTGTGGTGATTGTTTGAATTTTTTGAATGTTGAATAGTTGATTGAAATTCAAAAACAGGAAATAGTTTGGAAAAAGAAAAAGATTTCAGACAGAAAAAAAAATAGAGCAGCCCAACCATCTGGCCCAGTTCCAGCCCAACAGCCCACCTAGCCCACCTCCCCTCTCAGCGAGTGAATCGTTTTCCACCACAGAAGCAACCCGCTAGGTCACTGACTCGTGGACCCTCGTTTTCCCTTCCTACTCTCGCTGCCAGAGGACCCCACCGCCACATTCCCCTTCTTCCCCACCCGCGGACCACGCCTTCCTCCTCGCCGATTTGCGGTGCTAATTAAACCCGACGTAATTTGCGTTAACCACGCGTTAATCAGCCCCTTGACCAAGCAAGTTAAAGCGCCTCTCTCTCTCTCTCTGGTTCCTCTCGCCCCACCGACACGCCCAGGCCGCCCAATTTCTCCCCGAGCTCTGTTCGACAACACACCGGCCGATTCGGCGACTCAACACCGCCCGTGCCTCCTCGAGCACACTAGAGACTCCCACCTCGACGCGCCGGCCTGTGCCCTTCATTCGACTGCGGGCGCCCCAGAGCGTCGACTACGATAAGCTCCCGAACGCCACCGCGTTTGCCTTCTTCTCCGGCGAAGCCTACTGATAAGAACAGACCGCCACTTTCCCTCTCGTTCACACACACACCTACACCGTGTCCTGCTGCATCGCCGGACCCTTGTCACCGCCTTCTGCGATGAGCGGCGTAAGCAACGACAATACCGCCGCCGTCTGGTTTCTCCGACGACCTCCCTCTGGTAAACCAGACTACCCCGACCCCTCTCGTTCACGAACACACATTCGCAGTATCTTTGCGCATCTGACCGTGCATCTTGTTTGTCTCCGAGTGATCCCCAGCGCTGTCCTCGATGACGATTGAGCAAGGCCGAGGCGCAACTCCACTCCGGCGAGCAATCCAGCCCGCTCCAGTGCGCCCCCTTACAAACCGCAAGCGAGTTGAGCCTCAGCGTCACTCCACGAACTCGGTGAGCATTCCCTTTTCCCCTCTCGCTTCCCGTTTCGCTGGCGCCGCCACCGTCTGGCCGCTCCGCCGCCAGCCACCGCCGCAGCGCCGCTCGTTTAGGGTCGAGCACCCCATAGCCGTCCGATATCGATCGGGTGGATGTGATAGAATCACTTAATAGCGAAGGGTTATGCGCTCAGTACCGCACGATCTGACTTGATCCAACGCGCCAGAGCAGTCGATCCACGCGAAACGTTTTCGACGAATAGGAGTCCGACGCGTGTCACTGGTTTGAGTTAAAACAGATTTTTGAATCAGATTTAATTGCAAACTTGAAACCTTTGTAACTTTCAAACCACACGTCCAAAAATTACAAACTTTATACCATTGGAATCAGGAGAACAAACCCTAGCCAACCATGCCCTTAGTTTAGCAAATAGTATCTGTTAGCTTGTTTGAATTTGCAGAAACATTTGTATGCTTGTTAAGGATGTAAAAATTGTTTAAAAATGAATTTGGGGTTAAAATCTTTGGCAATTGGATTTATTTGAACCTACTGACCCTAGGAAACACTTTGTGGACTCAAAAATGTATTTGGTGAAATAAAATAATGATTCTTTGATTTAAAACCATTTCTAGTCAAATAGAAATGTGGTTTATTTATTAAAAATGGTTTTGGAAGAAAACCTTTGGAAAATGTTTTGTTTTAAAACTCTCTGACCACAAACACCAAGTTTTATAGTTTGAAAACATATTTGGTGAACCCTATAGGTTAATGCCTTAGTAAAAATATTTCTACACCACATAAAATGATACTTTGTTTTGAAAATGGTTTTTAAAGTGAAACCTTTTTGCAAAGGACTTTTCCACTTTACAAAATGACCATTAGGTGCTTTCAAAAGCTTATGAGCCATTAGGAACCTCTTTTTCAAAAAAAAACAAAACTTGGCATGCTTGCATGCATTACTTTGACTTTGTTATTTTATGTGTTGTTTTGCTTGATTGGTAGATTGAGTTTGTGCCTTGCTTGATTGATTTGTAGTGACTTCAAGTGTGTGATTCTTGCAAGGACAAGGAGTGAACCCATACTCTACCAAAAAGGCAAGTGATGCTTCATACTTTTTGTCCCATTACTTTCACTATGCATTAGTGATTTTGCTAAGTAAAACTTGCATGGATTTTGTTAAATATAGACCTTGCTATAAGAAAACCTAGTAGATGAATCCTTAGTAGGATTTTCCTAAGTTAATATTCCTACTACTATCAAGCTTAGCCTAGCTAATAGAAAACATGGGTGGAAAATATATTCACACTATGGAAAAATCTCTAAGTCTGAGGACTTATGTTTTTGTTTAATAAAACCACTAAGTCAATGAATCCCCTGGGTGGAATGGAAGGATTGGTTTATGTTGAGTGGTTACACAAGGCCATGGACTGGCTTGTGTATCTCACTTGTGGTATGCCACCCAGGAACAAAGAGATTTGAGATGTCAAATGTTGAGAAGCTTCAAGTGCAACCACTTGGCAATATGGGCTCTGCCATGATCATATAGGTTGCAAGAACTTAGCCATATGGACAGAGGGTGGTAGTGTTTGATAGGTTGGAACACGTCCATTTTGGTCTAAGGGAAGGCTTCTGAAAGATCTTGCCTTGGGAAACCAAGTCTTGTGGGGAAAGTGCACCACCTCTGCAGAGTGTAAAATCTAAGTACTTAGCCATGTCCCTGGTAAAGGACAATTTGAGCATCAAGACATGGAAGCAATCAAGAATCTCATCATTCAAATTTCTAAGTTAAAATTTGTGGTTTGAACACGGGTTGTTTGAAATCTTTAATCTTTGATTGAGAGATGCCTTGGTTAAAGGATCTTCAAATCTTTGATTGGGAAAAATGTTTTTGCCAAGCAAAACTTAGTATTTTCAAATGTTAAGGAAAAATCTATTTTGAGCAATGCAAGCCTCAACTCCACTTAGCCAAATGCATATAGATGATAGACTCCACTATACTACCATAGTATCACTTGCCAATACAATTCAAATGTATTGACCCTTGTGGCTGTAACTTGTAATGTTGCAGGTTTGATTGTTTAGAGAAGATTGATTGATTGATTAGGATTACAAAGTCTACAACCAACATCTGCCTGTGGCACTTTGAAGATGAAGGACCCATGCTTATAGTTATTCCGCTACAATGTAATGTAATAGCCAAATGAGCTATGTAAGATGTAATAAAATTATGTTATTCCTGGTTATAAAGTTATATTATGACCTTTGTTTCTTGATATTACATCTTAACTATGGATGCTAGCTATTGATCCAGGGACTAGCATTGTAAACACAGGGGGCTCTATCTTATTAAAGATTGGGACCTCTACAGATGGTATCAGAGCATTGTGTTGCCTGTAGGATTTGTAAATCCTAGGATTGGACAAAAACCCTTAGAAAAATAGGAGTTATATTTTGATCCAAAACTTATATACAAAAACACTTGTAAACTCTTTCCTCAACCATTTTGGTTTCAAATCTACACCTCTTCTATTTCAACTTGATGGAAAAGCCTACCCCATGGCCAAAGACTACACCGTGTGCAAAGGACTTCTTCAACATCTTCAACTCTAATGACTTCAACATCTTCAACTCTAATGACTTCAACTTCTTCAACTCTAATGACTTCAACATCTTCAGCATATTCACCAAGGACTCCCAACTTGGATACCACTAAGGACTACAAGTGAAGACAAGGAAATCTTGCTCCAGATTTAGAGACTGAGGGAATACAAAAGTTAGAAGGAACCTACATCATTTGAAGTTTTGTGACTAAGAGTTTTTCTCAAGGAAACCATGATCCCAAGTAAGAGGAAGAAACCAAGAAAGAAGAAAGACCACAAGTGAACCATATAGATGGACCACCATATTTTAGTTAAGACAAAACACACCAACTTATGTGGTGTAACAAAAATATTTTGTTGCCTAAGTATGTGCTAGAACTTTGTTGTTTGAGTGAAATGTTTGACTTGTGATTGCATGCACATTGTTTGTGTGAATTGTGATGTGTGTGATTAGAAAAATTTCCTTAGAAATATCTTACCTATTCTAATCTCCCTTCAACCCAAACAGATGACTACTCCAAAAGGCTCCAAGGTTGATGACACCAACAACAGCCAAGAGGACAACATGAGAGAACTTATAGCAACCCAAAACCAGTTGAGCCAAGAGACAACTCAGCTTTTAGCCAACAACAATGGACTAGACCCAGCCATACAAAGGATTTTGAAACTGCAATCCCAATTGATGCAAGGATTGGTTACTCAAGTGATCAACATGAGAGAAAACTTTTCCCAAGGAGCTAATGACAACAAGGATGACAAAGATGTTAATCTAGAAGGAACCCAAGCTAGCAATATTTTTAGAGACAAGGATCATGCATCCAAGGAACATGAAGATCAATGCTCCAAGAAGAGAGAAAGATCTCCCACCTATGAAGAACCTGAACTAGAAGAACTCCTAGCTTTGGAGAGACCCAAGAAGAAGATGAAGAAATGCCCCAACCCTATCAAGGAGGATATTACTCAAGTGCAATGTTACAATTGCAAAGAGATGGGACACTATGCCAATGAATGCCTAGGAAAGAAGAAGAGCCAAGAAGACAAACAAAGGCTAGTGAAACCCAAGATGAGGAAGGATATTAGCCAAGTGATGTGCAAACACTGCAAGGAGTTAGGACATTATGCATCATATTGTCCAAAAAAGCCACCTCAAGACCTCAAACTTATAACATGTTTCAAATGCAAGGAACTAGGACACTATGCAAACAATTGTCCAGAAAAGATGAAGAACAAGTTAAACAAGTCTATGAAAGATCTCAACCTTGGCCCATGAGTCAAGTATGGAAGCAAAGGACTCAATGCAAATGTTTGCTTAGAGAAGATTCCCCAGGATACCAAGAAGGACAAGATGTAATTTAGTTTGAAAAATTTTAAGGGTGGTAGTACCCTAGTTGTTTTGAGCCTGCTTGTAACCCTAGTCTCCCCAAATCTCGGGACGAGATTTATTTTAAGGGTGGTAGCCTGTCACATCCCAAGATTTTCCAAATCTTGTAATGTGAAAAATAATTGAATAAAATAAAACTTTGTTGATTTTCAGAGTGAGAAGAAACTTTTTGAATCCAATTGGAAACCTTCAAACCAATTTGGATCAAATAAATCCTAAAGGTATTTAAAAAGATAAACATTTATTAAAGGAAATTAAAATGTTTTGGAATTACTATTTTGGATCTTTTAAATAAAAGGATTTGGTTTTCAAAAGAAAAGGATGGATTTATAAGTAAAGATTATTTTATAAGGTCAAATTAAACCTTGGCCAATATTTGAAATAAAATGTTTTGTTTTGATTAAAAATAGTAAAGGTTTATTTAAATAAAATAATAAGGATTTAATATCCAATTTTATTTAAGTAAAGGCTTTTCCCACTTTAAATAAAACACTAAAACTTATTTGTTTATTTTAAATAAGTTTTCTAAAGTATTTTATATCCTACTGAAGTGTTTTGGTTTTATTTTAGATTTAAAATAAATATTTAAATAAGACAAATCCTATTTGATTTAATAACTAAGGCCCATTTATCTAATTGTTAATGGACCATAAATAAAAATGTTATTTTGTTTTAAACAAGTTTTCAAAGTATCTTCCATTTCCAAATAAAACCTACAGATTTGGTTTTGAAAATATTTGGATTTCAAATGGAAATTTTATTAATTGAATCAAACCCTACTTTATTAAATAACTAAAGATCCATTTTATTTAATTAAAGAATGGATCCTAAAAAGAATAAAAATATTATTTTATTTTAGGATTTGGTTTATGTTGACAAATAGAACCAAAAACTTATTTGCAAGTGTGGTGATTGTTTGAATTGTTTGAATGTTGAATAGTTGATTGAAATTCAAAAACAGGAAATAGTTTGGAAAAAGAAAAAGATTTCAGACAGAAAAAAAATAGAGCAGCCCAACCATCTGGCCCAGTTCCAGCCCAACAGCCCACCTAGCCCACCTCCCCTCTCAGTGAGTGAATCGCTTTCCACCACAGAAGCAACCCGCTAGGTCACTAACTCGTGGACCCTCGTTTTCCCTTCCTACTCTCGCTGCCAGAGGACCCCACCGCCACATTCCCCTTCTTCCCCACCCGCGGACCACGCCTTCCTCCTCGCCGACCGTTGCAGGCGAATTAAACCCGACGTAATTTGCGTTAACCACGCCGTTAATCAGCCCCTTGACCAAGCAAGTTAAAGCGCCCCTCTCTCCTCTCTGGTTCCCCTCTGTCGCCCCACCTCGACACGCCCCCAGGCCGCCCCAATTTCTCCCCGAGCGGCTCTGTTCCGACAACACACCGGTGCCGATTCCGGCGACTCAACACCGCCCCGTGCCTACCTGAGCACACTAGGAGACTCCCCACTCCCTGACGCATCGGCCTGTGCCCTTCATTCGACTGCGGGCGCCCCAGAGCGTCGACTACGATAAGCTCCCGAACGCCACCGCGTTTGCCTTCTTCTCCGGCGAAGCCTACTGGTAAGAACAGACCGCCACTTTCCCTCTCGTTCACACACACACCTACACCGTGTCCTGCTGCATCTGACCAGACCCTTGTCCTGCCTTAGGGTGATCAGCAGCGTCGGCAACGACAACAACAGCCGCCGCCGCCGTCTGGTTTCTTCGCCGCCAGCCACCGCCGCAGCGCCGCTCGTTTACGGTCGAGCACCCCACAGCCGTCCGATATCGATCGGGTGGATGTGATAGAATCACTTAATAGCGAAGGGGTATGCGCTCAGTACTGCACGATCTGACTTGATCCAACGCGCCAGAGCAGTCGATCCACGCGAAACGTTTTCGACGAATAGGAGTCCGACGCGTGTCACTGGTTTGAGTTAAAACAGATTTTTGAATCAGATTTAAATGCAAACTTGAAACCTTTGTAACTTTCAAACCACACGTCCAAAAATTACAAACTTTATACCGTTGGAATCAGGAGAACAAACCCTAGCCAACCATGCCCTTATTTTAGCAAATAGTATCTGTTAGCTTGTTTGAATTTGCAGAAACATTTGTATGCTTGTTAAGGATGTAAAAATTGTTTAAAAATGAATTTGGGGTTAAAATCTTTGGCAATTGGATTGATTTGAACCTACTGACCCTAGGAAACACTTTGTTGACTCAAAAATGTATTTGGTGAAATAAAATAATGATTCTTTGATTTAAAACCATTTCTACTCAAATAGAAATGTGGTTTATTTATTAAAAATGGTTTTGGAAGAAAACCTTTGGAAAATGTTTTGTTTTAAAACTCTCTGACCACAAACACCAAGTTTTATAGTTTTAAAACATATTTGGTGAACCCTATAGGTTAATGCCTTAGTAAAAATATTTCTACACCACATAAAATGATACTTTGTTTTGAAAATGGTTTTTAAAGTGAAACCTTTTTGCAAAGGACTTTGCCACTTTACAAAATGACCATTAGGTGCTTTCAAAAGCTGATGAGCCATTAGGAACCTCTTTTTCAAACAAAACAAAACTTGGCATGCTTGCATGCATTACTTTGACTTTGTTATTTTATGTGTTTTTTTGCTTGATTAGTAGATTGAGTTTGTGCCTTGCTTGATTGATTTGTAGTGACTTGAAGAGTGTGATTGTTGCAAGGACAAGGAGTGAACCCATACTCTACCAAAAAGGCAAGTGATGCTTCATACTTTTTGTCCCATTACTTTCATTATGCATTAGTGATTTTGCTAAGTAAAACTTGCATGGATTTTGTTAAGTATAGACCTTGCTATAAGAAAACCTAGTAGATGAATCCTTAGTAGGATTTTCCTAAGTTAAGATTCCTACTACTATCAAGCTTAGCCTAGCTAATAGAAAACATGGGTGGAAAATATATTCACACTATGGAAAAATCTCTAAGTCTGAGGACTTATGTTTTTGTTTAATAAAACCACTAAGTCAATGAATCCCCTGGGTGGAATGGAAGGATTGGTTTATGTTGAGTGGTTACACAAGGCCATGGACTGGCTTGTGTATCTCACTTGTGGTATGCCACCAAGGAACAAAGAGATTTGAGATGTCAAATGTTGAGAAGCTTCAAGTGCAACCACTTGGCAATATGGGCTCTGCCATGATCATATAGGTTGCAAGAACTTAGACATATGGACAAAGGGTGGTAGTGTTTGATAGGTTGGAACGCGTCCATTTTGGTCTAAGGGAAGGCTTCTGAAAGATCTTGTCTTGGGAAACCAAGTCTTATGGGGAAAGTGCACCACCTCTGCAGAGTGTAAAATCTAAGTACTTAGCCATGTCCCTGGTAAAGGACAATTTGAGCATCAAGACATGGAAGCAATCAAGAATCTCATCATTCAAATTTCTAAGTTAAAATTTGTGGTTTGAACAAGGGTTGTTTGAAATCTTCAATCTTTGATTGAGAGATGCCTTGGTTAAAGGATCTTCAAATCTTTGATTGGGAAAAATGTTTTTGCCAAACAAAACTTAGTATTTTCAAATGTTAAGGAAAAATCTATTTTGAGCAATGCAAGCCTCAACTCCACTTAGCCAAATGCATATAGATGATAGACTCCACTATACTACCATAATATCACTTGCCAATACAATTTAAATGTATTGACCCTTGTGGCTGTAACTTGTAATGTTGCAGGTTTGATTGTTTAGAGAAGATTGATTGATTGATTAGGATTACAAAGTCTACAACCAACATCTGCCTGTGGCACTTTGAAGATGAAGGACCCATGCTTATAGTTATTCCGCTGCAATGTAATGTAATAGGCAAATGATCTATGTAAGATGTAATAAAATTATGTTATTCCTGGTTATAAAGTTATATTATGACCTTTGTTTCTTGATATTACATCTTAACTGTGGATGCTAGCTATTGATCCAGGGACTAGCAATGTAAACACAGGGGGCTCTATCTTATTAAAGATTGGGACCTCTACAGTTAAACTCGTGGTTGATGTAGACGATCTCTTGCCGATCTCAAGATCGAGAGGAAGTCCTAGCGCTGCAAATCAGCAGCATATCCGTGCTCGCACACACATCCGAGGAACCGAGAAACCTCTCCCTCCTCGCTCCAGCAATGCAGCGGAAGCACAACTCATTCTTGCCGAATAGCCACCGGGAACATGTATCTCGCTAGTCCGAGACCATGGGGGATAAATTCTAGAGGGGGAATGAGATCCTTCACGAGGAGGTGTGAGTGAGAAGTGAGGAGGGGGGTGCCTTTTATAGGAGAGGGGGAATCCCAAGGGGGTGGCCGGCGCATGCGGGCTGCCCCTTGCCCTCCCCTCATTCATGTGGGTGGACAATCCACTCACAAAAATCCTTTCAATTCCCTCCACTCAAAATCCCACTCAAAATTGCTATTAAATTTCCACCAAATTTAATGCAAACTCTCATTAAATAAAACTCCTTTTATTTATTATAAATTTTGTCAATTACTTTAATGACAAACATTCACATATAACCCCTTGCTAGTATTTCATTTCACATGCAAAAACACTTTCTGCAATTTCACCCGAAAACCTGTTTCGGTATCTAGTGAAATAAATTCCTGCGCTTGTTATTCTTTTCGGCATGAAACTTTTGCTCCAATTGGATGTCCGTGTCTCTTAAGGGTGTAACCCTACGGTTTTAATGCAATTAAAATCAATGACTTTGATCTTAATGCTATACTTCGGATGAATGTTCATCACACCATTACACTAATGTTGTGATATCGTTATTAACAACATCCAATGTCCATGATCAGGAAACCTTTATCATCTTGTTAATCAACGAGCTAGTTTATGAGAGAGGCATAACTAGGAACTTTCTGTTTGTTTATTAAACACACATGTATTAACGTTTCCGTATTAATACAATTATATCATGCAAAATAAACATCTATCATATACTTGGAATACACATAATAAACACTTTATTATTGCCTCTCAGGGCATATTCCCTTCAGTCTCCCACTTGCACGAGAGACAATAATCTAGTTACACAGTGATGAATCTAACACCCATGGAGTTCTGGTGTTGATCATGATTTGCTCTAGGTAGAGTTTTAGTCAATGGATTTACTACATTAAGATCTGTGTGTACTTTACAAATCTTTATATCTCCATCCTTGACATGCTCGCGGATGGAGTGAAACCGGCGCTTAATATGCTTGGAATTCTAGTGAGACCTTGGTTCTTTGGCATTGGCAATGGCACCATTGTTGTCACAATAGATCACCATTGGGTCCAACGCGCTCGCAACCACACCTAGTTCGGATATGAACTCCTTCATCCAAACCGCTTCCTAAGCCACTTCTGAAGCAGCAACATATTCGTGTTGGAAATATGCCCAAGAGGCAATAATAAAGTGGTTATTATCATATCTTCATACTTATGATAAATGTTTACATACCATGCTATAATTGTATTAACAGGAAACATTAATACCTGTGTGATTTGTAAACATAAAAGAGTCCCTAGTAAAGCCTCTTGTTAAACTAGCTTGTTGGTTAATATATGATCATGGTTTCCTGATCATGAACATAGAGATGTTATTAACAACAGGGTCATATCATTAGGAGAATGATGTGATGGACATACTCCTATAGTTAAGCGTAGCATAAAGATCAAGTCATTTAATATAGTTCATTTGGTATAAGCTTTCTGATACATAGTAACCTAATTCCTTCGACCATGAGATCATGCTTATCACCATCACCGGAAGGATGCTTTGATGACATCAAACACCACACCGTAACAGGGTGGCTATAAAGGTGGCATTGAGTATTTGGAAAGTATGGGTTGAGACACATGGATCAAGAGTGGGATTTGTCCATCCATATGACGGATAGATATACTCTGGGCCCTCTCGGTGGAATGTCACCCAATTAGCTTGCAAGCATGTGACTGGCTCACAAGGGATCACATACCACGGGAACGAGAAAAGAGTACTTATCGGTAACGAGGTTGAACTAGGTATGAAGAGATACCGACGATCAAAACCTCGGATAAGTAAACTATCGTGATACAAAGGGAAATTGGTATCGTATGTAAGTGGTTCATTCGATCGCAAAGTAATCGTAGAAATATGTGGGAGCCATATGAATTTCTAGATTCCTCTATTGGTTATTGATCAGAGAAGTGTCTCGATCATGTCCGCATAATTCACGAACCGTAGGGAGACACACTTAAGGATTCGATGTTGTTGAGTAGTTATGGAATGACGAGTAAGAGACCGAATGTTGTTCGGAGTCTCGGATGGGATCCGGGATATCACGAGGAGATCCGGAATGGTCCGGATAATAAGATTCATATAAGGAAAGTCCTGTTTCGGAGTTGGGGAATGATTTTGGTGTTTTCACCGGGAATGTTCTAGAAGGGTCCGGAAGGTCCGGCACTCCGGAGGGGAAGGGTACATGAATGTGTCATGACAATGTGGAATGGTTGCATCATGTACTAGGTTTCATGGCTGGGCAAAATAAAGGAAGAAATCAAATCCTAGTTTGAAAAGTCAAACACGAATTTGAAAAGTCAAATGGCAAGTTTGTTTGGTGGAGGGAGAGTAGGAAACCTACTTAGGGAGGAAGTCCTACTCCCTCCACCCGCCGGCCAAGGAGGAGGAGTTGGAGGATGACTCCCTCCTCCCAACCGCGCCTCCCTCCCACCTATAAAAGGAGGGGCAGGGGTGCCCCTCTTCCCTACACCTCAAACCCTAGCTTTGGCGCCTCCACCTCCAAGTGCAGCCGCCGCCTAGGGTTTCCCCTCCAACTCGTCGAGTTGGGGCTCTCCCCAAGCCCTAGCCGCCGGCCAAGACCTCCCCTTGGTGCCCTCTAAACCCTAGATCACCAAGGCCTCTCTCATACTCCACCATACTCGCTCTGGCTTAAGGCGAAGCCCTACGAGATCTCCCCTCTACTGCCGGTACCACGCCGTCGTGCTGCCAGAATTGCGAGGAGAGTGCTACAACCTCCGCTGCCTGCTGGAACAAGGGAGAGGAAGGTATTCATCGAGTACCGAACGTGTGACCGACTGCGGGAGCGCTGCCGGAACGCAGCGCCGGAAGGATCGTCTACGCGATCGTGAGATCGGCAAGTGTACGACTACATCACCCACGAGAATCTGCTCTCGTTAACCACTTTGGATCTTCGAGGGTTAGTATTCTATCGACTCGTTTCTACAATCTAGCAGATAGATCTTGGCTTGATCATAGATTAGATCTTGATTGTGTGTTCATGCGGTAGAAATTTTTTGTTTTCCATGCTACGAACCCCTATAGTGGTATCAGAGCCGTGTCTATATGTAGATCTGTTGCACGAATAGAACACAATGGTCATTGTGGGCGGTGGTGCTTTTATTATCAATTGCTTCTTGTGTACTTTGCATCTTGCGGTATGATGGGATGAAGCGGCCCGGGCTAACCTTACATGACATCGTTCATGAGACTTTCTCCACGCTCAACATGCAACTTGTATTGCATAAGTGGCTTTGCGGGTGTCTGTCTCTCCCATCATAGTATAGATCCAATTTACAACGGGCACTTGATAGTTCAAGCATCAACGTTGTGGTTCTTGTTCGTAAGTTAGAGCGAAACTTATTGAAATCCCCAAACCACGTAAAATATGCAAAGAAAATTAGAGGCGTCTAACTTTGTTTTGCAGGGGTGTGCTGTGATGTGATATGGCCATGATTGTGATTATATTTGATGTATGCAATGTTCCTTATTGTAAGTTGGCAACCGGCAGGATCCATATGGTTGTCTTTAAATTCTGTTAAGACCCGCGTGTCTATTCAAATTAGTTGTAATAGTTGAAGCTGGTGGACGACAACCATGGAGCGGCGTCATTGACCTTAATGCAATGCCGATGATGATGGAGATCATGTTCGTGCTTGAAGATGGAGATCGGAAGCACAAAGAAGAAAGGCCATATCATATCACATATTATGAATTGCATGTGATGTTAATCCTTTTATGCATCTTGTATTGCTTAGTTCACGACGGTAGCATTATAAGATGATCCCTCAAGCACACAATTTCAAGTTTAAAGTGTTCATCCTTAGTAAGCACCGTTGCTAAAGCTCGTTTTTTCGAAGCACCACGTGATGATCGGGTGTGTTAGATTCTGCGAGTGTATACAACATGAGCAAGCCAGATTTGCTCATGCGGAAGCTAAGGTTTGATCTTGACGAACCTAGCATGTACAGACATGGTCTTGGAACACGGATCACCGAAAGGTAAAGCATGAGTCATATAGTAGATATGATGAACATGTTGATTGTTCGCCATTGAAGCTACATCAACTCTCGTGATGATCGGTTTTGATGTGGTGGATTTGGTTCGTGTGATCACTAAAACAATGTGAGGGATATTTTTTTGAGTGGGAGTTCAAAAATAATATGATTAAAAGTTGAACACTATTTATCAGAAATTAAATCAAAGTGAATTTGCATAGTTGTTGTAGTCATTGGCATCCGTTTACCACCTTGCGCTTAGTTTTACTTGAGATGATAGAACTATAGAATTCTGGTTAGTTACTTTATGAACTGGTATCGTATTGTTTTGAAGTGTTAATCTAAATTTTAAAAGTCCCATTGTAAACTTTCAGTAAGTTCCGGTTACTCCATGAAGTTTAATAGTTGGTATTAAATCAAGAGTAACAAATCCAGTGTTAGTATATAAGTATCATGTTTATCTCCATGATTCTTGATATTCAAAGGAATGTCTTAATATCAAGGTTATCTAGGATCTGAAAGAGTTGTTTCAGAAACCATGATGTGTGGAAGATATTGTGATATCTGAATCAAAGTTTTGGTTGCAACATGATAGAGTATAATATGGCAAAAGTCATGTTTTCATATTTTATGAGAATTTGCAAAAGGTTGGAGACACTAGTTGTCCTGATCCTCCAAAAGGTTTTGGAAAGCAACATTATACTCGTGATTCGTCATTATAAGCTAAAAGTAGCTTGTTCATGGATAATTCCATGATAAGGGTGAATATTTGATGTAGGTAAAATGTTTACTACACCAAGAGATTACTAAAGAAAGGAATTTGAAAGAACACCAAACGTTTGATGATGGTGATCTACTTCAAAGTGCAAGTCCAAAGACATTGGTATTTTACTATACATGCTTTGGACTATGTGTCATGTGTATGGCTCCACTATTGATGTTGATAGATTCTTTCAAACAGAAAAGGAAATACTGAAAGAGAATCTCATAGATATATGGCAGAAAAGAAAAGACTAGAATCGTTCAGCTTAAGTATATAGATGATATACATGTTATGGATATATTCTTTGCTTATGAAACAATGTGGTTCTTAATCATTTGATACTGAATTTGTTGGTATGAATCGTCATACGAAACAACACAATTCATGAACTAAAATGGCCTAAGTAACTAGCAAAAGAATATGTGATGATGTTCATCGAGAACAAATAAAGGGTTATTGTGCTGCTTGTTAAACATCAAAGCTTGCCTTCAAGATTTTTTTATCAGGTATTATGAGAACAAAAGGGTTGTTCAAATAATTTCCGTAATCCATAAAAGATGGATGATTCAAAAATCTCGTTGGATAAATCACATCCATAAAACTAGTGCTAAAAATGTCGAAAGACAAATTTATTGAAAGATCACTTAGGAAGTGACATCGCCGTTTAAAATTATATTGGAAATAAAACATGAAGAAACTCCATGTGGATGGAATTTTGGAGTCTTTTGATTTTTGATCAAATGACGCTTGTGAAACTTTCCTAGAGATAATTAAAACTTCGTTCATAGGCCAAAAGGGAATGAATGACTAGCTTATTGGAACTTGTACATATTGTTGTATGAAGTCCATTATGTGTAGTCAAGAGCGATGGATTTCAGCTTCATATACTTTCTCCGAAAATTTGAGTGAATATATGAATATTTACTTAATAAGGATGAAGTATGAAACATTTGAAAAGTTCAAAGATTTTAAGATGAAGTGCAAAATCATTGCAACAAAAATATAAATAGTTTATGATAAGATCATAAAGGAAGATATTTGAGTTACAAGTTTAGCATAATACCTAAGATTTAAGGAATCGTTCCGTGGATTTGCATTTTTCAAAACACCATAAAAGTATGGAGCATTCGAGATTTGTAATTAAACCTTGTTTGACATGGTAAGATCAAAGGTGTAATTCATAAAATTGCCATTATATTTTAAAGATTAAAAGCTTTAGAGACTACCGTTTTTCCACTGAAAAGAGCTCCATCATAATCCGTTGAATTGACACCATATAAAGTTATGGTTTGGGATAAAACCCAAGTTGTCCTTTCTTAAACATTGGTTTGCTATGCATAAGAAAGATGTTTGCAACCAATGTCGGATGAACCTGTCTTTGTATGTTATTTCGAATAACTGTTCCTCCATAACATCGGAGAAAAAAATGTTTGTCGCTTAAAACGTCAAGTTTCTTAGAGAAGGAATTTTTCGTGAAAAGTTAAGTGGGAGGACAATAGAACTTTGATAAGGTTAAAAAAACCTTAGCTATATGTGCAAAGTTTCGCAGCGCTGAAAAGTGTTCTAGAGGCAGCAACAATGCTCATGGCTCACGTGCCTCATTGGTTGTGGTCACGGAGATCTAAGTTCCTATTGAAACAAGTAGGTCGGGTAAACAATCAAATACCAAGATTTGAGAGTTAAATAATTATTTGACAATAATGATCCGACTACATGCAAAGAAGCGATGATGGGCCCTGACTCCGTTAAATGGCTTGAAGCCATAAAATCTGTGATAGTTCCATATACAAGAAATCAAGCGTTGAGCTTGAAAGACCCTCTGGAAAGGTACAAGACCTTATAGTAGTATTTGGATCTATAAAGAAATAGACATGGATGTTTCACATCTATGAAATTATCGACATGTCGGGAAAGAGTTCACGACAATGTTCAAAGAGTTGACTATGACAAGATCTGATCTTTCATTAAGCGATATTTAGTCTAGACGGATTAATGTAGCAACCACGACATATAATTTTGTTATGTGTTGAATAAACAAAACAAGTTCTTCTAATAGAATGGTTACCAAGGACGTGTGCATGGCACGGTCCAAAGGGTTTTGTTAATTCAAAGGATGCTAAAAGCATATGCAAACTTCAATGGTTGAAGTAAGCATCGCGGAGTTGGAATCTTCACTATGATGAAACTGTTAAAAGAGTTTAATTTCATCGGAGACGATGAAGGTGCTTGCATTTGCAAGAAATTAAGTGGGAGCGCTAAGACATGTTTCTAATACATTATGTGGAAAACATATTGTTGATTGGAAATAATGTATCTTTTATTAACACAGGATAAGAATTTCATCTCGATGAAAGACTTAAGCAAAACCCAGATATTTGGCATCAATAGATGCTAATATGGTTGTGCCGAAAGTACATAGATTGAATGAGTTCAATATAGAAACTACAAGAAAGGTTCTTGTCGCATAGAAAGGATTGAATGAGTTCAATATTGATGATATATTCAAGTGTATTGACACTTGGTAAGTGAAACAAAGATTCAAGTATAGATTGATACTTGATGTATGAAATCACAAAGAGTATTTATATCAATCATGTTGTGATATGTACAAATCCAGATATGTCCTATGCTCTAAATGTTATGAGCGTATACCAGAATGATTCATCAGATGATTATTGGACAATAGTAAAGATATTCTTATGATCTTGTAAAAGAAATAAGAATATATTGTTTTGTAGAAGTGACAAATAGATGGTTAGTTCATTGTAAAAGGTCTACATTGATACTAGTTTTGTCACGAAGTAAAAATTAAGCTTATCTCAATATAAACTAAGGGTGGCACAATGTGATGAAAAGTAAGTTCCATAATGGATTTGGATGAGTTCGAAAGTTAAGACATTGTGACGGATACTACAACAAAAGGCTAAGTATATAACTGCTATTATAGTAGCAAAAGAGGGCATTTGTGTCAAGTAGTTTGTTATCAAACTAGGTGTAGTTCACAACAGGGATAATACTATGAAGATATATTGTACGACAATATTATCAACATGTTTTAACCCCAAAGAACTAAAGGTCTCACCAAAGGACCAAATTTATACAAAGCCATCTCATTAGAGAATGAGTGATGCGTAGAGACGCAAAGACATGCAATTACACACTGACGAGGTTTCGACTCGTCAATGCCCATTGTTATGGACTTGGGTTTTGGAAAAGATGGGGATGCTGGAGATCGTGGAACGGTTAACAGACAAGCAACCAGGGGACACGAGATTTACCCAGGTTGAGGCCCCCGGAGGGAAAACCCTACTCCCTTATGCGCTCTTGATTCTGTGGCCCGAGGGTTACAAGGTCGTGATTCGATCTGGCGTGGAGGTGCGTATGAAAGTATGAGTCGAGAGATCTAGGTCGTGCCCTCCGGCCTTTATATAGATTTAGGCAGGTCCGGGCATAGTCCTAGTCGGTTCTGAGTTCTAGGGTTTTACCCCTTTGAATTTCCTATCTACTCTAGTCTTGCTCTCCAAGGATCCGAAGGCGTCATGGGCCTGGGCCACCCGAAAGTCTTCATGGGCCGGCGTACATCCGCCGTGGGCCTTCCTTGGGCTAGACTAGGTATGCTGAGGTCACGCACCCGTAGGGTACAACCATGTTAGTAGCCCCCGAGTGATCAGTCGAATCATAGATTCGGCCGAGGACACTTCAATCCTTCGGGTGTAACTATGTATTAACAGTATGTGTGTAGGGATCGTTGATGCATGTGCCTGACTCACCCGATGGATCAGGGTTAGTTAACTGTCTTAGGACGAAAACACGATCTTCCTCAGGTTAGAGTCCCTCAACTCGAAACTGGAACATATGCTGGCGTAATTCGACTCAGGCCGCGGAGGACTTACAGAAATGGAATTCCAGTGAATTTAATTGATGTACCCAACGCGTCCGTCGGGATTTTTCATCGCACCTATTAGCACGGGTTTTTACTAGCAGAGCGCAGTCGTGTGCGTTGCCAGGCCATCAGATGATATCTGTAGGTCTTATCTTTGTGTCGTAGACACAACATCCGAATGTTTGTCACCGCGGAGGTGTTTCGGGTGGCCAAGGAGATCGTTGCTCACTTAGCGTTTTGTTGGGGCAGAGTTGCCGATAAGTTTTTGCATGCTGATCCGAAATATCGCAGTCGAAAATTTCATAGTGTGCGCGACCAGCGCTCCCTATGGGAGTAGCCTCCGAGTGTCTGTTCGAGTCGTAGACTCAAGCGGAGACTTTAGTTCAAACATTGCTCAGTTGTTAAGTCCGTAGGACACAAAAAAAATCGGATGCTTAAATCCATCCTCCCTATGGGAGTAGCCCCCGAGTCCATAGTGGAGTCATAGACTCGACGTAGGACTCGAAGATATATTTTGTCTTTATCCGTCTTTCTGGTGTGCGGCCAGCGCTCCTAATAGGAGTAGCCCCCGAGTATTTAGTCGAATCGAAGATTAGAGTGAGTACTCTTAGCTGTGGAGCCGAAGAATTGTAGTTGGTGCTAGTATAGCTTTTGATGACTTCAAGCGTCTGCTACGCTAGAGATGAAATGACCTCAAGCGTCTGCTACGCCAGAGATGACTTGACTGGACGAACGTGGGTCCCACTTGCTGACCTTGAATTGACCGGTCACACGCGGCGTGGAGATAATTACGGCGTCTCCTCGATTTCCGCGCGTAGTGGATGGTGTGGTAACAAAGGTTCATTGTGATGCTGACACGTGTACGGTCAGATCTGTCGTTGGTGTTAGGTCTTCTGGATGGACGGCTGCCGTGCGTCGTCTTCGTCATTATAATCATTGGGGAAAGCCGCGGTTTGTTTTCACCGCATCAGTTCTTGTTTTCACTGCCTCCTTGTGCTCTAGCGATTCTTGCTGCGCGCTGGGATTTCCTTCCACATTTCCATCTTCTCTTATGTGCTTTCACCGCCGGCGCCGCCGCAGCGCGATGGGGAAACCGAAGAAATCGTCATCTGCAGTTGGGACCAGCGCCGCCGGAGGAAAGAAAGGCGCCACCGCTACCCGTGTCACCGACGGTGGCTGGCGGCGATCAGAGATGCGGGAGAGCGATCTCCGCAAGCTTCGTGAGCGAGGTCTGATCCCGCAAGATAGGGAGGTCGTCAGACTCCCCGGCAATGACGTAATCCCCTGTCCCCCAGCTGGGTATCGGGTTATGTTTCTTGCCTTCGTTATGCGTGGGTTTTCCTTCCCAGTCCACAACTTCCTCCGTGGGCTGCTCTTTCTCTATGGCATCCAGCTTCATCATCTATCTCCCAATTCGCTTCTCCACATTGCTTGCTTCATCACCTTTTGCGAGTGTTGGCTCGGCATTGAGCCGCACTTTGGCCTCTTCCGGAAACATTATTCCATGAAGAGGCAGTCTGGTTTGGATGGTGTGTATCCCATTGGGGGTTGCATCATCTCCCTTAGTCCCAATCTTCTTTTCTTTTCCTTTTCCATGTCCGAATCTGTCCAGTACTAGCGGAGGCGATGGTTTTACATCCGCGACTCCGTAGTGCCTGGGCAAGATTTTGGTCTTGTTCCTTTTGACCCCTCCCAGATAATCGAGCCAAAAAGATCCTGGAAAAACCAGATTTTGGATGGTGAGACAGAGGAGATAGAGGCCCTTTATCGTCGGGTGGAGGATCTCCAGCTGATTCCGGAGAAGGAAGTGAACGGCGTGGACATCATCCGGACGTTTCTTGAGCGTCGGGTGCAGCCTCTCCAAGCGAGGGCGCACCCGATGTTTCTTTATTCTGGGCGCCGTGATCCGACGAGGGTTTCGGCTGAGAAAATCTCCGAGGGGGATCTTGACAGGACCCTTCGCGCGCTGCTGAAGTTCAAGGCCGGAGAGAAAATCCCGGGGAAGTCGCTGACTCCTCCGTTTTCTTCGACGTTGGCCTTTCCGCAGGTGTAGATTCGTGCGCGTAGCGCTTTTTTTGTCGACTACGTATTTATTTCCTTTGTTTGCTAACAAAGTCCCTTCTGGTTTTGCAGAGCTTCAAGGTGCCGGGCATGGTGCCTCCATTGCCCGAAAAGTATCTGAATGCCCCGGATAATGAAGTGGTGGAGTCCGTGTCCGAACTGCCGTCGGTGCGATCTCCGGCTGAATATGCCGACGAGTCGAGTGAGGACCATACGCGCAAACGATCACGGAGCTCCAGCGAGTCTTCGGATGCTTCGACTCCTCCGACTCCCAGAAACCCTCTGTGCCTGGATCGTCATAGTGACGGGCATGGAGGCTCTTCCTCTCCCATTCCTGCCATTCCTGTGCGGGCTGCAGCACCGCACCCGCCAGTGAAGCGGAAGAAGGAAGAAAAGAAGGAAGAGAAAAAGGAGGAGAAGAAGGAGGAGAAGAGAGCCCGAAGGACTCCTCCTGTCTTCGACCTGAGCTCATTGGGCTCGTAAGTTTCTTGTTGTACTACTTGCCCTTTTTCCTTCTTGACTTTGCACTTGTGCTGATTGCTTCGTATGCAGGCATTCCTCCCACGATTCCTCCAGCGATAGTGCGCGGGAGATGATGGGGGAGTCGAAAATTGCGTCTCCTCCTCCTCCTCAGACGGTGGCGACTTCGGGGGGCGCCGCTCCAGATCCTCCTGTGCAGGAGGTGCAGGTGGTTGTGCCTCAGAATTTTGCCAGCGAGCCTTCGGAGTCGCCATCAGAGCATGTAAGTACCTCTTCTTCGTACCACGGGGGGAGCCCCCGAGTGTCTTCGTGTGCGAATTTTGCTTTTATTCCTTTATGTTGGGCGTAGCCCCCAAGTCCTTTTTCTTACTGCTGTTTCTTTTTTCTGCAGCCTTTTGTGCAGGAGGCCAAGCGGCTGGTGCAGGAGCGCCTGGTGCTGGAGGCTAACCTTCGGCAGCTTCAAGGTACCTATTTGCTTTTGGTGCTTCTGTCGTTTATTCTGGTCCTGCTCTCTGACGTTTGCTTGTTTTGAATGCAGCGGAGCATAATACTTCTCTCCGTGAGGTCGACGCTCTCAAGAAGAGCCTTGGTCGATCGGAGAAGAAGGCAGAGGCCGCCGTTGGTGTGAAGGAACGCCTCGAGCTAGAGCTGACCAAGGCAGCCGAAGCTAAGGAGTGTCTGCAGCAGGAGGCCGTGGACCGTGAGGAGCAGCTGGCCACTGTTGCGGCTGCGTGCGAGAGGGGGGTGGTAGACAAGCTCATGGATGCTGCCAAGGTTGTTTCCGGTGAGTGTTGTATTTGTGCTTCTTTCTTCTTGTCTTCTTCTGTGTTGCTTTTCGTCATGTCCTCCCCTTTTTTTGTCTCAGATGCCGCAGGCATCGAGTTTGACCGGAGCGCTCTAGAGCATGGTAGTGCTCTAGATGATGCTACTGCAGCGGTCGAAGATCGCTATAGCACCGTTGTCAGCTCCCTTGCCAAGGCGAAGGAGGTCCTTGGCCGCTTCTACAGGGCTTGGCCCTCGATGATGTGGATGCTCTGGCGGAGGCTTTGTCAGCCGAAGCGCCTACGGCGTACAAGCGCAAGCAGAAGGGCATCGGCGCGTCCGTCGGGCTGGCGATGGCTTTGGCGGCTGGAGCGGAGCTGGACCTGCCCCAGATCACCTCCCGGATGCTGACGACCGCAGATGGATCCGAGGTAGCCTTTGCTGCCTACTCTGCTCGCTGCAAGCGATATGGGTCGAAGCTCATTGATTTGTTGTCTGAGTATGCACTGCGGTAGCAGGGCGGGGCCAAAGCTAGGCAGTTCGGCTCCGAGGCGACTCACGGTGCCGCGTCTTAGGCGTTGTAGACGTAGGATATTTTGTAGTCTGCTTTTTGCTGTAAATATTTTGATGAAATCAATTCTTGTGTCACATAGTGGCCTTTTATGTGCTGAATGAATTCGCCTGAGTTGTGCTCGACCATTGTCTGAATGTTTGCGTCCTTTGCTTTTCTGCTGTTCTAGGTCCCTTCGGGTGCTGACCCTGTTGACACCTCGCCTGCAGCGCAGCTGCGTCCATCTTTGGATGCTTCCTCGCAACTCGCTTTTATTCGGGATCGTGTTCGTAGTCTTGAGAAGGAGTTGCTTGGGTTGCGAGGTCACGCCGATGTTTGGAAGTCCAAGGCGGATCGTGGTGCAGCCAGAGAGGATTACTTGATGGCGGAACTGCTTCGGCTGTCTAAGCAGCTTCAGTGTAAGTTGTTCTTTGTTTCGAGTTGCCGCTCAGTTCTTTGAGGTAGCCTGCTGGACTTGCCTCTTATTTTGTGCAATTGTCGTAGGTGCTAACCTTGCTCCGAGGGAAGATAAAGAGCGTGTCGTTGTTCGGGTCAATTGTTTGACTCAGCAGGACATGGAGGCTGGCGACTTCTTGTGGATGGATCATGACCGCGCCATGGCTCTGGCGACGGTGCAGGATCGTGTGCACCAAGTTTCGCGGGTGCTTCGCCAAGTGCAGACGTCGCTTGCCTCGGTGTTGCACGTCATGTTTCCTTTGGATGTCGTACCGACGAGCCTTGCGGGTCTTCTGTCGAAGTTTCAGAGCGTGAGCAATGTCAAGGAGTTGGTGCGGCAACAGCTCGTTGCGGGAGTGAAAGCTGCTTTGTCTCTTGTAAGGCTGCACCGGCCTGATGTAGATTTGGCTATTGTGGCAGCTGGGCCACCTCCTCGGCCGGATGGTGATGAGTGGGACATGCGTCCATATTACGCAGCTGTAAGGCAGTATGCCGAACAGGTCGTAGATTTGTTTGAGCAGTGTGCTCAGGTTATTCTTCAGAATAGGTAGTACCTATAAAAGAGATAAATGTAAAATTTATATATCTCGACTGGGCGTGTTGTTCCCTTTGTTGTAAAGGATTTTTTGTTGTAAGCACGCAGTGCTTTGTTTGAGTACGTGTCCCTTTCGTTTGCCTGACGTTGTCAGCTACTCAGGTGTACACGCATGATCCTCAGTCGATGAAATCGTGAGGTGGGGGGAGCCCCCGAGTGCGTTTGTAGCATAAAGTAAAGGTTGCAAAATAGCGAACTGAAGTTTGGGGCAAGACACTTAGCTTTATTTATATTGTAATGGAGGAAGTACATTGTTCGGCTGAATAGCCTTGGCTGGAATCCTTATTGAAAGTAAAGGGGGTAGGTAGCTAGGGGTAGAATCGTCGCAAGTGCGAGATGTTCCATGGGTTGGAGTATGCGACTCCAGACTCCACGTGCTTGAGGCGGTAGGCGCCACCTGGGATGACTTCAGTGATGACGTAGGGTCCTTCCCATGGTGACTCGAATTTCGTCGGTCGCTCTTGCTTGAGTCGCAAGACGAGGTCTCCTTCGACGAAGGACCTTGGGCGCAGCCGGCGGCTGTGGTAGTTGCGGAGACTCTGCTGGTACACCGCTGATCGAGCTGCTGCTATGTCTCTTGCTTCGTCGAGTGTGTCGACGGCGTCTTCGAGTGCAGCCGTGGATTCGGCTTCGCTGTAAGCGACGACCCGGGGGGCCTGGTGGCGTACTTCGGCTGGTAGCACGGCTTCGGCTCCGTGCACCATGAAGAACGGCGTGTAGCCTGTGGAGCTGTTTGGCGTAGTCCGTAAGCTCCACAGGACGGATGGTAGCTCTTTCGTCCAGGCTCCAGCTTTCCGTTCGAGTGGACTCATGAGGCGCTTCTTGATGCCAGCGCCGATTAGACCGTTGGCCTTTTCCACTTGCCCGTTCGTTTGCGGGTGTGCGACTGAGGCGTACGTGATGTTGATCCCAAGGCCTTCGCAGAAGTCCTGGAATTCCTTGGAGATAAAGTTCGAACCATTGTCGGTGATGATGCTATGCGGTACGCCGAACCTGTAGACAATGGAATCGAAGAACTTGACGGCAGTTTTGCCCTTTTGGTTTGTGACGGGCATGGCCTCGATCCACTTGGTGAATTTGTCGACTGCGACCAGGAGGTAAACGTGTCCCCCTTTCGAAGATTTTGGCAGTTTGCCAATCATGTCGAGGCCCCATTGAGCAAAGGGCCAGGCTATAGGTATGGGTCTGAGTTCCGATCCGGGCGCGTGCAGTTTGTCGGCGAACCATTGGCACCCGTTGCATCTTCGGACGATGTCTTTTGCGTCGCTCATGGCCGTTGGCCAGTAGAATCCGGCTCGTAGAGCTTTGGCAACAAGGGAGCGGCTGCCTGTGTGATGGCCGCAGATGCCCTCGTGAATGTCTTGGAGGATGGCCTTCCCGTCACCGATGGTGACGCACCTTTGCAGTACACCCGTAATACTGCGCTTGTACAGCTCGCCATTGATGGTGGTGAAGGCTTTTGACCGACGAGATATGCGCCGGGCATCTGTCGGGCTGTCAGGCAGTTCTCCGTTTATCAAGAACTATAGGTATGGTCGCGTCCAAGTTTCTTTGACTACCATGACCTGCATTAGATTGACCATGGCTACCTCTGTATCCAGTTTTTCGGGTCCTTCATGTCCTTCAGGCAGCGTAGCCCCCAAGTGTTCTGCTTCTTCGGGTGATCCCTTGGGGAATTTCCGCTTGATGGATGGCACGCAGATCTGTTCGAGGAACACACCTGGTGGCACCTTTGCGCAGGTGGATCCGATGTTGGCGAGTCTGCGGCTTCCTCGTTGCTTTCTCTTCCGACGTGCCGAAGCTCGCAGCCATCGAATTCTCCTTCGAGTGCGTTGTAGAGCGCGCGGTACACGATCATGTTTTCGGCGTGTGCGTCGCACTCATTCATCGTCTGCTGGACGACGAGGTTGGAGTCACCGTAGATGACCAGGCGTGTTGCGCCGCATATCTTTGTCATCCTCATGCCATGGATGAGGGCTTCGTATTCGGCCTCATTATTAGAAGCTCGGAATTTCATCCGAAGGACGTACTTCATCGCGTCGCCTTGCGGGGAGGTCAGTATGACCCCTGCTCCTGCTCCAGCTTCTCTCTTGGAGCCGTCGAAGTACATCGACCATGACTGCGACATATCTGGGGTGTCTGGCAGCTGCAGCTCCATCCAATGTACCAGGAAGTCCGGAAGGACTTGAGATTTGATTGCTAGTCGCTTCTCGTAGACGATGTCCAAGGGTGACAGTTCGATGCCCCACAGTGCCACGCGTCCTGTGGCCTCTGGATTATTCAGGATGCTGTGCAGGGGTGCCTCATTGACGACCATTACCTGGTGCTCCTGGAAGTAATGGCTCAGCCGCCGAGCCGAAATGAACATGCCGTAGGCGAGTTTCTGGTAGTGAGGGTACCTCTGCTTTGTTGGCGTGAGTACTTCGCTGAGGTAGTAGATTGGGCGTTGGACCCCGTGGGTCTTGCCCTCTTCGGGTCGTTCGACCACTAGCATGGTGCTGACCACCTAGTGTGTGGCTGCTATGTACAGCAGTAGAGGCTCGCGCTCTTTTGGCGTGACCAAAACGGGCGAGGTGGAGAGAAGCCGCTTGAGGCTTTCGAATGCGTCGTTGGCTTCCGGCGTCCACTCGAATTTATCTGCTTTGCGTAGCAGCTGGTAGAATGGTAGGGCCTTCTCGCCCATGCGGCTGATGAACCTGCTTAGCGCCGCTATTCGTCCTGCGAGCTGTTGAACGCCTTTGAGGTTTTTCGGCTTCTCCATCGCCATGATGGCTCTGATTTTCTTCGGGTTCGCCTCGATCCCTCGCTGAGAGATGAAGTACCCAAGCAGCTGACCCGATGGGACGCCGAAGGCGCATTTTTCGGGGTTGAGCTTGATCCTGTAGCGATCGAGGTTGTCAAACATCTCGCAGAGATTGTCGATAAGTGTTCTTGCCTCCTTGGTTTTTATCACTATGTCGTCAACATAGACTTGGACGTTGCGACCGATCTGGTCCTTGAGGCAGGCCTGCATGCATCGCTGGTACGTAGAACCTGCGTTCTTTAGCCCGAAGGGCATTGTGTTGTAGCAGAATACTCCGAACGGTGTGATAAACGCCGTTTTCTCCTGATCTTCGACCTTGAGTCGAATCTGGTTATAGCCTGAGTAGGCGTCGAGGAAGGAGAGTTTCTCACAACCCGCAGTCGAATCAATGATCTGATCAATCTGAGGAAGGGGGAAGTGGTCCTTTGGGCAATGCTTGTTTAGTGATGTGAAATCCACGCACATCCGCAGGATGTCTGTGTCCTTCTTTGGGACCATGACTGTGTTTGCCAGCCACTCGCTTTCCTTGATTTCCCTGATGAAGTCTGCAGCGAGTAATCTGTTGATTTCCTTGCCGATAGCTTTGGCTCGTGGCTCGGACAGTCTCCGGATGGACTGCTTGACTGGGTTGGTGTCTGGAAAGACGTTGAGTGCATGCTCGGCGAATTCCCTGGGAACTCCTGGCATGTCCGCAGGACACCAGGCGAAGATCTCCCAGCGCTCACGGAGGAATTCGACGAGCGCCTTCTATCTTGCGGGCTGAGGTCGTTGGCGATCAGGGCCGTCTTGGAGGCGTCCGTCGGATGGACCTGCACCTTCTTTGTGTTGACGGTGGAGTCGAAAGACATGTCAGGTGCGTTTTGCCTTGTGACTGGGGGTGCCCCATTGTCCGTCACCTCGCGGAGCCTTACGAGTTCGTCTTGCATGCCGAAAGACTGGGAGATTTTGTTGAAATCCCTGTCGCATTGGTCCGATCGGGTGAAGCTCCCGTGGACTGTGATGACGCCCTTCGGCCCTGGCATCTTGAGTAGCAGGTATGCGTAGTGTGGGACAACCAGGAACCTTGCGAATGCTACACGCCCAAGGATGGCGTGGTATTGTGACGGCCAGTCCACCACTTCAAATTCGAGTCGCTCCTGCCGGAAGTTGTCCGGCTTCCCGAAGATGACGTCGAGCCCTATTTTGCCCAGGGGAAATATGCCCTTCCCTGGAGCGATGTCGTGGAACGTTGTGTCTGACTGTTCCAGACTGCATTGCGGGATCCGCGTGGCTGCTAGGGTGCTTGCGAACATTAGGTTGATGCCACTGCCGCCATCCATGAAGACGCGACTCATCTCGAAACCTCCGATCTGCGCCTCCAGCACCAGGGAAGCATGACCTGGGCGGGGGATCTGGCAAGGGTGATCTGCACGAGTGAATGTGATGCAGGACTCCGATCCGCTGAGGTACTCAGGGATGGCAGGTGGGGTTTCCACGGCCAGGTTGATTTGTCAGGTGATTTTCTTTTGTACCCTATTCGTGGGGCGTCCTTTCTGGATCATCATTAGTGCTCCTTTCGGTGGGGGTACCCGTTCCCAGCGTTGTTCTGTGCGGGTGCGACTGGCTGGTTTGGGCCTCCGATAGGCGGCGGTGGAGGAGCTCCATGCGCTATTTCACCTTGTGCAGGTGCGTTTCCGAACGCAGGGATTGGGGTTTGTTGCCTCATCTGTACCATGCTTTCACTGAGTTTCTGGAACTCGCGGCAATCCTTGAGCATGTGGCTAGCTTTGTTTTTGCCATCCTGCTTGTCGATGTAGAAGTGGATGGTGCATGGACCCGAAAGTTTGTCGTATGCTGAGGGTCCATTGTCGCGGTCGCGGCGTTGCCACAACTGTGCTGGGCGTCCGCCGTCGCGGAAGTTTCCTCCGCGGTATCCTCCATTTATTGCCGTTGTCGTTGCGACGGTCGGCGTAGCTGGCCGCGACCATGTCGGGTCCGTCGCGGTCGTCGTAGATGCGCGATCTCCTCTTGCTGCGGCGTTCCCGTCTTCGGCCGTAGTCATCCTCTTCATCCGACTGTGCTCGGTGGATGCAATCTTCACCGTCGGCCCACCTATTGGCGATGTCCATGAGGTGGTCAAGTGTTTTGGGCTTGACGCGCCCAAGTTCCTCCTTGAAATCTGGGCGTTTGACACTGTCTCTGAAGGCGTCGATGGCCCTATCTTCGGAGATGTGTGCTGCGGAGTTCTTGGTGGTAGACCAGCGTAATATGTACGAGCGAATAGATTCGCCCGTTCTCTGAGTGCAGGCTCGCAACTCTTCGATTGAGGCGGGCCTCTTGCTGGTGCCCTTGAAATTTCGGATGAAGCTATAAGCTAGCTCCTCCCAGCTTCGGATGGACCCTGATGATAGGCTGCTGAGCCAGACCCGCGCCGCGCCTGTCAGCTGCAGCTGAAGGCATTGCATGGCGGTTTCTTTGTTGCCGCCGTGCAGCTTGACGGATGACAGATGGTCACTGAGCCAGGCTTTTGGATCTTGAGTGCCGTTGAACTTCGGAGTATCCGAAGGAAGCTTGAAATTACGTGGCATCTGTGTTCGCCGAACAGATCTGCTGAAGCATCGAGCTCCACAAAGTTCTCCTTCGTCTTTGTCCATCTCGGATTCAGACGAGCATGCATGTTTGGCTCGTGCTTTGTCGATTTTGCGCTGTGTAAGCGCGTCTCTGGCGTCGTAGTCGCGTTTATGGCGACGCGAGCTTTTCTTCCTTCGCGGAAGCTCGTGTTCCTCTTCCTCTTCGGATGAAGGGGTGGGGCTCCGGTCGCGCCTGGCCGGAGCTTTCTTCTTCGGCTCCGCAGGAGCGTCTTCGTGGAGCGCGGCTCCGACAAGTCCGAGTCTGGTGAGTGCGGACTTATGCATGGCTCGTTTCGGATCCCCCTCCGGAGGTTGGTGGGCCGCGAGATACGTAGTGTCTGCCATGATCGCAGCTTGCGGTGTCTTTGGGATGATGTTGCCGTCGGCATCCATCTCCATGAACGATGTGTGGAGAGTTCGGGTCACATCACGGCGCTCCTTGGGATCCATGTTCTCCACCCGAGAGCGGTGCTTGTTTCCCTGGTTTCCATTTGTGCTAGAGCCGGGGGGCCATGGCGGAGAGCGCAGCTCGTCGCGCGCTGGACTTAGAGGCTGCTTGCTTGCGTTTGTCAAGTATTTCCTGCATCTTGACTTGCTTCTTGTGCTCCTCGATGAGGAGGAAGTGGTATGCCATGAGTAGTTCACGTGAGGCGTCTGCAGGCAGGACTATGTCGCCCTTTCACGGGCGTGCTTGGACCCATCCTTCTTTGCTAAGTTGGATGGCGTGGTCGTTGTTTTCCTCGTCGGGTGGGGACTGGCTTACATTCCTTCGTTTCGCCGGATTACATCCTGCGGGTTGGGGTTCGTGTTGGGCGGGTTAGGCGTTTGTTGTTCTGGATGATGCGGCGCATTGGTAGCGCTTGTAGATCGGTCATGCTGCCGCGACTTCGAATCCGGAACCGTAGGTCCCTGCATCCGATGGCGGATCGCACAGATCGGAGTTGTAGTTGCTGCTGTCATAGGAATCATCTGCTGATGATGCTATGCGTAGCACGGGGTGTGGGGCCCATGAAGCGGTCCTGATTGATGGCAGGGGCACCCGCTCTGGGAGGCGGAGGGTGCCAGTTTTCCCCACCTGGAAGCAGAAGCTCCCGAACAAGATTTCGAGTCCGTCGCCTACGGGCTCGAAGTCCTTCATGGTGGCCGGCGAGTGGGCGGTGAAGTCGAAAGCGCCGAAGAGGAGGTGACTCTCCGTCGCTGCAGAGTTGTACATCGATCGGGTCGGGACCGTCACGACCGCACAATCAGCAGCCCCGATTCCCACAGACGGCGCCAATTGACGAGGTTTCGACTCGTCAATGCCCATTGTTATGGACTTGGGTTTTGGAGAAGATTGGGATGCTGGAGATCGTGGAACGGTTAATAGACAAGCAACCAGGGGACACGAGATTTACCGAGTTGAGCCCCGGAGAAAACCCTACTCCTGCTTGTCTGCTCTTGATTACGGCGGAACCGAGGGTTACAAGGGTGCGCATATTCGATCTGGCGTGGAGGTGCGTATGCGAAAGTATGAGTCGAGAGATCTAGGTCGTGCCCTCCTGGCCTTTATATAGACTTAGGCAGGTCCCGGGCATAGTCCTAGTCAGTTACAGGTTCTAGGGTTTTACCCCTTTGAAGTTCCTATCTACTCTAGTCTTGCTCTCCAAGGATCCGAAGGCGTCATGGGCCTGGGCCACCCGAAAGTCTTCATGGGCCGGCGTACATCCACCGTGGGCCTTCCTTGGGCTGGACTAGGTATGCTGAGGTCACGCACCCGTAGGGTACAACCATGTCACACACAGACCTGAAAGTGTCGGATCCGGAGATCAGTTGACCACTAGCAATCGTGTAAATACAACATCGGAAAGCCATATGTGTTGAATGCACAAAGGTTTAAAACTAGATTATTGACTCTAGTGCAAGTGGGAGACTGTTGGAGATATGCCCAAGAGGCAATAATAAAGTGGTTATTATCATATCTTCATACTTATGATAAATGTTTACATACCATGCTATAATTGTATTAACAGGAAACATTAATACCTGTGTGATTTGTAAACATAAAAGAGTCCCTAGTAAAGCCTCTTGTTAAACTAGCTTGTTGGTTAATATATGATCATGGTTTCCTGATCATGAACATAGAGATGTTATTAACAACAGGGTCATATCATTAGGATAATGATGTGATGGACATACTCCTATAGTTAAGCATAGCATAAAGATCAAGTCATTTAATATAGTTCATTTGCTATAAGCTTTCTGATACATAGTAACCTAATTCCTTTGACCATGAGATCATGCTTATCACCATCACCGGAAGGATGCTTTGATGACATCAAACACCACACCGTAACAGGGTGGCTATAAAGTTGGCATTGAGTATTCGGAAAGTATGGGTTGAGACACATGGATCAAGAGTGGGATTTGTCCATCCATATGATGGATAGATATACTCTGGGACCTCTCGGTGGAATGTCATCCAATTATCTTGCAAGCATGTGACTGGCTCACAAGGGATCACATACCACGGGAACGAGAAAAGAGTACTTATCGGTAACGAGGTTGAACTAGGTATGAAGAGATACCGACGATCAAAACCTCGGATAAGTAAACTATCGTGAGAAAAAGGGAAATTGGTATCGTATGTAAGTGGTTCATTCGATCGCAAAGTAATCGTAGAAATATGAATTTCCGATTTCCTCTATTGGTTATTGATCGGAGAAGTCTCTCGATCATGTCCGCATAATTCACGAACCGTAGGGAGACAAACTTAAGGATTCGATGTTGTTCAGTAGTTATGGAATGATGAGTAAGAGACCGAATGTTGTTCGGAGTCTCGGATGGGATCCGGGATATCACGAGGAGATCCGGAATGGTTCGGAGAATAAGATTCATATAAGGAAAGTCCTATTTCGGAGTTGGGGAATGATTCTGGTGTTTTCACCGGGAATGTTTTAGAAGGGTCCGGAAGGTCCGGCACTCTGGAGGGGAAGGGTACATGAATGTGTCATGACAATGTGGAATGGTTGCATCATGTACTAGGTATCATGGCTGGGCAAAATAAAGGAAGAAACCAAATCCTAGTTTAAAAAGTCAAAAGCCAATTTGAAAAGTCAAACGGCAAGTTTGTTTGGTGGAGGGAGAGTAGGAAACCTACTTAGGGAGGAAGTCCTACTCCCTCCACCCGCCGGCCAAGGAGGAGGAGTTGGAGGAGGACTCCCTCCTCCCAACCGCGCCTCCCTCCCCCCTATAAAAGGAGGGCAGGGGTGCCCCTCTTCCCTACACCTCAAACCCTAGCTTTGGCGCCTCCTCAAGTGCGTGCCGGCGCCTAGGGTTTCCCCTCCAACTCGGCGAGTTGGGGCTCTCCCCAAGCCCTAGCCGCCGTCCAAGCCCTCCCCTTGGTGCCCTCTAAACCCTAGATCACCAAGGCTTCTCTCATACTCCACCATACTCTCTCCGGCTTAAGGCGAAGCCCTGCGAGATCTCCCCTCTAGTTCCGGTACCATTTGTCGTCTTTGCCGAATTGCGAGGAAGTGCTACAACCTCCATTTTCTTTGGAACAAGGAGAGGAAGGTCTTCATCAGTCCGAGCGATGTGACCCATTGCGGGAGGCTTCAGGAACGCTTGGAAGGATCGTCTACGCGATCTTGAGATCGGCAAGTGTACGACTACATCACCCACGAGAATCTGCGCTCGTTAACCTCTTGGGATCTTCGAGGGTTAGTATTCTATCAACTTGTTGCTACAATCTAGTAGATAGATCTTGGATTGATCATAGATTAGATCTTGATTGTGTGTTCATGCGGTAGAAATTTTTTGTTTTCCATGCTATGAACCCCTACAATTCGGCCTCCGTTGTTGATCCCGCCACCACGGGTTGTTTGGAACTCCTCCAACTAACCGATCCGCCATTCATGATAAATACGTATCCGGATTGAGACTTAGAGTCATCCGTATCGGTGTCAAAGCTTGCGTCAACATAACACTTAGCGACGATCTCTTCTTCACCTCCGTACACAAGAAACATATCCTTAGTTCTTCGCAAGTACTTAAGGATATTCTTGACCACTATCCAGTGTTCTGAACCTAGATCCGATTGGTACCTACTAGTCAAACTAATAGCATGTGCCACATCCGGTCTTGTACATAACATGTCGTACATTATAGAGCCTATGGCTGAAGCATAGGGGACTTTGTCCAGTATCTCTCGTTCTTCCACCGTAGCCGGACTTTGAGTCTTACTCAATGTATTGCCTTGCAACATAGGTAAGAACCCCTTCTTACTTTCGTCCATTTTAAACTTCTTTAAAATCTTATCAAGGTATGTACTTTGTGATAGCCCTATTAGGCGCCTAGATCTATCTCTATAGATCTTTATGCCTAATATGTATGACGGTTCACCTAGGTCCTTGATTGAAAATTTGCTGTTTAGATAACTTTTAACACTGTTTAAAAGATATATATAATTTCCGATCAATAATATGTCATCTACATATAATATCAGAAATTCCACATTGCTCCCACTCACTTTCTTGTAAATACAAGCTTCTCCATAAGTTTGGACAAATCCAAACTCTTTGATCACCTCATCAAAGCGTAGATTCCAACTTCGTGATGCTTGCTTCAGTCCATCGATGGATCGTTGAAGCTTGCACACCTTGTTAGCATCCTTAGGATCGACAAAACCCTTTGATTGTATCATATACAACTATTCCTCAATATTACCATTGAGGAACGCGGTTTTGACATCCATATGCCATATCTCATAATCAAAATATGCAGCAATTGCTAACATAATCCTAACTGACTTTATCATCGCTACGGGAGAGAATGTCTCATCGTAGTCAACTCCTTGAATTTTTCGAAACCCCGTTACGACTAGTCGAGCTTTACAAACGGTCACATTACCACCAGCATCAGTTTTCCTTTTGAAAATCCATTTATTCTCCACGTCCTTCCGCGGTCGTGAGGTAATTCCACCAAGTTCCAAACTTGATTTTCATACATGGATTCCATCTCAGATTTCATGGCTTCTAACCATTTGTTGGAATCCGGGATCATCATCGCTTCTTCATACATTGCAGGATCATCAATTTCATCAACCATGAAATTCATAACAGGGTTTCCGTACATCTCGGGAGCTACATGCGTCCTGCTAGACCTGCGAGGTTCGGTAGTTCTCTCTTTGAAAGTTTCATGATCATTATCATTAGTTCCCTCTTCAAATGGTGAAGCCAACTCCGGAACGACTTCCGGTGTTGCGCAACTCGCCATACTTTGAAGAGAAGGTTCAATAACCTCTTCGAGTTCTACCTTCTCACTACTCACACATTTCGCGAGAAACTCTTTCTCTAGAAAGGATCCATTCTTGGCAACAAAAACCTTTCCCTCGGATATGTGATAGAAGGAATACCCAATTGTTTCCTTAGGGTATCCTATGAAGACGCTTTTTTCCGCTTTGGGTTCGAGTTTATCCGGTTGAAGTTTCTTCACATAAACATCGCATCCCCAAACTTTAAGAATGACAGCTTAGGTTTTTTTCCAAACCACAATTCATATGGTGTCTTTTCAACGGATTTAGATGGTCCCCGATTTAAAGTGAATACAGCAGTTTCTAGTGCATAACCCCAAAATGACAACGGCAAGTCCATCAGAGATATCATAGATCTAACCATATCCAATAAAGTACGATTACAACGTTCCGACACACCATTCCGCTATGGTGTTCCGGCAGGTGTGAGCTGTGAAAAAATTCCACACTCTTTCATATGAGTGCTAAACTCGTAACTTAGATACTCTCCTCCACGGTCGGACCGTAGAAATTTGATCTTTCTATTACGATGATTTTCCACTTCATTCTAAAATTCCTTGAACTTTTCAAAGGTTTCAGACTTGTGTTTCATCAAGTAGATATAACCGTATCTACTCAAATCATCCGTGAAAGTAACAAAATAATGATATCCACCTCGCGCCGACACACTCATTGGACCACATACATCAGAATGTATGATTTCTGTAAGATCCCTCCTTTGTAAAGGAAAGGATCCCTATGATTGCAATGCTAGTCCCTGGATCAATGCTAGCATCCACAGTTTAAGATGAAGTACACAGAAACAAAGGTCATTATTACATATCATTCCAGAGACAAACATAGTCTTTTACAACTCCATGGCCACAAGCCTAATACAAGAGTTCCATTATAATAAGATAAATAAGTCTTCATCTTCATGTGCCACAGGCAAGCATGTTGAGTGTAAACTCATGACTCCTAATCATCATCAGAATATCCTGCAACATCACAAGTTACAGCCACAGTGGGTCAATACATTGGAATAGTATTGGCAAGTGATACCTTAGTAGAATATTGGTGGACTAAATACTATATGCATTTTGGCTGAGTGTAGATTAGGCTTGCTTTGATCAAAATAGGTTTTGCCTATCAGTTGAAAACACTAAGTTTTTCTTTGTCAAAACTTTTCCCAAGGAACCACCAATAGACATTGAGGTCCTTCACCCTTGTTCAACCACAAATTTTACTTAGAAATTGGGATGAGGAGATTCTTGATAGCTTCCATGTCTTGATGCTCAAATTGTCCAATACCAGGGACATGGCTAAGTACTTAGATTCTTCCATCTGCAGAGGTTGTGCACTTTCCCCACAAGACTTGATTTTCACCAAGACAGGACCTTTCAGAAGCCTTCCCTTAGACCAAATGGACGCGTTCCAACCTATCATCCCACTACCACCAACTATCCAAATGGCTAAGTTATTGCAACCTATGTGATCCAGGCAGAGCCCATATTGCCTGCACTAGAAGCTTCTTAACATTTGGCCTCTCAAATCCCTATGATCCTGGGTGGCTTTCCACAAGTGAGATACACAAGGTAAACCATAGAAATGGGCCTTGTGTAACCACTCAACATAACCCATTCCTTCCATTCCACCCAGGTGTTTCATTAACTTAGTTGTTTTATTAAGCAAAATCATAGTCCAAAGACTTAGAAATATTTTCTCATAGCATGAATATATATCCACCCTTGGTTGCTATTATCTAGGCTAAGCATGGCATAGATAAACATCTTAACTTAGAAGTTTCTAGCAATTCTACAACTACTAGGATTTCCCAAGCATAGCATATAAAGACCAAAATTTATCCATGCAAGTCTAGCAAAATATTTCTAATGCATATTTGAAAAACATAGGAATAAAATCATGAAGTACCACTTTACTTGGTAGTTTGGAGAGTAGCTACGATCCTCACAATCACAATCACTATTTGCACCAAAATCTACACATAAAATGATAACACCAAATCACAAACAAAATATACACAAGCAAAAATATATGGATGCATGCAATATGATATGTGATGATTTTCTATACCAAACTTGACAAGTGCATAGTACTGATTCATAAAAAAGTTCAAAACTTTCCAAACAAAGTTTATTTGAACATTAAAACATTTCTCAAATAATTTATATACACAAAATAGACCTACACATGTTTCAGTAAAAATAACCATTTTAACAGAGCAAAACATTAAAAACTTTGCATATATGGAAAGGGCTTTCTCTCCTGATTCCATTGATATAAAATTTGTCAAATTTGAACGTGGGAAACAAAAGTTATGATTGAAACAAAATCAAACATCTAATAGATATAATTCAAAATTTTAAAACGAAACTTGTCCCACGCGGCGGCTTCTAACTGGCTGGTACCGCTTCGCGCCGGATCACGCTTCTGAGCCGCTAGATCTAATTAAAACGCGCGGCTCAGATCTAAACTTACCCCTTCGACTACGATCTATCGCATCCACTGGATCTAAATCTAACGGCCCTAATCATCTGACCATCTAGTGGCGGCGCTAGCGGCGGCGACAGGCGGCGGCGCTCTCTGTCAGTGGTGGAGCCGGCGAACTAGATCGCCTGGGGAGGTGGGAGGATGCTCACCAGATTCACCGCGACGAGGAGATGCTCAACGCGTGCTCGGTTGGCGAAGGGGCGTGCTGCAGTGGCCGTGGGAGCTCGTCGGAGTAGAGGACAGCGTCGGTCTTGGGTGGACGGCGACGTTGGCGATGTTCTGATCCGCCCTAACACAAACGGAGGGCATCAGCGGGTGCGCATCGATCACGCGAATAGGATAGTGTTAAAGGGAAGGCAGGGGGCGGTCGATTCTCACCGAATTTTCTTGCCGGAGTTGGAGACGGCGTCGGGAACTTGCGGTGCTCGTTGGAGTCGATGACACAGGCGATGCAGACGAACTAAAGATGCGAAGGCGCAAGAAGGTTGTGAAGCGAGTGGCGTGAACCAGAGAGGAGGCGCGCCGAGCTCACCGGAATTGGTCGCGGAGGTCGTGATGCTTGGCGATGCGAGGGCAAATTCTAGCAGACTGGTGGCGTGGTATGCGTGCTAAGTGAGGGAAATGGCGACAAGGGAGAGGTTTAAGTAGGCAGTGAGCGGCGAAACACTCATGATTCATGGCTAATTACGCGCCATTATCGGCATCAACGGCGGTGGCGGCGTGGTCTATGCAGAAATTTGGGGAATGACGAGTGGCGTGGTAGAAGGGTCCACTTGCGTGAGAAAAGGAGTGGGGATGGGTCCAGGTGTCGTGACTTAGTGGGTAGTGCGAGTAAATAAAAGCGTTTGTGAAGTGCTTTGCTGGGCTAGCTGGGTCGAATTGGGCTGGGTTGGGGCTGGCTGCTTAATTTTTTTCCTTTATTCCTTTCCTTTTTCTGTTTGATTTTCTAAAAATGATTTTCAACCTCCATTTCAAATCAGTTTGAATTCAAACTTTCACAAGTTTTTTGTACAATGAATCTTGTACTCAAATATGAGCCAAACACCACTGTTCACACAAACACCCTTGGGTTATTTGAAAATAAGAATAAAACCAAGCCTTTATGAGATGTGATAAAAGGCATAGATTTGGTTTTATTTCATATTTTGTTTTGAAACTTTGCTCAAGCTTTTGAAATCACTTAAGTTAGGATTCTAAAACAATACAGAATGAATAATAGTACTTTTCTCAATAGCAAGTAGCACAAAGGCTAGAGCATTCATACATAAAATAATGAGCACATATGCTCCTGTTTTGAAATGATTTTGAAATGAAATCCTATATGATCATGGATGCATGGATGATATGCATGAGTTTTTGAAACATGATTTTAGGGATGTTACAAATCTAACCCCCTTAAGGTGAATCTCGCCCTCGAGATTTGGATTGGCTAGCAAATAGGTGAGGGTGGTCTTTCCGAAGATCATCTTCTCTTCCCCATGTTGCTTCCTCTTCGGAATGGTGGTTCCACTGAACTTTGCAGAATTTGATAGTTTTAGTTTGAGTAACTCTTTCTGCAGTCTCAAGAATCTTGATTGGTTTCTCTTCATAGGTGAGATCACTCTCCAATTGAACCTCTTCCAAAGGTATAGTATCCTTTAAAGAAGTCTCTTCCATTTCTGGATGGCATTTCTTAAGCTGACTCACATGGAACACATTATGAACAGCTGACAAGGACTCTGGCAATTCAATCTCATAGGCTACTTCTCCTTTGCGACTCAGAATCTTGAATGGTCCAACATATCTTGGGGCCAATTTACCTTTGACACCAAACCTTTTCACTCCACGGAGTGGTGACACTCTAAGATAAGCTCTATCACCTACTTCATAGGTGACTTCTCTACGCTTAGGATCTGCGTAGCTCTTTTGTCGGGAATGTGCTCTCTTCAACCTATCCTTAACCAGCTTGACTTTCTCTTCAGCCTCTTTGATTAGTTCTGGTCCAAATAAACTTCTTTCTCCCACACCATTCCATAGCAATGGGGTGGTACACTTTCTCCCATATAAAAACTCAAATGGTGCCATCTCAATACTAGCTTGATAGTTGTTATTATAAGAGAATTCTACGTAAGGCAGACTTTCATCCCAACTGTCTCCATAGTCTAGAGCACATGCTCTCAACATAACTTCAAGAATCTGATTAGTCCTTTCTGTTTGTCCATCAGTTTGAGGATGAAATGCAGTGCTGGATTCCAACCTCGTTCCCAATGACTCATGTAATTGCCTCCAAAAATGAGAAGTGAATTGGGTTCCTCTATCTGACACAATACTCTTGGGTACCCCATGTAGACATACAATTCTGTTCATATAGATCTTGGCTAATTTAGCACTTGTATAAGTTGTCTTCACGGGTATAAAATGAGCTACTTTAGTTAGGCGATCCACTACTACCCAAATAGAATCATATCCTGACCTGGTCCTTGGTAATCCGGTAATGAAATCCATACCAATCTTGTCCCACTTCCAATCAGGAATAGGTAGTGGTTGTGATGCAGCCGACCTACGGTCGTTACTACATCAAGGTCTCCAACTTACGCCGAGTCGCCATGGACTCCAAAGGTGAATCCGTTCCTCTATGAAATCTCACTTCCTACCCTATTGAATGGTATGCTACTTCATACTCCGTCACATATTCATGATAGGTTCACACCGACCAGTACGGAGGCAAGGGAGGAAGCCCGGAGCATCAAGCCCGATAAGACAGAAGCTTGGAAGAGGAGGAGGAAGAAGACAGATCAGCAGCTTCCAGGTTCAAGCGGTACTACCGGTCGGCGGAACCGGTACTACCGGTCGTGATACTACCGCCCTACCGCCCGTCTTGATCAAGCTGCGCCATCGCCCTTGGATGCCCTTGCGGCTTGCGGTACTACCCCATAAGCGGTACTACCGGTCCCCAAAGCGGTACTACGGTGATGACCGTACTAGGTCCCAAGTCCGTACTACGGTCATGTCGATGCTACTGCGCACTAGTTGGGCCACAACCCACGTATCCCCCCCTTTACTTACCTATTCGCCTAGTTTATCCCCAAACTACCCTTGTTTAAGTGGCTGGCCTATAAATAGAGCCCCCACCCCTCATGTATCCCTTAGGAATAGATGATAGACTAAAGAAAACCCCCATTGTGGAATCTCTAGTTTTCCCTCATCCCCTTTACCAAGGGGACCGACTATCGTCACCAACCTCGATTGGACTTTGCATCACGCATCCATCGTTGAACAAGGCCTTGGAGTTCATGTCCCGTCTCCAAGTTGTCAAGACCCTCCCCAAGGTGTTCTTCCCTCTCCGATGTGGATTTGAGGGAGCACGTTGACCGATCTTTCCTTGCGAGGATTCTATCGGACCGGTGGCCACCGTTCGGGAGCAATCGGCCTTGTATCGTGTGAGTTTTGCGTGTGTTCATCGTGTTCTTCACGAGGTGTGTGTTCGCTTCCGCTACCTTCTCCCTTTCCCCTCGCTTTCCCATCGATTTGACCACGAGATCTGTGAAGATCGGGCACCCAAGAGGTTAACCCCTCCATCATCTGGTATCAGCAGCTTTTGGTTGCCAGGGATTTCTCATCGATTTGGTCTTTTCCCCATAAATTCGAAATTTCCACCAAAAACAGCCCCAATTCGTGTTTTGGATCGATCTATGATTTGAGTGCGTTTTGGTAGGTTTTGATCCGTGGATTGCTTGCTAAACTTGTTGATCTACCTTCCTTTGCGTTCCCATGGCCTAATCCCTTGATTTCCCCCTTCGATTTGGTGCTTTTCTTGAAGATTTTCCGCCCAAATCACCCCAAAATCGCGAAAGTCAAACTGGGATGGGAGTTTCAGGTCAGCGGTACTACGGGCCCAAAACGGTACTACCACTAACGGTACCAAAAGCCAAAACAACCGTACTTCTGCGGATCCAAAACAGCAAGTTCCAGATTTCAGCCTCTCACCGTTTTGGGCATAACTTTTGCATACGAACTCGGATTTTGGTGTTCTTTAGCTCATTTCGAAGAGGAGAAGGAGCCCTACATCATCCACGTGGTTCATGCTATCTACTCCATCCAAATTCCGTGAGCAAGGCGGAATCCAACAATAAAGGGTGAAGATCGTCGACGAAAGGTATAAACATTCCGCGACTTCTCCCCACTTGCATTCCTTTGTGAACCCCACCATCTTTGCGAGCAACAAACACCTATTGAGACTAGTTCCTCTTATGATTGCTTGGGCTATGCACATTTGATACCTTGTAGAATTTCGAGCAAACATTGTGAGCGCTATCTCATATAGTTATCTTGTATAGTTGTTGGCACAAGGAAGAGGCAAGTGAAAAAGAAAAAGGAAAGAGAGAAAAGAAGAAAAAAAATATAGAAAAAGAAAAATCAAAAGAAAAAGAAAGAGATATACATGTGCCTCATAGAATAGGAAGCGCAAAGCTCGATGAACATCATATAGGTGGTACTTATTGTGCATATCTTGTAGCCCACCAATTTTGTGCAATCGAACTAGCGTCTCTCCTTGTACTTGTGTGACACGAGCTTATAGTATTCGCTAGGTAATCATTTGGTTCTTAGCTCACTTTCTCCGTCGCACAAGTCCCATTTATCCCACCGTGTGTGTTTCCTTGTACATATTTCCTGTCTTGTGGATTAACTTGTTTTGCTTTGTGATCATTGTGGTTCTTTACTTGCCATTACAACATCTTGATTTCGGATTGGTTCTTGACATGCCACTTTCCATACCTATCCACCATAGGCCTTGTGTGTGTGTGTGTTTTGGTTCGTAGTTGGTTTTGGTGTTCCGCGTGGACTTCACTTTGCTTGGTTTATTGCTCTCAAGTGTGGCCACTTGTACGATACGATCTTCCAAGGTAAAGTAAGGTTTGACGTTGTATCCCTGACTCCCACTACCACTTCCATATACACCACTTGGTCTTGTGCATCATGTCTAGGGACTCCGGAACCGAGGATGATATCTATGAAGAATCCATGATGAGCCACCATGACTACGACTCCACAAGTGTAGAGGACATGACGGAGCACAACACCGACAATGGCTCCGCATGCTTTGAGGACCCGGAGCACTACACCTACGATGACTCCACATGCATGGAAGACATGGAGCTCTACGTCGACAATGGCTCCTCATGCATGGAGCCTATGGAGCACTACACCGACAATGGCTCCACATGCTTGGGTGATATGGAGTACTACACCAACAACTACTCCCCAAGCATGGACGACTTCGAGTGCGACATCGATGACGCCTCGCCAAGCATGGAGGACACGGAGAACTTCATCGACTTTGATGGATCCTCCATGAGCCATGAAGAATTCCTCCACCGTGTGGAGATGGAAGCCTACTATGCCAAGCAAGAGGAGGCGCATCATCAAGATTCCATGACCTTCAAGGCCAAGCGTGCCACACCAAAGGGCACCACCTACTTCGATGATTCACCTCCAAGGCGACATGTGCCACCACCTAGATGGCGTCAAGCGCCACCATCTCCAAGGCACCAAGCTCCATCACCTCCAAGGCGTCAAGCTTTACCATCTCCAAGGCGCCAAGCTTCATCACCGCCAAGGCGCCAAGCTCCAACTCCTATCCAAACAAGAGTGGCGTCCAAACATCATATGCATCAAGAGGCGCCAAGAAACAAGACTCTTCATCCAAAAACATCATCTCATGAGCATCGCCACCATAAAGAGGATACAAGACATCGTCAAAGGCATCTTCGCCATAACGACGAAGAATTCATGATGAGCACCAACCATAATGCTCAAGCAAGCTCAAGAAGGCACCACAAGCACAAGAAGAGTGCCAAGGCAAATGATCATCGTCGCGAGTGTCATGTGGACGACCAAGTGCGCCACCTACATCAACCATCGGCAAGGCACGCCAATGACCTCCGTCGACACCATCATAGGGCACCTTCAACTACTCGTGCCACCACCACAATGGAACCAAGAGCAAGCCTTCCTCCACGCCATCAAGCTTCAATGCCTACGCTTGACTTCCACAACCTCGCCAACGAGGAAAACGTAGACCTCTACTTCGCCAAGTTGGATAGCATGAGCTTACCTCCACCACTACTACGAGATGGCCACAAGACGGTCGAGCATGGGATTTTACCTTCTACCATGGAGGAGAGAAATGATGCCCATCTTATGGCATCCAACCTTGAAGGCGACAAGGTCAAGAATGGTGAGCATGGGATTTTCCCTTTACCAAAGGAGGCGCATGGAGTTGAGGAACCCGAGCCTACCCCCATATGCTTGAGTGATGATGTGGTACCAATCCCATGTGAGTATGAGAGCCACTTAGCCCACTTGAGTGAGAACAAGAGTGAGAACAAGAGTGAGATGAGTGACTCCACCTTATGTGAGATTGAGTGCTTCCACTTGGAGGGCATGAGCGATACTCCTAGTGAGTTGAGAGTGGTAGTTGATAGGTCAAGTGAGACCATTTCGAATTCTAACAACTTACCCTCTACCTCTAGTGTGTTCTCTTATGTTGTGCTAGGTTCCATGGATGAAGACGCCCGATTCTATGAAGCAATGATGCCTCGAATGGAGAAGATGTACATGGTAGATGCTACGCCATGGATACACCAAGAAGATGAAGTCGTCCACAAGGAGGCCACTACTTCCACAACACCCACTTCATATGAGAGGTATGACCAAGGTAACAATAAGGGTGTTGATGATGCCATGATCCCACTAGTGGACATGATGAATTGTGAGGATATGCATGTTATGGATAATACTTGTGACATTACTTATGCTTCATCCATATTCCCATGTGATGCTTTGCCTTTGCATAATATTGATCATGTGGAATTGTTTGATTGCGATATCATTGCCATAAACATGCCATGCTATGCATCTTGTGTGTATCCTCCAATTGCTTTGGACTTGCCTTGTCATGCTAGTCATTCAATTTTTCCCGTTGCTTGCCATAAGATGAATGCTTGCAACAATGTTGACCACATGCGTTATAATGAGATGGCCCCCATAGCTTTCTCAATTATTGGAGATTTTGATGATTGCCATGATAAGCATGTTCCCCACTTGCATACTCACCATGCATCTATTTCATACTTAATTGACATTAATGGTGATGTGCACAAGAAGAGATACGTCATGATGGATGATGTGTATCTCTACCATGCACACACGTTCTTCCTTTTACATATGATGTGTGTAGGTACCAAGACGAGAATGTCAACCTCGGTTGAGCACGAGTTGACAAAAAGAGCTCTAGAGAGCATCCCACAAGTGAGTTCAAGATCGAACCCAGCTCTGATACCTTTTGCATGCTTTGCATCTTTCATGTTGGCAAATTTCTCTTTCCTATGGTTTGATTGCAAGCATGTTAATGGTATTATCTTCCCTTGTGACATTCATGTTTCTTCGCCTTTAGATAATGATGCTTTGTGTGTTGCAACGAAAATGTTGAACAATTTCCCTTTCCGATGTTTTGTGTGCAACCACAATTCCTTTAAGAACATGTATTGTCATGAGAGCTTCCAAGAATCTCGTCTTGTTGTTGCAACAAACATAAGGACCACTTGCTCTTTCATTTGGTTTGTTTGCAAACATAATACTTTTGTTTTGGATATGCTTCCTTTTGTGTTTTTGCCAAATTCTCCAAGCTTTGCATCAAAGATGTTGATAAAATTTCTATTCGATTGCTTTGAGTGCCACAATAAGATGTTATATGGAGTTTTTGAGTTTCCACATTTGGATGATGTTCAAACGATTTCCATGCACATTGACCATGCATATGCATTCCGTTTGCTATACTTGAGTTGTGCTAATCGTGTTGTGAACAAGAATGGACATGCCACAAATGACATGCTCCTCTATCACACACAAACATATGTTGCTTGGTCTTTGTTGTATGAAGGTACAAATGCATACACGTCAACCTCTATGGACTATATGTTGACAAGAAGAACCGAAGAGAGTTACCTATGGCTACCCTTCATCGAGCTATCTCTACAAGCTCAGGTGACTTCCTTCTACTTGAGGACTCATGCTATAATCTTCATGAATTGGCTATGCTTTGAGTGTTGCTTTGCTTCTGTTGTGAGCTTTGTAGGCTTCAAGGAAGGTGAAGGAACATTGAAGTGTTGTCAAGTCAATCTTCCCGAGGACGACTATAAGGTGAACCCCAGGATCAAGAAGGTCTCTCGACCGCTTCTACTTTGTGATGAGCATGTAGAGTCTAGGACGACTCTTTTTGAAGGGGGGTAGATGATGCAGCCGACCTACGGTCGTTACTACATCAAGGTCTCCAACTTACGCCAAGTCGCCATGGACTCCAAAGGTGAATCCGTTCCTCTATGAAAGCTCACTTCCTACCCTATTGAATGGTATGCTACTTCATACTCCGTCACATATTCATGATAGGTTCACGACCAAGACGGGAGGCAAGGGAGGAAGCTTGAGCATCAAGCCCGACAAGACGGAAGCTTGGAAGAGGAGGAGGAAGAAGATCGACCAGCTGCCAGGTTCAAGCGGTACTACGGGCGGAACTGCAGTCGGTCAGCCGGTATCACCGCCTGCTACCGCCTTGAAGCTGCGCCATCGCCCTTTGGATGCCCTGATTGGCTTGCGTTACTACGCCATAAGCGGTACTACCGGTCCCCAAAGCGGTACTACCGGTGATGACCGGTACCACCGGTCCCAAGTCCGGTACTACCGGTCATGTCAGTGCCCGCGCGCACTAGTTGGGACACAGCCCATGTATCCCCCCCTTTACTTACCTATTCGCCTAGTTTATCCCCAAACTACCCTTGTTTAAGTGGCTGGCCTATAAATAGAGCCCCCACCCCTCATGTATCCCTTAGGCATAGATGATAGACTAAAGAAAACCCCCATTGTGGAATCTCTAGTTTTCCCTCATCCCCTTTACCAAGGGGACCGACTATCGTCACCAACCTCGATTGGACTTTGCATCACGCATCCATCGTTGAACAAGGCCTTGGAGTTCATGTCCCGTCTCCAAGTTGTCAAGACCCTCCCCAAGGTGTTCTTCCCTCTCCGATGTGGATTTGAGGGAGCACGTTGACCGATCTTTCCTTGCGAGGATTCTATCGGACCGGTGGCCACCGTTCGGGAGCAATCGGCCTTGTATCGTGTGAGTTTTGCGTGTGTTCATCGTGTTCTTCGCGAGGTGTGTGTTCTCTTCCGCTACCTTCTCCCTTTCCCCTCGCTTTCCCATCGATTTGACCACGAGATCCGTGAAGATCGGGCACCCAAGAGGTTAACCCCTCCATCAGGTTGTAACAATCCTGCTGGTTTCTGATGTTCCGCTTTCACTCTACTACATACATCACACAAAGCAATATGTTCGGCGATGTCCTTCTTGAGATTATTCCACCAAAATCTTTCCTTCATATCCATGTACATTTTGGTGTTACCCGGATGAATGGAATATGGTGAGTTGTGTGCTTCTTGTAAAATCAGTTTCCGAAGCTCCGGATCTTGTGGAACACAGATACGTTTTCCATGCCATAAAGTACCCTGTTCGTCTTCATGGAATCCTTTGGCTTTTCCCTTGCCAATCTTTTCCTTAATCTCTTCAATTTCCTTATCAGTCTTCTGGGATTCTTTGATCTTGTCCAACAAAGTAGGTTGAACATCCAAGGTCATGAGATGTCCTTCGGGCACAATTTCCAATCTGAGGTCTCTAAATTGGGCACACAGATCATCTGACAACTCTCCCTTAGTAAGGCCATTCACAAAAACCTTACGGCTTAGAGCATCCGCTATAACATTTGCTTTACCGGGGTGGTATTGCAAACTTAAGTCATAGTCCTTGATGAGTTCTAGCCATCTTCTTTGTCTCATGTTAATTTCCTTCTGGGTGAAAATATACTTCAAACTCTTGTGATCTGTGAACACTTCGCATCGCTTTCCCAAAAGATAATGTCTCCATGTTTTGAGTGCATGAACAACAGAGGCTAACTCTAAATCATGAGTAGGGTAGTTCACTTCATGAGTTTTGAGTTGTCTCGACGCATAATCCACAACTTTCCCTTCTTGCATAAGTACTGCACCTAATCCATGATGAGATGCATCGCAATACACTTGGAAATCCTTCTCCAAATCTGGCAGACATAAGACTGCTGCTGTCACTAGTCTCTTCTTCAATTCTTGAAAGCTGAGTTCACACCTTCTGACCAAGAAAATTTCTTGTATTTCTTTATCAATTATGTCATAGGTTTTGCCACCTTGGAGAAATTTTCAATAAACCTTCTATAGTAACCTGCTAAGCCAAGGAAACTATGAACCTCTTTCACTGACTTGGGAGATTCCCATTCAGTTACAGCTGAAACTTTAGCAGGATCAACTGCTATACCATCACCTGACACAACGTGTCCAAGAAATCCAACTTCATTTAACCAAAATTCACACTTGCTGAATTTGGCATATAGCTTATGCTCTCTAAGCTTCTCTAGTATCAATCGTAAATGTCCTTCATGCTCTTATTTTCTCTTGGAGTAGATCAGAATATCATCGATGAAAACAACAACAAAATTATCAAGGAATTCCATGAACACCTTGTTCATCATATTCATGAAGTACGCTGGTGCATTGGTCAAACCAAATGACATCACGGTATACTCATACAATCCATACCTTGTGGTAAAAGTTGTCTTAGGTATGTCTTGTTCCCTTATCTTGAGCTGGAAATAACCTGACCGGAGATCAATCTTTGAGAACACACAGGCTCCTTCAAGCTGATCAAACAAGTCATTGATTCTAGGCAAAGGGTATTTTTTCTTGATAGTCACCTCATTGAGTAAACGGTAATCTATGCATAACCTTTGACTTCTATCTTTCTTTTCCACAAACAAAACTGGTGATCCCCAAGATAAAGAACTTGGTTGAATAAATCCCTTCTGCAACTGTTCTCCTAGTTGCTTCTTGAGTTCTTTCAGTTCATCAACTGACATTTTATATGGTCTCTTTGCTATTGGTCCAGATCCTGGTAGCAAATCTATCAGAAACTCCACATCTCTATCTGGTGGCATTCCCGACAATTCTTCCGGAAACACATCCGGATATTCACTCACAATTGGCACACTGTCTATGCTAACCCCCTTAAGAGAATTAAGCTTACTCCTTTTTGCTTCAAAGTTGGTCTTGAATCTAATCCTTTTGTTTTCTGGAGTTGTGAGTGAGACAGTATGGTTTGCACAATCTATCACTCCCTTATGCTTAGTCATCCAGTCCATTCCCAAAATAACATCCAATCCTTGGGAATTTAGGATTATTAGGTTAACAGGAAACTTATACTTCCCAAACTCTATGACTAGATCATGACATCCTGAATTCACTATCATTTCTCCGCCGGGAGAACTTACTTTTATAGGACACCCAATAGTTTCTACCGGTAGTTCGTTTCTTTCAACAAATGCTCTTGATATGAATGAATGAGATGCACCAATATCAAAGAGAACAAATGCTGGAACAAAATTGAGTTTGAACTTACCAGCAACAGCATCAGGTTCCTCATAGATTTCTTCCACATTGATGTGGTTCACTTGTCCCTTTTGAAAAGGGTTGGGCTTATTGGGTCCCTCAACTTTCTTTTCTGGTCATTCATTTGCATAATTCCCCATCTTCTTGCACTTGAAACAATTAACCTGACTAAGATCCTTCTTGACAGGTTGGCTTCCACTGCCACTTCCACTGTGGTGGCTCTTATATCCACCCTTGTGATTCTTGTACTTGTCATTGTCATGACTACGGTGACTCTTGTTGTCATGATGACGGTTGTGGTTGTGGTGCTTGTTGAATTTTCCATGCTTGTGGGATCCAGAACTCCCACTGTCTTCATAATGGGAACGTTTGTGAGACGATCCCGAGTTGTGCTTGTTAGAGTGCTTTCTCTTCTTGCTTTCCACTTGTTTCATTTTGCTCTCCAAAATACCAGCCTTGTCACAAAGAGACTGGTATGTGGGAACATAGGCCACAGCTAACTGCAGGTTCAGTTCATCATTTAACCCTTCAAGGAACTTTTCCTTCCTCTTAGCATTAGTGTCAACTTCATCCGGTGCATAACGCGCCAGATTGTTGAACTCTTCAATATATTCAGCCACGCTGCGGTGGCGCTGCTTCAGGTTATGGAACTATTTCTATTTCAAACTCATCACTCCGGATGAGATGTGAGCAGTACGGAAACCATCTTCGAAGATAGCCCATGTCACATCCTCAATGGGAGTGGTGATCTGGAAGTTATCCCACCAAGTGGCTGCTGGTCCTTCCAACAAGTGTGCTGCAAATCTGACTTTCTCTTCATCAAGATACATAGCTGTTACCAAGTCCTTGTTCACTGAGCGTAGCCAATCATTGGCCACCATAGGATCAGTAGTTCCTGAGAACTTTGTTGGCCTTAGTCTCAAGAATCTGGTAAGCATGTCAAAACCCGGTGGGTTGTTCTGATTGTTGTTATTGTTATTGTTGTTCTGATTCTGGATGAACGTAGTCATCATTTGCATCAGCTGAGTCTGAGCTGTCATCATTTGCTGCATCTCAGGGGTGATGTTGTTGTTGTTGGGGTTGGGATTGGCACGTCGGGGAGGCATCTGTGGTTTGTTCAATAGAGTTAAGAATGAGATACCCATAGATGCTAACATGCACAATACATCTCATAACAATCATCAAACATGCATCATAGTAATAAAGGTTCAACAACACAAACTACAAGTTTTTGGAAAAGTAAACACACCAATAGAAAGCCATCCACATGTTGGATGATCATTGCGACTCAATAAAAAGCATGATAAATAAATGATAAATGAGTAGTCATCACTACTCCTCGGCATCAACCTCCTCCTCAACAAATGTAAGACCTGCATTCTCCATAGCGGTCTTATATTCCTCGACATTGGTGGTCAAGGTCTCTACTTTGGCTTTGAGAGCCCTCTTCTGTGCATGAAGTCTCTCAATCACACCTTGTTGATGCTCGAGCTCCAAGTCCTTGTTCTCTAGTTCTGCAGTCATGTCCCGAATCCTCTTGTTCCTATCTTGGACTCGCTTCTCTTGACTCTTGAATTTTCTGTCTTGACTCTCAAACTTGGCCTCCATCTCCTTGACTATCTCATCTTGCTCCGCGAAGAGCTTGTCCTTCTCACGAAGCTGCACCTGGAGTTCTTCATTGCTGAGCATGACGTTGGTCCTATCAGTGTCCACGTGCCTAAGAAGAACCTCTAAGTCCTGGAGGTATAGACGAATCGGCTCTGCTGTCTCCCTCGAAGTGTCCTCGAAGTCAATGGCCTCACCATCCTAATCACGTCTACCGAAGGTGTGAAAGTGAGTACCTCTAACCTCTTGAGAGTGCCTCCCTAGTAAACGTCCTATCAAATCCTGCATGACTACCTCAAGGCCTCTCTCCTTGTCATCATGCATGAGCTTGAAAATGATGGCCTCCGTGGCTGGCTCAGTCTGGCGTCCTGGCTGATTGACCTTGAAGCCCCAAAGGTCTTTCCTCTCAAACTTGGTGAGAGGAAGCATCATGATAGTAGGAAGAGGGAGATTGAGCAGGCTAGTGAGCTCAATAATACGAGTGCCAAAGCGAGTTCCCTTGAACTCTTCAGCAGTGATGATGGTAACATTAGGCATCTAATTTATAAGATAGAAAAAAGTTAGAATCAATTTACATAGAGATAAATAACAAGACAAAACATCACATGCATATCATTGGCAAGCAAGTCACAATTCAAGACATACAATACTATAAACAGCCTAGACTCAAAATGACTTAGTTAAAATTTTGGAAACAAAAAGTTGAGTGTGGTGGTCCAATTGATAAGGTACAATGCATCTTTCACTTTCTAGTCTAAGGTATAACTATGCATCCTTCTATCAAAAGAGATAAGAAAGAAGATTAGATAAGTTTACTACAAGAATAAGGCAAGTGTGGAAGTTTGTCAAAAAAAAATCCTTAGTGGTTTCCAATCCTAGGGTCATAATCCTACAGGCAACACAGTGCTCTGATACCATCTGTAAGATCCCTCCTTTGTAAAGGAAAGGATCCCTGTGATTGCAATGCTAGTCCCTGGATCAATGCTAGCATCCACAATTTATGATGAAGTACACAGAAACAAAGGTCATACATATCATTCCAGAGACAAACATAGTCTTTTACAACTCCATGGCCACAAGCCTAATACAAGAGTTCCATTATAATAAGATAAATAAGTCTTCATCTTCATGTGCCACAGGCAAGCATGTTGAGTGTAGACTCATGACTCCTAATCATCATCAGAATATCCTGCAACATCACAAGTTACAGCCACAGTGGGTCAATACATTGGAATAGTATTGGCAAGTGATACCTTAGTAGAATATTGGTGGACTAAATACTATATGCATTTTGGCTGAGTGTAGCTTAGGCTTGCTTTGCTCAAAATAGGTGTTGCCTATCAGTTGAAAATACTAAGTTTTTCTTTGTCAAAAGTTTTCCCAAGGAACCACCAATAGACATTGGGGTCCTTCACCCTTGTTCAACCACAAGTTTTACTTAGAAATTGGGATGAGGAGATTCTTGATAGCTTCCATGTCTTGATGCTCAAATTGTCCAATACCAGGGACATGGCTAAGTACTTAGATTCTTCCATCTGCAGAGGTTGTGCACTTTCCCCACAAGACTTGATTTTCACCAAGACAAGACCTTTCAGAAGCCTTCCCTTAGACCAAATGGACGCGTTCCAACCTATCATACCACTACCACCAACTGTCCAAATGGCTAAGTTATTGCAACCTATGTGATCCAGGCGGAGCCCATATTGCCAAGTGGCTGCACTAGAAGCTTCTTAACATTTGGCCTCTCAAATCCCTATGATCCTGGGTGGCTTTACACAAGTGAGATACACAAGGTAAACCATAGAAATGGGCCTTGTGTAACCACTCAACATAACCCATTCCTTCCATTCCACCCAGGTGTTTCATTCACTTAGTTGTTTTATTAAGCAAAATCATAGTCCAAAGACTTAGAAATATTTTCTCATAGCATGAATATATATCCACCCTTGGTTGCTATTAGCTAGGCTAAGCATGGCATAGATAAACATCTTAACTTAGAAGTTTCTAGCAATTCTACAACTACTAGGATTTCCCAAGAATAGCATATAAAGACCAAAATTTATCCATGCAAGTCTAGCAAATTATTTCTAATGCATATTTGAAAAACAAAGGAATAAAATCATGAAGTACCACTTGCCTTGGTAGTTTGGAGAGTATCTATAATCCTCACAATCACAATCACTATTTGCACCAAAATCTACACATAAAATGATAACACCAAATCACAAACAAAATATACACAAGCAAAAATATATGGATGCATGCAATATGATATGTGATGATTTTCTATACCAAACATGACAAGTGCACAGTACTGATTCATAAACAAGTTCAAAACTTGACAAACAAACTTTATTTGAACATTAAAACATTTCTCAAATAATTTATATACACAAAATAGACCTACACATGTTTCTGTAAAAATAACCATTTTAACAGAAGCAAAACATTAAACACTTTGCATATATGGAAAGGTCTTTCTCTCCTGATTCCATTGATATAAAATTTGTCAAATTTGAATGTGGGAAACAAAAGTTATGATTGAAACAAAATCAAACATCTAATAGATCTAATTCAAAATTTTAAAACGAAACTTGTGCCACGCGGCGGCTTCTAACTGGCTGGTACCACTTCGCGCCGGATCACGCTTGTGAGCCGCTAGATCTAATTGAAACGCGCGGCTTAGATCTAAACTTACCCCTTCGACTACGATCTATCACATCCACTTGATCTAAATCTAACGGCCCTAATCATCTGACCATCTAGTGGCGGCGCTAGCGGCGGCGGCGCTCTCTATCAGTGGCGGAGCCGGCGAACTAGATCGCCCGGGGAGGTGGGAGGATGCTCACCAGATTCGCTGCGACGAGGAGATGCTCAACGCGTGCTCGGTTGGCGAAGGGGCATGCTGCAGTGGCCGTGGGAGCTCGTCGGAGTAGAGGACAGCGTCGGGCTTGGGTGGACGGTGACGTTCTGATACGCCCTAACACAAACGGAGGGCATCAGCGGGTGCGCATCAATCAGGCGAACAGGATAGTGTCAAAGGGAAGGCACGGGGCGGTCGATTCTCACCGAATTTTCTTGCCGGAGTTGGAGACGGCGTCGGGAACTTGCGGTGCTCGTTGGAGTCGATGACCTGGGGCAGTACAGGACGAAATAAAGATGTCAGAAGGAGCGCAAGAAGGTTGCGAAGAAGTTCGCGTGAACCAAAGAGGGAGGCGCGCACGGAGCTCACCGGAATTGGTCGCCAGAGGTCGTCGGTACTGCGGCGATGCGAGGGCAAATTCTAGCAGCCTGGTGGCGTGGCGTCTGTGCTAAGTGAGGGGAAATGAGCGGCGAGGGGAGAGGTTTAAGTAGGCAGCAGAGCGGCAGGAAACGCTCGCGGATTCATGGCTAATTACGCCGCGCCATTATCGGCATCAACGGCAGCGGCGACGTGGTCGGCGGGCGGAAATTTGGGGACGACAGGGTGACGTGGTCGCAGGGTCCACTTGCCAGCGAGAGAAAAGTAGTGGGGATGGGTCCAGGCTATCAGCGACTTAGTGTGTCCGGGTGCGAGTAAAGAAAACGTTTCACGGGGGGTGCTGCTGGGCTAGCTGGGTCGAATTGGGCTGGGTTGGGCCAGAATGGCTGGCTGCTTAATTTTTTTCTTCATTCCTTTTCTTTTTCTGTTTGATTTTCTAAAAATGATTTTCAACCTCCATTTCAAATCAGTTTGAATTCAAACTTTCACAAGATTTTTGTACAGTGAATCTTGTACTCAAATATGAGTCAAACACCAATGTTCACACAAACACCCTTGGGTTATTTGAAAATAAGAATAAAACCAAGCCTTTATGAGATGTGATAAAAGGCATAGATTTGGTTTTATTTCATATTTTGTTTTGAAACTTTGCTCAAGCTTTTGAAATCACTTAAGTTAGGATTCTAAAACAATATAGAATGAATAATAGTACTTTTCTCAATAGCAAGTAGCACAAAGGCTAGAGCATTCATACATAAAATAATGAGCACATATGCTCCTGTTTTGAAATGATTTTGAAATGAAATCCTTTATGATCATGGATGCATGGATGATATGCATGAGTTTTTGAAACATGATTTTAGGGATGTTACAATTTCCAACCAATCTGTCGCCCGTTCCATTGAACCAGAAAACGGCGTTCTAGTCATCTTGCCCATAAGGTATGTATCACATGTATCAAATGATTCAAAATCAAGTGATTCCAATAGTCCATATGAATGGAGCTTCTTCATGCATTTAACACCAATATGACCTAGAGGGCAGTGACACATATATGTGGATATATCATCATTAAGTTTAATCCTTTTAGCATCAACATTTTGAATATGTGTAACACTATTATCGAGATCCAACAGAAAATAAACCATTCATCATCGGTGCATGACCATAAAAGATTTCATTCATATAAATAGAGCAACCATTGTTCTCGGATTTAAATGAATAACCACTTTGCATCAAACATGATCCAGATTCAATGTTCATGCTCAGTGCTGGCACCAGATAACAATTATTCAAGTTTATTACTAATCCCGATGGCAAGTGGAGAGGTAGCGTTCCGACGACGATCACATCAACATTTGATCCATTACCGACAGGCATCTTGACCTCACTCCTTGATAACGGCAGCTTGTTCCGCAGCCCCTGATTCGAGTTACAAATATTAGCAACTGAATCGGTATCAAATACCCAGGTGCTACTGCGAGCACTAGTCAAGTACACATCAATAACATGTATATGTTGGAGATATGCCCTAGAGGCAATAATAAATGTAGTTATTATTATATCTTTGTGTTTATGATAAATGTTTACATTCATGCTATAATAGTATTAACAAGGAAACATTAATACTTGTGTGATTTGTAAACTTAATTTGAAGTCCCTAGTATAGCCTCTATACTTCACTAGCTTGTTGGTTGATTAATGATTGTGGTTTCCATATCATGAACATTGAGATGTTATCAACAACAAGATCATATCGTTAGGAGAATGATATGGTGGACATACTCCTATAGATAAGCGTAGCATAAATATCAAGTCATTTCAATAGTTCAATTGCTATATGCTCGATACATAGTAACCTAATTCCTTCGACCATGAGATCATGCATATCACCTTTACGGATGGATGCTTTGATGACATCAAACACCACACCGAATCGGGTGGCTATAAAGGTGGCATTGAGTGTTGGAAAGTATTGGTTGAAACACATGGATCAAGAGGGATTTGTCCATCCATATGACGGATAGATATACTCTGGGCCCTCTCGGTGGAATGTCATCCAATTAGCTTGCAAGCATGTGGTCAGGTCAAGGGATCACATATCACGAACGAGAAAAGAGTACTTATCGAACGAGGTTGAACTAGGTATGCGAGATACCACGATCATAACCTCGGATAAGTAAACTATCGTGAGACAAAGGAAATTGGTATCGTATGTAAGTGGTTCATTCGATCGCAAAGTAATCGAGAAATATGTGGAGCCATATGAATTTCCAGATTCCTCTATTGGTTATTGTTGGAGAAGTGTCTCGATCATGTCCGCATAATTCACGAACCGTAGGGAGACACACTTAAGGATTGACGTTGTTTGAGTAGTTATGGTATTATGAGAAAGAGACCGAATGTTGTTCGGAGTCTCGGATGGGATCCGGATATCACGAGGTGATCCGTAATGGTCCGGAGAATAAGATTCATATAAGGAAAGTCCGTTTGAGTTCGAATGATTAGGTGTTTTCATCAGGAATGTTCTAGAAGGTTCGGAATGTCGGCACTCGGGGGAGGGGTACATGAATGTGTCATTGCATATTGGAATGATTGCATCATGTACTAAGTGTTCTCGCTGTTCCAAATAAAGGATTAAATTGAATCCTAAAACTGAAAAGTCAAATGGCCAGTTTGAAAGTCAAACGGCTAAAACAGGAAACTGAGGGAAACAAGCAAGAGGAGGTTGAAACCGACTTGGGGGAGGAGTCCCTCCTCTCCAAGTCGGCGCACCACCTAGGCCGAGTTGGGGAGGGACTCCCCTCCCTCCCCTTGGCCGCCGGCCCTCTCCACCCATAAAAGGAGGGGCAGGGCCTCCTCCTCTAGGCACACAAGTTCCTATCCTCTAATCTAAATCCTAGCCCTAGACTCCGGTTTAGAGCCGCTTTGGTTTAGAGCTTCTAATTGCCCTAGCCTTCGGATTAGAGCCTTCTAATTGGTGTGTCTAAACCCTAGACCACTAATAGCTCTCTCATACTCCACCATACTCGCTCCGGCTTAAGGCGCAGCCCTGCGGGATCTCCCCTCTACTTCCGGTACCACGCCGTTGTGTTGCCAGAATCGCGAGGAGAGTGCTACAACCTCCGCTTTGGAACAAGGGAGAGGAAGGTCTTCGCCGAGTACCGAACGCGTGTGACCGATTCTGAAGCGCTTTAACGCAGCGGAAGGATCGTCTACACGATCTTGAGATCGGTAAGAGTGCGACTACATCACCCACGAGAATCCGCTCGTTAAACACTTTGGAATCTTCGAGGTAAGTTATTCCATCGACTCGTTGCTACAATCTAGTAGATAGATCTTGGCTTGTTTGTTTGTATGCGAGAAATTTTTGTTTTCCATGCTACGAATCCCTACGGGTATCAGTCGTGTCTATATGTAGATCTGTTGCACGAGTAGAACACAATGGTCATTGTGGGCGTTGATGCTTTATTGTCGATTGCTTCTTGTGTACTTTGCATCTTGCGGTATGTTGGGATGAAGCGGCCGGCTAACCTTACATGACATCGTTCATGAGACTTGCTCCACGCTTGACATGCAACTTGTATTGCATAAGTGGCTTTATGGTGCTGTTTCTCCTAGCATAGTTAAGATCCAATTTACAACGGGTGATCAACAATGCTGGTATCAATGTTGTGGTTCTTGTTCGTAAGTTAGAACGACACTTATTGAAAGCCCCAAACCACGTAAAATATGCAAAGAAAGTAGAGGAGTCTAACTTTGTTTTGCAGGGGTGTGCAGTGATGTGATATGGCCATGATTGTGATTATATTTGATGTATGCAATGTTCCTTATTGTAAGTTGGCAACCGGCTGGAGCCATATGGTTGTCTTTAATTTATGTTAAGACCAGTGTCTATTCAAAGTAGTTGTAATAGTTGAAGCCGTGGGCGACAACCATGGAGAAGCGTCATTGAACTTGATGCAATGCCGGTGATGATGGAGATCATGTTCGTGCTTGAAGATGGAGATCGGAAGCACAAAGAAGAAAGGCCATATCATATCACATATTATTGAATTGCATGTGATGTTAATCCTTTATGCATCTTGTATTGCTTAGTAGACGACGGTAGCATTATAAGATGATCCCTCATGCACATGAATTTCAAGTCATAATGTGTTCACCCTTAGTTAGCACCGTTGCTAAAGCTTGTTGTCAAGCACCACGTGATGATCGGGTGTGTTAGATTCTGCAAGTGTATACAACGTGAGCAAGCCAGATTTGCTCATGCGGAAACTAAGGTTTGATCTTGACGAGCCTAGCATGTACAGACATGGTCTCAGAACACGGATCACCGAAAGGTAAAGCATGAATCATATAGTAGATATGATGAAAATGACGATTGTTCGCCATTGAAACTATATCAACTCTCGTGATGATCGGTGTTGATGTAGTGGATTTGGTTCGTGTCACATCCCATGATTTTCCAAATCTTGTAATGTGAAAATAAATGAATAAAATAAAACTTTGTTTGATTTTCAGAGCCAGAAGAAACTTTTTGAATTCAATTGGAACTCCAAACCCATTTGAATTAAATAAAACCTAAAGGGATTTAAAAAGATAAACATTTAATAAAAGGAAAAATAAAAACATTGGGAAATACTATTTTGAAACAATTAAATGAAAAGATTGTTATCAAATGGAATAGAAGTTTATAAATAAAGAATATTTTATAAAGCCAAATTAACCTTGGCCAAACTTGGGGATTAAAACATTTTTATTCTTATTAAGAATTAGCAAAGGTTATTTAAACAAAATAATAAGGAATTAATATCCAAACTTTATTTAAATAAAGGGTTTCACAAATTTAATTGAAACATCAAAACTTATTAAATTACTTAAATAAGTTTTCCCAATATTTGATATTCACAAATAAAAACTACTAAAATGCTTTGGCCTTATTTTAGATTTCAGAATAAATACCTCAATAAATAAGGCCTATTTGAATTAATAATGAAAGCCTATTATATTTAATTAATAATGGACCCTAAAATAAAATGTTATTTTACTTTAAACAAGTTTCCAAGTATTCTATAATTCCCAAATAAAACCTACTGATTTGGTTTTGAAAATATTTGGGTTTTAAATGAAGATTTTATTGATTAAAAACAAACCATATTTTATTAAATAACTAAAGATCCATTTTATTTAGATTAAAGAATGGATCTTAAAAAGAATAAAAATTATTATTTTATTTTGGATTTTGGTTTATGTTACTGAACAGAACCAAATTCATAGTTGCAAGGTTTGTTGATTGTTTGTATTGATTTGAGTATGATTTGTTTGTTTGAAATTTCAAAGAAATCGAAATAGAAAAAGAAAAGTTCTGAGAATAAAAAAGGGCAATTGGATCGACCCAATTGACCCACTAAGGCCCGATAAACCAGACTCCTCATCCAGAAGGAAAACGTTTCGCACCCCTTTTTGAACCCACGGAGAAACTGACTAGTGGGCCACCTCCTCGCTTCTTTCCCACTGACAGACCGACCCCACCTCCTCCTGTTCATCGTCTTCACTCGCGGTGACAGCGCCCCCTATCCTTGACCGTTTCTGGCGAAAATTGCGAGCATCAATTGGCGTTAACGCGGTAGTAAATCGCTCCTGCGACCGTGCATTCTTAAACACCTTTCCTCCCTCTGTCATTCCCCTCAAACGCCAATTCCTTCTTGCCACCAGGCTGCTCGGAATCAGCTCCAAACCTCTGCAACTCCGACGAGCTTCCACCTTCGATTCCGGCCGAGCCACACCACCTCCTGCCTCCCTGAGCACATGATCACGCTCACCACCCTCAGACGCATTCCCATGTACCCGTCGTTCAACCGCGGGTGCCCCAGAAAGTCGCCTTCGACAAACTCAGAGTGCCGCCGCGTCTACCTTCTACTCCGGCGAGTTTTCCAGGTAGGATCCGACCGCCCCGCGCTTTCTCGTTCACACTCCCACATTCGCCTTACTCTTCTGCACCTAACTATGCCCTCTGTTTGTCTCTGCATGATCTGTAACATCGACTTCGACCGTGGATAGAGCCGCCCGACGTTGTCTTCAACTCCGGCGAGCAATCCCTGCTATTCCAGGACGCCCCTCGACCAAACGACCACGCCCCGAGCATCACCTCGTCCTCGCGACCACGGTGAGCATTTCCACCTTGATCTTTGCTTCCTAGAACCACCGCGAACACCTCGCCTGGCCGTGCGCTGCCGCAAGCCACCGCCAGCGCCGCCGATCTTTGGCAAGCGTGCTAGCAGCCGTAGGATTCGGATCCGGCGCTCACGATTAGATCACTTAGCTGCGAAGAGTTACGCACTCTGGACCGCACGATCTGCCTTAATCCAACGCCCCACAGCCGCGATCTACGAACCGGTCTGTCCAACCGAGTGCCGTGTCACCGGATCTGTTTAAAGAAATTTGAAAACAGATTTATTTGCAAACTTCAAACCCTTGTAACTTTCAAACCACACGTCCAAAATTACAAATTTTATATCAATGGATTCAGGAGCAAGCCCTAGACAACTGTGGAATTAGTTTAGCCAATAGTATCTGTTAGTTTGCTTGATTTTGCAGATTCTTATGTGAGCTTGTTTAGAGTATAAAAATTGTTTAAAATTGAATTTAGGGTTAAAACCTTTGCAAAATGGATTTATGTGACCTTACTGACCCTAGGAACCAACCCTTGGTGTTGAAAATGATTTTGTTAAAGTTTAGGTTAGATTAATTGACTTGGCCAATTTCTAGCCAATTAAAAAAATTGTTGAGTTTATTATGAAAATGTTTATGGAAAGAAAACTTTGGGAAAATAGTTTGGACCAAACCTACTAACCCAAAAACACCAAGTTTTGCAATAGCAACTCATTGGGTGAAAAACATAAGGATTTGCTTTGATAGAAATAATTTTCACCACATAAAATGATGATTAGATTCAAAAATGGTTTATGGACCAAAACCCTTTTGCAAATGACTTTGCCATTTTGGCAAATGACCAATTTGGACCTTACAAGGTTATAAGCCTAGTGGAGACCTCCTTTGCGAATAAAACCATAATAAGCATGTTCCCATGCATAACTTAGAATCCATTGCTTTGTGTGTGTGGAATGTTGTTTGAATATTGGTTTGGAATGCTATTTGATACTATACTTGTTTGATTGATTGTAGTGAAATTAGCAAAGTGTGAGACTAGCAAGATCAAGGAGTAAACCCTCATTCCCTACCAAAAAGGAAAGTTACACTATCATACAAATGCCCCACTATTTTCATTACACTTAGTGGATTGTGAAAACATGCATGAAAAAGATTTCTTTATACTTATGCTATGCTAAATCCTAATAGGATTCCCTATACACTCCTTAGTGAAAATATTGTAGTTGTACATGCTTAGCCATGCTTTATTTTGAAAAGAGATACATGTTGAGATTTTACAAAGGTTGAGCAAAGACTTATGTTTTACATAATAAAACAAGGACTCAATGAACCACCTAGGTGGTGGATATTTTAAGTTTTGGAGAAGGTGGCAACAAAAGGGACCACGTCTATGGGAATCACTTTGTGTTGTGCTCCAAAAGAAAACCACCTAGGAAACTTAGAGATTGAACATGTTTCTCCAATTGTGGCTTTCGTGTGCAACCACATGCTATTATGGCTCTGGATTAGTCAACTACATTAGGAAGACCCATACATTGTCTTTAGTTACCGGACATGGGGATCTGGAATGCTTCATGGGGGCTGAAGACAAGCTAGCAATGATGTATGGGAGGACCTTTTGGAAAGACTTCGTCACATTCTCAGTCTGCCGGTACTCCATCTTGGTGAGCACTAATCCAGTAGGCCACTGGTGGCAACAAGATGGGATTGTGTCATGTGGGTAAATTGTACTCCTTCTGCAGAAGTTATTAAAATCTAAGTACTTAGCCGTGTCCCCGGTTATGGACAAAATTGAGCAACTAAAGTTTGAACTATGGGAGATCTCAACATTCCAACTTCTAATATAAAAACTTGATGCACTTGGGCGTACCAAGGAATTCAAAGAGATTTTGTTAAAGCTTGTTGCACTTGGGGTTACCAAGGTGCTCAAGGGCATGATGTACTTGGGGTTACCAAGGAACTCATGAGATTTCATAAAACTTGTTGCACTTGGAGTTACCAAGTGGCTCAAGAGATTTTGACAAGAACTTGAACACTTGAGTTTCTACCAAGGAGTTCAAGGGATTCTTGGAAAAGAGATTTGACAAAGGACATAAAACCCTTTTTGAAAAGATAGGATAAAATATTGCTTTAAGCAAATAAGCCTTAAACTCTACTTAGCCAATTATGCATATAATGATAGGATCCACTTTTATTATACATGGAAGTGAAGCTTGCCAATACAATTCAAAATGTATTGACCCATGTGGCTGTAACTTGTAATGTTGCAGGTTGATTGTTTTAAATGAAGATTGTTTAATTGACTAGGATTACAAAGTCTACAACCAACATCTGCCTGTGGCATTTTGAAGATGAAGGACCCCATGATTATAGTTATTCCGCTGCAATGTAATGTAATAGCCAAATGAGATATGTATGATGTATTAAAATTATGTTATTCCTGGTTATAAATTTATAATATGACCTTTGTATCTTGATATTACATCTTAATTGTGGATGCTAGCTATTGATCCAGGGACTAGCATTGCAATCACAGGGATCCTTTTCCTTTACAAAGGAGGGATCTAACAGATGGTATCAGAGCATTGTGTTGCCTGTAGAATTTGTAAACCCTAGGATTGGACAAAAGCCCTTAGAAAAATAGGAGTGATGATTTGATCCAAAAACTTACTTACAAAAACACTTGTAAACTCTTTCCTCAACCATTTTGGTTTCAACTCTACATCTCTTCTACTTCAACTTGATGGAAAAACCTACTCATGGCCAAGGACTACACCATGTGCAAAGGATGACTTCAACTCCTTCAACTCTAATGACTACAACATCTTCAGCCTCTTCACCAAGGACTTCCAACTTGGATATCACTAATGACCACAAGTGAAACAAGGAAAATCTTACTCAAGATTTAGAGACTGAGGGAATGCAAAATAAGAAGGAACCATCAACAACTTTGAAGTGTTGTAACCAAAAGATTATCTCAAGGAAACCATGATCTCATACAAAGAATCATAAAGGAAGGAAAGATCACAAGTGAACCATATAGATGGACCACCCTATTCAGATAAGTCAAAAACACACCAACCTATGTGGTGTAGCAAAATATTTTGTTAACTAAGTATGTGCTTGAACCTTGTTTGAGTGAAAGGTTTGGTTTGTAATTGCATGCACGTTGTTTGTGTGAATTGTGATGTGTGTGATTAGAATTAAGTCCTTAGAAATATCTTGCCTATTCTAATCTTCCTTCAACCCAAACAGATGACCACTCCAAAGGACTCCAACATCAAGGTTGATGACACCAACACCAACCAAGCTGACAGCATGAAAGAGCTCATAGCAACCCAACATCAGTTGAACCAACTGACAGCTCAGTTCCTAGCTAACAATAGTGACAAAGATCCAACACTACAAAAGTTTTTGGAGGAACAATCCCAATTGATGCTCAAGGTGACTAATCAAATGATTAGCATGGAAGAAAGTTATCCTAGAAGAGTGTATGATAACAAGGATGACAAGAATGTTATTCTAGATGGAGCCCCAGCTTGCATTATTTGTGGAGACAAGGATCATACTTCCAAGGAGCATGAGGGACAATGCCCCAATTGTGAACAAGAACATCCTGTTGGACAATGCCCCACCTCTCAAGCTACTTGTTACCTTTGTGAAGGAAGTGATCATACTCCTGAACAATGTCCCATATATGCCATGGTAGAACAAAGGAAACAAGAAGGATCCAAGTCTACCAAAGGAAAAGGACCACTCATACCTCCAAACAAGACAACCCAATTCAAAGGATCAAAGAAAACCAAGAAAACCAAGCAAGACATGAGCCTTGCACAATGTCGTAAATATAAGGAAATAGGACACTACTCCAGTGGATGCCCAGAGAACAAGAAGAATAAAGAGATTTACCAAGTGTGGTGCAACAACTGCAAAGAGTTGGGCCACTATGTAGCAACTTGTCCACAAGAGCCACGTAAAGAACTCAAGGACATTCATTGCTTCAACTGCAAGAATTCAGGACACTATGCAAGCAACTGTCCAGAAAAGATGAAGAACAAGTTGAACAAACCTATGGAAAAGCTCAACCTTGGCCCATGAGTCAAGTATGGAAACCAAGGAAACCATGCAAATGTTTGCCATGGGAAATTTTCCCCAGGATCCCAAGAAGGACAATATGTAATTTTTGTTTGAAACGTTTTAAGGGTGGTAGTACCCTAGTTGTTTTGAATTTGCTTGTAACCCTAGCCTCCCCAAATCTCGGGACAGGATTTATTTTAAGGGTGGTAGCCTATCACATCCCAAGATTTTCCAAATCTTGTAATGTGAAAATAAATGAATAAAATAAAATTTTGTTTGATTTTCAGAGCCAGAAGATTTTTTTTGAATTCAATTGGAACTCCAAACCCATTTGAATTAAATAAAACCTAAAGGGATTTAAAAAGATAAACATTTAATAAAAGGAAAAATAAAAACATTGGGAAATACTATTTTGAAACAATTAAATGAAAAGATTGTTATCAAATGGAATAGAAGTTTATAAATAAAGAATATTTTATAAAGCCAAATTAACCTTGGCCAAACTTGGGGATTAAAACATTTTTATTCTTATTAAGAATTAGCAAAGGTTATTTAAACAAAATAATAAGGAATTAATATCCAAACTTTATTTAAATAAAGGGTTTCACAAATTTAATTGAAACATCAAAACTTATTAAATTACTTAAATAAGTTTTCCCAATATTTGATATTCACAAATAAAACCTACTAAAATGCTTTGGCCTTATTTTAGATTTCAGAATAAATACCTCAATAAATAAGGCCTATTTGAATTAATAATGAAAGCCTATTATATTTAATTAATAATGGACCCTAAAATAAAATGTTATTTTACTTTAAACAAGTTTCCAAGTATTCTATAATTCCCAAATAAAACCTACTGATTTGGTTTTGAAAATATTTGGGTTTTAAATGAAGATTTTATTGATTAAAAACAAACCCTATTTTATTAAATAACTAAAGATCCATTTTATTTAGATTAAAGAATGGATCTTAAAAAGAATAAAAATTATTATTTTATTTTGGATTTTGGTTTATGTTACTGAACAGAACCAAATTCATAGTTGCAAGGTTTGTTGATTGTTTTTATTGATTTGAGTATGATTTGTTTGTTTGAAATTTCAAAACAGAAATCAGAAATAGAAAAAGAAAAGTTTACAGAATAAAAAAAGGGGCAATTGGATCGACCCAACCCAGCAGCCCACTAAGGCCCAGTAAACCAGCCCAGCTCCTCATCCAGAAGGAAAACGTTTCGCACCCCTTTTTGAACCCACGGAGCAACTGACTAGTGGGCCACCTCCTCGCTTCTTTCCCACTGACTGACCGACCCCACCTCCTCCTGTTCATCGTCTTCACTCGCGGTGACAGCGCCCCCTATCCTTGACCGTTTCTGGCGAAAATTGCGAGCATCAATTGGCGTTAACGCGGTAGTAAATCGATCCTGCGACCGTGCATTCTTAAACACCTTTCCTCCCTCTGTCATTCCCCTCAAACGCCAATTCCTTCTTGCCACCAGGCTGCTCGGAATCAGCTCCAAACCTCCGCAACTCCGACGAGCTTCCACCTTCGATTCCGGCCAAGCCACACCACCTCCTGCCTCCCTGAGCACACGAGCACGCTCACCACCCTCAGACGCATTCCCCTGTACCCGTTCAACTGGCGCCCAAAGTCCTTTGACAAACTCAGCGCCGCGTCTACCTTCTACTCCGGCGAGTTTTCCAGGTAGGATCCGACCGCCTCGCTTTCGCTCCCACATTCGCCTTACTCTTCGCACCTAACTATGCCCTCTGTTTGTCTCCGCATGATCTGTAACATCGACTTGACCGTGATGAGCCGCTGACGTTGTCTTCAACTCCGTGAGCAATCCTCGCTATTCGGCGCCTCGACCAAACGACCACGCCCGAGCATCACCACGCACTCGCGACCACGGTGAGCATTTCCACCTCGATCTTTGCTTCCTAGAACCACCGAACACCTCGCTGGCGCCGCCGCGAAGCCACCGCCGCCGATCGATCTTTGGCAAGCGTGCTAGCAGCCGTAGGATTCGGATCTGGCGCTCACGATTAGATCACTTAGCTGCGAAGAGTTACGCACTCTGGACCGCACGATCTGCCTTAATCCAACGCCCCACATCTGCGATCCACCCGAACCGCATCTTGTCCAACTGTGGAGTGCCGCGTGTCACTGGATCTGTTTAAAAGAAATTTGAAAACAGATTTATTTGCAAACTTCAAACCCTTGTAACTTTCAAACCACACGTCCAAAAATTACAAATTTTATATCAATGGATTCAATGGAGCAAGCCCTAGACAACTGTGGAATTAGTTTAGCCAATAGTATCTGTTAGTTTGCTTGATTTTGCAGATTCTTATGTGAGCTTGTTTAGAGTATAAAAATTGTTTAAAATTGAATTTAGGGTTAAAACCTTTGCAAAATGGATTTATGTGACCTTACTGACCCTAGGAACCAACCCTTGGTGTTGAAAATGATTTTGTTAAAGTTTAGGTTAGATTAATTGACTTGGCCAATTTCTAGCCAATTAAAAAAATTGTTGAGTTTATTATGAAAATGTTTATGGAAAGAAAACTTTGGGAAAATAGTTTGGACCAAACCTACTAACCCAAAAACACCAAGTTTTGCAATAGCAACTCATTGGGTGAAAAACATAAGGATTTGCTTTGATAGAAATAATTTTCACCACATAAAATGATGATTAGATTCAAAAATGGTTTATGGACCAAAACCCTTTTGCAAATGACTTTGCCATTTTGGCAAATGACCAATTTGGACCTTACAAGGTTATAAGCCTAGTGGAGACCTCCTTTGCGAACAAAACCATCATAAGCATGTTCCCATGCATAACTTAGAATCCATTGCTTTGTGTGTGTGGAATGTTGTTTGAATATTGGTTTGGAATGCTATTTGATACTATACTTGTTTGATTGATTGTAGTGAAATTAGCAAAGTGTGAGACTAGCAAGATCAAGGAGTAAACCCTCATTCCCTACCAAAAAGGAAAGTTACACTATCGTACAAATGCCCCACTATTTTCATTACACTTAGTGGATTGTGAAAACATTCATGAAAAAGATTTCTTTATACTTATGCTATGCTAAATCCTAATAGGATTCCCTATACACTCCTTAGTGAAAATATTGTAGTTGTACATGCTTAGCCATGCTTTATTTTGAAAAGAGATACATGTTGAGATTTTACAAAGGTTGAGAAAATACTTATGTTTTACATAATAAAACAAGGACTCAATGAACCACCTAGGTGGTGGATATTTTAAGTTTTGGAGAAGGTGGCAACAAAAGGGACCATGTCTATGGGAATCACTTTGTGTTGTGCTCCAAAAGAAAACCACCTAGGAAACTTAGAGATTGAACATGTTTCTCCAATTGTGGCTTTCGTGTGCAACCACATGCTATTATGGCTCTGGCTTAGTCAACTACATTAGGAAGACCCATACATTGTCTTTAGTTACCGGACATGGGGATCTGGATTGTGTCATGTGGGTAAAGTGTACTCCTTCTGCAGAAGTTATTAAAATCTAAGTACTTAGCCGTGTCCCCGGTTATGGACAAAATTGAGCAACTAAAGTTTGAACTATGGGAGATCTCGACATTCCAACTTCTAATATAAAAACTTGATGCACTTGGGGGTACCAAGGAATTCAAAGAGATTTTGTTAAAGCTTGTTGCACTTGGGGTTACCAAGGTGCTCAAGGGCATGATGTACTTGGGGTTACCAAGGAACTCATGAGATTTCATAAAACTTGTTGCACTTGGAGTTACCAAGTGGCTCAAGAGATTTTGACAAGAACTTGAACACTTGAGTTTCTACCAAGGAGTTCAAGGGATTCTTGGAAAAGAGATTTGACAAAGGACATAAAACCCTTTTTGAAAAGATAGGATAAAATATTGCTTTAAGCAAATAATCCTTAAACTCTACTTAGCCAATTATGCATATAATGATAGGATCCACTTTTATTATACATGGAAGTGAAGCTTGCCAATACAATTCAAAATGTATTAACCCATGTGGCTGTAACTTGTAATGTTGCAGGTTGATTGTTTTAAATGAAGATTGTTTAATTGACTAGGATTACAAAGTCTACAACCAACATCTGCCTGTGGCATTTTGAAGATGAAGGACCCCATGATTATAGTTATTCCGCTGCAATGTAATGTAATAGCCAAATGAGCTATGTATGATGTATTAAAATTATGTTATTCCTGGTTATAAAGTTATAATATGACCTTTGTATCTTGATATTACATCTTAATTGTGGATGCTAGCTATTGATCCAGGGACTAGCATTGCAATCATAGGGATCCTTTTCCTTTACAAAGGATGGATCTAATAGTTCGTGTGATCACTAAAACAATGTGAGGGATGTTGTTTTGAGTGGGAGTTCACCTAGTTTAATTTCATTAATGAATTTGAACTCAATTTGTCATAAACTTAGTCTAAACTATTGCAAATATGTTGTAGATCAATGGCAGCCCCTACCATCAATTTTAATGCGTTCCTAGAGAAAGAAAAGTTGAAAAACAATGGAAGCAACTTCGCGGATTGGTTCCGCAATTTGAGGATTGTCCTCACATGGTAATTTGACCTATGTCTTTGGATGCACATTGGGTGACCCACCTGCTGATCTCGCCAATGAAGTAAAGAATGTTTACCTCGCTCTAAGAATCAAGACTCCATAGTTCGGTGTGCTATCTTGTATGGTTTGGAATCGGAGCTTGAAAAGGTTTGAGAATTTAGACCCATATGATATTGTCGAGGATCTCAAATTGATTTTTGAGACTCATGCGGCAATTGAAAGCTATGAGGCTTCGAAAAGTTCTTTAAGCGCAAGATGGAAGATGGCAGCTCACAAGTGAGCATGTGCTTAAGATGTCTGGGCACGCAAACAAACTTCAAAGCTTGGGTATAATGATTCCTAATGCTTTGTGGATTTACCGTCCTCCAATCACTACCACCAAGTTACAAGAACTTTGTGATGAACTACAACATGCGAACATGAACAAAGAGTTGCCGAACTGTTTGCTATCTTTGAAGTCTGAAGTGGAGATCAAGAAAGAGCACCAAGTGTTGTTGGTCAATAAGACCACCAAATTCAAGAAAGTCAAGTCTAAGCGGAAGGACACTTCAAGAAGGGTGGTAAGAAAGTTACCACCGCGAAGAAGACCAAGGCTGGACCCAAGCCGATCTTGAGTTCTTTTCTGCAAGGAGAAGGTCATTGGGCGGAATTGCCCAAAGTACTTGGCGGATCGAAGAACGCAACATCAAGAAGAAAGGTATATCCGATATACATGTTATTGATGTGTATCTCACTAGTACTGTAGTAGTGCACGGGTATTTGATCTTGGTTCGGTTGCTCATATTTGTAACTTTCAAAAAGGTCTTTGCGAATAAGCGGAAGCTAGCGAAGAACGAGGTGACGATGCGTGGAAGCGGATCAAAGGTGGATGTGATCGTGGTCGACGCTACCCCTTCATCTACCATCGGGATTAGTTTTATACTTAAATAATTGTTATTTAGTGCCCGTGTTGAGCATGAACATTATATCGGGATCTTGTTTATTGCGAGGCGGTTACTTGTTTAAGTCGAGAATAATGGTTGTTCGATTTATATGAGTAATATGTTTTATGCACATGCACCTTTGATAGATGGTCTATTCTTATTGAATCTCGATAGTGGAAATACACATATCAACAACATTGAGGCTAAACGTTTGAAATCAGCGATAATTCGACCTATATGTGGCAATCGTCTTGATCACATTGGAGTGAAGCGTATGAAGAAACTCCATTCGATGGACTTCTTGAATCACTTGATTTTGAATCACTTGAAAGATGCGAAGCATGTCGATGGGAAAAATGACTAAGACTCCATTTTACGGTATGATGGAGCGAGCTACGGACTTATTGGAAATCATACATACCGATGTGTGTGGTCCAATGAGTGTAGCATCATGTGGTTATCGTTATGTTCTTACCTTCACGGATGACTTGAGTAGATATGGGTATATCTATTTCATGAAACATAAATCCAAAACTTTCGAGAAGTTTAAGGAGTTTCAAAGTGAGGTAGAGAATCAACGTAACAAGAAGATTAAATTTCTACGTTACGATCGTGGAGGTGAATATCTAAGTTACGAGTTTGGCGAGCATTTGAAGAAATGCGGAATACTTTCACGATTGACACCGGGAACACCACAGTAATGGTGTGTCCGAACGTCGAATCGAACTCTCTTAGATATGGTTCGTTCTATGATGTCACTTACATATTTACCGCTATCATTTTGGGGTTATGTGTTAGAAACAGCATTCACTTTAAATAGGGCACCGTCTAAATCCTGAAACGACACCGTATGAATTATGGTTTGGGAAGAAACCTAGATTGTCGTTCCTTAAAGTTTGGGGATGCGAAGCCTATGTAAAGAAGTTACTGACGAACAAGCTTGAACCCAAAGCGAAAAATGCGTCTTCATAGGATACCAAGGAAACTATTGGGTATACCTTCTATCATAGATCTGAAGGCAAAATCTTCGTTGCCAAGAATGGATCCTTTCTAGAGAAGGAATTTCTCTCGAAAGAAGTGACTGGAAGGAAAGTAGAACTCGACGAGGTTGTCGAACCTTCTCTCGAATTGCGAGTAAAGACCGGAAGAAGTTCTGTGGTGCCTGCACCAATAAGAGAGGAAGCTAATGATGGTGATCATGAAACTTCGGTTGAAGTTACTACTGAGCCTCGGAGGTCAACGAACTCGTACCACTCCAGTTGGTATGATCCCGTTATGATTGTCATGTTGGTGGACAACACCGATGACCGAGACATATGAGGAAGCGATGATGAGCCCAGATTCCAATAAATGGCAAGAAGCCATGAAATCCGAGATTGGATCCATGTACGAAAACCAAGTATGGACTTTGGTGGACTTAGGATGGCGAAAGGTCATCGATAACAAATGGATTTTCAAGAAGAAAAGCGGATGTTGATGGTAATGTTCTGTCTATAAAGCTCGACTTGTCGCAAAAGGGTTTCGACAAATTCAAGGAGTTGACTACGATGAGACTTTCACCACGAGCGAAGCTAAAGTCTGTGAGGATTATGTTAGCAATCGCTGCATATTATGATTATGAGATATGGCAGATGGATGTCAAAACAGCATTCCTCAATGGAGATATTGATGAAGAGTTGTATATGATGCAACCCAAAGGTTTTGTCGATCCTAAAGATGCTAAAAAGGTATGCAAACTTCAACGGTCCATCTATGGATTGAAGCAAGCATCCCGAAGTTGGAATCAATGTTTTGATAAGGTGATCAAAATTTTTGGTTTTATACAAACTTATGGAGAAGCTTGTATTTACAAGAAAGTTAGTGGGAGCTCTGTAGCATTCTTAATACTATATGTGGATGACATATTGTTGATTGGGAATGATGTAGACCTTCTTGATAGTGTCAAGGAATATTTGAATAATAGTTTTTCAATGAAGGATCTTGGCGAAGCAGCTTACATATTAGGCATAAAGATTTATAGAGATAGATCGAAACGCCAAATATCATTGTCACAGAGTACATATTTGGACAAAGTTCTAAAGAGGTTTGGAATGGAAGAAAGAAAGAAAGGGTTCTTGCCCATGTTGCCCAATACGACCTTGAGTAAAACTCAAAGTCCGACATCGCAGAAGATAGAGAAAGGATGAGTAAGACTCCTATGCCTCAGCCATAAGATCTCTAATGTATGCCATGCTATGTACTAGACCCGACATTGCATATCTGTTAGTTTAACTAGCAGATATCAAAGTGATCCAGAGTGGATCATTGGACGTGATCAAAAACATCCTTAAGTACTTGAGAAGAACTAAGGATATGGTTCTTTCTTATGGAGGTGATGAGCAGCTCGTTGTTAATGGTTACACCGATGCTAGTTGGAACACCGATCCGGATGATTCTAAATCACAACTGGATACGTATTTATTTTGAATGGTGCAGCGATTAGTGGAGGAGTGCAAAGCAAAGCGTTGTGGCGAGATCTTCAAGCGAATCGGAATACATGGTCGCCGGAGGCTTCACAAGAAGCGATATGGATGAAAGAGTTCATTACAGAGCTGGGTGTGGTTCCTAGTGCGCTGGACCCAATGTCTATCTACTGTGATAACATAGGCGCCATAGCCAATGCGCAAGAACCAAGGTCACACAAGAAGCTGAAGCACATCAAGCTGCGTTTTCACGCTATTTGAGAACATATCCAGGATGGGGATATAAAGATTTGCAAAGTACACACAGATCTGAATGTGGCGGATCCGTTGACTAAACCTCTCCCGAGGGCAAAACATGACCAACACCAAACTGCCATGGGTGTTCGGTATATTACCATGTAATGTAGATTAGATGACTCTAGTGCAAGTGGGAGACTGTTGGAGATATGCCCTAGAGGCAATAATAAATGTAGTTATTATTATATCTTTGTGTTTATGATAAATGTTTACATTCATGCTATAATAGTATTAACAAGGAAACGTTAATACTTGTGTGATTTGTAAACTTAATTTGAAGTCCCTAGTATAGCCTCTATACTTCACTAGCTTGTTGGTTGATTAATGATTGTGGTTTCCATATCATGAACATTGAGATGTTATCAACAACAAGATCATACCGTTAGGAGAATGATATGGTGGACATACTCCTATAGATAAGCGTAGCATAAAGATCAAGTCATTTCAATAGTTCAATTGCTATATGCTTTCTGATACATAGTAACCTAATTCTTTCGACCATGAGATCATGCATATCACCTTTACCGTATGGATGCTTTGATGACATCAAACACCACATCGTAACTGGGTGGCTATAAAGGTGGCATTGAGTGTTCGGAAAGTATTGGTTGAAACACATGGATCAAGAGTGGGATTTTTCCATCCATATGACGGATAGATATACTCTGGGCCCTCTCGGTGGAATGTCATCCAATTAGCTTGCAAGCATGTGACTGGGTCACAAGGGATCACATATCACGGGAACGAGAAAAGAGTACTTATCGGTAACGAGGTTGAACTAGGTATGCAGAGATACCGACGATCATAACCTCGGATAAGTAAACTATCGTGAGACAAAGGGAAATTGGTATCGTATGTAAGTGGTTCATTCGATCAAAGTAATCGAGAAATATGTGGGAGCCATATGAATTTCCATTCCTCTATTGGTTATTGTTCGGAGAAGTGTCTCGATCATGTCCGCATAATTCACGAACCGTAGGGAGACACACTTAAGGATTCGACGTTGTTTGAGTAGTTATGGTATTATGAGAAAGAGACCGAATGTTGTTCGGAGTCTCGGATGGGATCCGGGATATCACGAGGTGATCCGGAATGGTCCGGAGAATAAGATTCATATAAGGAAAGTCCCGTTTCGGACTTCGGGAATGATTCCGGTGTTTTCATCGGGAATGTTCTAGAAGGTTCCGGAATGTCCGGCACTCCGGGGGGGAAGGGGTAAATGAATGTGTCATTGCATATTGGAATGATTGCATCATGTACTAAGTGTTCTCGCTGTTCCAAATAAAGGATTAAATTGAATCCTAAAACTGAAAAGTCAAATGGCCAGTTTGAAAGTCAAACGGCTAAAACAGGAAACTGAGGGAAACAAGCAAGAGGAGGTTGAAACCGACTTGGGGGAGGAGTCCGTCCTCTCCAAGCCGGCGCACCACCTAGGCCGAGTTGGGGAAGGACTCCCCTCCCTCCCCTTGGCCACCGGCCCTCTCCACCCATAAAAGGAGGGGCAGGGCCTCCTCCTCTAGACACACAAGTTCCTATCCTCTAATCTAAATCCTAGCCCTAGACTCCGGTTTAGAGCCGCTTTGGTTTAGAGCTTCTAATTGCCCTAGCCTTCGGATTAGAGCCTTCTAATTGGTGTGTCTAAACCCTAGACCACTAATATCTCTCTCATACTCCACCATACTCGCCCGGCCATGAAGCCCTCACGGGATCTCCCTCTACTTAGGTACTGCCAGTTGTCTTTGTCGGAATCGCGAGGAGAGTGCTACAACCTCCATTTTCTTTGGAACAAGGGAGAGGAAGGTCTTCGTAATCCGAACATGTGACCGATCATGGAAGCGCTAACGCAGCACCGGAAGGATCGTCACACGATCTTGAGATCGGAAGAACGACTACATCACCCACGAGAATCCGCTCTCGTTAAACACTTTGGAATCTTCGAGGGTAAGTTATTCCATCGACTCGTTGCTACAATCTAGTAGATAGATCTTGGCTTGTTTGTTTGTATGTGATAGAACATTTTTGTTTTCCATGCTACGAATCCCTACAGTATATCATATATACCTTTGTTTGCCTTGTCGGCCTTCTTGTCTGCCAAATACTTGGGGCAGTTGCGCTTCCAGTGGCCAGTCCCCTTACAATAGTAGAACTCGGTATCAGACTTAGGGCCAACTCGGGGTTTCTTTTCAGGCACGGCAACCGGCTTGCTGCCCTTACTTCCCTTCCGTTTACCCTTCTTGTCTTTATTGAAACCAGTGTCCTTATTGATCATCAACACTTGATGTTCCTTCTTGATCTCCACTTCTGCAGTTTTAAGCATTGACAGAAGCTCGGGGAGAGACTTCTTCATGCCTTGCATATTATAGTTCATCATAAAGCTCTTATAGCTAGGTGGTAGAGACTGCAGAACACGATGGATGCCTAAGTCAATGGGAATTGTTATTCCCAAGGACACAAGCTTATCGGCATAACCCGACATCTTGAGTACATGCTCACTTACGGAGTTGTGCTCTTCCATCATGCAGCTAAAGAACTTTTCTGAAGCATTGTAGCTCTCTACAGCAACATGTGTGTTGAAAATCATTTTCAGATCACCCATTGTATCAAATGCATTGTCGTTTTCGAAACTCTTTTGACGTTTTGGCTCTAGCCCATACAATATGCCAGAATGAACTAAGTTGTGGTCCTCCTGACGAATCTGATAGACATTCTTCTCCTTGTTAGGGTCATCATCGAAAGGTGGGGGGCCTAGCGTCACTTCTAGAACATATTGCTTTTGTGCAGCGGAGAGGAGAATCCTCAAATTCATGGACCATTCGGTAAAGTTGCTACCGTTCGTTGCAAGTTTCTCTTTCTCCATGAACACATTGAAATTAAAAGCAGGTGGTGCCATATACAACAGAATTTGTAAACTTTAGACTAAGTTTATGATAGATTGAGTTCAACTAATCCACATTACGAATGAACTCCCACTCAAAAACGACATCCCTCGTGCCTTTTTGGTGATTACATGAACCAAATCCACTACACCAAGTCCGATCATCACGTGAGTCGATGTTGCTTCAAAGGCCAACATCAAATGGGCATCATATATACTATATGACTCATGCTTAACCTTTCGGTCCGTGTTCCGAGGCCATGTCTGTACATGCTAGGCTCGCCAAGTAAGAACCTTAGTATTCGCGTGTGTAACTGTCTTACACCCGAAATATGGTCATGGATCCAAGAACACCCGATCATCACGTGATGGCTTGGAGCGACGAAAACATAATCGGTGCATACTAAAGGAAGAACACATTCTTATCTTGATATTTAAATGAGGGATCATCTTATTATGCTAATAAAACGCCAAACAAGCAATATAAGATGCTATCAAACATCACATGTTTATAAGTGAAATGATATGGTTACCACATATGATCTCTATCATGTGCACCGTGGTATGATCACTATCATACCTTTATGTGTAAGGCCAAGGTCTATGGAACTTACACGTTATGTGTGTTGTTAGAGTATCATCTCATACTTCTACTTACAACATCACCATATCATAACACTATCCCAACAACAATCTAAACTAGACGCCTCTAATTTATCCATTGCAAGTTTTACGTGGCTTAGGGCTTTCGAAGATAGAACCGTTCTTACCTACGAACATGAACCACAACGAGGATAAACAAATTGTTGACAACTCGTTGCAAATTAGTTATTGACTATAGTAGGAGAGACAGACACCCGCTAGCCACTTATGCAAACTAGTTGCATGTCTAGCGTGGACCAGGTCTCATGTGCGAGGACATGTAAAGTTTGTCTGGGCCGCTTCATCCCACTATGCCACCAATATCCAAAGTACAACCAAGAAGCAATAACATGATCATCATCGCCCACATACTCATATGTGTACTACCCGTGTAAAGCATCTAGGCATAGATCCGGCTCTGATACCACTGTAGGGTTTGCAGCATAGAAAACAAAAAAATTCCAACTATGTACCAAGATCTATCTACCAGATACAAACAACGGGCGGATGTATATCCGTAGAGAACATACCCTTGAAGACCAACAAAGCTTAACGAGTCAAACTTGTGGTTGATGTAGAAGACTTGCCGATCTCAAGATCGAGAGGAAGTCCTTAGCACCGCAACTTAGCAGTGCATCCGTGCTCGCACACACATTCGAGGCATCGAGCAACCTCCGCATCCTCGCTCCAGTGATGCAGCGGAAGCACAACTATTTCTTGCCGAATAGCCACCGGGAACATGTATCTCGCTAGTCCGAGACCATGGGGGATAAATACTAGAGGGGGAGAGATATCCTTCACGAGGAGGTGTGAGTGAGAGAGAGGAGAGGGGGATACTTTTATAGGAGGAGGGGAGCACCCAAGGGGGTGGCCTCCGGCCATGGGGGCTTCCCCTCCCCTCCTTCATTCATGTGGGTGGACACTCCACTCACTCAAATGCCTTTCAATTCCCTCCACTCAAAATCCCACTCAAATTCCCATTAAATTTCCACCAAATTTAATGCAAAATCTCATTAAATAAAACTCCTTATATTTATTCAGAATTTTGTCAATTACTTTAATGACAAACATTCACATATAACCCCTTGCTAGTATTTCATTTCACATGCAAAAACACTTTCTACAATTTCACCCGAAAACCTATTTCGGTATCTAGTGAAATAAATTCATGCGCTTGTTATTATTTCCAGCATGAAAATTTTGCTCGAAATGGATGTCGGTGTCTCTTAAGTGTGCCAGCCTACATTTCGCGAATAATGCGGACATAATCGAGAGGCTTCTCCGATCAATAATCAGAAGCGGGATCTAGAGACCCATACTGACTCCCACACATTCAACGATGACTTTCTTGTGATCGTCGGAACCTTTTATGCTAGTATCTTAATCCTTTTGTTTCGCGATATATTACATGTCCAAGATTCGATCATCAGTATCTCCATACTTAGTTTGATCTCGTTACTGACATGCACTCTTTTCTTGTTCCCGTGATATAACATTCTAGTGATCAAATCACTTGCTTGCAAGCTAACCAATGTGATATCACCGAGAGGGCCCGAGCATATCTATCCGTCATTGGGATGAACAAATTCCACTCTCGATCCATGGGCCTCAACATAACACTTTAGTAGTTCTGAACCCATCTTTATAATCACATAGTTACGTGTGACGTTTGATGTTATCAAGAAACTCTTCCGGTGTTAGTGATTGGCATGATCTCATGGTCTAAGGATTAGGATCACTTTGTAAGTTGTCATAGAAATATAAACTCAATGACTTTTGATCGTAATGCTATACTTCGGATGAATGTTCATCACACCATTACACTAATGTTGTGACCTTGTTATTAACAACATCCAATGTCTATGATCAGGAAACCTTGATCATCTTGTTAATCAACGAGCTAGTTTATGAGAGAGGCATAACTAGGAACTTTCTGTTTGTTTATTAAACACACATGTATTATCATTTCCGTATTAATACAATTATAGCATGCAAAATAAACATCTATCATATACTTGGAATACACATAATAAACACTTTATTATTGCCTCTCAGGGCAAATTCCCTTGAGCTGCATCCCCAAGCACGGGGTGGGCCCACCCGCGCGGCCAGGGGTGTGGCCACCTGGTGGGTCTCCTCCGTCTCGTACTCTGGTTTCGTGTTCCCCACGGCAAAATATTGACTTTGGCTTTTGTCCCGTCCAATTATGAGAATATTGCCTTTCTGAAACCAAAAACAGAACAAAGCAGACAGCTGGCACCGTGGCAACTTGTTAATAGGTTAGTACCAGAAATCATATGAAAAGCACCTCAAAATGTGGAAAAAGCAAAGCAAAGTAGATACTAAACAAGCATGGAACATAAAAAATTATAGATACGTTTTCGACGTATCAAGGGGGTGTGGCCCCCTGGTGGCTCCCCTCCATCTCGTATTCAGGCTTCGTCTTCCCCACGGTAAAATATTGACTTTGGATTTTGTCTCGTCCAATTCCGAGAATATTGTTTTTCTGCCTTTCTGGAACCAAAAACAAAAGAAAAAGGCAACTGGCACTATGGCATCTTGTTAATAGGTTAGTACCAGAAAACATATAAAACACCTCAAAGTGTAGACAAAGCAAAGCAAAGTATATACTAAAAAAGCATGGAACATAAAAAATTATAGATACGTTTCCAACGTATCATCTATTGCCTTGTCATTTTGATATGGGATAGCTCCTGTATCATGAGGCAAGGGGTATCCCATTGGCGGTTCTCTGTGATACCCATATATTTACAATGACAAGAACTTACCGGTAACTAAAGTTGAGTAGCATGAGGAATGACCCTCGTACTCAAGGGACATGAGATTGCTAACTTATATTCCGTCAAGCATATACTCCATCTTTGTTCACTATAACCTTAATCACCTCAAGATGCTTATGATAGGGACAATGAGAGCTCAAAGCTAGTAAGTACCATAATCTTTTGGAAGCTCTTTATGAAACTTGAAATCCCTGCTTCCCTTTGTGAAGGGCCTTTCTTTTACTTCTTAGTTGAGTCAGTAAACCTATTCCTTTCTATCTCCAGCAAGCATTTGAGTTGTTGTGATTCAATCATTCATATGATGATTTATTCAATCATGTTTCTTATCTTCCTTGTTTTGCACAAAACTCTTATCTGAATGAGTATTACTTTGAAAGACATCATTGTGAAAAGCCTTTTATGTTTGAGCAAAAGGACTCCTATTATAATCTTCTTTACAAAATCTTTGCTTGAAAACCAAGTATGATTTGGCGTCTGTTCTCTGACCAAGAACAAGGTTTGCCATTACCAATTATGATTTGTCTTTATGCATCTTTATTGTGACTCTCATACTCGTTGCAAGTTAAGTTATATAATGGTGAGTTCCTTTCTATTATGAGTTGTGTATTGGTAAGTGTGATGCTTCTTGTCCGTATTCTTTTTATCGACACTTCACTGCATAAACCTGTGGGCATGTTTACTGAGCTCAGTTTTCTCTTGGGGACAAGCGAGGTCTAAGCTTGGGGGGAGTTGCTACGTCCATTTTGCATCACTATTCTATATCATAATTTATTTCTATTCATTGATATATTTCATATTAAGAGGTGTTACTTATGTTATTTCATCTATTTTTGCATGTTGGATGATTTTTGGAGGATGAACTGCCGGAGTCAGGATTCTGATGGAAAAAGCGGGGTTAAGATGCAATTTTCGCGAAGATCGGAAAATACCAGAAAATACACGGAAAATCCTATTTTTTCAGAAGGCGAAGGAAGCCAGAAGGGGAGGCAGAGATGGGCCACACGGGGCCCACACTCCCCTACGTGGGCCACCCTGGGCCACGCCACCAGGGGTGTGGCCACCTTGGCCCACCTCCTGCTCCGCCCTTTCGCCTATATCTTCTCCTCAAAACACTAATACACGGGGAGCGACCATAGAAAGATTCCGCCGCCTCTGCGGGGCGGAAACTATAGAGAGAGAAAGAGCTCTCCGGCATGCAGATTTCTACCGAGGAAATTCCTTCCCGGAGAGGGGAGCTCGTTGCCATCAACACCGTCATCAAGCTAGACTTCATCGGGATCATCATCCTGACCACCATCTCCACCAGCACCATCATCACCACTCCATGCCGCTGTAACAATTGTGTTGAATCTTGCATAGTTCTTAGGGGAAACTTTCCCGATGTTGATTACTTTTGTAGGTGATGCTTGTGAGTGGAACCATTGAATTATTGTTTATGTTCAGATTGTTATTCATCATCATATCATCTCTGATCTTGATCCATATGATGTCTCGTTATTAGTTCATTTAGTTCTTGAGGACATGGGAGAACTCATGTTGTTAGTAGTGGAATTGTGTTGAGGTATTATTCATTGGTTTGATATTTAAGTTGTGGTGTTATTCTTCTAGTGGTGTCATGTGTTATCGCCACATTTTGGCCAAAGGAGGAGATGGGCCGTAATCAAGATGGGCTTGGAGGATACATATATGCAACGTATTGCTGGATCAGCCTTGTGCGTGGATTTGGGCTAAATTGCCCGTGTATCTGTATATTATGGTAGGTTACGCTTCGGTTTAAGTAAGAGATAGAGTTGTTAGGGTTATTCCAAAGATAGAAAGTCTCCGGACTATAAATATGTACCTAAGGTTATTGAGAAAGGAGGACGACGATCACGTTCACAACAAACACAATCTTGGCGCATCGCCACCCCTTGTTTCTAGGGTTTCTTTCGGGTAAGTGTCATGCTGCCTAGATCGCATCTTGCGGTCTAGGCAGTATCTGCTTATGCGTTATTTAGTGTTACTCGTACTGAAGCCTTGTTGATGGCGAGTATCATTATCATAGATTTGTTTGGGCTAGCATCGGTACCTTTTTGTTATGATTTCTTAGTTATCTTGCCTTTAGTTATCTATTTGCCTTTGCACCTTTTCGGTGTAAGGGCAGCATCTTCTGATCTTTATTGATTGATTTGATCATTATAGTTATGCCTTGTTTTCCAAGGTTTAGTTTGATATCCACATGGTCGGGGCTTGCAAGCGGGTTGAGCGATCCGATGGTATGTAAGGATATGGTTTGCCAATTCGAGAGGAGTTGTTAGGAATTGACTTTCGTCGGTTGTTAGGCCTTCTCTAGGGTTAGTTTTCTATCATCTTTTGTATCTACCGGGCTCAATTACGTGTAGGATGTTCCAATTATGTGGTGAAAAGCGTTAAACGTCGTGGGTCGATTTAACTTGTATTGATGAAGCAAAACCCCATGTTATCGTAGATCTAATGCGAACCATGGGATAATCGGCTCGAGCCGATTCACGAAAACACAGGAGCGTCGGCTCGAATTTTACGTATACTTGTTTGCCATGCGAAACTAATCGAAGCAATCCATCACCTTCGACCAGGTATAGGTCGGTGCGCCTGCATCAACCGGGGCGTGTCGGAGTTTTGCGGGCCGTTGCGAGGACGAGGCCCACCAGATTAAGGAGCCTCCCGGCTCTTCGTGTTGCTCGTTGCTGCTCGCCGGTGGGTTTTGACAGGCAACACATTCTGGCACGCCCGGTGGGACCTTCAACAACATCTGCATCAACATCCGACGTTGTGATGGGGGACAGACCGGTCACGTACGACGATCTGCCTGATGAGCACAAGGCGAAGTATGATGATATCAAAGCTCTCTTCGAATCCGATCTCATCGGCTCTTTTGAGAGGACCCGTAAGCATGGCATCAGGTGGAAAGGGTTCTCACCCGAAGGTGCTCTTGATGAGGTGGATCTGCATTCCTTGAGGAGCGCACGAGCTCTGACAGAAGTCAATTACATGGTGGCTCATTCTCTTCACCGCCATTCGAGCCTAGTGAACGCTTTCGGCGTCGCATTCGCGTAGTTCAGGAGATCATGAAACATCGATTACTCTCCGTGGGGCCTACTCTAGGGACTCACCAGGGAGAAAGACTGCTCGAGACCAGGCCACAGCTGCCATTCACGCTTGTATCTCCGGAGCCACCAGGGGCACCGGCGTACGTCGTCTACAAGGTTGGAGGTGACCCTGGCGATTGCCAATTCCTGTTTGAACCACCTAAAGAAATCCCACATGGATATGTGTGCACCTACGTCTTGGATCGCAATAGCTTTGACGCACGAACCATTGCAACCTTAGGATTTACGGGGAGTTCTGGGCGGGGGCTTGAGGCGGTATTTCGGGCAGGGATGTCTGGGATGGACGCTGATAAACATGCATGGCTAGCCAAGTATGCCACCGGAACGAGTCATGAGAATTTAGCCCCTGCAGCTCAAACGGTGGAGCAAATCCGTACCATCTTGAGAGACCAGTTCGGCTTCGTGCCGAAGAGAAGGACAATCGGCTATTCCAAGCCGTACCCCAACGAGTTTGATCTGATTCCGCTGCCACCCAAGTATCGGCTCCTAGAGTTCTCAAGGTTTAAGGGTCAAGCTCGATCGAGCATGTGAGCCGATACCTGGCACAGTTAGGCATGATTTCAGCATCAGATCAGTTACGCGTAAGGTTCTTTGCGCAATCTCTGACAGGACCAGATTTTGGGTGGTACACCTCGTTACCACCGCATTCGATCCATACCTGGAAGCAACTTGAAGAGCAGTTCCACATTCAGTATCATTCAGAAGCTACCGAGGCTGGCATTGCAGATCTGGCGCAGGTGCGGCAAAAGCGGGGAGAAACGGTAGCCGAGTACATTCAGCGTTTCAGGACTGTCAAGAACCGATGTTATTCGGCTCGTTTAAGTGAGAAAGAAGCAGTCGAGCTGGCAGTGTTGGGTCTCTCAGCACCTATCAAGGATCTGGCTTTCCAAGTAGAATACAATTCATTGGCGCACATAGCCCAGAAACTGACAATGTATGAACAGCGCCACCCTGAGTTGTACCAAGACAAGTTCAAACGTCCGATAGGCCTGGTCGTCTGAGAAGAAGAGGATCCGTACAAGACCAGGAGGTGGCCGTGGCTGAATGGGCTCGGGGCGGATCTGTGTCTGCAAATGGGTAAAACACAAGGGCACGCAAAGGGTTCGACTATGATGTGAGCAAAGCTGAGCGGATATTCGATTCTTTGAAAAAGCGGTGAAATTACCGAAGGCCATAAAATCCCTGGCTCAAGAGATGAGCAGGAGACCATCTGCAAGTGGCATCACTCGTTCACCCACACCACCAATGATTGCAAGAGCTCGTCGCGAGATCCAAGCGGCGATAGAACAGGCCGTCGATCCTTGGGCAATTCGCCATGAAAGTAGACACAAACCCGTTTCCCGGCGTCAACATGGTAGAACACAGCCACTCCACGAGGCGTCATTTAGATTTCTCGTTCGATGTTAATATGGCAGGGCCTGTGTACCACCATGGCACATATAAGGAGGAAGGCGGTCGCTCTCGGGGCAAAGAAAGAGAGGAGGCTGGTCCACGTGACCGGCCCCGTTATGATGACAGGCGGTATTTAACCGAGGAGCAAGTGAGAAGCGTGCGATATCAGAAGCCACACTCCACGCATCTCCTTAACAAGTATGAGCGTCAGTATGACCGACGTCGCCGGCACGATAGAGATGATGAAGGATATGAGCACCTCCCTAGGGGAAAGTCAAAGGAAAAGGAAGGCATGGATAAACATTGGGATTGTCCTTTCTTCAAGTATTGTTGGGATGCGGGAATGAACCGATTGCCTACAATCGACAACTGCCCGGAATGTGGACTGCAGAAGGATGACATAGGTCCATTTTCAGTGTTCAAGCGTCTAGGGCCTCTCCCGCCTCAGAACAGACAAGAGGAGTCATCTCGAGCAAAAGATCTCGAGGAGCCAAAGGGTGAAGAAGAAGAAGACAGATATCACCGGCCAAGGTGGTGTCCCGATGGACTCAGACGCACCCAAAAGCGTAGAGTTCAGCGACTGCGTAGCTTGGAGGAAGCCGAAGCGCAGTACCTCCACGCTTTAAGGAAAGCACGGCCCGATCTGGCCGTGAAAATTCGGCAAACCTTGGAAACGGAGGCTCGTCCGAAAAGGAAAGAGTGGCGCCCCAAACCAGTAAAAGCCGATGCGAAGACATCGGCTGGCACAAACATGGTGTTCATACTTCCGTCAGAGTTTTGCGCTCCAAGAACCAAAGAACTACGGTGTACGGTTTGGCTTTGCGGCCACGGTTATCTTTGAAAAGCCACGAGAAGGGCTACAAACATCCGAAAGCCACTGCCTGCGAGGTTATATCAATGGGCGACTGTCGCAAGATGTTGGTTGACACCGAGCGGCGATCAATATAATGCCATACTCCATGCTACGGCGTTTGGGGCGCTCACTGCAGATCGATCAAAACCAACGTCACGTTAAGCGACTTCAGCGGCCAAACTTGAAGCAAAGGCGTTCTGAACGTGGATCTGACCGTGGGCAGAAAAACCATCCCTACGTCATTCTTCATCGTTGACAGTAAAAGCACCTATGCTGTCTTACTGGGGAGGGATTGGATTCACGCCAACTGCTGCATTCCATCCACGATGCACCGTGCCTGTCTGATGGGATGGAGATGAAGTGGAGGTCATTCATGCGGACGATTCGATCGAGATCTCCATAGTTGGCATGAACATCGGGAGGCGAAGACCAAGAGCCGATCTCGGAATCGATCTAGGCGGCTGTGGCGCATTGAAGCTACAAAAAGCGGGGTGAGGCTGGTCTTATCCATCGGCAGCGAGTAGCAAAGTCCACGATCGTACGTGGTATGGTCGATCCCTGCGATCGGCCACCAAAAATAAAAAGCAGTAATCTTACGACAAACAGGTCATGCAGTCGTAGTAGGGAGATCCCCTACCATTGTAGAGCACAAATAAGTTGTAAACCTTCCTCGACTAATGCAATCAAAAAGGGCGATTAGGCAATAATCGGCCCAAATTATCTTTGTTATCCTCACCAACTGTTTGCCCCGTGTTTAGCATCGATTTAGCAGGTGACGGAAAGTTAGGGTATGGGTTTACCTCCGCTGATGAGCTAGAGGAGATTGACATCGGTCATGGGGATAAGCCGCGACCAACATTTATCAGCAAGAAGTTAGATCCGAATCTGCGGGGTCCGATGATAGCTTTGTTGAAAGAATATCCAGATTGCTTTGCACAGGACTATCTGAGATGCCGGGTTAGACAGAGCATCATTGAGCACCGACTCCGCTTAAAAAGGGTTTCGTCCATTCCAAAGCGATCACGACGGATGAAGGCGAAATTTTGGTAGAAGTCAAGAAAGAGATCGAGAAAATGTTGTGACTAGGTTAATCAGGCCATGCGGTATCTTTGAGTGGATTTCTAGTATCGCATACAGAGAAAAAGGATGGTCATTGGCGTGTTGCCATAGATTTTCGGGATCTCAATAGAGCCCCTCAAAGGATGAGTATCCGATGCGGTAGCGAGAGACATTAATCAACGCATTTGTTGGTCATAAGGTCTTGAGCTTCATGGATGGCAATGCGGTTACAACCAAATTTTATGGCTCGGAAGATATACACAAGACGCATTGAGTCCTGGTTGTGGGGTTGTTTGAATATGTAGTCATGACGTTTGATGAAGAATGCGGTGCCACATACCAAAGAGCCATGAATTACATTTTCCATGATCGATCGGCAAGTGGTGGAAATTTATATCGATGACGTGGTGGTCAAGTCGCTTCAAGACAAGGACACTTGGACGATCTGCAGCGTCTGGACCGAACAAGAAAATTCGGACTCTGGATGAATCAAAGAAGTGTGCCTTCGGTGACGGCGGTCAGTTCTTGGGTTTCTTGGTCCATGAACGTGGAATTGAGATCGGCTGAAAAGTCGGGAGGCGGTCACGAACAATGAAGCCACCTACCACGAAGAAAGAACTGCATCTCTCATCGGCAAGATCAACCCGTCGGAAGATTCATCTCCAATCATCGGGAAGAATAGAGCCGTTCATGGGATGGTGAAAATTAAATCGATGAGGAGTTCCGGGGGCGAACAACAACGAGCCTTGACGAGATCAAAGAATATCTAACGAAGCCGCGGTGTTGGTTCCGCTGACGGATAGTCCGTTCTACATTTACTTGTCGATGGTGACCGTCCATCGCCTCGGTGGTGGTGCAAGTTTATGATGGTGCAGCGAGTTGTGTTTTACATCGCGGAAGGATCTTTGGATGCGAGATAAGGTATCCGAGATCGATAAGTTGTGCCTCTGCCTGTTTTCACTGCACCAACTGCGCCACATCTTACTCTCGGTGAGATTATCATTATATGCAAATCGGATGTCATAAAACATATCTTTGTCGGCTCCTATGTTGAAAGGCCGACTCGGCAAATGGATGTTTGCATTATCGAATTTGATATCCGGTATCAACCCGAAGCGGTTAAAGGGTCGCGTTGGCCGACCTTATTGCTGAAAGAATCAACACCGATATAGCAGCGTCTGTCTATCTGACGTGGGCTATGTTTTTCGATGGATCGGTTTGTGATGATGGTTGCGGCATCGGCATTCTACTCGTGTCGCCCGGGGCAACATATTCCTTCTCCATCGGGCTATCTACCCTTGCACCAACAACGTCGTGAGTATGAGGCGTCGCAAGAATGGAGTTGCTCATCGAAGCTAGAGCGAGCGGTGGAAATTTTGGAGACTCCAAATTGGTGATTTCCCAACTCACGGAGGAATACAAGTGTGAGAGCGAGTCACTCTTCCCATTATGGTTGCAATGCCATGAGCTGATGGCACAGTTCGGTACATAAACTTTAATCGATCCCGCGAATACCGAGGCGAATGATCTCGCACTAACGGCTTGAGCTACAGGGCGTAGCAGAGGGCTGATGTTCGTCAGTTCACGGAGGCGGACGACTAGAGCCGATATCTTCAATTACTTGAAAGATTCGCTCGGGGCACCTAAGCGGATAAGGTACAAGGCCATGAAGTATGTGCTTATTGGGGCGACATGTTCTGAGGACTCGAAGCGTTCTTGCTCAAATGTCTGGGCCAACCGAGGCCAATCGGCTCCTACACGAGGTACGAAGGCGCTGTGGAACTCACCAATCGGCTCACAAGATGAAATGGTTGATCGAGCGATCGGGTTTTATTGGCCCACCATGCTTGAGGACTTTTAAGTACTACAAAGGGTGTCAAGCATGTCAAATTTGGAAAAATTCAGGCGGTACCGTCGACAATGAACCCCATCATCAAACCTTGGCCATTCGAGGTTGGGGCATGGATATGATTGGCAAGATCAATCCTCCATCAAGCAAAGGCCACATGTGGATTTTGGCCATTACGGATTATTTCACTAAATGGGTGGAAGCCGTCCCTATGAAGTCGATGAACTCTAAGGATGTTATCAATTTTGTGAAAGAACATGTCATTCATAGATTGATTCCCCAAACTATCACGACCGATGGAGGTTCGGTCTTCATTTCTCACGAGTTTAGAAAGTTCTATGAGGACACGGAATTAAGGCGATCCGATCATCTCCATACTATGCTCAAGCAAATGGGCAAGTGAGCGTCCAACGAGCCTTATCAAGCTGATCAAGAGGAAAGTCGATGAGCACCCTAGGCGTTGTACGAGGTTTTGTCGAGGCTTTATGGGCTTATCGCATGTCATGTCATGGAGCGATAAAACCTCGCCATACCATCTAGTCTATGGACAAGAAGCCGTATTGCCACAGGAGATTACGGTGGATCGAGACGTGTCACTTTTGAACGATCTAACAACTGAAGAATATGCGTACGATGAGTGGCGGTGTTGAGGATTTAACTGAGCTTAGGCTGTGGTCGCTTGAGAAAATCAAAGAGAACAAGGCCAAGGTAGCTCGTGCATATAATAAGAAGGTGAGACCAAAGGAGTTCCACGTTGGCGATCTGGTATGGGAAGTTGTATTGCCATTGGGGACTAAGGATGCAGCATATGGTAAATGGTCTCCAAATTGGCACGGGCCATACAGGGTCGATCAAGTTTTAAGGGGGAACGCGTACATGCTTGAGGAGCTGGACGGCGTGAAATTCCCAGTGGTTGTCAACGGTCAGCATCTCAAGAAATATTTCCCAAGCATGTGGGATGATAGACAGTGAAATATGGGGGCCGATACATGAAATCGGCCAATAAAAAATATATATATAGCCGATGCACAGCCATCGACTCTAGAGGTTCAAACTGTTACGAGCAGGTGTCAGTTTACATGAATAAGCTACTGAAGGAATGCCTCGAAGGCGTGGAGGGCGTCAGCGCGGACACGATCCATCTCGGCGATCTCGGCTTCGTCATCTTCGTCCTTGCCCATCACTAGCTGCTTGTTCAGGGCACGCCTTTTTCTCGTTGAGCTGCTGACATCTGTCTGCAATATTGGCCTTCAGTGGGAGTTGGGCGCGGCGCAGATTAATCCTCTCACGAGCCAACTTCACCCTTGACCCGTAGAAAGACAGAGTTACAACTGGCCAAAGCTTCACCTGCAATGCTACTGGGAGTTGGTCCTTGATTTCGGCAAGAACACTCTTCACCTCTTCAGAACCCTCGATCAACTTCTCGATCGGGGAGGACAGCAAGGCTTTGAGACGCTGGAATTGAGGTAGAACATCCCTTGCTCGTGGTTCATCGTTGGCGACAGAGAGAGTTGGTTCGATGGATTCAGGGTCGAACGTCAGCAGGCCTGAGATATCACAACCCTGGCAGGCCGAAATGGCGTCAGTATGCGTCCAACATGGAAGGATGAGCCGAACGAAGCGAACGTACCTCTCCTAAGATCAAGGGGATAGCAGATGACGAGACAATCGGTTTGTGTGTTGTGGCTGGGGGCTTGGCCAAAGTGGTAACCGTTTCATCTACACCTTCAGGGATTACTAGATCCAGCCTTGCGAAAGGCATCGGCACTTCCCCGGCTTTCCCACTGGAAGTGTCAGTCGTCTGCATGGAAGGTTCTTAGCCGATGTAAATAGTGATGAATCGGCAGATAAAAAACAATTGGTAAGAGCATGGAGGGTGATGACTTTCGAAACCTCCTGGCTCGACGAAGAAGTTCTTGATCCTTGAGCCCTCTTGGGGCTCACGGTGGCCCGCCTCGTGATGCTCGGGCGGGAGGTTCAGGAACCGGCCTTTTCCTGGGAGCCGATGGTGGCAAATCTGGCTGGCTCGGTGTGGTGGTCCTCTCAGAGTCTGTTGGGCCCGATTCTCCTCGATTGGACTGTGGGTCCCCGCTGGAGGTGTACTCGATGGAAACCTGTAAGAAAAGGAGAGCTAGTAAGCACAAGCATGTTTGCAAGGATGAAAGAGATCAACCAAGGCATGGATCAGCGTACATGCGAACTTTCTGGAGAAGGGCTCCGGCGCCTCAAAGTCTTCCTGGCAGCTACCTTCCTCACCGCCGTTTTTGTTTTAGTTGGAACTCGAGAGGCGGCTGAACCAGAAGTTGCTTGGCTCTTGGAAGCCGATTGTGGTGATATCGGCTGGTTCTGCATCACGACCTTTTTCAAAGGTGGCGAGTTTTTGCAGAAAAGGACCACAGGAGCTGGTGGGAAGAGTTCGAAGGGGGAGCCATCACCGTGTGTAGGTTCAGGACCATCTTGTTGCTGCAAGGAGACAGAGCGGGTTATTAGAAGAATCATTTGTGAGCTGCATCAAGAAAATTTACAAGTAGTGGTACCTGTTCTACGGGGATATCATATTGACATCGAGTTGTTCCACAGCGGTACGAGCTCTCGAAGGCATGAGTCTTCCACATCGACCACCAGTTCTCAAAACCATCGGTTGATGAAGCGAAGGTGAGGTTGTTAGGAATTGGGATGGTCGAGCATCGAAGGAATAACACCTTTGGTGGTGAGAGGATCGGGCGGTTAGCTCTGCTCTGTAAGATGGTGGAGAAAGAAATGGGAGGTACTTGTCCAAGGCCAAATTGCCGAGCCACTACGACGGTGGTAGAATTCGTATCCAGGCTTGATTATTCATTGGATGTGCTCATGCCAAGCTGGAAGGAAGCGAGGACGGATCACAGTGGAAAATAGCTGCCGAGTGCTGGTGTCATCGGCAAATTTGTCTAGCCTGAAGGAGATTGGATTTTCAAAATGTTCCGATTCTTCCGTGTAAGGAAAGAAGATAGGATTGTCCAGGCCTTGGAAGAAAATGTTGAACCACTTGGATGCTTCCTGAGGGATCGATTTACTACAGCGATCTATCTGAGCTTGGCCGTAGCTGGTGCATCGGATCTTCCCTCGCATCTGGAAAGGTGCAACTCGCCAAAAGGGAAGTTTGGGACATGGTTTTGAAAATACAGGTGAGACCATAGTGAATGAACCACCAAGGACCTCTGTTTTGACTGCTATGCTTGGGAGAATAGTTTGGAGACATCAATCGGAGATATCGATAGACTTCTCCAAGGAACAGTTTGCCGATGCCAAGTTGAGTGCCTCACAGCAAGTTCGTGAGGCCAAGGAGATAATTCTTGGTTGGAGCAAGGAAGGGCCACAGAATATGAAATGTTCGGCCGAAGTTGAGGAAAGCCGTGTGTTCTTTATCTGGCAGGGCCTTTAGTTTTCATGTGGCTTTGAAGATAGGCACCCGATTCGGCGATCTGTTTTGGAAGAAAGCTTGTAGGGGACCTTTGTCGACTTAAAAGCGGAGAATTTGGGTGATGTAACGTCCGGACCAGTAATCATCACCACGTCTAAAGAGTTGGTGTCATGGGGCCATGACCGAACATGAAGCGATTCAGAGCATCGGACGAAATAGCCGATGGTTTTAGAAGATTTTCATGTTTCTCAAGGGAGACAATGAAAAATACAAGGCATCGGCTATTCCGTGGTTTCCCATTGGGATTGGTAAGTTTTGGCTACCTGCTGTACCAAGAGACCCAATGTTCGAGGATTAGGCTAGGCTGCATGATCGCCCAAGAATTCAAATCTAGGTTTTGGCTTATGAAGGGATTACATTTGCCTCGCAAGAGATCGGATGGGCAGGACTAGATTACATGCGGGGCCAAGACAAAGAGAATTTGGGAGAGAAGGATGCGGCGTGAATGTACGAAACCTAAAAATTTAACGGTGGAATAAAGCATTAATTCGGTGTTTGCTATTAATTCTAGCACCGTGTTCAGACTGCGAGGAGAAGCGTACCTTGCACGAGACCGCTGTGTTGGTATTGGACGATTCCGCCATCTAGTTTGCCGGCGGAGATGGATCTATGCGATTGGGGATCGAGGGTTCTTGTCGCTGGAAGCTCGGTCTATTCAGTGAGGAAATTGGAGATCTGGGTTAGCCTTTTTGAAGAGGGTCGCAGGCTACCGTTTGAAATTGGAAAGTGGCCGCTCAGATTTATCTAAATATGCGACCAAATTTGACCTTGTCAACGTTTGTGGGGAAAGTCGATGTGTTACCATCGGCTCTTTGGGCTTTGACTTGGTTGACCATATGAGCGTAGTATGGTGAAAGCTGATACATTACTATCGGCTTCTGGAACGTTGACCTATTTTGACTATCGGCAAAATCGAATTGGGAAAGCAATCTTTGTTGATTCAAAAGACGGTTGTTTACAATGAAGCCGATTGATACATTACTATCGGCTTCTGGAACGTTGACCTATTTTGACTATCGGCAAAATCGAATTGGGAAAGCAATCTTTGTTGATTCAAAAGACGGTTGTTTACAATGAAGCCGATTGCTTACAAATGGAAATCTACTACTAGTACTACTACTACTAGTTCCTAATCTAGAAGCCGGTGTCGTTGCGTCGTCTTTGTCATCGTATTCTGTCATCGGCGTAGTCTTCGTTCTTCTTGAAGTTGTCGTGAGGCTTCCTCGTCCTCGTCCTCGTCGTCGGTGTCCTCGCTGGACCCGGCGCGGAAGCGCTTCACCGGCGGGTATTCGTCGGAGGAGGTGTCCTCCTCCGCTTCCTCCTCCTCGTCGGAGGATTCGACGTCCTCGCCCCAGGACACGGCGTCGTCGGCGCTCTCCGCCTCCAGTTCCCCGTCGACAAGGAACTGGAGGCCCTCCTCGCCGTCGGTCAGGGACTCGTCGTCCTCTGACCAGGCGGCGAAGTCCCAGTCCCTCTCGTCCCACCATTGTGGGGCGAGAGCCTCGTACGCCGCCATTGGTGGGTGCTCCGGCGTCGGCTCCCGGTCGCTCATTGTGTTGGAGGATTGGAAGGAAAGGCCGGATGATCTGGAGGAAGAAGAGGAGGCCATGGCGGAGGAAGAGGGTTTTTTGGCGGAGGAAGAGGGTTTTTTGGCTAATGGAAGAGGATGGGGATGCAAAACTGCTCAGATGAATTTAAATAAGGGGAATAGTGGGAGGTGGTTCAATGCCATAGCGGTTTTCCAGAATGTGGTGCCAAAACTGTCAAATCATGCACTGCGGAGAAGTTGAGAAGACAAGGCGTCATGATGAGCGGGCGGCGTGACGATTCTGCTCTGCAACGCGTAACCCGATAAAAAAACAGAGAGTGGTTTTGGAATTATTATTGCCAAAACCAGGGGGGCATGTGTTATCGCCACATTTTGGCCAAAGGAGGAGATGGGCCGTAATCAAGATGGGCTTGGAGGATACATATATGCAACGTATTGTTGGATCAGCCTTGTGCGTGGATTTGGGCTAAATTGCCCGTGTATCTGTATATTATGGTAGGTTACGCTTCGGTTTAAGTAAGAGATAGAGTTGTTAGGGTTATTCCAAAGATAGAAAGTCTCCGGACTATAAATATGTACCTAAGGTTATTGAGAAAGGAGGACGACGATCCCGTTCACAACAAACACAATCTCGGCGCATCGCCACCCCTTGTTTCTAGGGTTTCTTTCGGCTAAGTGTCATGCTGCCTAGATCGCATCTTGCGGTCTAGGCAGTATCTGCTTATGCGTTATTTAGTGTTACTCGTACTGAAGCCTTGTTGGCGAGTAATACTATTATCATAGATTTGTTTGGGCTAGCATCGGTACCTTTTTGTTATGATTGCTTAGTTATGCTGCCTTTAGTTATCTCGCTGCCTTTGTACCTTTTTCGGGTGTAAGGGCAGCATCTTGCTTGATCTTTATTCAGTTGATTTGATCTGTTATAGTTATGCCTTGTTTTCCAAGGTTTAGTTTGATATCCACATGGTCAGGCCTTGCAAACGGGTTGAACGATCCAGTAGTATGTAAGGATATGGTTTGCCAATTCGAGAGGAGTTGTTCCGGGAATTGACTTTACGTCGGTTGTTAGGCCTTCTCTAGGGTTAGTTTTCTATCATATTTTGTATCTACCGGGCTCAATTACGTGTAGGATGTTCCAATTATGTGGTGAAAACGTTAAACCGTCAGAGGTCGATTTAACTTGTATTGATGAAGCAAAACCCCATGTTATCGTAGATCTAATGCGTAACCATGGGATAATCGGCTCCAGGAGCCGATTCACAGGGAAACCTGGGAGCCGGTCGCGGCTCGAATTTTACGTATACTTGTTTGACATGCAGGAAACTAATCGAAGCAATCCATCACCTTCCTGACCAGGTATAGGTCGGTGCACGCCTGCATCAACGGGGCGTGTGGGAGTTTTTGGGCGTTGCAGAGGACCAGGTCCCACCGATTCAGGAGCCTCCCGGCTCTTCGTGTTGCTCGTTGCTGCTCGCCGGTGGGTTTTGATAGGCAACATCATGTGAATGTCTACTACATGATACTACACCATTTATGGGCCTAGGGGAATGCATTGTGATGAGGTTTGATCTCGTCAATGCCCATTGTTATGGACTTGGGTTTTGGAGATGATGGGGATGCTGGAGATCGCGGAACGGTTAGCAAACAAGCAACACGGGACACTAGGTTTACCCAGGTTCAGGCCCCCGGAGGGAAAACCCTACTCATGCTTGTCTGCTCTTGATTACGGCAAAACCGGTGATTACAGGGGTGCGCAGATGCAATCTGTCATGGAGGTGTGTATGCGAAAGTATGAGGTCAGAGATCTAGGTCGTGCCCTCCTGGCCTTTATATAGACTTAGGCAGGTCCTGTGCACGATCTAGTCGATTCTGAGTTCTAGGGTTTACCCCTTTGAATTTCCTATCTACTCTAGTCTTGCTCTCCAAGGATTCGGAGGCGTCATGGGCCTTGGCCACCCGAAAGTCTTCATGGGCCGGCGTATATTTGCCGTGGGCCTTCCTTGGGCTGGACCAGGTATGCTGAGGTCGTGTATCCGCGGGGTATAACCATGTCAGTAGCCCCCGAGTGATCAGTCGAATCGTAGATTCGGCTGAGGACTCTTCAATCCTTCGGGTGCAACTCTGTCTTTCAAGAGAATGTGTAGGGATTGTTGATGCGTGTGCCTGACACTCCCGACGGATCAGGGTCAGTTAACTGTCTTAGGACAAAACAACACGATCTTCTTCAGGTTCGAGTCCCTCGACTCGAACCTGGAACATATGCTGGCGTAATTCAACTCAGGCCGTGGAGGACTTACGGGAGTGGAATTCCAGTGAATTTAATTGATGTACCCAACGCGTCCGTCAGGGATTTTTCATCGCGCCTGTTGGCACGGGTTTTGTGGCACCCCGGGTAAAACCACTACTAGAAATCATTGTGTTTTTGTTTTCTGCATCATCATGACTGCATGCTCATGTCATCATGCATATAATTTGCCAAAAACTATTTTTGTTAAAGTCTCTCTTTGTTTTTTTTTCTTTTCAAATAAACCCCATCTTTATTTCAAATCAAACCCCCGGACGCTTCGGGATATTTTGTTTGCTAAAACTAATTACAAAATCTTTTACTAAAAATAAAACAAACAATATTTTTAAATAAAACTATTTTGATCGGGGGAGGCAGCCTGGCCTAAAAGCCAGGCCACCTACCACCCCGATCGGCCCAAACCAATCCCACCGGAAACCCTAACCTAGAACCACCCCAAACCCTAACCACCAACCAGCCGCCATCCCCTCACCCAACCCAATCCTCCCAGCCGCCACCCCTCGCAACACGCGTGCAACCGCAAATCCCAGCAGCACGCACATGTTCCTGATCCTAACCAACCCCCCGACGCCACCTACCCCCGCTCCTCACCCGGTCCCACCCGACGCGGACTCAACGTGTCCCTGGCCGTGTGACCGATAGCGACCCAACCCCCGCTCACGCTCCCCAACCCCTCGACCCGAACCCCGTCTTCCTCGCCTTCTCTCCCTCTCGCTCGCCCCCGCCGCCGCTCTCTCCCGACCTCCTTGCTCCCTCTGGCGCCTCGTCCCCGGCCGCCTCCCTCCTCCATCCTCTCTCGTTGCCGAGCGCCGCCCCCTGTCGCTGTTCCGGCCACCGCCGGCCACGGTACCTCTTCCGCGCCCCACCTCCTCCTCCCTCCTGTCCCCGAGAGGCACCCGACGCTGCCGCCTCATCTGCTGCGGCCGGCCCCGTCGCTGCTCACCATGCTCGCCCTGGCCCTCTGCAGCGCCTCCCTGTCGCCTGCAGAGACAACGTCGGCCGGCCGCAACCTTCTCCGCTGCCTGCGCCAAGTCCGGCCACCGCTCCCCTTTCTCCGTGCGGCCCCTCCGCGTCTGCGTATCTCCGGCCGCCTGCGTCGCCTTCGCGTCGGCCTCCTCCCTCGCCCCACCGGCCCCTTCTTCGCCTCCTTACCGAACTGGCCAGGACCGGCCTTGCTCGGACCCGCGAGCATCGTGGTCCCAGAATACTGTCATCGGCCGTCTCTCCTCTCGCCGGTTTTCTATGGCGCTGTTCCGTCCCTGGTCGCCTCCCTGTGAGAAGCGCTGCCCGGGCCCCCCTCTGCTTCGTGCCCCAGGCCGCGGGAGGCGCCATATGCCCGTGAAGGCTCCCTGTAGCAACATCTCGAGCACCCTCTTAGCACAACCATGCATCTATCGGCAAGGACTGTAGTATCTTTCAAGTCATCAAAGTATGGTGGCACACTAAGACCGCTCAGTTGTAGCCGTTGTGCAATCGCCAAGATCTCCTTCAAGGTCATGGCGGTTGTACTCGTAAGGCGATAAGTGACGCCAAGATCTTCCGAACACGGATATGTTACCCTCAGGAGGTGCGGATCCGCAAGCCAGATCTAAACCCGAAGGACTCTGGCACGACAAGATATTCGACATGGGACGCCATACTCAAAGATCGAACCCTCGGAACCCCAAGATCGCCATTCCATGTGTGACACCTTTTTCTCGAAGCCCTATTTTATTAAATGATATATAAACTTGTGCATATTAAATTGTTCATGCATGCATACTTCTCATGTGGGTTGGGGGCCTTATGCCGATTCACCATATAATTAAATATGGGACCCATATGCGGGCAAATCTAGTCTAATATTGGTCCCATTTAAATTTGTGTAGCGAACCGATACTATGTTTTGCCTTGTTAAGACAACATTTAAATTGCGGGTTATCTAAACAACTTGAACATATTAATTAATTGTTGGGACCTCGGTTCCGCTTAATATGACCTAATTGCATCGCAGCTTTGCCATGTCATACATCATACATGCATCATGCCCGATCTTTTGCCGTAGTATTAAATATTGCATCCGGTGTTTATTCTAGTGTTTTGCTTCTTCGCGGATAAGGCCGTTGAGTTGATGTGAGCTTCGCCCCGATCTTCGGATGAACCTTCGGCAATGTTTTCAGGCGAGCATCTCCCCCTTTCTACCTATCTTACTTTTATAGTATTTATTCCCTCATGTTGATCTATTTCTATCTGTGTTGCGATGCTCTAGTTTTCGTACCCGTGATATCCCTTGCAGCCTTATATTGCCTTGGACACATCCTATTACCTGTTGTTTGGTAGATAGTTGGTATTGCGCGTCGTAGTCGCTTGTTCTAGTGCTGTTGCGTCTCGTCCAGAACCACAGTTGTTGGAGTTTTGCCGTGTGTTTATTGTTGGAGATGATCTTAACTTTAATTATTGTTTAATAACTAAAAGTGAAGTAGGTAATGCAGAGGCACAGGTGGGCAATAGATGTTATTTGGTTGTTAACCGTCCACTTGTGTCCCGTAGGACCCCGAGTACTTGATACATGTTCCTTGAATATTCGCGCTATCCACATCCAGGAGGATTATGGGACCCCCCTGAGCCAGAGCTTGATTCATTCTTATTTCTTGGGGCCACAAACTAGTTTGAGGTTTTATTTACTATCCTGTACTTATGCCATGCTTTACTGCTTTATTTACGATTGTGCGAGGAGCACCTGTCATTTAGGATCGTGACCCGTTGCGGTATCGACAAGCCCACCACACTTCGGGTTCCATCGTTCTGACGGCCCCACAAACCTTGAGTCCATCTCAAGTCGGCTAACCGCTATGGTATACTTAATGGGGTGGCCCCCTGAAGTATTTCTGAATCTTGTGATTGCTTTGTCGTGAAAGCCTCGTTGGGTTTTGATTTGGTTTTTCCGAGGTTGATCGAGTGTGTGTTGCTATTTGTGCACCCCTGCAGGGTAAAACTTTCTGAAAGCCGTGTTCGCGGTTATGGACGACTTGGAGCACAGTATCTCGATCATAGACAACTATAACTAAAGTAGTGCTATAAATTTGACTTTATAATGACTAGTAATCAGCTTCACTATAATGGAATGGCTAAATAAAACTGCCAACAATTGCTTGCTTGGGTTGTCGCTTGCGACCATTGTATCTGACTAGTAAGTATTGCAACTATAACGGAATGGCTAAATAAAAGTACCAACAACTGCTGGATTTGGGATATCTCATGCTAATTGTATCTGACTAGTAAGTGTTGCAACTACAACGGAATGGTTAAATAAAACTGCCCACTGCTTATTATATCAGGATGATTATCTATACCTGACTAGTAATTGCTGCAACGATAACTGAATAAATAAAACTGCCAACGGTGTGAGTTCCTCGGTTGACTTCCTCGTTTGGTCTCGAGGGGAAACACCAGGATGGGTTTGTTTGATGGTAGCATCAGGTTGGTTCCGGATAGGTCCTTCTTACCCCTCTCACGATGGCAAGCGGTTATATCGAGTCTCTATAGGTTGTTTAGTGCATCTTTGCCGCTGCGATCCACCATACCTATGTAGGCGAGGGCCAATTCTAGCCTCGCTGTCTTGGCCTCGATCGACGCCTCTTTTCCTTTGCCCTTTGTCGGCACCCTTTTGTTTTAACGTTTTCGACGTCGTTAGCGTGGTTACCCTTCCGCTTGGCTCGGCAGGTTATGGACGCCATTGGTTATTCTTCTGGGCTCTAAACACAATTTGCATCTTGGCCGTAGTCGGACGCTCTATCATTTTCAAGGTGATTTGGATCTTTGTATATTATATCTGTATTCTTGACTCATTGAGTTCTTTGTTGTATATATACATTACGTGGGTCCCATAGAGGACTTTGTAATGTTATTACGTTTTCCACCATACGAAAGTGCTGGTGAGCACCTTTGAATCGTTTCTATGCGGGTTTGGCGAAGTCTGAAACTTGCATAGGGCGGTCCCCGAGTGTCTGAGGTTTATACTAGCGAGCCTTGATCATGTATGCGTTACAGGACATCGATGATATCTCAGAGTCTTACCTTGTCCGAACAACATCTGAATTTTATCACCGCGGAGGTGTTTCGGGTGGCCAAGGAGAATGTTACTCACTTAGCGTTAATTGGGGCAGAGTTGCCGGAAAGTTTTTGCGTACTGATCCGAAAGATCACAGTCGAAAATTTATAGGGTGCGAACCAGCACTCCCTATGGGAGTAGCCCCCGAGTGTCTGTTCGAGTCGTAGACTTGAGCGGAGACTTTAATTCAGCCGTTGTTCAGTGTCAGGTCCGTAGGACACAAATTTTTTCGGATGCTTAAATCTATCCTCCCTATGGGAGTAGCCCCGAGTCCGTAGTGGAGACGTTGACTCAATGTAGGACTCGAAGAAACAGTTCTGTGTTGTAGCGTGTTGTTCATTTTTCAGGTGCGCGGCCAACACTCCTGATAGGAGTAGCCCCCGAGTAATTAGTCGAATCGTAGATTCGAGTGAGTACTCTTAGCTTTGAAGCCGAAGAAATTGTGACTGTTGCTAGTATAGCTTTTGATGACGTTAGTGCTGACGATCGGTGACCTCAAGCGTCTGCTGCGCCAGAGATGACTTGACTGGACGAACATGGGTCCTACTTTCTTACCTTGAATTGACCGGTCACGCGCGGCGTGGAGAAAATTACGGCATCGCCTCGGTTTCCGCGTGTAGTGGACGGCGTGTTAGCGACGGTTCGTTGCAATGCTGACACGTGTATGGCCAGATCCTGCCGTTGGCATTAGGTCTTCTTGATGGACGGTTGTCGTGCATCGTCTTCGTATTTATAATCATTGGGGGAAAACATTAGTCTGATTTCACCGCAGCCATTCTTGTTTCACTGCTCCCTTGTTCTCTGAGAGTTCTTGCTGCGCTGGAATATCCTCGGACATTTCCTTCTTCCATCCTACATTCTCGCCGCCGGCGCCGCCGTACCGCAATGGGGAAGCCGAAGAAGTCCTCCTCTGCGATTGGTACCAGCGCTGCTGGAGGGAAGAAGAGTGTTGCCACTACCCGTGTCACCGACGGTGGCTGGCGGCGATCGGAGACGCGGGAGAGTGATCTCCGCAAGCTTCGTGAGCGGGGCTTGATCCCGCAGGATAGGGAGGCCGTCAAACTCCCAGGCAACGAGGTAATCCCCCGTCCCCCACTGGGTTTCGGGTTATGTTCCTCGCCTTCGTTCCTCGCGGCTTTTCCTTCCTAGTCCACGACTTCCTTCGTGGACTTCTTTTTCTTTACGGCGTCCAACTGCATCATCTTTCCCCCAATTCTCTTCTGCACATTGCTTGTTTTATCACTTTCTGCGAGTGCTGGCTTGGTATCGAGCCGCACTTTGGCCTCTTCCGGAAACTCTATTCCATGAAGAGGCAATCTGGTTTGGATGGTGTTTAACCCATTGGGGGTTGCATCATCTCCCTCAAACCCAATCTGCTTTTCTTCTCTTTTTCCATGTCCAAATCTATCCAGTACTGGTGGAGGCGATGGTTATATATCCGCGACTCCACAGTGGCTGGGCAGGATTTTGGTCTTGCTCCTTTCGACCCCTCCCAAAATATCAAGCCAAAGAGGTCCTAGAAAAACCAGATCTTGGATGGCGAGGTAGCGGAGATAGAGGCTCTCTATCATCGAGTGGAGGATCTCCAGCTGATTCCGGAGAAGGAGGTGAACGGTGTGGATATCATCCGCACTTTTTTTAAGCGTCGGGTGCAGCCACTCCAGGCTAGGGCGCATCCGATGTTCATTTATGCTGGCCGTCGTGATCCGACTAGGGTTTCGGTTGAGAAATTATCCTAGGGAGATCTCGACGGGGCCCTTCGTCCGCTGCTGAAGTTCAAGGCTGGAGAGGATATCCCGGGGGAGTCGCTGACTTCTCCGTTCTCTACTTTGCTTCATGTTCCACAGGTGTAGATCCGTGCGCGTTGCGCTATAATCGACTGCATTGTATTTGCACTTGTTTGCTAACAAATTTTCTTCTCTTGTGCAGGAGTTTAAAGTGTCGGGCATGTCGCCACCGCTTCCCGAATTGTTTCCGGCTGCGCTGGACAATGAAGTGGTGGATTCCATGTCCGAGCTGCCATCGGCGCGCTCTCCAGCTAAAGAGGCCAACGAGTCGAGCGAGGACCACACTCGCAAGCGCACACGGAGCTCCAGCGAGTCTTCGGATGCCTCGACTCCGCCGACTCCTAGGAATCCGTTGTGGCTTGAACGTCACAGTGATGGGCATGGAGGCTCTTCCTCTCCAATTCCTGCCATTCCCGTGTGGGCTGTGGCACCGCACCCGTCGGCGAAGCGGAAGAAGGAAGATAAGAAGGAAGATAAGAAAGAGGAGAAGAAGGTCTGGAGGACCCCTTGTAGGGTTCGCAGCATAGAAAACAAAAAATTTCCTACGATGTGAACTATATACAAAGATCTATCTACTAGATACAAACAACGGGCGGATGTATATCCGTAGAGAACATACCCTTGAAGACCGACAAATCTTAACGAGTTCAACTCGTGGTTGATGTAGACGATCTCTTGCCGATCTCAAGATCGAGAGGAAGTCCTAGCGCCGCAAATCAGCAGCGCATCCGTGCTCGCACACACGTTTGAGACACCGAGCAACCTCCGCCTCCTCGCTCCAGCGATGCAGCGGAAGCACAACTCTTTCTTGCCGAATAGCCACCGGGAACATGTATCTCGCTAGTCCGAGACCATGGGGGATAAATTCTAGAGGGGGAGAGAGATCCTTCACGAGGAGGTGTGAGAGACAAGTGAGGAGGGCTCCTTTTATAGGGGAGGGGCACCCAAGGGGTGGCCGGCCATGGGGCTGCCCCTCCCTCCTTCATTCATGTGGGTGGACACTCCACTCACAAATCTCCTTTAAATTCCCTCCACTCAAAAGTCCACTCAAATTCCCATTAAATTTCCACCAAATTTAATGCAAACTCTCATTAAATAAAACTCTTTTATTTTATTCAGAATTTTGTCAATTACTTTAATGACAAAATTTCACAAATAACCCCTTGCTAGAATTCTATTTCACATGCATAACCACTTTATGCAATTTCACCGAAAACTGTTTAGGTATCTAGTGAAATAAATTCCTGCGCTTGTTCATTCTTCGGCATGAAACATTTGCTCCAATTGGATGTCGGTGTCTCTTAAGTGTGTCACCCTACGGTTCGTGAATAATGCGGACATGATCGAGACCCTCTCGGATCAATAATCGAAGCGGGATCTGAGACCCATCGACTCCCACACATTCAACGATGACTTTCTTGTGATCGTGGAACCTTTTACGCTAGTATCTTAATCCCTTTGTTTCACGATACATTACATGTCCGAGATTCGATCATCGGTATATCCATACCTAGTTTGATCTCGTTATCGACATGCACTCTTTTCTCATTCTGTGATATAACATTCTAGTGATCAAATCACTTGCTTGCAAGCTAATCAATGTGATATCACCGAGAGGGCCCAGTATATCTATCCGTCATCGGGATGAACAAATTCCACTCTCGATCCATGAGCCTCAACATAACACTTTATTAGTTACGAATCCATCTTTATAATCACCCTGTTATGGTGTGACGTTTGATGTTATCAAGAAACTCTTCCGGTGTTAGTGATTGACATGATCTCATGGTCTAAGGATTAGGATCACTTCGTAAGTTGTTATAGCAATATAAACTCAATGAATTTGATCATAATGCTATACTTCGGATGAATGTTCATCACACCATTACACCAATGTTGTGATCCCGTTATTAACAACATCCAATGTCTATGATTAGGAAACCTTGATCATCTTGTTAATCAACGAGCTAGTTTACGATAGAGGCATAACTAGGAACTTTTTGTTTGTTTATTAAACACAGATGTATCAACGTTTCCGTATTAATACAATTATAGCATGCAAAATAAACATCTATCATATACTTGGAATACACATAATAAACACTTTATTATTGCCTCTCAGGGCATATTACCTTGATCTCCCACTTGCACTAGAGACAATAATCTAGTTACATAGTGATAAATCTAACACCCATTGAGTTACGGTGTTGATCATGTTTTGCTCTAGGGAGAGTTTTAGTCAACGGATCGCTACATTGAGATCCGTATGTACTTCTAAATCTTTATATCTCCATCTTGACATGCTCGCGGATGGAGTGAAACCGGCGCTTAATATGCTTGGAATGCTTGTGAGACCTTGGCTCTTTGGTATTGGCAATGGCACCATTGTTGTCACAATAGATCACCATTGGGTCCAACGCGTTTGCCATAACTCCTAGTTCGGATATGAACTCCTTCATCCAAATCGCTTCTGAAGCTCAAGCAGCAACATATTCGGCCTCCGTTGTTGATCCCGCTACCACAGGTTGTTTGGAGCTCCTCCAACTAACCGCTCCGCCATTCATGAGAAATACGTATCCGGATTGAGACTTAGAGTCATCCGGATCGGTGTCAAAGCTAGCATCGACATAACACTTAGCGACGAGCTCTTCTTCACCTCCGTATACAAGAAACATATCCTTAGTTCTTCGTAAGTACTTAAGGATATTCTTGACCGCTATCCAGTGTTCCGAACCTGGATCCGATTGGTACCTACTAGTCAAACTAATAGCATGTGCCACATCCGGTCTTGTACATAGGATGGCGTACATTATAGAGCCTATGGCTGAAGCATAGGGGACTTTGTCCATAATCTCTCTTTCTTCCGCCAAAGCCGGACTTTGAGTCTTACTCAATGTCTTGCCTTGCAACATAGGTAAGAACCCCTTCTTACTTCCGTCCATTTTAAACTTCTTTAAAATCTTATAAAGGTATGTACTTTGCGATAGCCCTATTAGGCGCCTAGATCTATCTCTATAGATCTTTATGCCTAATATGTATGACGCTTCACCTAGGTCCTTCATTGAAAATTTGCTGTTTAGATAACTTTTAACACTGTTTAAAAGATCTATATCATTTCCGATCAATAATATGCCATCCACATATAATATCAGAAATGCCACATTGCTCCCACTCACTTTCTTGTAAATACAAGCTTCTCCATAAGTTTGGACAAATCCAAACTCTTTGATCACCTCATCAAAGCGAAGATTCCAACCGTGATGCTTGCTTCAATCCATAGATGGATCATGAAGCTTGCACACCTTGTTAGCATCCTTAGGATCGACAAAACCCTTTGGTTGTATCATATACAACTCTTCTTCAATATTACCATTGAGAAACGCGGTTTTGACATCCATCCGCCATATCTCATAATCGAAATATGCAGCAATTGCTAACATAATCCTAATCGACTTTAGCATCGCTACGGAGAGAAAGTCTCATAGTCAACTCCTTGAATTTGTCGAAACCCCTTTGCGACAAGTCGAGCTTTATACGGTCACATTACCATCGCATCGGTTTTCCTTTTGAAAATCCATTTGTTCTCCACGGCCTTTCGGTGGTGAGGTAATTCCACCAAGTTCCAAACTTGATTTTCATACATGGATTCCATCTCGGTTCATGGATTCTAACCATTTGTTGGAATCCGGGCTCATCATCGCTTATTCATACGTCAGGTCATCATTTTCATCAACCATGAAATTCATGACAGGATTTTAAATACAGCTCGGGAGCTGCAGCGTCTGTTTGACTGCGAGGTTGGTAGTACTCTCTTCGAGTTTCATGATCATTATCATTAGTTCCCTCTTCAGCGGTGGAGCCAACTCCGGAACAACTTCGGCTTGCGCTACTCGCCATACTTTGAAGAGAAGGTTCCAACCTCTTGAGTTCTACCTTCCGACTACTCACACCTTTCGCGAAAACTCTTTCTCTAGAAAGGATCCATTCTTGGCAACAAAAACCTTGCCCTCGGATGCGTGATAGAAGGAATACCCAATAGTTTCTTTAGGGTATCCTATGAAGACGCATTTTCCGCTTTGGGTTCGAGTTTATCCGGTTGAAGTTTCTTCACATAAACATCGCATCCCCAAACTTTAGAAATGACAGCTTAGGTTTGTTTCCAAACCACAATTCATACGGTGTCTTTTCAACGGATTTAGATGGTGCCCGATTTAAAGTGAATGCAGCAGTTTCTAGTGCATAACCCCAAAATGACAACGGCAAGTCCGTCAGAGACATCATAGATCGAATCATATCTAATAAAGTACGATTACGACGTTCCGATACACCATTTCGTTGTGGTGTTCCGGCAGGTGTGAGTTGTGAAACAATTCCACACTCTTTCATGCGAGTGCTAAACTCGTAACTTAGATACTCACCTCCACGGTCGGACCGTAGAAATTTGATCTTTCTATTACGATGATTTTCCACTTCATTCTGAAATTGTTTCAGACTTGTGTTTCATCAAGTAGATATAACCGTATCTACTCAAATCATCCGTGAAAGAAACAAAATAACGATATCCACCTCGCGCCGACACACTCATTGGACCACATACATCAGAATGTATGATTTCCAATAAATCTGTCGCCCGTTCCATTGAACCGGAAAACGGCGTTCTAGTCATCTTGCCCATAAGGCATGGCTCACATGTATCAAATGATTCATAATCAAGTGATTCCAAAAGTCCATCCGAATGGAGCTTCTTCATGCGTTTAACGCCAATATGACCTAGACGGCGATTACCACATATATGCGGATATATCATCATTAAGTTTAATCCTTTTAGCATCAACATTATGAATATGTGTAACATTATCATCGAGATCTACGAAATAAACCATTCATCATCGGTGCATGACCATAAAAGATTTCATTCATATAAATGGAACAACCATTGTTCTCGGTTTAAATGAATAACCACTTCGCATCAAACACGATCCGGATACAATGTTCATGCTCGGTGCAGGCACGGATAACATTTATTCAAGTTTATAACTAATCCCGGCGGTAAGTGGAGAGGCATTCCGGCGGCGATCACATCAACGCTTGATCCATTCGACACGCATCTTGACCTCACCCCTTACTAGCGGTCGCTTGTTCCGCCCACGATTCGAGTTACAAATATTAGCAACCGAACCGGTATCAAATACCCGGTGCTCTGCGAGCACTAGTCAAGTACACATCAATAACATGTATATCATATATACCTTTGTTTGCCTTGCGGCCTTCTTGTGCGCGGATACTTGGGCGGTTGCACTTCTAGTGGCGGTCCCTTACAATAGTAGCACTCGGAATCGACTTAGGTCCAACTCGGGGTTTCTTTTCAGCGGCAACAAGCTTGCCGCCTTACTTCCTTCCGTTTCCTTCTTGTCTTTCTTGAAACCAGTGTTCCTATTGATCATCAACACTTGATGTTCCTTTTGATCTCCACTGCGGTTTTAAGCATTGTGAAGCTCGGGAGAGACTTCTTCATGCCTTGCATATTATAGTTCATCACGAAGCTCTTATAGCTAGGTGGCGACTGCGAGAACACGATGGATGCCTAAGTCAATGGGAATCAATATTCCCAAGGACACAAGCTTATCGGTAACGACATCTTGAGTACATGCTCACTAATGGAGCTGCTCTTCCATCATCTGACTAAAGAACTTTTACGGCGTTGTAGCTCTCTCATGACATGTGTCGTTTAAAATCATTTTCAACTCACCCATTGTATCAAATGCATTGCCGTTTTGAACGCTTTGAAGTTCGGCTCTAGCCCATACAATATGCCGCAATGAACTAAGTTGTGGTCCTCTGACGAGTCTTATAGACATTCTTCTCCTCGTCGGGGCATCATCAAAGGTGGGGGCCTACGGCGCTTCTAGCACATATTGCTTTTGTGCGTGAGAGGAGAATCCTCAAATTCATGGCCCATTCGGTAAAGTTGCTACCGTTCGTTGCTAGTTTCTCTTTCTCCATGAACACATTGAAATTAAAAGCGGTGGTGCCATCTAGAACAGAATTTGTAAAGTTTAGACTAAGTGTATGATAGATTGAGTTCAACTAATCTATATTACGAATGAACTCCCACTCAAAAGCGACATCCCTCGTGCCTTTTGGTGATTACATGAACCAAATCCACTACACCAAGTCCGATCATCACGTGAGTCGGTATAGCTTCAAAGCGAGCATCAAATGGGCATCATATCAACTATATGACTCATGCTTAACCTTTAGGTCCGTGTTAGAGGCCATGTCTGTACAAGCTAGGCTCGCCAAGTTAGAACCTTAGTATTCGGGTGTAAGCTGTTTTACACCGAAATATGGTCGTGGATCCAAGAACACCCGATCATCACGTGATGTCTTGGAGCGGCGAAAACATAATCAGTGCATACTAAAGGAAGAACACATTCTTATCTTGATATTTAAATGAGGGATCATCTTATTATGCTAACAAAGCTCTAAACAAGCAATATAAGATGCAATCAAAACATCATATGTTTATTAGTGAAATGATATGGTTCCGCAGATGATCTCTATCATGTGCATCGTGGTATGATCACTATCATACCTATATGTGTAAATCCAAGGTCTATGGATTTTACACGCTATGTGTGTTGTAAGAGTATCATCTCATACTTCTACTTACAACACTACCATATCATAACACTAGCCCAAAGAACAATCTAAACTAGACGCCTCTAATTTATCCATTGCAAGTTTTACGTGGCTTAGGGCTTTCGAGATAGAACCGTTCTTACCTACGAACATGAACCACAACGAGGATAATCAAATTGTTGACAACTCGCTTGCAAAATAGATATTGACTATAGTAGGAGGCAGACACCCGGTAGCCACTTATGCAAACTAGTTGCATGTCAAGCGTGGAATAGGTCTCATGTGCGAGGACATGTAAAGTTTGTCCGGGCCGCTTCATCCCACTATGCCACCAATATCCAAAATTACAACAAAGGAGCAACAACATGATCATCGCCCACATACTCATATGTGTACTACCCGTGTAAAGTATCTACGCATAGATCCGGCTCTGATACCACTGTAGGGTTCGCAGCATAGAAAACAAAAATTTTCCTACGATGTGAACTATATACCAAGATCTATCTACTAGATACAAACAACGGGCGGATGTATATCCGTAGAGAACATACCCTTGAAGACCGACAAAGCTTAACGAGTTCAACTCGTGGTTGATGTAGACGATCTCTTGCCGATCTCAAGATCGAGAGGAAGTCCTAGCGCCGCAAATCAGCAGCGCATCCGTGCTCGCACACACGTTTGAGACACCGAGCAACCTCCTCCTCCTCGCTCCAGCGATGCAGCGGAAGCACAACTCTTTCTTGCCTAATAGCCACCGGGAACATGTATCTCGCTAGTCCGAGACCATGGGGGATAAATTCTAGAGGGGGAGAGAGATCCTTCACGAGGAGGTGTGAGAGACAAGTGAGGAGGGGGGCTCCTTTTATAGGAGGAGGGGGGCACCCAAGGGGGTGGCCGCCGGCCATGGGGGCTGCCCCCTCCCCTCCTTCATTCATGTGGGTGGACACTCCACTCACAAATCTCCTTTAAATTCCCTCCACTCAAAAGTCCACTCAAATTCCCATTAAATTTCCACCAAATTTAATGCAAACTCTCATTAAATAAAACTCTTTTATTTTATTCAGAATTTTGTCAATTACTTTAATGACAAACATTCACAAATAACCCCTTGCTAGAATTCTATTTCACATGCATAACCACTTTATGCAATTTCACCCAAAAACTTTTTGGTATCTAGTGAAATAAATTCCTGCGCTTTGTTCATTCTTTCGGCATGAAACATTTGCTCCAATTGGATGTCGGTGTCTCTTAAGTGTGTCACCCTACGGTTCATGAATAATGCGGACATGATCGAGACCCTCTCGGATCAATAATCGAGCGGGATCTCGGAGACCCATCACGACTCCCACACATTCAACGATGACTTTCTTGTGATCGTCGGAACCTTTTACGCTAGTATCTTAATCCCTTTGTTTCACGATATATTACATGTCCGAGATTCAATCATCGGTATCTCCATACCTAGTTTGATCTCGTATCGACATGCACTCTTTTCTCGTTCTGTGATATAACATTCTAGTGATCAAATCACTTGCTTGCAAGCTAATCAATGTGATATCACCGAGAGGGCCCAGTATATATCTATCCGTCATCGGATGAACAAATTCCTCTCGATCCATGAGCCTCAACATAACACTTTATTAGTTCTGAATCCATCTTTATAATCACCCTGTTACGGTGTGACGTTTGATGTTATCAAGAAACTCTTCCGGTGTTAGTGATTGACATGATCTCATGGTCTAAGGATTAGGATCACTTCGTAAGTTGTTATAGCAATATAAACTCAATGACTTTGATCATAATGCTATACTTAGGATGAATGTTCATCACACCATTACACTAATGTTGTGATCCCGTTATTAACAACATCCAATGTCCATGATCAGGAAACCTTGATCATCTTGTTAATCAACGAGCTGGTTTATGAGAGAGGCATAACTAGGAACTTTCTGTTTGTTTATTAAACACACATGTATTAACGTTTCCGTATTAATACAATTATAGCATGCAAAATAAACATCTATCATATACTTGGAATACACATAATAAACACTTTATTATTGCCTCTCAGGGCATATTCCCTTCACCCCTCCCGTCTTCGACTTGAGCGGCCTTGACTCGTAAGTTTTTCTTAGTCTTGTATTACCTTTTCTTGCCTGTTTACTTTGTTTGTGTGCTAACTTGTCCTGGTGCAGCCATTCTTCCAACGACTCCTCCAGTGATGGTGCTCGAGAGATGATGGGGGAGTCGAAGGTCGTGCTTCCTCATCCTCAGGCGGTGGCCACCTCTAAAGGCGCTGCTCCAGATCCTTCTCTGCAGGAGGTTCGGGTGGTTGCGCCTCAGAAGGCTGCAATCGGACCTTCAGAGTCGCCGTCGAATCATGTAAGTATTTTGCTTTCTGCCACGGGGGGAGCCCCCAAGCCTTTTTCGAATGATTTGTTTTCCTTTCCCACCTCGGGGGGAGCCCCCGGGCATCTGTAGGGTAGTTTGTTGCTTGTTTTTCGTGTCTCGAGGGGAGCCCCCGAGTAAGTTTCCTATGCGTGACTTACTTCTGCTCATTCTTTTTGGGCGTAGCCCCCGGGCCCTTCTTTTACTGGTGGTTCTTGTTTTCAGCCTTTTGTGCAGGGTGCCAACCAACTGGTGCAGCAGCACCTGACGTTGGAGGCTAGCCTCAAACAACTTCAAGGTATTGTTATGCCTTGGTCTTTTGTTTTTTCTTGCATTTTGTCCTTCGATCCGACATTTGCATTGCTTGCTGCAGAGGATCACAATGCCTCTCTTCGTGAGATTGATGCTCTCAAAAAGAGCCTTGGTCAAGCGGAAAAAAAGGCTGAGGTCGCCGTTGGTGCGAAGGAGCGCCTCGAGCTGGAGCTGGCCACTGCGGCTGAGGCTAAAGAGCGCCTGCAGCGGGAGGCCACACACCGCGAGGAGCAGCTTGCCACCGCCATGGCCTCGCACGAGAGAGAGGTGGCTGGCAAGCTTATGGCGGCTGCCAAGGCTGTTTCGGGTGAGTATCTTCACCTTCTTTTGATTTCCTTGTCTTTCTTTTGCGGTGCTTGTCGTTCATTATTTTTCCTTGTTGTCTTAGATGCTGCAGGCATCGAGTTTGATCACGATGCTCTGGAGCATGGGAGTGCTCTGGATGATGCTGCTACGGTGGTCGAAGATCACTGCAGCACCGTCGTCAACTCGCTTGCCAAGGCCAAGGAGGTCCTTGGGGGCTTCTACAAGGAGCTTGTCCCCAAGGGCGCGGCCCTTGATGATGTTGATGCTCGGGAGGAGGCACTATCAGCCGAAGCACCTGCGGCGTACAAGCGCAAGCAGAAGGGCATCGGCGCATCCGTCGGGCTGGCAATGGCCTTGGCGGCTGGAGCGGAGCTGGACCTTCCCCAGGTTACTTCCCGGATGCCTACGACTGCTAATGGATCCTAGGTAGCCTTCGCTACCTATGCTGCTTGCTGTAAGCATTATGGGCCGAAGCTGATTGATCTGTTGGCCGAGTACGCGCTATGGCATCAGGGGGAATCCAAGGCGAGGCAATCCAGCTCCGAGGCTACTCAGGGTGTAGCTTTGTAGGCACTGTAGTTATAGGATAGTTGTAGCTTCTTTTGTTGTAATTATTTGATGAACAATCCTGGTGCCAGGTAGTGGATTTTGCTCCATTTAATGAATTTGTTGAGTTCGGTGATCCTTCGTCTGCGTGTTTATGTCTTTCTGTTAATCTAGTGTCCTTCGGGTGCTGATCTCGTTGACACTTCGCCTGCAGCGCAGTTGCGGCCATCCTTGGATGATGCGTCGCAGCTTGCGTTTCTTCGAGACCGTGTTCATAGTCTCGAGAAAGAGTTGCTTGGGGTGCGTGGACATGCTGAGTTTGGAAATCCAAGGCGGATCGAGGTGCTGCCAGAGAGGAGTACTTGATGGCGGAGTTGCTTCGATTATCCGAGCAGCTTCAGTGTAAGTTTTTCGGGTTGTTGCCCATTTCTTCGGATGCGCCTGCTGGCCTTGCATCTTACTTTTTTGCAAGTATTGCAGGTGCTAACCTTGCTCCAAGGGAGGAGAAGGAGCGTGTTTCTGTTCGGGTCAATTGCTTGACTCAACAGGACATGGAAGCCGGCGGGTTCTTCTGGATGGATCGTGACCGTGACATGGTCCTTGCGACGGTGCAAGATCGCGTTCACTGAGTATCGCGGGTGCTTCGTCAGGTGCAGACTTCACTCGCGTCGGTTCTGCATGTGATGTTTTCGCTGGATGCTGCACCGTCAAATCTCTCTGGTCTTCTGTCGAAGTTTCGGAACGTGCATCATGTCAAGGAATTGGTGCGGCAGCAGCTCGTCGCAGGGGTGAAGGCTGCGCTGTCCCTTGTGAGGCTGCATCATCCTGATGTAGATCTTTCCGTTGTAGCGGCTAGGCCGCCCCTTCGGCCAGATGGTGGTGTGTGGGATATGCGTCCGCATTACACGGCTGTAAGGCAGTATGCTGAAGAGATCGTAGATCTGTTTGAGCAGCGTGCTCAGGTTATTCTTCAGAGTAGGTAGCACCTGTAAAAGAGATAGATGTAAAATTTGTATATATTTGACTAGGCGTGTTTTGCCCTTTGTTATAAAGGTTTGGTTGTTGTTTGAGCACGTAGTGCTTTGTTCGCATACGTGTCCTTTTCGTTAGCCTGACGTGGTCAGCTACTCAGGTGTACACGTGTTATCCTCAGTCGATGAAATCGTGAGGTGGGGGGAGCCCCCGAGTGCGTTTGTAGCATGGAGTAAAAGTGCGAATAGAAAACAAGATTTTGGGGCGAGACACTTAGCTTTATTTATATCGTAATGGAGGAGGTACATTGTTCGGCTAGGTAGCCTTGGCTGAATAGCCTTATTGAAAGTAAAGGGGTAGGTAGCTAGGGGTAGAATCGTCGCAGTTGTGCGACGTTCCATGGGTTGGAGTATGCGACTCCATACTCCACGTGCTTGAGGCGATAGGCGCCACAGGATGACTTCGTGATGTAGGGTCCTTCCCATGGCGACTCGAATTTCTTGATCGCTCTTGCTTGAGTCGCAATACTAGGTCTCCTTGACGAAGGACCTTGGGCGCAATTGACCGTCGGTAGTTGATGGAGACTTCTGTTGGTACACCACGATCGAGCTGCTATATCTCGCTTCGTCGAGTGTGTCGACGGCGTCTTCAAGTGCAGCCATGGATTAACCGCTATAAGTGACGACGGGCACCGGGGCCTGGTGGCACTGGATCCGGCACTATGACGGCGTAGCGGCTTTGGATCATGAAAAGGCGCGCGGCGTAGCGGTTGATTTTGTTGGCGTGGTGCACAGGCTCCATAGGACGGAGGGTAGCTCTTTCGTCCAGGCTCCGGCGAGTCGCTCAAGTGGGATCATGAGGCGCCTCTTGATGCCAGCGCCGATTAGGCCGTTGGACTTTTCCACCTGCCCGTTCGTTTGCGGGTGCGCCACAGAGGCGTATGTGATGTTGATTCCGAGGCCTTCGCAGAAGTCTTGGAATTCTTTGGAGATGAAGTTCGATCCATTGTCAGTGATGATGCTATGCGGTACACCGAACCTGTAGATAATGGATTCAAAGAACTTGATGGCAGTCTTGCCCTTTTGGTTAGTGACCGGCACGGCTTCGATCCACTTGGTGAATTTGTCGACTGCGACCAGGAGGTAGATGTGCCCCCCTTTCGAGGACCTTGGCAGTTTGTCGATCATGTCGAGGCCCCATTGGGCGAAGGGCCAGGCCAAAGGTATGGGCCTGAGCTCTGACCCGGGTGCGTGTGGTTTGTCGGTGAACCTTTGGCACCCTTTGCATCTTCGGACGATGTCTTTTGCATCGTTCATGGCCGTTGGCCAATAGAATCCAGCTCGTAGAGCTTTGGCGACAAGGGAGCGACTACCTGCGTGATGGCCACAGATGCCCTCGTGGATATCTTGAAGTATGGTTTTCCCGTCATCGATGGTGACGCACCTTTGTAGTACACCCGAAATGCCGCGCTTGTACAACTCGCCATTGATGATGGTGAAGGCTTTTGACCGGCAAGATATGCGCCGCGCATCCGTCGGGCTATCAGGTAGTTCTCCATCTATCAAGTACTGGAGGTATGGCCGTGTCCAGGTTTCTTCGACTGCCATGACCTGCATCAGGTTGACCACGGCGACCTCTGTGTCTAGTTTTTCAGGTCCTTCATGACCTTCGGGTAGCGTAGCCCCCGAGTGTTCTGCTTCTTCTGGTGATCCCTTGGGGAATTTCTGCTTGATGGATGGCATGCAGATCTGTTCGAGGAACACACCTGGTGGCACCCTTGCGCAGGTGGAGCCGATGTTGGCGAGTCTGTCGGCCTCCTCGTTGCTTTCTCTTCCAATGTGCCGAAGCTCGCAACCGTTGAATTCTCCCTCGAGTGAGTTGTAGAGTGCGCGGTACGCGATCATGTTTTCGGCGTGTGCGTCGCACTCATTCATCGTCGGTTGGATGATGAGGTTGGAGTCACCGTAGATGACCAGGCTCCTTGCGCCGCAGATCTTTGCCATTCTCATGCCGTGGATGAGGGCTTCGTATTCGGCCTCGTTATTGGAAGCCCGGAATTTCATCCGAAGGACGTACTTCATCTTGTCGCCCTGCGGGGAGGTCAGTATGACCCCTTCTCCCGCTCCAGCTTCGCGCTTGGAGCCGTAGAAATGCATTGTCCATGACTGCGACATGTTTGGGGTGTCTGGCAGCTGCAGCTCCATCCAGTGTACAAGGAAGTCCGGGAGGACCTGAGACTTGATTGCGAGTCCCTTCTCGTAGACGATGTCTAGAGGTGACAGCTCGATGCCCCACAGGGCCACGCGTCCTGTGGCCTCCGGATTGTTCAGGATGATGTTCAGGGGTGCTTCGTTGACGACCATCACCTGGTGCTCCTGGAAATAATGGCTCAGCCGGCGAGCCGTCATGAACACGCCGTAGGCGAGTTTCTGGTAGTGAGGGTACCTTTGCTTTGTTGGCGTCAATACCTCGCTAAGGTAGTAAATTGGGCGTTGGACCCCGTGGGTCTTTCCTTCTTCGGGTCGCTCGACCACTAGTACGGTGCTCACCACCTGGTGTGTAGCTGCTATGTACAGCAGTAGGGGTTCACGCTCCTTTGGCGTGACCAAGACGGGCGAGGTAGAGAGCAGCCGCTTTAGATCTTTGAATGTTTCATCCGCCTTAGGCGTCCACTCGAATTTGTCGGCTTTGCGCAGTAGCTGGTAGAAGGGTAGTGCTTTATCGCCCATGCGGCTGATGAATCTGCTTAATGCCGCTATTCTTCCTGCAAGTTGCTGGACACCTTTGAGGTTTTTCGGCTTCTCCATGGCCATGATGGCCCGTATTTTCTTCGGGCTCGCCTCGATCCCTCGCTGGGAGATGAAGTAACCAAGCAGCTGACTCGATGGGACGCCAAAGGCGCACTTCTCGGGGTTAAGCTTGATCCTGTAGTGGTCGAGATTATCGAACGTCTCGCGGAGATCGTCGATGAGTGTTCTCGCTTCCCTTGTTTTGATAACTATGTCATAGACATAGACTTGGACATTGCGACTGATCTGGTCCTTCAAGCATGCCTGCATGCACCGCTGGTACGTGGCACCTGCGTTCTTTAGCCCGAAGGGCATTGTGTTGTAGCAGAACACTCCGAACGGCGTGATGAACGCCGTTTTCTCTTGGTCTTCGACCTTGAGTCGAATCTGGTTGTAGCCTGAGTAGGCGTCGAGGAAGGAGAGTTTTTCGCATCCTGCGGTCGAATCGATGATCTGGTCGATCCGAGGAAGAGGGAATTGGTCCTTTGGGCAGTTCTTGTTCAGCAATGTGAAGTCCACGCACATCCGCAGGATGTCTGTGTCCTTTTTGGGGACCATCACTATATTGGCGAGCCACTCGCTTTCTTTAATCTCCCTGATGAAGTCTGCGGTGAGTAGTCTGTTGATTTCCATCCCGATGGCTTCGGCCCGTGCCTCGGACAGTCTCCGGATGGACTGCTTGACGGGCTTGGTGTCTGGAAAGACGTTGAGTGCATTCTCGGCGAATTCCCTAGGAACTCCTGGCATGTCCGCAGGACACCAGGCGAAGATTTCCCAGTGCTCACGGAGGAATTTGACGAGCGCGCTTTCTTATGCGGGGCTGAGATCGTTAGCGACCAGCGCCGTCTTGGAGGCATCCGTCGGGTGGACCTGCACCTTCTTTGTGTTGATGGTGGAGTCGAAAGACATATCAGGTGTGTTTTGTCGTGCGACTGGGGGTGCCCCGTTGTCCGTCGCCTCGCGGAGCCTTACGAGCTCCTCCTGCATGCTGAATGACTAGGAGATTCTGTTGAAGTCCCTGTCGCAGTGGTCCGATCGGGTGAAGCTCCCATGAACCGTGATGATGCCTCTAGGTCCTGGCATCTTGAGTAGCATGTACGCGTAGTGTGGTACTGCCAGGAACCTTGCGAATGCTACACGCCCGAGGATGGCGTGGTATTGTGATGGCCAGTCCACCACTTCGAACTCGAGCCGCTCGCATTGGAAGTTGTCCGGTTTGCCGAAGATGGCGTCGAGCCATATCTTTCCCAGGGGGAATATGCCTTTTCCTGGGACGATGCCGTGGAACGTTGTGTCTGATTGTTCCAGGCTGCACAGCGGGATCAGCATTGCTGCTAGAGTGCTTGCGAACATCAGGTTGATGCCGCTGCCGCCATCCATGAAGACGTGGCTCATCTCGAAACCTCCGATCTGCGCCTCCAGCATCAGGGCAGCATGACCTGGGCGAGGGATCTGGCAAGGTGATCCGAACGGTTGAACATGATGCATGACTCCGATCCGCTGAGGTACTCAGGGATGGCGGGTGGAGTTGTCACGGCCAGGTTGATTTGACGGGTGATTTTCTTCTGCACCCTATTCGTTGGGCGCCCCTTCTGGATCATCAGTGCTTCTTTCGGCGGGGGATACCTGTGCCCAGCGTTGTTCTGTGCTGGTGCGACCGGTTGGTTCGGGCCTCCTACGGGTGGCGGTGGAGGAGCTCCATGCGCTATCTCTCCTGGTGCGGGTGCGTTCCCAAATCCAGGGGGTGGAGCTTGCTGCCTCATCTGAACCATGCTTTCGCTGAGCTTTTGGAACTCGCGGCAGTCCTTGAGCATGTGGCTTGCCTTCTTCTTACCATCCTTCTTGTCGATGTAGAAGTGGACGGTGCATGGACCCGACAGTTTTTCGTATGTTGAGGGTATGTCGTCACGACTGCGGCGCTGCCACGACTGTGCTGGGCGTCCTCCATCACGGAAGTTGCCTCCGCGGTATCTGCCACTGTTGCAGTTGGCATCGTTGCGGCGATCGGCGTAGCCGGCCGCGACCATGTCGGGTCCATCGCGGTCGTCATAGACGCACGGTATCCTCTTGTTATGACGCTCCCTTCGTCGGTCGTAATCGTCCTCTTCCTCCGATTGTTCCCGGTGGACGGAATCTTCGCCGTTGGCCCACCTGTTGGCGATGTCCATGAGGTGGTCGAGTGTCTTGGGCTTGACGTGCCCAAGCTCCTCCTTGAAGTCCTGGCACTTGACGCCGTCCTTGAAGGCGTTGATTGCCCTTTCTTCCGAGATGTGCGCCGCGGAGTTCTTGGTGTTGGACCAGCACAGTATGTACGAGCGAATGGATTCGCCCGTTCGTTGAGTACAGGCTCACAACTCCTCGATCGAGGCGGGCCTCTTGCTGGTGCCTTTGAAGTTTCGGATGAAACTGTAAGCCAGCTCCTCCCAGCTTCGGATGGATCATGAAGATAGGCTGCTAAGCCAGATTCGGGCTGCGCCCGTCAGCTGCAGCTGAAGGCATTGCATGGCGGTTTCCTTGTTTCCACCGTGCACAGCCGGATGATGACTGGTGTTGAGCCACGCCTTGGGGTCCTGTGTGCCGTCGAACTTCGGAGTATCAGAAGGAAGCTTGAAATTTCGCGACATCCGTGTCCTTCAGACATATTTGCTAAAGCACCAGGCTCCGCAGAGTTCTCCTTCGTCTTCGTCCATCTCGGATTCAGACGAGCATGCGCGCTTGGCTCGCGCTTTGTCGATTTGGCGTTGTGTTAGCACATCTCTGGCATCATAATCGCGGTTGCGATGACGTGAGCTCTTGTGCCTTAGAGGAAGGTCATGGTCCTCTTCTTCGGATGAAGGAGTGGGACTGCGGTCGAACCTGATTGTAGCTTTCTTTTTCGGCTCCGTAGGAGCTTCTTGATGGAGTGCAGCTCCGACGAGTCCGAGTCCGGTGAGTGCAGACTTGTGCATGGCTCTTTTCGAGTCCCCCTCCGGAGGTGGGTGGGACGCTAGGTACGCGGTGGATGCCATGATCGTAGCTTGCGGTGTCTTTGGGATGATGTTGCCGTCGGCATCCATCTCCATGAAGGATGCGTGGAGGGTTCGGGTCACCTCACGGCGCTCCTTGGGGTCCATGTTCTCCGTCCGGGAGCGGTGCTTGTTGCCGTGGTTGCCGTTCGAGCTAGAGTCGATGCCCATGGCGGAGAGCGCAGCTCGTCGCGCGCTGGACTCCGAGGCTGCTTTCTTGTGTTTGTCAAGCACCTCTTGCATCTTGACCTGCTTCTTGTGCTCCTCGATCATGAGAAAGTGGTATGCCATCAGTAGGTCCCGTGAGGCATCTGCGGGCAGGATCGTGCTGCCCGCCACGGCGGCGAGTGCCTAGGCCCATCCTTCTTTGCTAAGGCGGATGACCTGGCCGGTGTTATCCCCTTCGGGTGGGGGGACTGGCTTCTTCTGTTCCCGCCGTTTCGGTCCTGCGGGTTAGGTGGCGGGTTGGGCGTTTGCTGATCCACATCGCCCTGGATGACTACGGCGCATTTGTAGCACTCGTAGATTGGTCCGCTGCTGCTGCAGCTTTCGGATCCGGAACCGTAGATCCCTTCATCCGATGACGGATCGCACAGATCGGAGTTGCAACTGCTGCTGTCGTATGACTCATCTGTTGATGATGATGTGCGTAGCATAGGGTGTGGGCCCCACGAAGCGGGCCTGATTGATGGTAGGGGCACCCGCTCTAGGAGGCGGAGGGTGCTAGTTTGCCCCACCTGGAAGTAGAAGCTCCCGAACAGGATCTCGAGTTCGTCGCCTAGGGGCTCGAAGTCCTTCATGGTGGCCGGTGAGTGGGCGGTGAAGTCGAAAGCGCCGAAGAGGAGGTGACTCTCCGTCACCGCAGAGTTGTAGATCGCTCGGGTTAGGACCTTCACAATCGCACAATCAGCGTCGCCAGTTCCCACAGACGGCGCCAATTGACGAGGTTTGATCTCGTCAGTGCCCATTGTTATGGACTTGGGTTTTGGAGAAGATGGGGATGCTGGAGATTGCGGAACGATTAGCAAACAAGCAACACGGGACACGAGGTTTACCTAGGTTCAGGCCCCCGGAGGGAAAACCCTACTCCTTCTTGTCTGCTCTTGATTACGGTGGAACCGGTGATTACAGGGGTGCGCAGATGCAATCTGGCGTGGAGGTGTGTATGCGAAAGTATGAGGTCAGAGATCTAGGTCGTGCCCTCCTGGCCTTTATATAGACTTAGGCAGTCCTGCATAGATCTAGTCGATTCTGAGTTCTAGGGTTTACCCCTTTGAATTTCCTATCTACTCTAGTCTTGCTCTCCAAGGATCCGGAGGCGTCATGGGCCTTGGCTACCCGAAAGTCTTCATGGGTCGGCGTATATTTGCCGTGGGCCTTCCTTGGGCTGGACCAGGTATGCTGAGGTCATGTATCCGCGGGGTATAACCATGTCACATTGTGTATTTGGCTACTAATTGTGGGGTTGCCGGAGTGACAGAAACCCGAACCCCCGTTAGGAAACCTTTGCACAAGGGAGTGTAGGATCTCAGATTTTAATGTTGTGGTTAGGTTTTTATCTTAATTACTTTGTTGTAGTTGAGGATACTTGCAAGGGGTTTAATCACAAGTATGTATTAGTCCAAGTAAGGTCAGTAAATTAGCACAAGTTCACCCACACAACACTTATCCAACCAAAGAAGATTAGTCAACTATATGAAGCGAAAGCACTTGACATTATTCCCATGTGTCCTCGAGAACGTTTGGTCGTTATAAGTAATACAATCGGCTTGTCCTTTGCTAAGAAAGGATTGGGCCACTTGCTGCAATTATTTGTTGCCTTTATTTGCTTGCACTTTATTTCTTTGCTTTATCAAAAACTATAACACCCCAAAAATATTAATGAGGATCATTCCCTAATTAATCAAGATTAGGGTTAAAAAAAGCTTTTATTAATTAAATTAAAATCTTAATGTTTGTGTGTATGAATGCTTGAAATGCCATGTATGATTGTTGTAAATGATGAGAAATGGTTTAAAGATCAAAACCATATCATCTAGGTCACTATCAAACCAGATCAAAAGAAAATGAAAATATGAAGCCTAAGACCTAATGGTCATTTTTGCCCAAGTTAACCACTAGCTCACTTTCAGCATCTCTAGCAACTAATCTCAAACAGAAACTTTTCCATTTATTTTCTCCCCTTGCTAGACCTAGTGACACTAAACCCAATGGAGCTTTCCAACTTGGCAGAAACATTTTCAAACTCTTTTGAGAGGCAATTCAAATTTGAATATATCTTATGTATCAAGATAGCCATTTTTTGGAAAACCACTCAAACCATCACCACTTAGCAAACCATTGCACCCAGAGACTACCAAGATTAGTATTAGAACACCCACCAAAAATCACCGAATTTGATGATGGTTTAGTTCTTGCGGCCATTTGATCGAACACTTGGTGATCACAGTACAACTCTACCAACTATCTACTGTTTTGATCAATTCTTTGGTCACCATTGTGACCTCACCAAGCTCACACGTCGTGCACTTAACTCACCCAGTACTAGCCTGTGCAATTGAGATCATCTCACTCGCCGTTTGACCCATGCAAAGTGGTACCCGAGCTCACCTTGCTACCCCGACATGGACACGATGCCACAGGACCGCGCTGCCCTCTCCCACGATGTATAGGAGGTAGCCCTGACCTCACCGCCTCTACCTGTGCACGCCCCGACCAAAGACAGCTCGAGGAAACGCCATCACAGCCGTGCCCATTTAACACCGAACCATGCCGGTCGTCGCGCCAGAGCGCCGAGCAATCCTGCTCGCACACGCCTTGCCCTCACCTTGTGCCACTATGTCCACCATGACTCCAGCAAGCTCCTAGACATAATCTTTTGACCATGTGATCGCCGTGACCACCATACACCGTGACGAATGCCGCCGGTACAACCATAGGGCATGGATGATGTAGAACGATATAGAACGTGCCTTGCCGTGCCACTGTGCATATGAAGTTCGCCTTGAAGCACCGCGTCGACCTATGCCCTTGGCCATGCCTATAGCTCACTTTAACTGCATCGCCGGCAAGCCCGAGCCATGCCGTCGTTCCCCCTTCACCGTAGAATAAATAGAGCCCTCCCCCAGCCTCAAAATACACACCATTCCACTCCTCTCTCACCCAGGAACCTCTCGGACTCAACCCTGGAGCAAGGCGAGCACCACCGTGCCGGAATTTCACCGGAGTTCACTGCTGGAGAGGAAGGAAAGAGCCGAAGCTAGGATCCACCCTAGGAGCTTCCGCGACCACCGTTCGAACCGCCGTCATCGACTCGTTCGTTCGCCCCCATCGCCGCACCTAGATGGAGCCCTGGTAAGCCCTGGTTCTGACTCGTGCGTGCCCTGCAACGGAGAAGACGATGCTCAGCCGTTGATCACGCGCTAATCGTAAGGCTTAGATTCACCGATATCGCTTCGCGTTAGATGAGCCACTGATAGGTAGGACCAGCCCCAGAGCAGCCCGCTGCGCACGCGTTGCATAGTTGGGCCAGCCCATTAGTGTTCCCGTGCATAGCCCCTCGATTTAAACTTAGTTTTATCTTTTATTTGAAAATTCCATTATGCAGTGAAATTTAAAAATCAATTCAGAGAGATTCACTTCACCAAATTGAATGAATCCAATTTTATTTGAAAGTAGATAAAAATATCTAATCACCCCTGTTGGATTCAAACAGTTTGAATCTAAGGATCACTCTTGGTAACAATAACAAGACAATAGCTTTTGCAACTTCAAACATTTTTCTAAAATAAACCATAAGTGATTTTGAGTTGATTCCAACTCTCAAAAATCACATTTGACAAGACCTTTCTGAATATGTGAAAATCTATATACTTACATACAGTAGTCCTGGATCAAAACTAAAAGAATGACTTTCTAGTCATTTTTAGCCACTTAAATATTATTAAATAATAGTGTTAAACTTTATAAATTAGGCCAGCCACTTTAAATCACATTCTGAAGTATTAGAATATGTGGTGATGACATGTGTCAATATGATCTCATATTTTTAATTTGGAGAATATTAAATCTTAAGTAACTTTTCAATGAGTAGAAATTACTTTTCCAAAAATAAGATAAATAAAATCTTATCACCCTTTCTTGTAATGATAGAGATGATGCTAGATCATCTAGTATGACCCTTATGTGATAAATATGAAGGGTTTCGCGGCATAGTAAATCAAAAAAAATTACGGAGCGAACAGAACGAAAGCCAAGATCTAATCTAGGAGATGCAATCAACGAGAGAGATTGGATTAGATCTTCATACCCTTAAAGATTCGCAATGGAGCGTTAAATCGGAACATGGGTGATGTAGTACTCGCTTCTCCTCCTCGCGATCCGATCCGATCTAGCACCACAAGTGGCGGTGCCTCCGTGAGATGCACTGCGTGCGGCACCTCGGCGTCTCCTCCTTCCTCGGACCAGCGAGTATGGTGGAGAGATAGATTGGATCTACAACACGACGGCATGGTGTATATGGTGGAGAATTTACTGCGAGGCTTCGCCTACAAAGCGATCGGGAGGGGAGAGGAAGGTAGCAAGGCTGCTAGGGCTTGGAGGAAGGTGTGTGTAGGGGAGGCACCACCCTCTATATATAGAGGGGGGCAGCCCTGCCCTCCTCCAAGCCTATCTCTAGTTTAAACAATTTAAACTCTCCCTTATCTAGAAATCCTATCTCTAGTTTAAGCGATTTAAACTCTCCCTTATCTAGAAATCCTATCTCTAGTTTAAACGAGTTTAAACTTATCTAGATCGGCTGGGCCCTATGGGGCCTTGTGCCCTGGCCCAATGCGGCCAGGACACTCCCTCATAGGCCCATGCCCTCCCGGAAGGTGGGGCCACGTTGGTCCCTTCGGAAGGTTCTAGAAGCTTCGGTAATACCGATTAACCCGGAACAATTCGAACTCCAAAAACTGCCTTATATGAATCTTATTCTCGGACCATTAGAACCTCGTGATATCCTGGATCCCATCCGAGACTCGAACAAAAATTCATAAACCAATTATCCAATCTATCCTAGCGTCGAGACACGTTAAGTGTGTGACCTGCGGGTTCGAGAATATGCGGACATGATCTTCTATCAATAATCATCGGTGAGTGCAGGCACCCATATTGACTCCCACACATTCATCGATGATCATATCGGATGAACCACGATGCCGATTCAATCAATCCCATATATATATTCCCTTCTCGCGATATTTTACTTGCCGAGATTCGATCGTCGATGCCGTCATACCTAGTTCAATCTCGTTCACGGCAAGTACTTTACTCGTTCCATAATCGATATCACTTTGTGATTAACTCCTTAACCACATGCTTGCAAGCGGTGTTGATATCGATTCACGAGTGGGCCAAGTATATCTCCGACTTGGGAGGGACAAATCCCATCTCGATACATACAACCCAATGATACTTTCCGATCACACGAGACACCTTTATGATCACCCTTTCATAGGATGACGTTTGATGACCTCAAAGCTTTCTTCCGATACCAGGGAGTTGTATTATCTCATGGTCTAAGGAATACAATATTTGACATAAGAAAAACTTCGCAAAGATGAACACGATGAAACGATCTAATTGCTTCGCTTAGTTTGGTCATCCATCATATCATTCTCCCAATGATATGATCTCATTATCAATTGACAACTCATGTCTATGGTTAGGAAACCTTAACCATCATTGATCAATGAGCTAGTCCTTAGAGGCATACCAGGGACACGGTGTTGTTCACAAACCACACAAGTATTAATGTTTCCGCTTAATACAATTCTAGCATGGAATATAAACTTTATCATGAACAAGAATTATAATAATAACATATTTATTATTGCCTCTAGGGCATAATTCCAGATCTCCCACTTGCACTAGAGTCAATAATCTAGTTTACATCGGCAACAATCTCACACCCATGGCAATCGAGGTGTTGATCATGTTTTACGTGGAAGAGGTTTAGTCAATGGATGCGACATTCAGATCCGTATGTACTTTGCTAATCTTCAGATCTCCATCGCTATATAATCTCGGATTATATGAAACTTGCGTTGATATGCTTGGTCTTTGGATGATATCTTGGTTCCTTAGCGAGTGCTATGGCGCGGTGTTGTCACACAATATCTCCGTGGGTCCAATGCACTTGGAACCACGCTTCGATGATGAAGTTTCGATCCAAACTCCTTCACTTGACGCTGCGGCTGACCATGTATTCCGCTTCCATTGTAGATCCCGCGATCACGCTTTGCTTGCAGCTTCTCCAGCTCACAGCTCCTCCATTCAAAATATAAACGTATCCTGTCTGAGATTTGGAATCATCCTTGTCGGTGTCAAAACTAGCGTCGACGTAACCTTTTACGACGTAACATTTCTTTAGTCCTATTCAGGTACTTTAGGATGTTCTTCACGGCTGTCCAGTGTTCCACTCCTGGATCACTTTGATATCTGCTCGTCAAACTAAGAGCATTGGACACATCCGGTCTAGTACACAGCATGGCATACATGATGGAACCTATGGCCGAGGCATAAGGCACTTTGCTCATAGCTTCCCTATCATTTACCGTAGCTGGACACTGAGCCTTGCTCAATATCTTACCTGACAACATAGGCACTGAACCTTTCTTTGCCTTATCCATTCTGAACCTTTTCAGAACTTTGTCTATGTATGTACTCTGGCTTAAAGCTATCAGGTGTCTTTGTCTATCTCTATAGATCTTGATGCCCAATATATAAGCAGCTTCACCTAGGTCTTTCATTGAAAAACACTTGTTCAAATAACTCTTCACATCGTTAAGCATGTTGATGTCATTTCCGATAATCAATATGTCATCCACATCTGATACCGAAGCGTCACCGAGCTCCCACTCACTTTCTTGTAGATACAAGCCGTAGCAATTTGGAACAAATCCAAAGCTCTTGATCACTTGATCAAAACGAAGGTTACAACTCCGAGATGCTTGCTTGATCCATAAATGGAACGCTGAAGTTTGCATACTTTATCGACATCCTTAGGATCGACAAAACCTTGGGTTGCATCATATACAACTCTTCATCAATGTTGCCATTGAGGAGCAGATCTTGACATCCATCGCCATATTTCATAATCATGAAACGCAGCAATTGCTAATAAAATCAGAATGGACTTAAACATCGCTACGGGAGAGAAAGTCTCATCGTAGTCAACACCTTGAACTTGTCGAAAACCTTTTGCGACAAGCCGTGCTTTATAGACGGTACCATTACCATCCGCGTCCGTTTTCTTCTTGAAAATCCATTTGCACTCAACGGCCTTTCGGTCGCTAGGAGGGTCCACCAAAGTCCATACTTGGTTTTCGCTCATGGATCCCAATTCGGATTTCATGGCTTCTAGCCATTTCTCAGAGTCTGGGCTCATCATTGCTTCCTCATAGTTCGTAGGTTCACTGTCTTCTACTAACAAGACAGTTAAGACAGGGTTTCCGTACCACTCAGGAGGGGTACGCGACCTTGTTGACATGCGACGTTCAGTAGCAGCATCGTCCGAAGCTTCATGATCCTTGTCATTAGCTTCCTCTATTGTTGGTGCAGGCGGCACTGGAACAATTTCAGGTGTTGCGCTACTCTCCAATTCAAGAGAAGGTTCAATAACCTCGTCAAGCTCTACTTTCCTCCCACTCACTTCTTTCGAGAGAAACTCTTTCTCAAGAAAGGAACCGTTCTTTGCGACAAACACTTTGCCTTCGGTTCTGTGATAGAAGGTATACCCAATAGTTTCCTTAGGGTATCCTATGAAGACGCATTTCTCCGCTTTGGGTTCGAGCTTGTCCGGCATCAACTTCTTGACGTAAGCTTCGCATCCCCAAACTTTAAGAAACGACAACTTAGGTTTAGCACCAAACCACAGTTCATACGGTGTCGTCTCAACGGATTTAGATGGAGCCCTATTTAAAGTGAATGCAGCGGTTTCTAATGCATAACCCCAAAATGATAACGGCAAATCAGTAAGAGACATCATTGATCGGACCATATCTAATAGGGTTCGATTCCGGCGTTCAGACACACCATTGCGCTGTGGTGTTCCGGGTGGCGTGAGTTGTGAAACGATTCCACTTGCTTTAAGATGCGTGAGAAAATCATAACTCAAATATTCACCTCCACGATCGGATCGTAGAAACTTAATCTTTACATTACGATGGTTCTCCACTTCATTCGAAATTCCTTGAACTTTTCAAATGTTTCAGATTTATGTTTCATTAAATAGATATACCCATATCTACTTAAGTCATCGGTAAAAGTGAGAAAATAGCGATATCCACCGCGTCGAAACACTCATCGGTCTGCATACATCGGTATGTATGATTTCCAACAAGTCCGTTGCTCGCTCCATCATCTGGGAGAACGGGTTTTGATCATCTTGCCCATGAGGCATGGTTCGCATGTGTCAAATGATTCAAAATCAAGAGACTCCAAAAGTCCATCGAATGGAGTTTCTTCATGCGCTTTACACCAATATGACCTAGACAGATTGCCACAAATAAGTAGTATTATCACTATCTACTTTGCATCTCTTAGCCTCAATGTTATGGATGTGTGTTTCATCCCTTTAGATTTAGAAGAAATAAACCATTTACAAGAGGTGCATGACCATAAAAGATGTTACTCATATAAATAGAACAACCATTATTCTCCGATTTAAATGAATAACCGTCTTGCAATAAACACGATCCAGAAATAATGTTCATGCTCAACGCAGCACATAATAACACTTATTAAGGTTTAAAACTAATCCGAAGGTAAAACTAAGGAGAGCGTCTTGACGGCCATCACATCAACTCTTGATCCGTTGCCAACGCAGATCGTCACCTCATCCCTCATAGCCGCCGTCTCATTCAGTAGCTCTGTTTGAGTTACAAATATTAGCAATCGAACCGGTATCAAATACCTGTGCACTACAACGAGGGCTAGTAAGGAAAACATCAATAACATGTATATCAAATATACCTTTGATGGTGCCAGCCTTCTTGTCCGCTAAGTATTTGGACGATTCTTCGATGACCCTTGTCCTTGCAATAGAAGCACTTGTCGATTGGGGACCAGACTGAGCTTCTTCTCGGCAGGGCATTGCGCTTGCCGCCCTTCTTGAAGGGCTTCTTTTCTCCTTACCTTTCTTAAAGGAGGGCTTGTTGACCATCAACACATGATTATCCTTCTTGATGTCCACTTCCGCAACCTTGACTTTGCGAAGAGCTCGGTGATCGTGTCGGTGGAACCAATCGATTATGACTCACTACAAAACTTTTGTAGCGGGAGGAGTGATTGCAGAACCCTCAATCTTGAGCTCCTCCGAATCGTGCATTCCGTTTCTCAAAGCGTTGAGTGTAGCCCGACATCTTTATGGCGTGCTCACTAACGGAACTCCTTCCTCCATCTTGCGGTTAAAGAACTTCTCGGAGATCTCATATCTCTCGAGCGGGCTTGAGTGCGAAACATGGTTTTCACTCCTCGAGAATCTCAAAGGGCAGGATACTCTTCAAAACGATTTTGAAGCTCCGGTTCCATAGCAAACAACATGGTGCTCTTAATCACACCATAATCATCTTTCTTGGCGATAGACAGCTTTCTCATCGGCCGGTAGCGATTGTTAGGGGGTCACCTAACACTTTCCCAAGGACATAGTCCTTTTGTCCATGAATGAATGATTCTTAGATTGCGGAACCAATTGGTGAAGTTAGACCCATTGTTTCTAAGCTTTTCCTTCTCAAAAAGCGTTGAAGTTGAAGTTGGACTTGGCCATGTGATCTCTGATTTGCAAGTACAACTTAGACTATGTTCATGATAAATAGTTCAATTTAATCAAATTACTAGATGAACTCCCACTAAATTCAACATCCCTCAAGTTGTTTAGTGAACACGATCCAAATTCACCACACCTAATCCGATCATCACGAGAAGAGATGTGGTTTCAATGGTGGACAACAAAGTGTCGATCATATCACTCATATGACTCATGCTTAACCTTTCGGTTCTTGTGTTCCGAGGCCATGTATGTACATGCTAGGCTCGTCAAGCTAGACCCAAGTATTTCTGCGTGTGCAAAACTGGCTTGCACCCGTTGTATGTGAGCGTAGAGTCTATAGCACCCGATCATCACGTGATGCTTGGACACGACGAACTTTCGCAACGGTGCATACTTGGGGAGAACACAGTTTTTATCTTGATCTTTAAGTGAGGAATCATCTTATAATGCTACCGTCGCGATCTAAGCATAATAAGATACATAAAGGGATAAACATCACATGCATATAACTTTATGTGACATGGTATAGCAAATCCTCGCGCAATGATCTCCATCTTGTGCGTTCTGGCATGATCTCCATCACTCCACCATGATTGCCTCCACCACGAATAGCAACTACAACTATTGCTAACTACTTAGCGATAAAGTAAAGCTATTACATGGCGTATAAGAAGTTGACTCGCAGGTCATACACAATTATAAAGACAACCATATGGCTCCTGCCGGTTGTGTACTCATCGACATGCAAGTCGTGAAACATTACAAAACATGATATACAATATACACATCACATCTTGGGCCATACCATATCACAGAAAACACTCCCTGCAAAAACAAGTTAGACGCCTCTACTTTGTTGTTGCATGTTTTACGTGGCTTTATGGGAGTAGATGCTAAGAACGATTCTTACCTACGGAAAGCCACAACGGTAATATTATGGTTGCCAAACTCCGGTGTTAATCCCATGACAACTATAGTGAGAGAAACTGACATCCACCAGCCGCATGTGTGGTACAAGCCACACGTCAAGTGCGGAGCCGGTCTCGCGAATGACGTCGCGTAAGGTTGGCCTGGACCGCTTCAATCTCACTATCCCGCGTCATAAGAAGAACACAAACAAGAGGCTTGCAACAGAAAACATCAACGCCCGCAACAACCATGTTGCGTTCTACTCGTGAAACACATCTACGCATAGATCTAGCTCTAATACCACTGAAGGGTTTCGCGGCATAGTAAATCAAAATTTTCTACGGAGCGAACAGAAGGAAAGCCAAGATCTAATCTAGGAGATGCAATCAACGAGAGAGATTGGATTAGATCTTCATACCCTTGAAGATTCGCACAGCGGAACGTTCGTCGGAACGTGGGTGATGTATTCGTACTCGCTTCTCCTCCTCGCGATCCGATCCGATCTAGCACCACAAGTGGCGGTGCCTCCGTGAGATGCACACGTGCAGCACCTCGACGTCTCCTCCTTCCTCGGACCAGCGAGTATGGTGGAGAGATAGATTGGATCTACAACACGACGGCGTGGTGTATATGGTGGAGAATTTCTGCTGCAGGGCTTCGCCTACAAACAGTCGGGAGGGGGAGAGGAAGGTAGCAAGGCTGCTAGGGCTTGGAGGAAGGTGTGTGTAGGGGAGGGGGCGCACCACCCCTCTATATATAGAGGGGGGGCGTCCAGCCCTTGCCCCTCCTCCAAGCCTATCTCTAGTTTAAACAATTTAAACTCTCCCTTATCTAGAAATCCTATCTCTAGTTTAAACGATTTAAACTCTCCCTTATCTAGAAATCCTATCTCTAGTTTAAACGAGTTTAAACTTATCTAGGATCGGTTGGGCCCTTGTAGCATCCCAGTTGTCTAACACCTGTAATGCTACATGTTATAATAATAAAATGGGCCACTTCCAACATATAATTGTTGCATCATCATCATATCATGCTCATACCATCATACCACCTTGCATTTGAGCATCATATAAAACCCTTTCTTGTTTGGTTCTTATCTCATGTGCATGATTAATTGTATTTGCCTCTTGATATTGTATTTGGCTCTTGATATATTGTTAAATGCCCAAGTTGAGTTGAGGGCATCTCTCTTATTGACTCCACCACCTTTTCTTTCACCACCTTATAATTCCACCATCCAATTAATATGAGCTTGGCATTTTAATTTGGGTTATCTCTAGCTCATGTTGGTTGGTTGGTTTCCACCCCTAATCTTTGCTTGGCCTTGCCCACCTTTGGGAATGCATATGGATAATGCCATGTTAATATTATTGTTTTCACAAGGATAAATTTGGCATTTATTATTTTGCATGGGCCATGCAAGTGCCACCTTTTCTAGTATTTGGTTTTTGCTTGAATTCTAAGTGGATCATCTTTCCTTTGCTTAAATCTTGTTTTGGGCTTGTAGTTTTCTTCACCATCTCATCTACCTATCTTCTCCCCTTTAGCTAAACCTTTATCCCTTGCTCCATGCACCCACATGTGCTCATGAGGCATGCACAAATCTAAACCCACTTGCCTTCTCCCCACCTTTCTCTTTTTATCTTGCTTGTTCTTTGAATGGAACATGCATGATTCAAATCCCCATCATCACATGATCATCTCTATCTCCCTCTTCCTCTTTTTCTTGCCTTGATCTTGTTATGGCTTGTGTGGAGCTTGCATGATCAAGTTAAGTACCATCTCTTTTCTTACCCCTTCTAGCAAAAACCCAAAAACCTACCCTTGCCATCTATCCTTCCTAGCTAAACAAAAACCCTATTCTACATCTCCCCTAAACCAAACCTTAAGCCACCCAAACCCCATACTAGCTAAACCAAAACCCCACCTAGTCTAAGCAAAACCAAAGCACCCCTCTCCCTCTCCTCTCTAGCTATCAACCCTAAACCCATCTAGCATGGCCCCATACCCCCATGTCCTATCTACCCTCTCTCTCTAACGAAGGCCCCCCCACCTAACCTAGATCGAGCCGGCCCTCTCCCTCTCTTTTCTTTCCTCTCTTCCCTCTCCCTGCCTATGGCCCCCTCTCTAACCCCACCTGCCTCGAGCTCCCTGGCCCCACCTGGCAGCAGGCCAGCCCGAGCACGCCTGCCCCTGCCCTGCCGTGGCCGCCCATGCACGTGAGGGAGGGTGCAAAAGCGGCCGAAGCCACCTCCCCTCCCCCACGCCATCTACCTGCCCCCTCTCTCGTTCTTATCCGACCTCTTCGCCCCAGCCTCCCCCCAGATCCCCAGGTAGCCCCAGGCCTCTCTGCTTCCCCTTTCTTCCTTCTTCCTTCCCCACTCAACATGCCCCCGTCCTTCTAAACCCCTAGCGTGGCGCCCAGCACCTTCGCTCCAGAGCTCCCGAGGCGCCAGTACCAGGAGCGTCGATCTCCCTGCCGCCCGTGTACGGAGCTCGCTGGATCTCGCTGGAGAAGCCGCGCCGCCGCCGTGCCCGTGATCGCCAGAACGCCCCCGGCCAGCTGCCCCGCTTCGATCCTCGCCTTCCCGAGCCCCGCCAACCGCACCGTCGAGCTGCTGGTGAGCTCCTCCTCCCCCCAGACAACGTCTCCCTCTCCCTCTCAGGTGCGTCTCGTCGAAGGCGCTTCTGCCTTGGCATCATGGCGGCAGCGGCAGCAGAGATCTGGCCATGTTGAGCCCTGCCCACGCCTTCTGGCTCTCCTCCGCTAGAACCACGAGTCAATGTGGTAGCCGTGGCTCCTCTACAACTTTCGTGTTGGGGCCATGGTGTTTTGTGCGGCAAGGTCGCCATCGTCAATCAACGCTGACGATCGCGGCAGCCGGCAGGCTCTCTGGCCGCCCGACAAAGATTGGCCTTTTGCAATTAGGACCTCGCGTTTTCTCCCGCCTAAACCCGCGATCTGCCGGACCCCCGCTTGACCTCCGTGGTTTTATGCAAAAACCCCTGAGGGAACCCCTTCATCAACCCGCGGTCCATCTTTCCCTCAGCCGCTGGCGCGTGGGACCGCAAGCCTTGGGGCCCCACCTGTAAGCGACTGTGGGTGTGTTGGTCCGAGTAGAGAAAGTTTTCTGTGTCTGTTTAAATTCAAATTCTGTTTAAATAATTCCAAAGTTCAAATTCAATTCAGATTTCAATAATTTTTCCATAGTATTTCCAAATCAAACAAATGATATATGTTTGGATATCAGAAAAATGCCAGGATTTCAAATATGACATCCAATTTGCCTTGTGCACATTTAAAATTCCAAGTTTATTCAAATTACACAAATGCCACTGGAACTAAATAAATTCACAACTTTTGTTTTATAATTCCAAATTTAGCAAATGATATGTCTAAAATGATCAGCTCGACGAGACCTTTCTGTTTATGATATCCATGACTTGAATTGCAGCATGCATCATATAAAAATATAGGGTATAGCAATGTTATGACAACAAAATGTGAACCAAAACTCCACCAAAATGTTGCTACTTGTCTTCCACACCTCACCATGCCATGCTACCTTATTGCCATGTAAATTGTGCATCATTCATCATGGCATGATTGTTTGCTTGACGCATCTTATTCATATGCTTGTGCTCTATATTCATGTTGGCCTTGTTTGTTTGGTTTTTCTAGGATAGAACTTGAGCGGGGTTATATCAAGAGAACCAGAGCACTACCGGATCCGTCCCTCGCTTCAACTGAGTTAACAGGCAAGCACTTCCACATGCTTGCATACATACAGTACCTATTGCCTCTATCTTATTCTTGCATCATTGAGTCGCGATGGCATTAAATTGAATCCCAAGTATGCATAGCCTTTACTTTTAAAACCCCACCAAGCTTGTTCCTCCATCCCATGAGCCACTACTATAGGAGTTGTTTGAGCCATGCGAGTCGTAGAACAGCATGTGTAGGGTATGTGAGCGTCGGTTGGATAATGAGGTACCTAAACAACTTAACCTGAGTAGTTCTGGGATAACTAAAGAAAGTGGCACCGGTGAGCAACATCTGCTATTTGGTTTTTCCTGCTCACTTGTGTCCCGTAAGACCCCGAGTACTTGATTCCTGTTCCTTGATTTATCGCGCTATCCACATCCGGGAGGTATATGGGACCCCTGAGCGAGCTTGACTCCGTCTTATTTCTTGGGGCCACAAACTAGTTTGAGGTTTTATTTACTATCTGTACTTATGCCATGCTACTTACATATTTACTTTTGTGCGAGGAGCACCTTTATCTTATTTAGGTAAGCGTAATGTTTTGCGGTATCGACAAGCCAGCCACACTTTCGGGTTCCCGATCGTTTGACCATTGTCGCAAACCTTGAGTCCGCCTCGAGTCACCGCTTCGTATGGTCTACTCAATGGGGTGGCCCCTCAAATATTTCTGAATCTGTGATTGTTCAATCGTGAAAGCCTCGTTGGGTTTTGATTTGGTTTTCGAGGTTGATCGGCGTGTGTTGCTATTGGTGCACCCGGGTAAAACTTTCTGAAAGCCGTGTCCGCGGATATGGACGACTTGGAGCAGTTTCTTGATCATAGACAAGCATAACTAAAGTACCGCCTTAATCGACTAAGTAACTTGACTAGTAAATAGTGCAACACTCACGGAATGGTTAATAAAATTGCCAACGGATGGGGTTGTTCGTCTTCCTTGTTGGTAGCGGAGGAGGATGGATCGATGAGATTACCATTATAACTGTTGTACTTAATTCACGGACATCCGTCTATCATTGGTTAGGCGGATGGTTAGCGTTATCTGTAGAACTGCTAGGGTTTATCTTTCGCTGCAATTCGTCACCCAGGTTGTGTCCCCTTTAGAGGCATTAAGACTTCTGAGTACCCTTAGGGTCTCACACGATAAATTCTTGATTCGGATGAGCAGTACCTTCACGGACGGATCTTTGGGTGGAAGAAGTCAAGATGTGGGCAACGATCGTCGGGTGTAGAGATTCCGGAACGGGATCCGTGAGACCTGTAGTTGGGATGTGCTTATTTCTATGGCATCTTATGCCGATTTGCTTCTTATCCGTACTCGGATTCTGCTTGCCGCATGATACTCGATGTGTGTTGTATGAGGAAGTATCCTAAAATATAGATCTATCTAGGTCATTTGAATCTTGGTATGGCGTTGCTATATTTCCTTTCTTTCTAGATGGTATGGCTCGATGTACTCTTGTATGGTGGCTTGCGTACATACCCACTTGTGTCGTGATTGATCCCTTCGCCGGAATTCGCCGTCTGAGGTCCCGTTGAGAGGGTAGTGGTTGGGACGTCTGAAAGGACTACCAGTGAGTGGCTTTTGGGGCCCCACCGTACTATTTCAACCACTACCACTCATCCAGGCTTGTATCTAGGAGCGTAATTCACCAAGGTAGTTACAATTGGTATCAGAGCCATCCCGACCTTCAAGGTTTCAAGCAGTCGTTGTCGATCTAGCAAATATTTTGGTAGTTATGTATATTAGGGAAAAACAAAAGCGAGTAGGACTGCTTCCACTTTTCTTCTTACCCTCCCACCCACCCTTTTCTGGTAAGGAAGTGCAACGTTTTCTATTCTCTTCTCAAAGTTCAAACTAGGATTCACGTGTTCTGGGTTTCCGTAGTACCATAGGTTTTGTGTGTGTGTGTGTAATCCCTTGTCTATCTGTTGCATCCAAGTTGTTATCTTATCTGCCTTTGGTTATCAACTGTTGGTACATTCCATACTGACAGGCTTTTGCAAACCGACGCAATCTATCTTCCTCCTTGTATCCGACGCTATCTTGTTTGGGGTGTTCGTTTCCGTAGTTACCAATCTTTAGGTTTCGTCGTGAGAAGAAGGGGTTAGGATATGTGTTCCACTTGTTCATGTGCGGAGTAATGATTTGAGTGCGGGATGGAGTCGCGACCATACCACTACTTTTATCATTCGCTTTTGTATATTGAATCGGTAGAGTCACTAATCTTGATTCGTTAAGTAAGTTTGCGCATCTATTGGTATTTTAATGCCGAAATTTGTGGAAAATTTTTCTTTGATATATTTGTGTACCACACTCCTTTTCAGTCGTGTGCGATATGCTTAATATCTTTTAGGTGCTATGAACTTTGTTGATATTTTAATATCATCTCAAGAATTGTATCCTTTAATCTTGGTTAATTCCATCTTGGTACTATTTTGGATTATTATCATTCTCCATTATAGTACCGACTTGAGTTTTATATCAATGACGGATGGCTCCCCACGGGATCGAGGAGGACATACCTCCGGGCTGCTCATTGTCAAACATCGCTAATGCTTTGGCAGCTATGCAAGAGAACCAGCAGCGCTTTGAGGAGAGCGTCAGAAGAAACGAGTTTGCTCCACTTCCTCCACCTCCCAAGCGTGGAGACATCAAGAGCTTCCTCAAGTTCAACCCTCGTCAGTTTGATGTGTCTGACCGACCTCTGGACGCAGATGATTGGCTGCGTGAGATCTCAAGGTTGCTCGAGACTGCTGATGTTCCAGAACAGGAGTGGGTCAAGTGTGTTACCCACCTTCTCAAGGGAGATGCAGCTCTTTGGTGGGAGAACTACTTGAAGGCAAGTCGCCTGGGTTCCGACCTACTTGGGAGAGGTTCTTTGAGGCGTTCAAAGAGCAGTTTCTCTCAGAGATTGTGATGGAAAGAATGAAGGAGGCTTTCCTCAACCTGAAGCAGGGAAATGATAACGTCAACACCTATATCAGGAACTTCATGAATCTGTCCCGTTATGGTGGTGATGAGGTGTCTGATGACAAGAAGAAAAGTAAAAGGCTCAATGCGCCGTCGATCAAGTATGCAATCACGCATGCAAGACGGCAACCTTCCTGAACTACAAAGACACAAAGACTACAAGAGGAGGCAAGGTGCAAATGTTCGAGGAGTCCAAGAAACACAACAGGATGCATCAAGCTCTGCGATTATGGCAGCTCCTTCTAAGCGGCGTGTCCGGGTTCCTAACACCCCACGTCACTCCGGCTCCACCAAGACCTGCAAGTTTCGCTTCAAGGCCACCAAACTTCACCATGCGGCTCCTGGGGCTACAACAACCACTACCCTGGAGCGCCTGGCGGAGTCCCTGGCTACTCTGCTCCACGTCCACATGGTGCTTGTTTCACATGTGGAGATCATGGACATCCCAACTGGAACTGCCCAATGAAGAACAAAGCTCTCCCTCCACCCCGCCAAGATCTGCAACAAGCTCTCCTTCGGTTCGTGCACCACCGCCTCGGGCTCTCAACATCAACACCAAGCCCGGGTCTGCGGTTGTTCGCGCTAATCGCTAACGCCTCTCAAGCGAGCACTTTGGAGTTGTAATGGGTATGCTTTCATTAACTCGGTCCACCACGAGTTCTCTTTGATTACGGTGCATCGCATTCTTTTGTTTCATGAAGTTTGCAAGTGAGAATGGGTTAGCGCGGATCCTCTTCCCAAGCGGTTAATGGTTCTTTCTCCGGAGCAAATATGGTAGCATCTAAGATCACCATGGCAATCAAGTTGAGATTGGTGGTTCTTCATTCTTGGCTTCTTTGATTATTCAGGCAACTCGACATTGATGTCATCTTGGGCATGGATTGGTTGACAAATGCAATTGTGATTGATTGTCTTTGACGCCGGTGTCTGAAGATTCCTGAAGGCCATATAGTCTTTTCTCCAAGTCTGACTCCTGCTGTCCAGCTCTATTCCTTGGCGGCTCTGAATGATGATGCTATGGAAGCTATTCAGAGGGTACCAGTGGTCTGTGAGTTCCCAGATGTTTTCCCTGAAGAGTTGCCGGGTATGCCTCCGGATCGCGAGGTTGAATTCATGATTGAGCTTGAACCTGGAACGGCTCCTATCTCCAAGAGGCCATGTAAAATGGGTCCTTCTGAGTTGGCTGAACTCAAACGACAACTTGATGAACAAGAGAAGTTGGGTTTCATTCAACACAGCACTTCTTCTTGGGGTAGCCCAACAATCTTTGTGAAGAAGCGTGACAGAACCGATAGGCTCTGTGTTGACTACCGGGCTCTCAATGCTAAAACCATCAAGAACAAATATCCTCTTCCTCGGATAAATGATCTATTTGATCAGCTGGCAGGAGCTGTGGTGTTCTCTAAGCTGGACTTGAGAAGTGGTTATCACCAAATCAAAATTCGCAAAGAAGATGTGCCCAAAACAGCTTTCACCACCCGCTATGGCCTGTATGAGTACACGGTCATGTCTTTCGGCCTCACCAACGCACCTGCTACCTTCTCGAGACTGATGAACTCCGTTTTCATGGAGTACCTTGATAAGTTCGTGGTGGTATATCTGGATGACATTCTGGTCTATTCCAAGTCTAAGGAGGAGCATGAAGAACACCTGCGGTGTGTCCTGAACAAGCTTCGTGAGAACCGCTTGTATGCAAAGTTCTCAAAGTGTGAGTTTTGGCTGCCTGAAGTAACATACCTGGGTCATGTTATCTCTGCCAAGGGCATTGCAGTCAATCCGGAAACCGTGAAGACAATAGTTGAATGGCTACCTCCTGCTAATGTCAAGGAAGTGAGGAGTTTTCTCGGCTTGGCTAGCTATTGCCGTCGCTTTGTGCAGAACTTCTCGAAGATAGCAAAGCCTCTTACCGATCTCCTCAAGAAAGGCAAGAAGTACCTGTGGACTCCTGCTTGCCAAGAAAGTTTTGAGACACTCAAAGAGAAGCTCACTTCCACACCAGTCTTGGTTCCTCCGGATACATCTAAGCCTTTCCAGATATTCTGTGACGCCTCTTTGCAAGGATTGGGTGCGGTCCTTATGCAAGAGAGACAGGTGGTTGCTTATGCTTCTCGTCAGTTGAAGACGCATGAGATCAACTATCCCACACATGACCTCGAGCTAGCAGCAGTGGTCTTTGCTTTGAAGCTATGGAGGCACTACTTGCTTGGTAACCATTGTGAGATCTTCTCGGACCACAAGAGTTTGAAGTATATCTTCACTCAACCGGATCTCAACCTTCGGCAGAGGAGATGGATCGAAGCAATTAATGACTTTGATGTGACCATCAACTACACTCTGTGCAAAGCAAGCGTCATGGCGGATGCGCTTAGCCGTAAAGCTTATGTCAACAACCTCATGGTAGAGGAGCAATGACCTCTCTTGTGCGAGGAATTCCGTCACTCAACTCGAAATTGTGGAACAAGGGCATCTCCTGAACCTTCTGGCTACTCCTCTCTTGGAAGAACGGATTCGCTCTCGTCAGCTTGGTGATCCGCACACCAAAAAGCTCATCGCTAAGCTTGACCTTCCGAAGTATGAGTCCTTCCACGTTGATGATCAAGGCATGCTCTTCTTTGAACACCGGATGTTTGTTCCAAACTACCCGGGTCTGAGAGACCAAGTTCTCAAGGAGGCACATGATTCGGTTCTTTCTATCCATCCTGGCAGCACAAAGATGTACATGGACTTGAAAACACAATACTGGTGGCCTGGTTGAAGCGGTATTGTGCCAAGTATGTCTCGAATGTGATGTCCGCCGCAGAGTCAAGGCTGTCCATCGAAACCATTTGGTCTTCGCAACCATTGAAACCTCCGGAATGGAAATGGGAGAAAGTAGAGATGGACTTCATCACCGGCTTTCCAAGGTCGCAGAAGGGCAACAATGCAATTTTGTTGTCATCGATGTGCTTTCTAAAGTGGCTCATTTCTTCCCGATCAAAGAAAGAATTTACGGAATTGGTTGGTGAGCTCTATATCAACAGGATTGTCTCCTTGTATGGGGTTCCACTTGAAATCAGTTCAGACCGTGGGAGCATCTTCACCTCAAAGTTCTGGGAGAGTTTCCAAAAAGCTTTGGGAACAAAGTTGAACTTCAGCACTGCTTACCACCCTCAGTCGCAAGGACAAGTGGAAAGAATCAATCAGATTCTGGAGGATATGCTTAGAGCCTGCGTCATCTCTTTTGGAATGAAGTGGGAGGAATGCCTTCCATATGCTGAATTCTCCTACAATAACAGCTTCCAGAAAAGTCTGAAGATGGCACCATTTGAGGCTCTCTATGGTCGCAAGTGCAGAACTCCGATTGGTTGGTCAGGTGCAGGAGAAAGAATCTGGTTTGGCCCTGACATTGTAACCCAAGCGGAAGAGAAGGTGCATATCATTCTGGAGAACCTGAAGATTGCTCAAAGTCGTCAGAAGAGCAACTATGACAGGAAACACACGGATATGGTATATGCCCCTGGTGATCTCGTCTACCTTCGTGTCACTCCCATGAGAGGAACACACCGCGGTTGTGATCAAAGGAAAGTTGGCTCCTAGATACATCGGTCCTTTCAAGATACGTGGTAGAAGAGGAGAAGTTGCTTATGCACTAGAGCTTAGGAAAAACTCAAAGTCCATGATGTTTTCCACATCTCTCAGCTCAAGAAGTGCTTCAAAGACCCGCAAGACCGTGGATCATGAGCTAATCGACCTCCAAGAAGATCTGTCTTATCAAGAACACCCCACCAAAATCCTTGAGACCATGAGCGAAGGACGCGCAACAAGTCCATCAAGTTTTGCAAGGTGCAGTGGTCACACCATTCTGTTGATGAAGCCACATGGGAGCGTGAAGATGAACTCCGTGCCAACCATCCTTCTCTTTTTGTATCTTCTTCTTCTTCCTAGAATCTCGGGGCGAGATTCCTGTTTAGTGGGGGAGAGTTGTAGCATCCCAGTTGTCTAACACCTGTAATGCTACATGTTATAATAATAAAATGGGCCACTTCCAACATATAATTGTTGCATCATCATCATATCATGCTCATACCATCATACCACCTTGCATTTGAGCATCATATAAAACCCTTTCTTGTTTGGTTCTTATCTCATGTGCATGATTAATTGTATTTGCCTCTTGATATTGTATTTGGCTCTTGATATATTGTTAAATGCCCAAGTTGAGTTGAGGGCATCTCTCTTATTGACTCCACCACCTTTTCTTTCACCACCTTATAATTCCACCATCCAATTAATATGAGCTTGGCATTTTAATTTGGGTTATCTCTAGCTCATGTTGGTTGGTTGGTTTCCACCCCTAATCTTTGCTTGGCCTTGCCCACCTTTGGGAATGCATATGGATAATGCCATGTTAATATTATTGTTTTCACAAGGATAAATTTGGCATTTATTATTTTGCATGGGCCATGCAAGTGCCACCTTTTCTAGTATTTGGTTTTTGCTTGAATTCTAAGTGGATCATCTTTCCTTTGCTTAAATCTTGTTTTGGGCTTGTAGTTTTCTTCACCATCTCATCTACCTCTCTTCTCCCCTTTAGCTAAACCTTTATCCCTTGCTCCATGCACCCACATGTGCTCATGAGGCATGCACAAATCTAAACCCACTTGCCTTCTCCCCACCTTTCTCTTTTTATCTTGCTTGTTCTTTGAATGGAACATGCATGATTCAAATCCCCATCATCACATGATCATCTCTATCTCCCTCTTCCTCTTTTTCTTGCCTTGATCTTGTTATGGCTTGCGTGGAGCTTGCATGATCAAGTTAAGTACCATCTCTTTTCTTATCCCTTCTAGCAAAAACCCAAAAACCTACCCTTGCCATCTATCCTTCCTAGCTAAACAAAAACCCTATTCTACATCTCCCCTAAACCAAACCTTAAGCCACCCAAACCCCATACTAGCTAAACCAAAACCCCACCTAGTCTAAGCAAAACCAAAGCACCCCTCTCCCTCTCCTCTCTAGCTATCAACCCTAAACCCATCTAGCATGGCCCCATACCCCCATGTCCTATCTACCCTCTCTCTCTAACGAAGGCCCCCCCACCTAACCTAGATCGAGCCGGCCCTCTCCCTCTCTTTTCTTTCCTCTCTTCCCTCTCCCTACCTATGGCCCCCTCTCTAACCCCACCTGCCTCGAGCTCCCTGGCCCCACACAGCAGCCCGGCCACGCTTGCTGCCCCCCGTGGCCATGCACGTGAGGGGGGGTGCAAAAGCGGCCGAAGCCACCTCCCCCCCCCCACGCCATCTACCCCCTCTCTCGTTCTTATCCGACCTCTTCTGACCTCCCCCCAGATCCCCAGGTAGCCCCAGGCCTCTCTGCTTCCCCTTTCTTCCTTCTTCCTTCCCCAGCTCAACATGCCCCCCCGTCCTTCTAAACCCTAGCGACGGCGCCCCAGCACCCCTTCGCTCCAGAGCTCCCCGAGGCGCGCCAGATGCAGAGCGCGTCGATCTCCCCTCGCTGCGGACGCCCGGAGCTCGCTGGATCTCGAGGAAGCTGCCGCCGCCCGTGCCGTGATCGCCAGAACGCCCGACCTTGCCCGCTTGATCCTCGCCCGAGCCCCGCCAACCGCCGAGCTGCGGTGAGCTCCTCCTCCCCTGACAACGTCTCCCTCTCCCTCGCCGTGCGTCTCGTCCCGTTGCTGCCGGCGCTTCTGACGCTGCGCATTGGCGGCAAAGCAGCTGCGGCAGTAGATCTGGCCATGTTGAGCCACGCCTTCTGGCTCTCCTCCGCTAGAACCACGAGTCAATGTGGTAGCCCGTGGCTCCCTCTACAACTTCGTGTTGGGGCCATGGTGTTTTGTCTTGGCGTCGCCATCGTCAATCAAACGCCCGGCCCGATCGCGCTGGCCGAGCTCTAACGCCTGCCCGCGACAGAGATTGGCCTTTTGCAATTAGGACCTCGCGTTTTCTCCCGCCTAAACCCGCAGTCCTGCCAGACCCCACCCGCCAGCCTCTGGTCGTTTTATGCAAAACCCCCTGAGGGAACCCCTTCATCAACCCGCGGTCCATCTTTCCCTCAGCCGCTGGCGCGTGGGACCGCAAGCCCTGGGGCCCCACCTGTAAGCGCCTGTGGGTGTGTTGGTCCGAGTAGAGAAAGTTTTCTATGTCTGTTTAAATTCAAATTCTGTTTAAATAATTCCAAAGTTCAAATTCAATTCAGATTTCAATAATTTTTCCCTAGTATTTCCAAATCAAACAAATGATATGTTTGGATATCAGAAAAATGCCAGGATTTCAAATATGACATCCAATTTGCCTTGTGCACATTTAAAATTCCAAGTTTATTCAAATTACACAAATGCCACTGGAACTAAATAAATTCACAACTTTTGTTTTATAATTCCAAATTTAGCAAATGATATGTCTAAAATGATCAGCTCGACGAGACCTTTCTGTTTATGATATCCATGACTTCAATTGCAGCATGCATCATATAAAAATATAGGGTACAGCAATGTTATGACAACAAAATGTGAACCAAAACTCCACCAAAATGTTGCTACTTGTCTTCCACACCTCACCATGCCATGCTACCTTATTGCCATGTAAATTGTGCATCATTCATCATGGCATGATTGTTTGCTTGACGCATCTTATTCATATGCTTGTGCTCTATATTCATGTTGGCCTTGTTTGTTTGGTTTTTCTAGGATAGACACTGAGCAGGGGTTATATCAAGAGAACCAGGAGCACTACCCAGATCCGTCCCTCGCTTCAACTGAGTTAACAGGCAAGCACTTCCACATGCTTGCATACATACAGTACCTATTGCCTCTATCTTATTCTTGCATCATTGAGTCGCGATTGCATTAAATTGAATCCCAAGTATGCATAGCCTTTACTTTTAAAACCCCACCAAGCTTGTTCCTCCATCCCATGAGCCACTACTATAGGAGTTGTTTGAGCCATGCGAGTCGTAGAACAGCATGTGTAGGGTATGTGAGCGTCGGTTGGATAATGAGGTACCTAAACAACTTAACCTGATTAGTTCTGGGATAACTAAAGAAAGTGGCACTGGTGAGCAACATCTGCTATTTGGTTTTTCCTGCTCACTTGTGTCCCGTAAGACCCCGAGTACTTGATTCCTGTTCCTTGATTTATCGCGCTATCCACATCCGGGAGGTATATGGGACCCCCCTGAGCCAGAGCTTGATTTCGTCTTATTTCTTGGGGCCACAAACTAGTTTGAGGTTTTATTTACTATCCTGTACTTATGCCATGCTACTTCTGTATTTACTTTTGTGCGAGGAGCACACTGTACTGTTTAGGTAAGCGTAATGTTTTCGCGGTATCGACAAGCCCAGCCACACTTTCGGGTTCCCAGTCGTTTACAGCCATTGTCGCAAACCTTGAGTCCGCCTCGGAGTCAGCTGGCTTCGTTGCGGGTCTACTCAATGGGGTGGCCCCCTGACTTTCTAGTCATTTTTAGCCACTTAAATATTATTAAATAATAGTGTTAAACTTTATAAATTAGGCCAGCCACTTTAAATCACATTCTGAAGTATTAGAATATGTGGTGATGACATGTGTCAATATGATCTCATATTTTTAATTTGGAGAATATTAAATCTTAAGTAACTTTTCAATGAGTAGAAATTACTTTTCCAAAAATAAGATAAATAAAATCTTATCACCCTTTCTTGTAATGATAGAGATGATGCTAGATCATCTAGTATGACCCTTATGTGATAAATATGAAGAGTTTCGCGGCATAGTAAATCAAAAAAATTTACGGAGCGAACAGAACGAAAGCCAAGATCTAATCTAGGAGATGCAATCAACGAGAGAGATTGGATTAGATCTTCATACCCTTGAAGATTCGCACAGCGGAACGTTCGTCGGAACATGGGTGATGTAGTCGTACTCGCTTCTCCTCCTCGCGATCCGATCCGATCTAGCACCACAAGTGGCGGTGCCTCCGTGAGATGCACACGTGCAGCACCTCGACGTCTCCTCCTTCCTCGGACCAGCGAGTATGGTGGAGAGATAGATTGGATCTACAACACGACGGCGTGGTGTATATGGTGGAGAATTTCTGCAGGCTTCGCCTACAAACAATGGGAGGGGAGAGGAAGGTAGCAAGGCTGCTAGGGCTTGGAGGAAGGTGTGTGTGAGGGAGGCGCACCCCTCTATATAGAGGGGGCGTCCAGCCTGCCCTCCTCCAAGCCTATCTCTAGTTTAAACAATTTAAACTCTCCCTTATCTAGAAATCCTATCTCTAGTTTAAACGATTTAAACTCTCCCTTATCTAGAAATCCTATCTCTAGTTTAAACGAGTTTAAACTTATCTAGGATCGGCTGGGCCCTTGTAGCATCCCAGTTGTCTAACACCTGTAATGCTACATGTTATAATAATAAAATGGGCCACTTCCAACATATAATTGTTGCATCATCATCATATCATGCTCATACCATCATACCACCTTGCATTTAAGCATCATATAAAACCCTTTCTTGTTTGGTTCTTATCTCATGTGCATGATTAATTGTATTCCCCACGTTGGTCCCCTTCCGGAAGGTTCTAGAAGCTTCCGGTACAATACCGATTAACCCGGAACAATTCCGAACTCCAAAAACTGCACTGCCTTATATGAATCTTATTCTCCGGACCATTAGGAACCTCGTGATATCCGGATCCCATCCGAGACTCGAACAAAAATTCATAAACCAATTATCCAATCTATCCTAGCGAGACACGTTAAGTGTGTGACCTGCGGGTTCGAGAATATGCGGACATGATCTTCTATCAATAATCAACAGCGGGTGCAGGCACCCATATTGACTCACACATTCATCGATGATCATATCGGATGAACCACGATGCCGATTCAATCAATCCCATATACATATATTCCTCTGCCTCGCGATATTTTACTTGCCCGAGATTCGATCGTGATGCGTCATACCTAGTTCAATCTCGTTCACAGCAAGTACTTTACTCGTTCCATAATCCGATATCACTTTGTGATTAACTCCTTAACCACATGCTTGCAAGCGGTGTTGATATCGATTACCGAGTGGGCCCGAAGTATATCTCTCCGACTTGGGAGGGACAAATCCCATCTCGATACATACAACCCAACAGATACTTTCCGATCACCTGAGAGACACCTTTATGATCACCCTTTCATAGGATGACGTTTGATGACCTCAAAGCTTTCTTCCGATACCAGGGAGTTGTATTATCTCATGGTCTAAGGAATACAATATTTGACATAAGAAAAACTTCGCAAAGATGAACACGATGAAACGATCTAATTGCTTCGCTTAGTTTGGTGCATCCATCATATCATTCTCCCAATGATATGATCTCATTATCAATTGACAACTCATGTCTATGGTTAGGAAACCTTAACCATCATTGATCAATGAGCTAGTCCTTAGAGGCATACCAGGGACACGGTGTTGTTCACAAACCACACAAGTATTAATGTTTCCGCTTAATACAATTCTAGCATGGAATATAAACTTTATCGTGAACAAGAATTATAATAATAACATCTTTATTATTGCCTCTAGGGCATAATTCCAACAGTCTCCCACTTGCACTAGAGTCAATAATCTAGTTTACATTTGGCAACAATCTCACACCCATGGCACTGAGGTGTTGATCATGTTTTACACGTGGAAGAGGTTTAGTCAATGGATCTGCGACATTGATCCGTATGTACTTTGCTAATCTTGGATCTCCATCCGCTATATAATCTCGGATTATATGAAACTTGCGTTGATATGCTTGGTCTTTGGATGATATCTTGGTTCCTTAGCGAGTGCTATGGCGCCCGGTGTTGTCACAATATCTCCAGTGGGTCCAATGCACTTGGAACCACGCCAAGCTCGATGATGAAGTTTCGATCCAAACTCCTTCACTTGACGCTGCGAGCCATGTATTCCGCTTCCATTGTAGATCCGCGATCACGCTTTGCTTGCAGCTTCTCCACTCAGCTCCTCCATTCAAAATATAAACGTATCAGTGCGAGATTTGGAATCATCCTTGTCGGTTGTCAAAACTAGCGTCGACGTAACCTTTTACGATTTGTTCATCACCCCATAGACTAAGAACATTTCTTTAGTCCTATTCGGTACTTTAGGATGTTCTTCACGGTGTCGATGTTCCTCTGGATCACTTTGATATCTCGTCAAACTAAGAGCATTGGACACATCGGTCTAGTACACGGCATGGCATACATGATGGAACCTATGGCCGAGGCATAAGGCACTTTGCTCATAGCTTCCTATCATTTACCGTGGACACCGAGCCTTGCTCAATATCTTACACGACAACATAGGCCTTTGAACCTTTCTTTGCCTTATCCATTCGAACCTTTTCGAACTTTGTCTATGTATGTACTCGGCTTAAAGCTATCGGTGTCTTTGTCATCTCTATAGATCTTGATGCCCAATATATAAGCAGCTTCACCTAGGTCTTTCATTGAAAAACACTTGTTCAAATAACTCTTCACATCGTTAAGCATGTTGATGTCATTTCCGATAATCAATATGTCATCCACATCTGATGCGTAAACGCCACCGAGCTCCCACTCACTTTCTTGTAGATACAAGCTTCGTAGCAATTTGGAACAAATCCAAAGCTCTTGATCACTTGATCAAAACGAAGGTTCCAACTCCGAGATGCTTGCTTCAGTCCATAAATGGAGCTGAAGTTTGCATACTTTATCGCATCCTTAGGATCGACAAAACCTTCGGGTTGCATCATATACAACTCTTCATCAATGTTGCCATTGAGGAACGATCTTGACATCCATCGCCATATTTCATAATCATGAAACGCAGCAATTGCTAATAAAATCCGAATGGACTTAAACATCGCCACGGAGAGAAAGTCTCATCGTAGTCAACACCTTGAACTTGTCGAAAACCTTTTGCGACAATAAGTGCTTTATAGACGGTACCATTACCATCCGTCCGTTTTCTTCTTGAAAATCCATTTGCACTCAACGGCCTTTTCGCTAGGAGGTCCACCAAAGTCCATACTTGGTTTTCGCTCATGGATCCCAATTGGATTTCATGGCTTCTAGCCATTTCTCGAGTCCGGCTCATCATCGCTTCCTCATAGTTCGAGGTTCACGTCTTCTACTAACAAGACTTAAACAGGTTCCGTACCACTCGGGAGGGGCACGACCTTGTTGACATGCGACGCTCAAGAGCAAGATCGTCCAGCTTCATGATCCTTGTCATTAGCTTCCTCTATTGTTGGTGCGGTGACCTTGGAACAATTTCAGGTGCGCTACTCTCCAATTCAAGAGAAGGTTCAATAACCTCGTCAGCTCTACTTTCCTCCCACTCACTTCTTTCGAGAAACTCCTTCTCAAGAAAGGAACCGTTCTTTGCGACAAACACTTTGCCTTCGGTTCTGTGATAGAAGGTATACCCAATAGTTTCCTTAGGGTATCCTATGAAGACGCATTTCTCCGCTTTGGGTTCGAGCTTGTCCGGCATCAACTTCTTGATGTAAGCCGTGATCCCCAAACTTTAAGAAACGACAACTTAGGTTTAGCAAACCACAGTTCATACGGTGTCGTCTCAACGGATTTAGATGGAGCCCTATTTAAAGTGAATGCAGCGGTTTCTAATGCATAACCCCAAAATGATAACGGCAAATCAGTAAGAGACATCATTGATCGGACCATATCTAATAGGGTTCGATTTCGGCGTTCAGACACACCATTGCGCTGTGGTGTTCGGGTGGCTTGAGTTGTGAAACGATTCCACTTGCTTTAAGATGCGTGAAAATCATAACTCAAATATTCACCTCCACGATCGGATCGTAGAAACTTAATCTTTACATTACGATGGTTCTCCACTTCATTCGAAATTCCTTGAACTTTTCAAATGTTTCAGATTTATGTTTCATTAAATAGATATACCCATATCTACTTAAGTCATCGGTAAAAGTGAGAAAATAGCGATATCCACCGCGTCAAACACTCATCGGTCGCATACATCGGTATGTATGATTTCCAACAAGTCCGTTGCTCGCTCCATCATACCGAGAACGGGTTTTGATCATCTTGCCCATGAGGCATGGTTCGCATGTGTCAAATGATTCAAAATCAAGAGACTCCAAAGTCCATCGAATGGAGTTTCTTCATGCGCTTTACACCAATATGACCTAGACGATAGTGCCACAAATAAGTAGTATTATCACTATCTACTTTGCATCTCTTAGCCTCAATGTTATGGATGTGTGTTTCATCCCTTTCGAGATTTAGAAGAAATAAACCATTTACAAGAGGTGCATGACCATAAAAGATGTTACTCATATAAATAGAACAACCATTATTCTCCGATTTAAATGAATAACCGTCTTGCAATAAACACGATCCAGAAATAATGTTCATGCTCAACGCAGTACATAATAACACTTATTAAGGTTTAAAACTAATCCGAAGGTAAAACTAAGGAGAGCGTGGACGGCCATCACACCAACTCTTGATCCGTTGCCAACGCGCGTCACCTCATCCCTCGCAAGCCGTCATTCAGTAGCTCTGTTTGAAGTTACAAATATTAGCAATCGAACCGGTATCAAATACCCAGCACTAGCGAGGGCTAGTAAGGAAAACATCAATAACATGTATATCAAATATACCTTTGATGGTGCTAGCCTTCTTGTCCGCTAAGTATTTCGGACGATTCGCTTCGATGACCCTTGTCCTTGCAATAGAAGCACTCGGTGTCGGCTTGGGACCGACACTGAGCTTCTTCTCAGCGAGGGCATTGCGCTTCCGCGCCCTTCTTGAAGGGCTTCTTTGCTCCTTACCTTTCTTAAAGGAGGGCTTGTTGACCATCAACACATGATTATCCTTCTTGATGTCCACTTCGCAACCTTGACTGCGAAGAGCTCGTGATCGTATCGGTGGAACCAATCGATTATGAGTCACTACAAAACTTTTGTAGCTGGAGGGAGTGATTGGAACCACATCAATCTTGAGCTCCTGGAATCGTGCATTCCAGTTGCTCAATGCGTTGAGTGTAGCCCGACATCTTTATGGCGTGCTCACTAACGGAACTCCCTTCATCCATCTTGCAGTTAAAGAACTTCTCGGAGATCTCATATCTCTCGAGCGGGCTTGAGTCTGAAACATGGTTTTCAGCTCCTCGAGAATCTCAAAGGGCCCGGGATACTCTTCAAAACGATTTTGAAGCTCCGGTTCCATAGCAAACAACATGGTGCTCTTAATCACACCATAATCATCTTTGCGCGAATGATAGACAGCTTTCTCATCGGTAGGCGCGATTGCGTGAGGGGTCACCTAACGCTTTCCCAAGGACATAGTCCTTTTCCGCCGCAACAGAATGATTCTTAGATTGCGGAACCAATTGGTGAAGTTAGACCCATTGTTTCTAAGCTTTTCCTTCTCAAAAAACGTTGAAGTTGAAGTTGGACTTGGCCATGTGATCTACAAGATTTGCAAGTACAACTTAGACTATGTTCATGATAAATAGTTCAATTTAATCAAATTACTAGATGAACTCCCACTAAATTCAACATCCCTCAAGTTGTTTAGTGAACACGATCCAAATTCACCACACCTAATCCGATCATCACGAGAAGAGATGTGGTTTCAATGGTGGACAACAAAGTGTCGATCATATCATTCATATGACTCATGCTTAACCTTTCGGTTCTTGTGTTCTGAGGCCATGTCTGTACATGCTAGGATCGTCAAGCTAGACCCAAGTATTTCTGCGTGTGCAAAACTGGCTTGCACCCGTTGTATGTGAGCGTAGAGTCTATAGCACCCGATCATCACGTGATGCTTGGACACGACGAACTTTCGCAACGGTGCATACTTGGGGAGAACACAGTTTTTATCTTGATCTTTAAGTGAGGAATCATCTTATAATGCTACCGTCGCGATCTAAGCATAATAAGATACATAAAGGGATAAACATCACATGCATATAACTTTATGTGACATGGTATAGCCAATCCTCGCGCAATGATCTCCATCTTGTGCGTTACGGCATGATCTCCATCACTCCACCATGATTGCCTCCACCACGAATAGCAACTACAACTATTGCTAACTACTTAGCGATAAAGTAAAGCTATTACATGGCGTATAAGAAGTTGACTCGCAGGTCATACACAATTATAAAGACAACCATATGGCTCCTACCGGTTGTGTACTCATCGACATGCAAGTCGTGAAACATTACAAAACATGATCATCGCATACAATATACACATCACATCTTGGGCCATATCATATCACGAAAACACTCCTGCAAAACAAGTTAGGCGCCTCTACTTTGTTGTTGCATGTTTTACGTGGCTTTATGGGAGTAGATGCTAAGAACGATTCTTACCTACGGAAGCCACAACGGTAATATTATGGTTGCCAAACTCCGTGTTAATCCCATGACAACTATAGTGAGAGAACTGACATCCACCAGCATGTGTGGTACAAGCCACACGTCAAGTGAGCCGGTCTCTGAATGACGTCGCGTAAGGTTGGCTGGACCGCTTCAATCTCACTATCCCGTCATAAGAAGAACACAAACAAGAGGCTTGCAGAAAACATCAACGCGCAACAACCATGTTGCGTTACTCGTGAAACACATCTACGCATAGATCTAGCTCGATACCCTTTGAAGGGTTTGGCGGCATAGTAAATCAAAATTTTCTACGGAGCGAAGGAAAGCCAAGATCTAATCTAGGAGATGCAATCAACGAGAGATTGGATTAGATCTTCATACCCTTGAAGATTACAGACAATGAACGTTCGTCGGAACGTGGGTGATGTATTCGTACTCGCTTCTCCTCCTCGCGATCCGATCCGATCTAGCACCACAAGTGGCGGTGCCTCCGTGAGATGCACACGTGCAGCACCTCGACGTCTCCTCCTTCCTCGGACCAGCGAGTATGGTGGAGAGATAGATTGGATCTATAACACGATGGCGTGGTGTATATGGTGGAGAATTTCTGCTGCAGGGCTTCGCCTACAAACAGTCGGGAGGGGGAGAGGAAGGTAGCAAGGCTGCTAGGGCTTGGAGGAAGGTGTGTGTAGGGGAGGGGCGCACCACCCCTCTATATATAGAGGGGGGCGTCCAGCCCTTGCCCCTCCTCCAAGCCTATCTCTAGTTTAAACAATTTAAACTCTCCCTTATCTAGAAATCCTATCTCTAGTTTAAACGATTTAAACTCTCCCTTATCTAGAAATCCTATCTCTAGTTTAAACAAGTTTAAACTTATCTAGGATCGGCTGGGCCCTTGTAGCATCCCAGTTGTCTAACACCTGTAATGCTACATGTTATAATAATAAAATGGGCCACTTCCAACATATAATTGTTGCATCATCATCATATCATGCTCATACCATCATACCACCTTGCATTTGAGCATCATATAAAACCCTTTCTTGTTTGGTTCTTATCTCATGTGCATGATTAATTGTATTTGCCTCTTGATATTGTATTTGGCTCTTGATATATTGTTAAATGCCCAAGTTGAGTTGAGGGCATCTCTCTTATTGACTCCACCACCTTTTCTTTCACCACCTTATAATTCCACCATCCAATTAATATGAGCTTGGCATTTTAATTTGGGTTATCTCTAGCTCATGTTGGTTGGTTGGTTTCCACCCCTAATCTTTGCTTGGCCTTGCCCACCTTTGGGAATGCATATGGATAATGCCATGTTAATATTATTGTTTTCACAAGGATAAATTTGGCATTTATTATTTTGCATGGGCCATGCAAGTGCCACCTTTTCTAGTATTTGGTTTTGCTTGAATTCTAAGTGGATCATCTTTCCTTTGCTTAAATCTTGTTTTGGGCTTGTAGTTTTCTTCACCATCTCATCTACCTCTCTTCTCCCCTTTAGCTAAACCTTTATCCCTTGCTCCATGCACCCACATGTGCTCATGAGGCATGCACAAATCTAAACCCACTTGCCTTCTCCCCACCTTTCTCTTTTTATCTTGCTTGTTCTTTGAATGGAACATGCATGATTCAAATCCCCATCATCACATGATCATCTCTATCTCCCTCTTCCTCTTTTTCTTGCCTTGATCTTGTTATGGCTTGTGTGGAGCTTGCATGATCAAGTTAAGTACCATCTCTTTTCTTACCCCTTCTAGCAAAAACCCAAAAACCTACCCTTGCCATCTATCCTTCCTAGCTAAACAAAAACCCTATTCTACATCTCCCCTAAACCAAACCTTAAGCCACCCAAACCCCATACTAGCTAAACCAAAACCCCACCTAGTCTAAGCAAAACCAAAGCACCCCTCTCCCTCTCCTCTCTAGCTATCAACCCTAAACCCATCTAGCATGGCCCCATACCCCCATCTCCTATCTACCCTCTCTCTCTAACGAAGGCCCCCCCACCTAACCTAGATCGATCCGGCCCTCTCCCTCTCTTTTCTTTCCTCCCTTCCCTCTCCCTGCCCATGGCCCCTCTCTAACCCCACACCCTCGAGCTCCTGGCCCCACTGGCAAGGCCCCCAGCACGCCTGCCCCTGCCCTGCCGTGGCCGCCCATGCACGTGAGGGAGGGTGCAAAAGCGGCCGAAGCCACCTCCCCTCCCCCACGCCATCTACCTGCCCCCTCTATCGTTCTTATCCGACCTCTTCGCCCCAGCCTCCCCCCAGATCCCCAGGTAGCCCCAGGCCTCTCTGCTTCCCCTTTCTTCCTTCTTCCTTCCCCAGCTCAACATGCCCCCCCGTCCTTCTAAACCCTAGCGACGGCCAGACCCCTTCGCTCAGGCTCCCCGAGCGCCAGTGATGCAGGAGCGTCGATCTCCCCTACGCCGTGGCCGGAGCTCGCTGGATCTCATGGAGAAGGAAGCCGCCGTGCCCGTGATCGCCAGAACGCCCCCGGCCAGCTGCCCCGCTTCGATCCTCGCCTTCCCGAGCCCCGCCAACCGCACCGTCGAGCTGCTGGTGAGCTCCTCCTCCCCCCAGACAACGTCTCCCTCTCCCTCTCGCCGTGCGTCGCCGTCGCGTTGAAGGCGCTCATACTTGGCAGCGTCATGTGTTGGCGGCAACGGCCTGCAGAGATCTGGCCATGTTGAGCCACCCCTTCTGGCTCTCCTCCGCGCTAGAACCCTGAGTCAATGTGGTAGCCCGTGGCTCCCTACAACTTTCGTGTTGGGGCCATGGTGTTTTGTGCGGCAAGGCCGCCATCGTCAATCAAACGCCGGCGATCGCCAGCAGCCAGAGCTCTGCGGCTGCAGAGATTGGCCTTTTGCAATTAGGACCTCGCGTTTTCTCCCGCTTAAACCCTGATCTGCGGACCCGCCTTGACCCTCTGGTCGTTTTATGCAAAACCCCGAGGGAACCCTTCATCAACCATGTCCATCTTTCCCTCAGCATGGTAGCGTGGGACCATAAGCCTGGGGCCCCCACCTATAAGCGCCTGTGGGTGTGTTGGTCCGAGTAGAGAAAGTTTTTTGTGTCTGTTTAAATTCAAATTCTGTTTAAATAATTCCAAAGTTCAAATTCAATTCAGATTTCAATAATTTTTCCATAGTATTTCTAAATCAAACAAATGATATATGTTTGGATATCAGAAAAATGCCAGGATTTCAAATATGACATCCAATTTGCCTTGTGCACATTTAAAATTCCAAGTTTATTCAAATTACACAAATGCCACTGGAACTAAATAAATTCACAACTTTTGTTTTATAATTCCAAATTTAGCAAATGATATGTCTAAAATGATCAGCTCGACGAGACCTTTCTGTTTATGATATCCATGACTTCAATTGCAGCATGCATCATATAAAAATATAGGGTACAGCAATGTTATGACAACAAAATGTGAACCAAAACTCCACCAAAATGTTGCTACTTGTCTTCCACACCTCACCATGCCATGCTACCTTATTGCCATGTAAATTGTGCATCATTCATCATGGCATGATTGTTTGCTTGACGCATCTTATTCATATGCTTGTGCTCTATATTCATGTTGGCCTTGTTTGTTTGGTTTTCTAGGATAGACATTGGCGGGGGTTATATCAAGAGAACCGGAGCACTACCAGATCCGTCCTCGCTTCAACTGAGTTAACAGTGCAAGCACTTCCACATGCTTGCATACATACAGTACCTATTGCCTCTATCTTATTCTTGCATCATTGAGTCGCGATTGCATTAAATTGAATCCCAAGTATGCATAGCCTTTACTTTTAAAACCACCAAGCTTGTTCCTCCATCCCATGAGCCACTACTATAGGAGTTGTTTGAGCCATGCGAGTCGAGAACAACATGTGTAGGGTATGTGAGTCGGTTGGATAATGAGGTACCTAAACAACTTAACTTTGAGTAGTTGGGATAACTAAAGAAAGTGGCACGGTGAGCAACATCTGCTATTTGGTTTTTCCTGCTCACTTGTGTCCGTAAGACCCCGAGTACTTGATTCCTGTTCCTTGATTTATCGCTATCCACATCCGGAGGTATATGGGACCCCCCTGAGCCAGAGCTTGACTCCGTCTTATTTCTTGGGGCCACAAACTAGTTTGAGGTTTTATTTACTATCCTGTACTTATGCCATGCTACTTCTGTATTTACTTTTGTGCGAGGAGCACCTTTGTCTGCTTAGGTAAGCGTAATGTTTTCGCGGTATCGACAAGCCTAGCCACACTTTCGGGTTCCCATCGTTTCTGACCATTGTCGCAAACCTTGAGTCCGCCTCGAGTCACCGGTTCGTTCTTGGTCTACTCAATGGGTGGCCCCTGAAATATTTACGAATCTCGTGATTGTTCAATCGTGAAAGCCTCGTTGGGTTTTGATTTGGTTTTTCCGAGGTTGATCGGCGTGTGTTGCTATTGGTGCACCGGCCGGGTAAAACTTTCTCAAAGCCGTGTCCGCGGATATGGGCGACTTGGAGCAGTTTCTTGATCATAGACAAGCATAACTAAAGTACCGCCTTAATCTGACTAAGTAACTTGACTAGTAAATAGTGCAACACTCACGGAATGGTTAATAAAATTGCCAACGGATGGGGGGTTGTTCATCCGCTTCCTTGTTGGTAAGCGAGGAGGAGGATGGATCGATGAGATTACCATTATAACTGCTGTACTTAATTCACGGACATCCGCCTATCATTGGTTAGGCGGATGGTTAGCGTTATCTCAGAACTGCTAGGGTTTATCTTTTCGCAAATTGCGTCACCCCAGGTTGTGTCCCATTTAGAGGCATTAAGACTTCCGAGTACCCTTAGGGTCTCACACGATAAATTCTTGATTCGGATGAGCAGGTACCTTCACGGACGGATCTTTGGGTGGAAGAAGCGAAGATGTGGGCAACGATCGCTCGGTGTAGAGATTCCGGAGAACGGGATCCGTGAGACCTGTAGTTGGGATGTGCTTATTTCTATGGCATCTTATGCCGATTTGCTTCTTATCCGTACTCGGATTACATTTGCTTCCGCATGATACTCGATGTGTGTTGTATGAGGAAGTATCCTAAAATATAGATCTATCTAGGTCATTTGAATCTTGCCGTATGGCGTTGCTATATTTCCTTTCTTTCTAGATGGTATGGCTCGATGTACTCTTGTATGGTGGCTTGCGTACATACCCACTTGTGTACGTAGTTGATCCTTCGCCGATTCGCGCCCGTCTGAGGTCCGTTGAGAGGGTAGTGGTTGGGACGTCTGAAAGGACTACCAGTGAGTGGCTTTTGGGGCCCCACCGTACTATTTCAACCACTACCACTCATCCAGGCTTGTATCTAGGAGCGTAATTCACCGAGGTAGTTACAATTGGTATCAGAGCCATCCCGACCTTCAAGGTTTCAGCAAACGGTCGTTGTCAGTCTAGCAAATATTTTGGTAGTTATGTATATTAGGGAAAAACAAAACGCGAGAGTAGGACTGCTTCCACTTTTCTTCTTACCCTCCCACCCACCCTTTTCTGGTAAGGAAGTGCAACGTTTTCTATTCTCTTCTCAAAGTTCAAACTAGGATTCACGTGTTCTGGGTTTCCGTAGTACCATAGGTTTTGTGTGTGTGTGTGTGTAATCCCTTGTCTATCTGTTGCATCCAAGTTGTTATCTTATCTGCCTTTGGTTATCAACTGTTGGTACATTCCATACCGACAGGCTTTTGCAAACCGACGCAATCTATCTTCCTCCTTGTATCCGACGCTATCTTGTTTGGGGTGTTCGTTTCCGTAGTTACCAATCTTTAGGTTTCACGTGAGAAGAAGGGTTAGGATATGTGTTCCACTTGTTCATGTCTTGAGTAATGATTTGAGTGCGGGATGGAGTCGCGACCATACCACTACTTTTATCATTCGCTTTTGTATATTGAATCGGTAGAGTCACTAATCTTGATTCGTTAAGTAAGTTTGCGCATCTATTGGTATTTTAATGCCGAAATTTGTGGAAAAATTTTCTTGGATATATTTGTGTACCACACTCCTTTTTCAGTCGTGTGCGATATGCTTAATATCTTTTAGGTGCTATGAACTTTGTTGATATTTTAATATCATCTCAGTAAATTGTATCCTTTAATCTTGGTTAATTCCATCTTGGTACTATTTTGGATTATTATCATTCTCCATTATAGTCTTGACTTGAGTTTATATCAATGACGGATGGCTCCCCATGGACCGTGAGGAGGACATACCTCGAGGCTGGGCTCGTTGTCAACATCGCTAATGCTTTGGCTATGCAAGAGAACCAGCGCTTTGAGGAGAGCGTCGGAAAAGCAGTTTGCTCCACTTCCTCCACCTCCCAAGCGTGGAGACATCAAGAGCTTCCTCAAGTTCAACCCTCGTTAGTTTGATGTGTCGACCGACCTCGGGCGGATGATTGGCTGCGTGAGATCTCAAGGTTGCTCGAGACTGCTGATGTTCGAGCAGTGGGTCAAGTGTGCTACCCACCTTCTCAAGGAGATGCAGCTCTTTGGTGGGAGAACTACTTGAAGGCAAGCTGCACCGGGTTCCAGCCTACTTGGGAGAGGTTCCTTGGAGCGTTCAAGCAGTTCTCTCGGAGATTGTGATGGAAAGAATGAAGGAGGCTTTCCTCAACCTCAAGCGGGAAATGATAACGTCAACACCTATATCAGGAACTTCATGAATCTGTCCCGTTATGGTGGTGATGAGGTGTCTGATGACAAGAAGAAGCAGAAAAGGTTCAGGCAAGGGCTCAATGCGTCGATCAAGTATGCAATCACGCATGCAAGACCGGCAACCTTCCTGGAACTACTGACACAAAGACTACAAGAGGAGGCAAGCAGGCAAATGTTCGAGGAGTCCAAGAAACACAACAGGGATGCATCAAGCTCTGCAGTTATGGCAGCTCCTTCTAAGCGGCGTGTCTGGGTTCCTAACACCCCACCGTCACTCCCGGCTCCACCAAGACCTGCAAGTTTCGCTTCAAGGCCACCAAACATCACCACTGCGGCTCCCAGGGGCTACAACAACCACTACCCTAGAGCGCCTGGCGGAGTCCCTGGCTACTCTGCTCCACGTCCACACGGTGCTTGTTTCACATGTGGAGATCATGGACATCCCAACTGGAACTGCCCAATGAAGAACAAAGCTCTCCCTCCACCCCCGCCAAGATCTGCAACAAGCTCTCCTTCGGTTCGTGCACCACCGCCTCGGGCTCTCAACATCAACACTAAGCCCGGGTCTGCGGTTGTTCGCGCCAAGCGTCACGCCTCTCAAGCTGAGCTCGCACTGGAGTTGTAATGGGTATGCTTTGATTAACTCAGTCCTGCACGAGTTCTCTTTGATTACGTGCATCGCATTCTTTTGTTCGATGAAGTTTGCAAGTGAGAATGGGTTAGCGCGGATCCTCTTCCCAAGCGGTTAATGGTTCTTTCTCCCGGAGCAAATATGGTAGCATCTAAGATCGTCATGGCAATCAAGTTGAGATTGGTGGTTCTTCATTCTTGGCTTCTTTGATTATTCAGCAACTCGACATTGATGTCATCTTGGGCATGGATTGGTTGACGACAAATGCATTGTGATTGATTGTCTGAGCCTCGGTGTCTCGAAGATTCACAAGGCCATATAGTCTTTTCTCCAAGTCGACTCCTGCTGTCGGCTCTATTCCTGGCGGCTCGAATGATGATGCTATGGAAGCTATTCAGAGGGTACCAGGTCTGTGAGTTCCCGGATGTTTTCCACGAAGAGTTGCGGGTATGCCTCCGGATCGCGAGGTTGAATTCATGATTGAGCTTGAACTCGAACGGCTCCTATCTCCAAGAGGCCATGTAAAATGGGTCCTTCCGAGTTGGTGAACTCAAACGACAACTTGATGAACAAGAGAAGTTGGGTTTCATTCAACACAGCACTTCTTCTTGGGGTAGCCCAACAATCTTTGTGAAGAAGCGTGATGAACCGATAGGCTCTGTGTTGACTACCGGCTCTCAATGCTAAAACCATCAAGAACAAATATCCTCTTCCTGATAAATGATCTATTTGATCACCGGCGAGGCTGTGGTGTTCTCTAAGCTGGACTTGAGAAGTGGTTATCACCAAATCAAAATTCGCAAAGAAGATGTGCCCAAAAGCTTTCACCACCCGCTATGGCCTGTATGATTACACGGTCATTGCTTTCGGCCTCACCAACGCACCTGCTACCTTCTCGAGACTGATGAACTCCGTTTTCATGGAGTACCTTGATAAGTTCGTGGTGGTATATCTGGATGACATTGGTCTATTCCAAGTCTAAGGAGGAGCATGAAGAACACTGCGGTGTGTCACGAACAAGATTCGTGAGAACCGCTTGTATGCAAAGTTCTCAAAGTGTGAGTTTTGGCTGCCAAGTAACATACAGGTCATGTTATCTCGCCAAGGGCATTGCAGATCAATCCGAAACCGTGAAGACAATAGTTGAATGGCTACCTCCTGCTAATGTCAAGGAAGTGAGGAGTTTTCTCGGCTTGGCTAGCTATTGCCGTCGCTTTGTGAGAACTTCTCGAAGATAGCAAAGCCTCTTACCGATCTCCTCAAGAAAGGCAAGAAGTACTGTGGACTCGCTTGCCAAGAAAGTTTTGAGACACTCAAAGAGAAGCTCACTTCCACACCAGTCTTGGTTCCTTCGGATACATCTAAGCCTTTCCAGATATTCTGTGACGCCTCTTTGCAAGGATTGGGTGCGGTCCTTATGCAAGAGAGACAGGTGGTTGCTTATGCTTCTCGTCAGTTGAAGACGCATGAGATCAACTATCCCACACATGACCTCGAGCTAGCAGCAGTGGTCTTTGCTTTGAAGCTATGGAGGCACTACTTGCTTGGTAACCGTTGTGAGATCTTCTCGGACCACAAGAGTTTGAAGTATATCTTCACTCAACCGGATCTCAACCTTCGGCAGAGGATATGGATCGAAGCAATTAATGACTTTGATGTGACCATCAACTACACTCCAGGCAAAGCAAACGTCATGGCAGATGCGCTTAGCCGTAAAGCTTATGTCAACAACCTCATGGTAGAGGAGCAACAGCCTCTCTTGTGCGAGGAATTCCGTCAGCTCAACCTGGAAATTGTGGAACAAGGGCATCTCCTGAACCTTCTGGCTACTCCTCTCTTGGAAGAACGGATTCGCTCTCGTCAGCTTGGTGATCCGCACACCAAAAAGCTCATCGCTAAGCTTGACCTTCCGAAGTATGAGTCCTTCCACGTTCATGATCAAGGCACGCTCTTCTTTGAACACCGGATGTTTGTTCCAAGCTACCCGGGTCTGAGAGACCAAGTTCTCAAGGAGGCACATGATTCGGTTCTTTCTATCCATCCTGGCAGCACAAAGATGTACATGGACTTGAAAACACAATACTGGTGGCCTGGGTTGAAACGGTATTGTGCCAAGTATGTCTCAGAATGTGATGTCTGCCGCAGAGTCAAGGCATCCATCGAAACCATTTGGTCTTCTGCAACCATTGAAACCTCCGGAATGGAAATGGGAGAAAGTAGAGATGGACTTCATCACTGGCTTTCCAAGGTCGCAGAAGGGCAACAATGCAATTTTTGTTGTCATCGACAGGCTTTCTAAAGTGGCTCATTTCTTCCCAGTCAAAGAAAGAATTTCTGGAATTGATTGGTGAGCTCTATATCAACAGGATTGTCTCCTTGTATGGGGTTCCACTTGAAATCAGTTCGCACTGGGAGCATCTTCACCTCAAAGTTCTGGGAGAGTTTCCAAAAAGCTTTGGGAACAAAGTTGAACTTCAGCACTGCTTACCACCCTCAGTCGCAAGGACAAGTGGAAAGAATCAATCAGATTCTGGAGGATATGCTTAGAGCCTGCGTCATCTCTTTTGGAATGAAGTGGGAGGAATGCCTTCCATATGCTGAATTCTCCTACAATAACAGCTTCCAGAAAAGTCTGAAGATGGCACCATTTGAGGCTCTCTATGGTCGCAAGTGCAGAACTCCGATTGGTTGGTCAGGTGCAGGAGAAAGAATCTGGTTTGGCCCTGACATTGTAACCCAAGCGGAAGAGAAGGTGCATATCATTCTGGAGAACCTGAAGATTGCTCAAAGTCGTCAGAAGAGCAACTATGACAGGAAACACACGGATATGGTATATGCCCCTGGTGATCTCGTCTACCTTCGTGTCACTCCCATGAGAGGAACACACCGCTTCGGTATCAAAGGAAAGTTGGCTCCTAGATACATCGGTCCTTTCAAGATACGTGGTAGAAGAGGAGAAGTTGCTTATGCACTAGAGCTTAGGAAAAACTCAAAGTCCATGATGTTTTCCACATCTCTCGCTCAAGAAGTGCTTCAAAGACCCGGCAAGACCGTGGATCATGAGCTAATCGACCTCCAAGAAGATCTGTCTTATCAAGAACACCCACCAAAATCCTTGAGACCGCATGAGCGAAGGACGCAACAAGTCCATCAAGTTTTGCAAGGTGCAGTGGTCACACCATTCTGCTGATGAAGCCACATGGGGCGTGAAGATGAACTCCGTACAACCATCCTTCTCTTTTGTATCTTCTTCTTCTTCCTAGAATCTCGGGCGAGATTCCTGTTTAGTGGGGAGAGTTGTAGCATCCAGGTTGTCTAACTGTAATGCTACATGTTATAATAATAAAATGGGCCACTTCCAACATATAATTGTTGCATCATCATCATATCATGCTCATACCATCATACCACCTTGCATTTGAGCATCATATAAAACCCTTTCTTGTTTGGTTCTTATCTCATGTGCATGATTAATTGTATTTGCCTCTTGATATTGTATTTGGCTCTTGATATATTGTTAAATGCCCAAGTTGAGTTGAGGGCATCTCTCTTATTGACTCCACCACCTTTTCTTTCACCACCTTATAATTCCACCATCCAATTAATATGAGCTTGGCATTTTAATTTGGGTTATCTCTAGCTCATGTTGGTTGGTTGGTTTCCACCCCTAATCTTTGCTTGGCCTTGCCCACCTTTGGGAATGCATATGGATAATGCCATGTTAATATTATTGTTTTCACAAGGATAAATTTGGCATTTATTATTTTGCATGGGCCATGCAAGTGCCACCTTTTCTAGTATTTGGTTTTTGCTTGAATTCTAAGTGGATCATCTTTCCTTTGCTTAAATCTTGTTTTGGGCTTGTAGTTTTCTTCACCATCTCATCTACCTCTCTTCTCCCCTTTAGCTAAACCTTTATCCCTTGCTCCATGCACCCACATGTGCTCATGAGGCATGCACAAATCTAAACCCACTTGCCTTCTCCCCACCTTTCTCTTTTTATCTTGCTTGTTCTTTGAATGGAACATGCATGATTCAAATCCCCATCATCACATGATCATCTCTATCTCCCTCTTCCTCTTTTTCTTGCCTTGATCTTGTTATGGCTTGCGTGGAGCTTGCATGTTCAAGTAAAGTACCACCTCTTTTCTTACCCTTTCTAGCAAAAACCCAAAAACCTACCCGTGCCATCTATCCTTCCTAGCTAAACAAAAACCCTATTCTACATCTCCCCTAAGCTAAAACCATATTAGCTAAACCAAAACCCTACCTAGTCTAAGCAAAACCAAAGCACCCCTCTCCCTCTCCTCTCTAGCTATCAACCCTAAACCCATCTAGCATGGCCACATACCCCCTTGTCCTATCTAACCTCTCTCTCTAACGAAGGCCCCCCTCACCTAACCTAGATCGAGCCGGCCCTCCCCCTCTCTTTTCTTTCCTCCCTTCCCTCTCCCTGCCTATGGCCCCCCTCTCTAACCCTACCTGCCTCGAGCTCCTGGCCCCACCCGGCAAGGCCTGCCTGCCCCGCCTGGTGGCCGCCCATGCACGTGAGGAGGGTGCAAGCGTCAAGCCACCTCCCTCCCACGCCATCTACCCGCCTCTCGTTCTTATCCGACCTCTTCGCCCCAGCCTCCCCCCAGATCCCCAGGTAGCCCCAGGCCTCTCTGCTTCCCCTTTCTTCCTTCTTCCTTCCCCAGCTCAACATGCCCCCCCGTCCTTCTAAACCCTAGCGACGGCGCCCCAGCACCCCTTCGCTCCAGAGCTCCCCAGCCTCAGAGCAGCGTCGATCTCCTAGCCGCGTGTGACGCCTGGAGCTCGCTGGATCTCGCGGAGAAGCCGCTGCCGCCGTGCCGTGATCGCCAGACGCCCAGCTGCCCGCCGATCCTCGCCTTCCGAGCCCCGCCAACCGCACTGGCTGGTGAGCTCCTCCTCCCCACAACGTCCCTCTCCTCTCTCGTGCGTCTCAGCCGCGCGCTTTCGGCGGCGCTACATGTAGCGCTGTCATTGGCAGCGGCAGCAGTGATAGATCTGGCCATGTTGAGCCACCTGCGCCACGGCTCTCCTCCGCGCTAGAACCCTGAGTCAATGTGGTAGCCCGTGGCTCCCTCTACAACTTTCGTGTTGGGGCCATGGTGTTTTGTGCAGCAGCGGCGTCGCCATCGTCAATCAAACGCCGGCCAGTCGCAGCCGCCGGCAGAGCTCTGCGCCGCTGCCGCCCGACAGAGATTGGCCTTTTGCAATTAGGACCTCGCGTTTTCTCCGCTTAAACCCGAGTCTGCCGGACCCACTGCTTGACCTCTGGTCGTTTTATGCAAAACCCCCTGAGGGAACCCCTTCATCAACCCGCGGTCCATCTTTCCCTCAGCCGCTGGCGCGTGGGACCGCAAGCCCTGGGGCCCCACCTGTAAGCGCCTGTGGGTGTGTTGGTCCGAGTAGAGAAAGTTTTCTGTGTCTGTTTAAATTCAAATTCTGTTTAAATAATTCCAAAGTTCAAATTCAATTCAGATTTCAATAATTTTTCCATAGTATTTCCAAATCAAACAAATGATATATGTTTGGATATCAGAAAAATGCCAGGATTTCAAATATGACATCCAATTTGCCTTGTGCACATTTAAAATTCCAAGTTTATTCAAATTACACAAATGCCACTGGAACTAAATAAATTCACAACTTTTGTTTTATAATTCCAAATTTAGCAAATGATATGTCTAAAATGATCAGCTCGACGAGACCTTTACATTTATGATATCCATGACTTCAATTGCAGCATCATATAAAATATAGGGTACAGCAATGTTATGACAACAAAATGTGAACCAAAACTCCACCAAAATGTTGCTACTTGTCTTCCACACCTCACCATGCCATGCTACCTTATTGCCATGTAAATTGTGCATCATTCATCATGGCATGATTGTTTGCTTGACGCATCTTATTCATATGCTTGTGCTCTATATTCATGTTGGCCTTGTTTGTTTGGTTTTTCTAGGATGAACCTTTGGCGGGGTTATATCAAGAGAACCAGGAGCACTACCTGATCCGTCCCTCGCTTCAATCGAGTTAACAGCAAGCACTTCCACATGCTTGCATACATCGATGCTTATTGCCTCTATCTTATTCTTGCATCATTGAGTCGCGATTGCATTAAATTGAATCCCAAGTATGCATAGCCTTTACTTTTAAAACCCCACCAAGCTTGTTCCCCCATCCCATGAGCCACTACTATAGGAGTTGTTTGAGCCATGCGAGTCGTAGAACAGCATGTGTAGGGTATGTGAGCGTCGGTTGGATAATGAGGTACCTAAACAACTTAACCTGAGTAGTTCTGGGATAACTAAAGAAAGTGGCACCGGTGAGCAACATCTGCTATTTGGTTTTTCCTGCTCACTTGTGTCCCGTAAGACCCCGAGTACTTGATTCCTGTTCCTTGATTTATCGCGCTATCCACATCCGAGAGGTATATGGGACCCCCCTGAGCTAGAGCTTGATTCCGTCTTATTTCTTGGGGCCACAAACTAGTTTGAGGTTTTATTTACTATCCTGTACTTGTGCCATGCTACTTCTGTATTTACTTTTGTGCGAGGAGCACACTGTACTATTTAGGTAAGCGTAATGTTTTCGCGGTATCGACAAGCCCAGCCACACTTTCGGGTTCCCAGTCGTTTACAGCCATTGTCGCAAACCTTGAGTCCGCCTCAGTCGGTGGCTTCGTATGGTCTACTCAATGGGGTGGCCCCTGAAATATTTGAATCTGTGATTGTTCAATCGTGAAAGCCTCGTTGGGTTTTGATTTGGTTTTTCCGAGGTTGATCGAGCGTGTGTTGCTATTGGTGCACCCGGCCGGTAAAACTTTACGAAAGCCGTGTCCGCGGATATGGACGACTTGGAGCACGTTTCTTGATCATAGACAAGCATAACTAAAGTACCGCTTTAATCGACTAAGTAACTTGACTAGTAAATAGTGCAACACTCACGGAATGGTTAATAAAATTGCCAACGGATGGGGGTTGTTCGTCCGCTTCCTTGTTGGTAGCGAGGAGGAGGATGGATCGATGAGATTACCATTATAATCTGTTGTACTTAATTCACGGACATCCGTCTATCATTGGTTAGGCGGATGGTTAGCGTTTATCTGTAGAAGCTGGGGTTTATCTTTCGCTGCAATTCGTCACCCCAGTTGTGTCCCCTTTAGAGGCATTAAGACTTTGAGTACCCTTAGGGTGTCACACGATAAATTCTTGATTCAGATGAGCAGGTACCTTCACAGGGACGGATCTTTGGGTGGAATAAGCCAAGATGTGGGCAACGATCGCTCGGTGTAGAGATTCCGGAGCAGGGATCCGTGAGACCTGTAGTTGGGATGTGCTTATTTCTATGGCATCTTATGCCGATTTGCTTCTTATCCGTGCCGGATTACATTTTGCTTCGCATGATACTCGATGTGTGTTGTATGAAGTATCCTAAAATATAGATCTATCTAGGTCATTTGAATCTTGCCGTATGGCGTTGCTATATTCCTTTCTTTCTAGATGGTATGGCTCGATGTACTCTTGTATGGTGGCTTGCGTACATACCCACTTGTGTACGTAGTTGATCCCTTCGCTGCCGATTACATGACAGGTCCCGTTGAGAGGGTAGTGGTTGGGACGTCTGAAAGGACTACCAGTGAGTGGCTTTTGGGGCCCCACCGTACTATTTCAACCACTACCACTCATCCAGGCTTGTATCTAGGAGCGTAATTCACCGAGGTAGTTACAGCCCTATGGGGCCTTGTGCCCCTGGCCCAATGCGGCCAGGACACTCCCTCATAGGCCCATGCCCCCTCCCGGAAGGTGGGGCCACGTTGGTCCCCTTCCGGAAGGTTCTAGAAGCTTACGGTACAATACCGATTAACCCGGAACAATTCCGAACTCCAAAAACTGCACTGCCTTATATGAATCTTATTCTCCGGACCATTCCGGAACCTCTCGTGATATCCCGGATCCCATCCGAGACTCCGAACAAAAATTCATAAACCAATTATCCAATCTATCCTAGCGTCGAGACACGTTAAGTGTGTGACCCTGCGGGTTCGAGAATATGCGGACACGATCTTCTATCAATAATCAACAGCGGGGTCTGGGCACCCATATTGACTCCCACACATTCATCGATGATCATATCGGATGAACCACGATGCCAGGATTCAATCAATCCCATATATATATGTAACACCATCAGAATCGGACCTATGCAAGTTTGGGCAAAATTCACCAAACCCGCATAGAAACGATTCAAAGGTGCCCACCAGGCACTTTCGTGCGGGTGGAAAACGAAGTAATAACATTACACAACAGTCCTCGATGGGACCCACAGAACAGATATATTTAACAGCGACTCAAAGAGTCAAGAATACAGAAATATTATACAAAGATCCAAATCACCTTGAAAACGATAGAGCGTCCAGCTACGGACAAGATGCAAATGGGGCTAAGAGCCCTGAAGAATAACCAATGGCGTCCATAACCCTGCCCAGGCCAAGCCGGAAGGGTAACCCTGCTAACGACGTCGATCTCAAAACCTGCTTAAACAAAAGGGGTGCCGACAAAGGGCAGAGGAAAAGAAGGAGCGTCGATCGAGGCCAAGACAGCGAGGCTAGAATTCGGCGGTCCTCGCCTACATAGGTATGGTGGACTGAAGCGGCAGCGGCAGCATGCACTAACAATCTATAGAGACTCGATACAACTGGCGTCAAACAGAGGGGGTAAGAAGGACCTATTCGGAACCAACCTGAAGCTATTACCAAGCAAACCCATCCTGGCGTTTCCCCCTCGAGACCAAACGAGGAAGTCAACCGAGGAACTCACACAGTTGGCAGTTTTATTTACTCAGTTATCGTTGCAGCAATTACTAGTCAGGTTTAGATAATCATCCTGATAAAGTAAACAGTGGGCACTTTTAGTTGACCATTCCGTTGTAGTTGCAACAATTACTAATCAAATACAGATAGCATGAGATAAACCCAAAACCCAGCAGTTGTTGGAACTTTTATTCAGCCATTCGCTAGAAGTTGCAAGATTTACTAGTCAGTACCATTGTAAGCGACAACCAAACAAGCAATTGTGGGCGTATTAATTAGCCATTCCATTATAGTGAAGCTGATTACTAGTCATTATAAGTCAAATTTATAACAAGAACTTTAGTTATGCTTGTCTATGATCGAGATATCGCTCCAAGTCGTCCATAACCGGACACGGCTTTCGAAAGTTTTAACCCGGCCGGGGTGCACCAATAGCAACACACACGATCAACCTCGGAAAAACCAAATCAAAACCCAACGAGGTCTCACGGCGAGCAATCGCAAGATTCAGAAATATTCGTGGGGCCACCCCATTAAGCTACCCGCAACGGTAAGCTAGCTCGAGACGGACTCAAGGTCTGCGTCGATGGTCAAACGACAGCAGATCCCCAATCGGGACCGTCGATACCGAAAACATCCCGCTTAAAAAGCGATGCGTGCAAGACTGCACAATCGTAATAAAGCAAAGAAGCATGGCATAAGTACAGATAGTAATAAAGCCCCAAACTAGTTGTGGCCCCAAGAAATAAGACGGAATCAAGCTCGCTAGGGGGCCCATACTCCCCATATGTGGATAGCGCGATAAATCAAGGAACAGTATCAAGTACTCGGGTCTCACGGGACACAAGTGGGCGTTCGGAAACCAATTATTATCTATCACCCACCGATGCCTCTGCTTATTCAATTTTAGTTGTTAAACAGAAATTAAAGTGACGATAAGTAAAACTAGCATCATCTCCATCATCACATGCGGCAATTCATCGCAAGAATCGTGGCATATGGCGACACGCATCAGCACTTGAGCAAGCAACTACGACGCGCAAGTCCAACTATCTACCAACAACAGGCAATAGGGTGTGTCCAAGGCAATATAGGGCTGCACGATATATCACAGGTACGGAAACTAAAGCATCGCGACACAGATAGCAATAGATCAACAGGAGGGAATAAAGACTATAAAAGTAAGATAGGTAGAAAGGGGGAGATGCTCGCCTGAAAACATTGTCGAAGGTTTTCCCCGAAGATCGGGGCGAAGCTCACATCAACTCAACGGCCTTATCCGCGAAGAAGCAAAACACTAGAAGAAACACCGGATGCAATATTTAATAAAACGGCAGAAGATCGGCATGATGCATGTATGATGGATGACATGGCAAAGGTTCGATGCGATTAGGTCAGATTAGGCGGAACCGGGGTCCCGACATTTAATTAGTTGGTTCATGTTATTTATCTACCCCGCAATTTAAGTGTTGTTTAACATGGCCAAAATATATCACCGGTTCGCTATATCAATTTAAATGAGGCCACTATAAGGCTTGATTTGCCCGCATATGGGCCCCATATTTAGTTATTAGGTGAATCGGCATAAGGCCCCCAAACCACAGATATGCATGCAAGATGAATGGCAATTCAATATGCGACAAGGTTATATCATGTTTATAAAATAGGGTTCGAGGAAAGGGTTCACACATTAGGGTTCTCGACGATCTTGGGGTTCCGGGGGTTCAGGGTTCGACAGGGTCCAGGGTTCGACGGATTCGGGTCCAGGGTATAGGGTTCGATCTTGGCGTGACATTCTCGACCACCGGGGTAGGTCTTGTCGCAACCGGGAAGCAGGGCTTGGTTGGCGTCGGGGGCGCATCGGGTCCGCCCTGGTCTGTGCCGTTCTTGTCGTTGCGCGGATCTTGTCGGGTCCTCGAGTCGGGACGGTCTTGGCGTTTAGGGGGAAGTTCTCGGTGTTCCGGATCGGTCTCGAATCCATGAAGCAGATCTTGTCGGGGCCTCATGTCGGCCTTGTCCGCGGATGAACTTGTTTTGACGGTTCGATGTCGTTGCAGCGCTTGGCGTTGGCGGAATCGGTCTTCGGCGTCGGTTGATGGTCTTGTCGTACCGACGGTTCAGCCTTCGTGTGGCGATCTTGGGGGGTACCGGTGTCCTTGGTTTCCACGACGGCGGGCTTGTCCTTCGTGATGGCGAACTCGATGTCCCGAGAAGACCTTGGGGTGCCCACCTTGTTCATCTGTGGCCGGCATCGGTTGGTCTTGTCCGGGAGGAGACCTTGGCAGGATCAAGATCTTCTTTGGGTCGGGCCTCGGACCGAACTCGCCTCTCGAACGGCTTCGCTTGGCGATCGCGGTCGGTCTCAGCGGCACACGGGTCGAACAATGAGGCTCCTGGTGCAGCGAAGACGCAGGGGGGCTCGCGTCGGGCGTGACGGTCGGGCTCATGGGCGATCGTTCTCGCGGGCGGCGCCGGCTGCAGTGGGCGAGGCTGTGAGGCGGGGCCAAGCGGGCGGCGGAGCTGCCTGGTGGGGCTCGGCGGTGTGGATAGGGGACGGTGGTGAGGCGCGGAGCGAGAAGGCTCTGGCGGCTCCTTGGCGAGATGCGGGCGGGAGGACCGAGGCGAGGCGGCTGGTAGGCTGGGGAGCAGCCAGGGCTCCGCCGAGGCGCATAAGCTGAGGCGGACGAGGCCGAGGAAGGAGAGAGAAGGACGGCATGGCGACGCGGGCATCTCGGGAGGCCGTGGTGGCGTCGCCGACGGGCGCTGAGGAACGAGGCGGCATCGCAGCTGTCGGAGCCGAGGCGGTTGGCGCTCGGGCGGCGAGACGGCGAGGGAGGGACGGCATCAAGGAAGGGCGGCGCGCTGGGAGGCGCGGCCAAGCGGGGGACAGTCGGGCGGAGGCGTGGTGGGGGAGCGACGGCAGGAGTGCATGGGAGCTGGCTGAGGCCAAGGAGGAGGGCTCAGCGGAGGCGAGGATCTGGGCCAGCGGAGGCTGGGGTTGCGGGAGCAGCGACGGTGGTTCTCGGGCGAGCGGCGGGTGGAGAGAAAGGGCCTGCGGGGAAGAGAGGAAAAGGTGGGGGGCACGCGGGGTCGGCCGGCGTGTGGGCCCAGGGGCGCGGGACCGGGTGGAATGGAAGGGGCAGGTGGCTTGGTGGTGGACCAAGTGGGCGGGTCCAGGGGAAGTTGGGGAAAGTGGGGTTGGTAGGGCCCAGCGGCCAGGGGCGGTGAGTGTGCTGCGCGAGGTGTGCGTGTGCTGTGTGTTGTGTTGGCGTGTGTGGGGCTGGGGAGGGTGAGTGCTGAGAGAGAGAGGTGAGGGAGGAGAGAGAGGGGGCTGGCCACGTGTCAGGGAGTGATTGGGGGGTGGGGGTGGTTCAGCTGAGGTGGCGAAGTCTGATAGGAGGGGGTGAGGTGGCTGGGAAGGGTGGGTAGGACTATTGGTAGGTTTAGGATTAGATGGGGCAGATAGGTGGACCGTTTTAAAAATCTGGGGCAGTCGTTCGGGTCGGGTTGGCCCGTTCGACTGCCCCTACTAAAATAAATAAAACTTTTATTTGATTTAAACGGGCCGTCTGCAAACCGATAGCGGCCAAAACAAAATATTCCGGGGACCCGGTTTTGGCGTTTGAATAAAAGACGGGGCGTTTTATAAAACAAAACGGGCTTTGCGAAAATAGTTTTGGCAAACAATGCATGATGATGACGATGCGATGCACAAATTCAACGCGATTTTCTAGTAGTGATTTTGCGGGATGCCACAATATATTCCCTTCGTCTCGCGATATTTTACTTGCCCGAGATTCGATCGTTGCATGGCCATACCTAGTTCAATCTCGTTCACGGCAAGTACTTTACTGCTCCATAATCCGATATCACTTTGTGATTAACTCCTTAACCACATGCTTGCAAGCGGTGTTGATATCGACACGAAAGTGGGCCCAAGTATATCTCTCGACTTGGGAGGACAAATCCCATCTCGATACATACAACCCAATGATACTTTCCGATCACCAGAGAGACACCTTTATGATCACCCTTTCATAGGATGACGTTTGATGACCTCAAAGCTTTCTTCCGATACCAGGGAGTTGTATTATCTCATGGTCTAAGGAATACAATATTTGACATAAGAAAACCTCGCAAAGATGAACACGATGAAACGATCTAATTGCTTCGCTTAGTTTGGGTCTGTCCATCATATCATTCTCCCAATGATATGATCTCATTATCAATTGACAACTCATGTCTATGGTTAGGAAACCTTAACCATCATTGATCAATGAGCTAGTCCTTAGAGGCGCATTGTGGACACGGTGTTGTTCACAAACCACACAAGTATTAATGTTTCCGCTTAATACAATTCTAGCATGGAATATAAACTTTATCATGAACAAGAATTATAATAATAACTTCTTTATTATTGCCTCTAGGGCATAATTCCAACAAAATATAAGTAGTTAAGTGTTGTTTGGTGATTGTGTACCTCGTATTTATTTTTAGACGCTAGTATCAATCCGGGCTACGACGAGGAGGAATTCTACGAAGACGAGGATGAGAACTTCGACCACCTTACCAATCAAGGCAAGCTATTCTATCTAAGAAAGCAATATATACTAAGCATGTTAGACCATGCAAGCCTTATTATGCATACCTTTAGGACACTATGTTGAGTATACCATTTTCCCAGTTTTACTTGCAAGATTTGCCTTTCTTTCTTTTATTAAAGTTGTTCAAGTAGTAATTAATTGGTGATCCTTGGAACATTAGGAAGGATGCCATCAAGAGCTTGGAACTTGATATAGGTAGAAATACTAGTTGATACCCCTCAAATAGTGACACCCCCATTTGATAGATGCTAGTGCTAAATTAAACTTGATCACTAGATGGGAACAAATGATTATGAAAACCTTGGAATGATGAGTCATTCTATTGAAATGTTTTGACATGTGTTATGGACACAATGTCTTGAATATGATGGTGAAGGAAGTATGTGACTTGACTTTGATAAAAACTGATGGTTGGGTTCGGATGTGATACCATTCCAACGTTTACCGTACAACCATAATGCCCGAATTTGGGTAGGGCTTGACTGGAAGTTTATATGTCTTAGTATGGGTTCCCTCGCGGAACGAGGTGAGCTGAGGCTACCTTGTGAATGTGACTGTCCACCTATGTAGTGCCCAAGATGACAAATGGTCATGGTTGGGAGGCCAAACTCATAGGGGAGGTGCCTATACTAGGGTGTGTAATTGAAAGGTTAGGATTGATTATCTGCATACCAAGTATGATGATTCAGGATTGTTCCCGACGGATGTATCGAATGTTGTGGTGAAAGTGTACCACCTCTATAGAGTGTCAAACTATTCGAATAGCCGCGTCCGCGGTTATGGACAGTTGGATGGACATACTGTTCCGTTGTCAGATGTTTTCCAAAATGACCCGTGACTTGAATGATGACTTTGACTTGACCCCACAAGTTGTGGAGATGAAGCTAGGTTCCCACCTAAGCAACTTAGACAACTAAAGTTAGGTTTTATTACTAGATACTGGTTGAAATAAAATTGGCTTATGGCAAACAAACCTAGAGCTTAAGATTCCTATTAGAATGGCCTTACTACTTTAGTGAAAGTTTGCGAGTACTTCAAAGTACTCATGGCTTTATCCCTGGCCATTCCCATGGCCAGACTATGAAGGAGACTACGAGGAGGATGGAAAATAGGACATTTATGATAACTAGGATCATCTCCCACCGTCAGCATTGCCTGTGACCCTAAAGATGGAGCCTCGACCACGCTACTATTATTATTCCACTGCTTTGATTGTAATCAGACTTGATCATGAGATCAACTATTTGTAAGACTTATGGTTTGTAATGGATGATGAACTATGCTACCAATCTGTTATGTCTCACAAAAATGGTAATCCTGGGATTCCGATGAATGGCATAACAGACATCTGGGATTAAAAATGCGGGTGTTGACAAAAACCCCTAAAATTCCGTTGGCTAAGTATTTACAGAGAATTCCTGCTCCAAACCACTAGTCAATATCTTCTACTCCTCGTTGGGATTGACACTCCTATTTATTGAAAGTACTATGATCCACCCCCTATACTTGTGGGTCATCACACAGTACAAGCTCACCAAAGGGAACCTGATTGTTGCAAAAGATAACATGGTTTCAGTTTTGTATCATGCATGTTAATGCTAAGATTTATGTTGCTTGTGTCAATGCATTACAAAAAGAGGATGCTTGTGATTTATAGCACAAGAGACTTGGGCACATGAGTGAGAAGGGGATGATAATGCTAGTGAATAAAAATCTGAGGTGTTCACATCAAGAAATGTTTAGATTGTTTAGTGGGGAAGCAACACATGGTTGCGTTCAAGAGTCAACCTCCTCACAAGAAGCCCGAGGTGTTGGACTTGGTATATTTGATGTTTGAAAAATTTTGGTGAGGTCATTGGGTGGAGCAAAGTACTTTGTCACATTTATTGATGACTTTTCCAGGAAGGTTTGGGTCTATGTTCTGAAGAACAAACATCAAGTACTAAGTGTATTTAAGCAATTCCAAGTCTCTGTTGAGAGAGAAACTGAGAAGAAGATCAAGTGCAACCGCACTAATAATGGGGGATAGTATATTGACCCATTTGATGCCTATTGCAAGGAGCAGGGAATTAGGCACCAATTTACTCCTCAGGAGAAACCATGGGTGAATGGTCTTGTTGAGAGGGTGAACAAGACAATTGTTGAGAGAGTTAGATGCTTGCTATCGAGTGCAAAGCTGCCTAAACATTATTGGGGTGAGGCTTTGTCGACTACAGTTTATCTTATTAACCTCTCACCAAGTTATTCATTGCAGGGAGATGTTCCAAACATGGTCTTTTATGAAAAGGACGTCTCGTATGAGCACGTGAAGGTTTTCGGTGCAAGGACTTTATTCATATCCCTCAAGATGAAAGGTCAAAGCTTGATTCAAAGATACGACCGTGTATATTTCTTGGCTATGGAGGTGATCAGTTCGACTATAAGTTATATGATCCAATAGCAAGAAAGGTTATGAGAAGCCGTGATATTGTGTTTGTTGAAGACCAAACAATTGAGGATATTGTGAAGACAAAGGTGCATGTTCCAGAGCATGTTTCGGTACATGTTTCTCCTTAAAATCAGCAGCAAGATAGATCTGATTCTGACCTAGTTCCTATAGATTCATCTCAACAAGAAGCTGAAGATGATGCTGCAGAAGATGTGCAATATGATTCACATAGTAGTATAGGTGAGGATACTTCCCAACAGCAAGAGTATGATGCTGAAAAAGATGATCATGATCAGCAAGCACCTGAACCAGATAGTCCACCAGCTGCTCCACTCAGACGATCTAGCAGAGGCCATGTTCCTTCCACTAGGTACAACTCAGACCAATATGTGGTGTTATTGTCTGATGGTTCAAAACCTGAGTGCTTTCAAGATGCAATGAAAGATGGGAACAAGGAGTGGAAAAAGCAAGCTATGCAAGAAGATACGGATTCCTTGCATAAGAGTCATACTTATGAGTTAGTGAAGTTGCCCAAGGGAAAAAAGTTCTAAAGAACAAGTGGGTTTATAGAATCAAGCAAGAAGATCACACATCATATCCAAGGTACAAGGCTAGGCTATTTGTAAAAGGATTCAGCCAGAGAAATGGTATTGAATTTGTTGAAATATTTTCTCCAGTGGTGAAGATGATATCAATTTGATTGATCCTTGGCATGGCAGCAAGTCTCAACTTGTAGGTTGAGCAAATGGATGTGAAGACAACTTTCCTTCATGGAGATTTGGAGGAAGTTATATGGAGCATCCTAAGGGGTTTCTTGTTAAAGTCAAAGAAGACCATGTGTGCAAATTGAAGAAAAGTCTCTATGGCCTAAAACAAGCAATGAGACAATGGTACATGAAGTTTGAATCTGTCATGGGGGATCAAGGCTACAAGAGGTATAGCTCAGACCATTGTATATTTATTCATAGGTTCTCAGGTGATGATTTTATCATGTTATTGCTCTATGTTGATGATATTTTTGATTGTTGGCAAGAATGATGTCTCTAGGATTGTTAGGCTAAAGAAAGAGTTGAGCAAAAGTTTTACCATGAAATATTTGGGTCTAGCAAAGTGTATTCTTGGCATGAGAATTGAGAGAGACAGAAAATCCAACAAATTGTACTTGTCTTAAGAGAAATACATTAATAAGGTACTTCGCAAGTTCAAGATGGACAAGGCAAGGGAAGTGAGTTGTCCACTCGCAGCTCATTTCAAGTTGAGTAAAAAACAATGTCCCTCCATTGAAGAGATGAAAAAGGAAATGCAAAAAGTTCCTTATGCTTCGGCTGTTGGGAGTTTGATGTATGCTATGGTGTGCACATGACCTGACATTGCTCAAGTAGTTAGTACTGTGAGAAGATTTATGTCTAATCCAGGAAGACCACATTGGTAAGCCGTAAAGTGGATTTTCAGGTATCTCCGCGACAACACTAATATTAAGCCTTGCTTTGGTGGTAGTGAGCCCAAGCTGATTGCATATTTAGATTCATACTTGGCTGGAGATGTCGATGGAAGGAAGTCTACTTCAGGTTATTTGATTACACATTCAGGGCGAGTAGTGGCATGGCAAAGAAGGTTGCAAACGTTTGTGGCATTGAACACAATTGAGGCCGAATTCATCGCAGTAACTGAGGCGATCAAGGAGCTATTGTGGGTGAAACGATTGACTTGTGAGCTTGGTTTTGAGTAAGACAAGTATGTGTTGTTTTGTGATAACCAAAGTGCCATTCACCTGAGTAAGAATGTAAGTTTTCATTCAAGGTCAAAACATATTGATATTCGCTGTCATTGGATTCGAGATGTGCCGAATTTCAAGCAAATACAAATTGAGAAGGTGCAGATGACAATGGGGTTGATATTTTGACCAAGGTGGTGACAAGAGGAAAGCTTGAGGTATGCTGCTGGCTCGCTAACATGACTGCCGGTTGGCAGTGAGACCCTCCATGATGGAGGTGTGTTGGCAGCCCAACATCATCCCGTGAAAGTCCAACACGTTTCAACCGTTGATTGACGTTTGTATCCAACGACTGAGATGCTCCTTGGGAGAGGAGTAGAAAAGAAAACCTAGGCTGTGACTAAATCAGAAAGAGAGCAAGTAAGAGAAGCAAACCAATGTGGCTGCTGCTGAGAGAGGGTGAGAGACAATTTAGTCAGTGTAGCATCAGATTTGGAAACAGTTTAGTCAGTTCATACTACTGCGATTTCAGCACAGAGCAGCTTTGGTAGACGAACAGTTTGGGCAGACAAACGGTGTCCGATTGAGCTGAAATTTAACATGTATGTTGGGTACTCATATGTCAGCTTGTCTAGTAAATTTGGTGCTGATTGGATATGCGGTTTAAGAGCAGTTTGCTGTAATCTTCATTTCAAGTTGTTGTTGTTGTTGTTGTTGTTGTTGTTGTTGTTGTTGTTGTTGTTGTTGTTGTTGTTGTTGTTGTTGTTGTTGTTGTTGTTGTTGTTGTTGTTGTTGTTGTTGTTGTTGTTGTTGTTGTTGTTGTTGTTGTTGTTGTTGTTGTTGTTGTTGTTGTTGTTGTTGTTGTTGTTGTTGTTGTTGTTGTTGTTGTTGTTGTTTCTGATTGTTGTTGTTGTTGTTGTTGTTGTTGTTGTTTCTGATTGTTGTTGTTGTTGTTGTTGTTGTTGTTGTTGTTGTTGTTGTTGTTGTTGTTGTTGTTGTTGTTGTTGTTGTTGTTGTTGTTGTTGTTGTTGTTGTTGTTGTTGTTGTTGTTGTTGTTGTTGTTTTTTTTTCTTGTTGTTGTTGTTGTTGTTGTTGTTGTTGTTGTTGTTGTTGTTGTTGTTGTTGTTGTTGTTGTTGTTGTTGTTGTTGTTGTTGTTGTTGTTGTTGTTGTTGTTGTTGTTGTTATTTATTTGTTGTTGTTGTTTATTTGTTGTTGTTGTTGTTGTTGTTGTTGTTGTTGTTGTTGTTGTTGTTGTTGTTGTTGTTGTTGTTGTTGTTTATTATTTATTGTATTGTTGTTGTTGTTGTTGTTGTTGTTTATTGTTGTTGTTGTTGTTGTTGTTGTTGTTGTTGTTGTTGTTGTTGTTGTATTATTGTTGTTGTTGTTGTTGTTGTTGTTGTTGTTGTTGTTGTTGTTGTTGTTGTTGTTGTTGTTGTTGTTGTTGTTGTTGTTGTTGTTGTATTGTTATTTGTTGTTGTTGTTGTTGTTGTTGTTGTTGTTGTTGTTTATTGTTGTTGTTGTTGTTGTTGTTGTTGTTGTTGTATTGTTGTTGTTGTTGTTGTTGTTGTTGTTGTTGTTGTTGTTGTTGTTGTTGTTGTTGTTGTTGTTGTTGTTGTTGTTATTGTTGTTGTTGTTGTTGTCGTTGTTGTTGTTGTTGTTGTTGTTGTTGTTGTTGTTGTTGTTGTTGTTGTTGTTGTTGTTGTTGTTGTTGTTGTTGTTGTTGTTGTTGTTGTTGTTGTTGTTGTTGTTGTTGTTGTTGTTGTTGTTGTTGTTGTTGTTGTTGTTGTTGTTGTTGTTGTTGTTGTTGTTGTTGTTGTTGTTGTTGTTGTTGTTGTTGTTGTTGTTGTTGTTGTTGCCGTTGGCAACGTGCTGAGTGTGTTGTACAACTCTAGATGTTCTAGAGTAGACTTTATATCGAGGTTTTTTATAGTGAAGCTCGCCTGGACCGGTTGGTTCACATCCTGGTTTTTTTCTCCTCACCTTGAGGAGGGTTTTTCACGTAAATTCTTGTGTCACCTGTGCATGTGCTCGTTGTTTTATTTTCACCGTATATCTATTGATTGAAGCTCCTCGGGGTTCACCGCAGGCACCGGGGATTGCAGGACTAATTTTCTCTCCGAATGAAGCTTATGTGGTCACACAAAAACAATTTTTGCAGGTTTCACAATACCAGTATACTTCCTACACATCTGAGTTAGGTTTTGTCAACACACTAATCATGTATCGCATTATGATTTCTAGGCATACGAATGAAGCTTCTCGCACACTATAATCAACAATGTGCTTCCAACATTAATGCATTATTATGTTTGAACCATTTGAATTCCATTTTGGTACCTCCAAACGTTTTGTGAAATATATCACTTACCCATGACACAAATTTGTGTATACTACATCCAAGAAAATCAATTCAGCATGGAAACATTGTTCAAGAGTCCAGTACGTCCACACACACATATTTTGATATGTTTAAAATACCGTAACTATGTTTAGATTGAAGCAAAATTCGGTTGCAATGGAAGCAAGATTCACTTGCAAAGTAAGCAAAATTTAAATAATGACGAAACAAAAAAATGGTGCTACCGACGGAAGCAAATCTGCACGCTGGAAATTTTGCTAGAGTTGTTATTTTCCTTCATAACAGGATCTGATCTCGAAAAATCCCCAAGAGTTATTTGGGGAACAGATAATTCGTATCCCACTAATTAGGGGTTTGTTGAGGAAGGTTAGCATTACTATGGCGGTTTTGCTATTTCTCAGACGTCTGAGAAATACAGACGTCTGAGAAATAGTTATTTCTCAGTCATCTTGTTCACCGTTGGATTTTAGTTCCAAGATTCGATTGAGCTATTTAGTTGTAGTTTTTTTTAAAAAACCATGCATGTTTCTATTTGATTGAGTCAGCCACGTCAGCCGACTCGCCTGAAATGTAGGCATTCCCGAAGCATGCAAATTGAGAATCCGAGTCCATCCTACTCCCGATCGTATCACTGGTCCGATGGGAGCCATATACCGACGCCGATTCCGCGTTGAATTATTCTGATTTTTTTTCTTTTGTTTTGAGGATATATAAGGCTACAAATCAGCGCCATCACCCTGACCTGCCTGACGCGATCACACGGCCACCCTAAACGCCGCCGCCGCCGCAGCCCTGCGAGACGCGACCACACCGCCGCCTCTTAGCCGCAGCCCTGCACGCCAGCCGCCTTAACCCCTGTACGCCACCGCCGCTGCACCCGCCCGTCCCCTACACCCAGCTGGACGGCGTCCTGAGCCTCCAAGGCTTTCGGCTCCTCCAAGGTTGTGTTCCTCTCCGAGATTCAAACTTTACCACAATAGATCTGGGATGATGCCTATCGATCAGTGTTTCATTCACGCTTGAGGCTTCCTTGGCTGACTTGAGAGAGAAACAAGATCAGAGTACTATTGCAGAAATAGAGGTTATTTTCCTCATTTTCACCCAAAATTCAACTGTTTAATTGGATCCTTGTTTGATTTAGCAGGTTTTGATTCTCTTGATCCGCCATGTGGTTCCATGAGAAAGTGATATAGCAATGTTCCGTCTCAACCTTTTTACTGACAATTTGTTGAAATACATTCACATTGACTTTATATATTCTTAAATGCAGGGAGGAAATAAATACTTTACAAGGAAGGAATTACATGTGCTTTAGGCTTTGTTTGGTTATTCCACTTCCCAAGTGGATTGAAGTGGATTGGGGAGTATTAGGAGGGATTTTGACTTAGATGGGATTTAGGCTTTGTTCGGTCATTTGAACTTCACATTTGTATAGACTGGAGCTGGAAAGACTAAAAGAATAGGGGTAAATATAAAAATCCTTGGGTAAATTTATTTGATGCGTACTCAATGTATCACTTCAGTTTTTTGCTTTAAGTATTAATTCGGATGTTGACAGGGGCATTTATCGGGGTGTGGGTTTGCATCTTCCCAACCACTAATATTTTAACAACCGTTAAGATGATATGTGCATGCCTATTTTATTGTAAAATTGCATCAAATTGTTATTATCAATTTTCAGTTATAGCTGAGGGATTACATGCTACATCGAGAATCAAAAGCTGCAACCTCCTTTACCCGAGAATGTGATAATATGTTATTGAGTTATAATGTGATAATGCATTAAGCTGTTGTGATTTCTCTAATTTCTTATTGTGAATTCTATTCTTGATATTCTGGGATGCTATATACTAATTATTGTTTTAATATCGGCACAGATGAGATTGCTAGATTTAGTGACACGCTTCGGAATCCTTTGTCAGTTTTGCGAGCATGTGCAGCTTTTGCTCCGCTTCAGGCTGGTTCTGTTTTATCCACGTCAACTTTGAGTCTAATAAGGGTTGTCTTGCTGTAGTAACCTGTCTTATTCATGCATGTGGGGCATGCCTAATGAGTAATTACAAATACAACGACTTTCTCAAGTTTCCAACACGTAATGATGCACTCTCCTATCAGCAGTTATCAACTAAAGCCGCTATCATATAATATGTTTAGTCATGCTTGTGCCTATCTCTAGGCTTAGGGCCATTGTTTGTCCCTTCACTCTCCATTATTCAATTCTTATTCATCTAGCTTCATGATATTTACGTGAAGTAAATGATCAATGCATATTCGAATCTTGTTGTGATACTGTATTCTCATGACTAGTGTCTCTAACAATGCAGTTCACTATCCCGGGTGGTTGACATGCTGTGCACCATGCAGACCTACTTCAGAAGGCTGGGGCATGGTCCTGTGGTTGGCAACCGCAGCGTCAATGGCTCCTATCAAAGATGAAATCTTCGCACGGATTGTCCTGCGGAATTTGGAGCTCCACCAAGCAGGGCCTTCAACATAGAAGGAAATTTGTACCGGTCATGGCCCCTAACCAGTGTAAGCTGCTTATCCATTTTACTCACGCGGCCAGCCACCTCACATCTAGGGTTTAGTGGTCGGTGTTGCTTTAAGCTCTACGGAATTTAAGCGGCAATTACTGTTCAGTGGCTCCATGAATTCTGCCTGCCCCCTTGTAGTGGCGTTTTTCTTCTCTGTGACTGTTTTTCTCCCGAATGCTTAATGGTTGTTTGGTTGTGGTGGCAGGAGAAGGGTGAAGACGAGGAGATGCCGCAGGCTTGTGCTGATTTTAGTATTGCAGCTGCCACCGAGGTAACCAAGGAATTATAATAACTAACTAAATCTGCACACTAGTCCCTACAGCTGCAAGTTGCCTCTAACCTGGTTGCAACTTTGGGAATATAGCTATTGACTTTGCAGTAATCATTTTTCTATGCAAACTACTCAAAGCATGACCTCGTCAGTTGGAGCTTATAAACAGGGAGTCGAGTGATCAGAGTATAGGCCCACGCTCCTTCAGAATGGGCAATAAATCTTGAGATTCCTCTCCATGCATTGGTCACACACCTAATTGCGTGATTAGAAGACAGGATTTACCGTGGGAGGAGGGGGTTACACCCTCAATTATTGCGAGCAGTTGACGCATACACGCCTAGCGGTTTTGGAAATTCATGTTTTTAGTAGCGCGTCTAATAAACTGGCCCGGAGGGAGTATCTACCTTAGTAGTGCATGGCTTGCACCAACAAGGAGCATTTATGTTCAGTACTTTAGAAACTGAACAAGAGCAAGGTTGGTAGTGAAACCAAAATCACTAGCTGCAGAAATAAACAAACAACACTAATAGTAAACTCTGAATTAATGGACGTTTCTGTAACAATGAACCCAACTAGATATACAACTAGAACAAGGTAGATAGGGTAAACAGTGTTGAGGTACGCACGTGGAGCTAGTTACTAAGCATGCACAAAAATGTTGTGTTGATCACTACGACGCGGTTGGCAGCTAGTTCCTTCTTTCGGCTCACCTCCACCATCTTCTCCATCTCCACATCCATCTCCTTAAGACTATCCTTGAGGATAGACACCCTCGACTCGAGGTCTCTCAACTGCTTCGCAACACGAGCATGCCCCAGCTTCACCTCCTTGTCCCTTAGGCATCACTGATGTCCATGAGAGAGAACTGAGGAGGCCAAGAAGGTCGTTGACGCCCCAGCGCATGAAGACGACATCCATGTGATGAATAAGTCTCTGTACTGTTGGTCTTTGTGGGGCTGTAACACACATGGTCCTTGTAGCAAGGACGGGCAGTTAGGAGCAGCAAGGACCAAGCATCCTTGACTGCTTTTAGGCAGCATCTTAGACTAGCATCTTAGACTAGCATCTTGGACTAGCATTTAGCATATTCTTGGCTGACTAGCAGCCTATAAATATGTATCCCCAACCCCTATGGTTGGCATGGCATTTGTGTGTGAGTTTGTGCGAGAAATAAAACCAGAAAATTGCCCCAACTCCTAGTGTCATCCCCTCTCTTCAATGAGAGTAAATCTAGAGATCCTATCAAGTGGTATCAGAGCGAGGTTGTCTTGTAGGCTGAGTGTTTCCTGCTCATCCCCTTCACCGGGTGTCTGGCAGCCCCAATGACAAGTCAGCAGCTCAAGCTGTCCCTGGTGGCCTCTCTCCTTCCGCAATGATCGGCGGCGGCTTAGCGGCTTCTCCCTCCACGCAACAGCCCCGGCCAGCCATGTCCCAGTCGCTCTCGGCACTCGGCTACCTCGGCGTCGGCGTCGGCAGGAGGCAGCTTCGCCGCAGCGAAGGCGTGGCGGCGGCGGCAGCCGTTATGGCGGCACCAGGCGTCAAAGTGGCGGCGGGCGGCAGCGGCGAGCGGAAGCGGCGGCGGCGGCGGTGGAGGCATCACGTCTGGCAGCAGAGGCCCGAGCTCGCTGGCGGCGGCTCCATTTCAGCGGAAGCGGCGACAGCCCACGCGGCGGATGGCGCGGTGGGCGGCGAGCATGCGGTGGCGCTGCGAGGAGGTGAAACGCGCGGTGGCGCTCAGAGGAGGCGCGCGCTGCGGTGGCGCTCAGGAGGCGGCGCGACGGCGGTGGCGCTCGAGGAGGCGCGCGGCGGCGGCGAACGACCAAGACCGTGGCCTCTACGAGGTCCGGGTGGTCGAGGACGTTGGTCCCGGTCTTGGGTGGCCTACCTCACCAAAACCAACTACGTCGAGTGGGCGCGGTCATGAAGGTCCGGCTCAGTGCGACACATGTGGGAGGCGATCCAGATGCCAACGTCGACCACCATGACGATCGACGGCTGGGCGCCCTCGCCGTTGTCCCGCCCGAGATGCGCTTCGCTTTCAACAAGCGGACGCCAAGGAGGCTGGAGGCCATCGCGGCGTCGCGCATCGGCGGCCGTGCTCGCAAGGCGCTCTGCGAGCACTCCGCGAGTGGGATGACACGGCTTTCAAGCCAGGTGAGGACATCGACGACTTTGCCCTCCGTCTCAACACTTTGCTGCAGAAGATGGAGCGGTTCGGCGACGCCACCTACAACGAGGAAAAGGCTGTCGAGAAGCTTTTTCGCTGCGTCCCCACGAAGTACAGGCAGATAGCTCGCTCGATCGAGTCCCTGCTGGACCTCAGCACGATGTCGATCGAGGAGGCAATCGGTCGCCTCAAGGTCGTCGACTTCGACGAGCCAGAGCTTCCCTCGGGTCCATCACCACTTTGGGAAGCTGCTCCTCACTCGAGCGGTGGGGCCGCCACGGTGGCGGGAAGAAGGGAGTCCTCTTCCGCATCGGGCCGCGGTAGCGCAAACCGCGCAAAGCGCAAAGACGGCCAGGTCGGTGCAAGGTGGCGCCATGAGGTGCCGGGAGGCACGGCGAGCAAGTTGGCCCAAGATGACGCCGCCACAATCTGGCCGGCAGCCATGGGCCAAGGAGTGTCGGCGACCAGCAGCGGCCAGCCCGTCGCCTGGCGGAGAGGAGGGCGGCTTTGTTCATGGCTCATGCGAGCATCGAGCTACGCTCTGCGGCACCAAGCTACGGCCTCCCCTCCACCTCGACGAGCCAAAGGCACACGCCCTTCTCGGCGATGGCTCCCGACCGAAAGACTGGCGGTGGTGCCTTGACACCGGCGCCACCCACCACATGAGTCAGCGGGAGTTCTTCCGAGCTCGACTCCGGCGTGCGAGCTCCGTCAGTTTGGAGATGCCTCCGCCGTGGAGATTCAGGTGTCGGCTCGTCATCTTCGCCGCCAGACCGGAGAGCACGGATGCTCACCGGTGTCTACTACATCCTGACCGAGGAACTCCATCATCGGCTTGGGACGTGGATGAGAACGGCTCGCGCGTCTTGATCGAGCACGGGATCCTGCGTCACAGGATCGCCATCGCCGCCTTCTTGCCAAGGTAACTAGAGCGCAAATCGGCTCTATGTCCTTGATGTGCGGTGCACAGCCCCTGCCTCGCCGCCCGTCGGGGCACGAGGCGTGGCAGCACGAGCGCCGGGCACCTTCACCGAGGCTCAGGCGGCTCGGCGGCAGGAGATGGTGCGAGGCATGCCGTGCCTCGAACACGTGGAAGCGATTCTGCGACGTCTGCGTGGTGACGGGCGGGCGACTCCCTTCCCAGAAAGCGAGCTTGAGCTAAGGAAGCTCGAGCTCGTGCGAGGACTTGTGTGGACCGGTGACTCCGGCCACCGGGAGGGCAGCGCTTTCACATTGCTCGTCGATGACTTCTCCGCTACATGCGGGTGGTGCTTCTCGGCAAGGGAGAAGCGGCGGACGCCATCAGCGTCGCAGTTCTGCGGCGGGCGGTCGGCGCAAGCTGCAGCGTCTTGCTGCAGACAGCGGCGAATTCACGACAACTGAATTCGCGTCGTCTTGCTGATGAGGGCATTCAGCGCCACTACTCGCCCCTTCGGCCCGAGCAGGCGTCGTCGAGCGGCGCAACAGACGGTTGTGGGGATGGCGGGCCCTCCTCAGCAGAGGATGCGGCTGTCTTACGGGAGGCGGTGCGGCGACCGTCTACATCCTCAACCGCCACCCACGAAGGCACTTGGCGGCAAGACGTACGAGGCTTGGCATGGGCGCAAGCGGCGGTCTCCACTTACGGGTCTTGGTGCCTCGCGTTCGCCAAGGAGCTCGGCCACATCGGCAAGCTCGACGACAGGAGCACTCCGGGAGTGTTCACCGGCTACGCGGAGGGCTCGAAGGCCTACCGCATCCTCGACCCGAAGACACAGCGTGTGCGCACGGCGCGAGATGTTGTGTTCAACGAAGGCGAGGTGGGCGTGGGACAAGGCGGTGGGCGGCGGCTCGACCGGCGTGACGACTTCATTGTCGATACGTCCACTTCGAGGAGCCGGGAAGCGGCGGCTCCTCCTCGGCAGCGTCTACCTCGATTCCCAAGTCTCCATCTGTCCGGTGGGTCATCACCGGCGGCACCACACCGCCGACGCCACCGACGCCACGTGCTCCAGCGCAAAGATCACCTCCGGCACGTCTACTCGGCACCGGCGGTCACACCTCCGGGCACGTCTACACAAGGCCACCGGCTCGAGCGCAGCCGGTGGAGTTCGCTTCCTTCGCTTCTGACGAGGAGCGCGATCGGCGTATTCGACGGCGAGCCGTTGCGGTACCGTCGATGGAGGGTCTTCGGCGACCAGCGGTCGGGACGGTGCCACGCAACTGGAGGCGAAGCGCAACTTGCATGTGACGACGGTGAGCCTCGGTCTTTGCGAAGCGGAGCAAGACGCGGCATGGCGAGCCGCGATGCGATTGGAGATGGATGCGGTTGAGAAGAACCGCACTGGAGCTCGTGACCTCCTCGAGGTCACCGGCGATCACCCTTAAGTGGGTGTTCAAGCGAAGAGGATGAATCCGCGCCATCGTCAAGCACAAGGCTCGCTTGGTGGCCCGAGGTTTCTTGCGGCGGAGGGGTCGACTTGACGACGCCTTCGCTCTGTGCGCGGATGGAGTCCGTCGACTCCTCCTGCGCTAGCTTCGGGAGGCTGGCGCGTCCATCACATGGATGTCAAGTCGCCTTCCTCAGCGGCGACTTGAAGGAGGTCTACGTCAGCACCGGATTTGCGATTCTGGCCGGAGGGCAAGGTACTTCGCTCACGCAAGGCTCTCTATGGTTTCGGCGGGCACCAAGGGCATGGGCATGGTGGACTCCACGCTCAAGACGATGGGCTTCGGGCAAAGCCCGCGAGGCAGGCCGTCACCGACGGGCAATGGAGGAAATGCCATTGGTAGGTGTCTCGTCGACGACTTGGTCATCACCGCACCAAGGATGCGGAGGTGGCGTTCAAGGAAGAAATGAAGGCCGCCTTCGGATGAGTGATCTGGGGCTCCTCTCCTTCTACACGGGATCGAGGTGCACCAGACCACTCGGGATCACGCTTGACGGACCGCCCTCGCTAAGCGTCGTTGAGCTCGCCGGGCTCACGATTGCAACCCAGCTCTCACCCGATGGAGGAGAGGTCGAAACGAGCATGACGACGGCCTGGCGGAGGAGGTGGGCGCTTCTGATCGGCGTCTTGTGGGGAGCCTTCGCTACCTCGCCCACACACGGCCGGACTTGGCATTCTCCGTCGGCTATGTTAGTCGGTTCATGCAGCGACCGACGACGGAACACCAGCAGGCTGTGAAGAGGATCGTCCGCTATGTTGCGGGGACTCTCGACCACGGCCTCTACTACCCTAGGTGCCTGAGGCGGCACTGCCGTCGAATACTGACGGCGACCACGCCCGGCGACATCGACACCAGCAAGAGCACAAGCGGGATCCTCTTCTTCCTCGGCAAGTGCCTCGTGAGTGGCGGTCGATCAGCGGTGGTGGCCATGTCCGGTGCGAGGCGAGTACATAGCGGCCTCCACTGCACCGCGCCGCCCTCAGCTTGCTTTCGATCGCTGGTGATCTCCTCGGTCGAGACACCGGTAGCGGTGACTCATGGTGGACAGCAAGTCCGCCTGCCTGGCGAAGAACCCGTGTTCCACGAACGGAGCAAGCACATCCGAGTGAGGTACCACTTCATCACGCTGTTTGGATGACGGAGCATCACGGCGAGCTACATCAACACCAAGGATCAGCTTGCACTGCTCACCAAGCCTCTTGGGCGGATCACGTTCCTTGGACTCTGCTCCGAGATTGGGATGGTCGATCTTCCCACAAGACAACGCACAAGACTTAGGGGAGAATGATGAATAAGTCTCTCTTGTTGGTCTTTGTGGGCTGTAACACATGGTCCTTGTAGCAAGGACGGGCAGTTAGGAGCAGCAAGGACCAAGCATCCTTGACTGCTTTTAGGCAGCATCTTAGACTAGCATCTTAGACTAGCATCTTGGACTAGCATTTAGCATATTCTTGGCTGACTAGCAGCCTATAAATATGTATCCCCAACCCCTATGGTTGGCATGGCATTTGTGTGTGAGTTTGTGCGAGAAATAAAACCAGAAAATTGCCCCAACTCCTAGTGTCATCCCCTCTCTTCAATGAGAGTAAATCTAGAGATCCTATCACCATGCCCATGGGCTTGAATGACTCTAGGGTCTTCTTCCACCCCAAAAGGTCCTCGAGGGAAGCAGCAAACGAGGGAGGCCCTGATGGCCCCCAAGAATGTTACTCGTCTTCCACTATCATCGTTAAAATGAGCATGGGGCTTATCTGTTTCGGCAGATGCCCGTGGACAAACGCCTTTTGTGCCCGGAAGATGTCGTAGTATATCCTTTGCAGGTGATTAGGGAGTACTCCGTTGCTAACGACCTTACTGTTGCAGACGACGATTTTGAAGTTCACGAGCCTTTTCGCAGTGAAGAAATCACCGGTGTCTGGACCATGAGATATGATGCTACCGCCTGCTGCCTATCCGCTCGCTAGGTTGCGCTTAGCAGATTTGGAACTTGTTTACTCCTCTCTTCCTCTACAAGATAAGAAATCACAATCGAACTTGTTAGTCTATTTCAATAAGATTTTTCTTGACTCGGCCATCCGTTCAAAAACTTGTTTTATAAGGATTTGAATAGGAAAAATGTCTAAAATTGAAGCTATTTGAAATGATTGAATGTTGTACTGTACCTCTGGCTGAAAATCATCATCCTTGTCTCTTTCCCTTACTACTGGTGTTGCCCTTGTGAACAAATAATTTTTTTGCTCCATCTTGCTCTTGGCAAATTTGGAATATGGTGGGTCTCTTCCTCTGGAACATAATCATGGAAACCGGAGCAACATCCCACTAGTCTTTTTCTCAAAATATAGTACTTTTTTTGCTCATCCAGCCAAAATGCAAGGTGAGACATAGATAGGCTGTTAATATAAAAAATGTCTTAACCAATGAAATTTTAAATTATTTCAAGTAAGGCCTTACCGTCGTCGGTGGCTTATCCTTGTCACACACACGTCACACTGTCCCATGGAGGAAACTGTATCCAGCGACGATAGTTGTGCTGCTACATTTCCCTCTGTGGGTAGGCGTGATACTTGAGTGACAAGGATGATGATTTTGAGCCACTGCCGCCAATGACAAAGCTTACTTGAAATGATTATAAATTTCTTTGGTTAAGACATATTTGCTATTAAAGGACTAATCTATGCCACACTTTGCATTGTGGCTAGCTGAGCAAAAAAAATCCTATTTGAGAAATAGACTAGCGAGAAATTTCTCCGCTTTGAATGGTTATCTTATAGATGAAGAGAGGAAGCCCAACATGTTTAAAATTTTACAAGAGAAAGGTGGAACAAAACCTTTATTGGTTCACAACATCAATATCATTAGTGAGGGAAAGAGAGATAATGATGATGATTTTGAGCTGGAGGTACATTACAATATGGAATCATTTAAAATTGCTTCAAATTTAGATATGTTTAATTCTCAAATCTTGAAAAAAGGCTATTCAATGGTTGAAGAGTCAAGAAAAATCTAACTGAAGTAGGCTAGCAAGTTTTTCTGTGATTGCTTCTTATCTTACACATGAGAGGGAGGTCAGCAAGTTCCCAGTCTGCCAAGCGCAACCTAGCGAGCAAGAGGCAGCTGGCAGCGACATCATATCTCCGGGTTTAGACACTGATCATCTTTTTGCCGTGTGAAAAGACTCGTAAACTTCAAGATCATCGCCGACGACGGTAAGGACATCGGTAACAAATTATTCCCCGATCACTTGCGCAGGTTATACGATGATCTCTGTCAGGCTCGAAAGACGTTCCTCCATGGGCATCTGCTGAAGAATATTAGCCCCACACTCGCTTTAGTGGTGCTCATAAAGACTACCAACATCGCTGAGCTTTCCTTCTTTGTTGCTTCCCTCGAGGACTTTGTGGGGTAGAAGAAGGCCCTGCAGTCACTCGAGCCCATGGGCATTGACGTTGCCTTCATGCGCATGCGTATTGACGACCTCCTTAGTTCCCCGTCATGGACATCAGTTTTACCTCAGGGTTATGGGGAACAAGTTGGGGCATTCTCCTGTTGCGAAGAAGTTGAAAGACCTCGAGTCGAGGATGTCGATCCTAAAAAATGGTCTCAGAGAGATGGTTGTGGAGATGAAGAAGATGGTCGATGTGAGCAAGATGAAGGAACAAGCTATGGTGATCTGACACAACATTTTCCGTGCATGCCCAATAACTTTCTCCACGCGCGTAACTCAAGATTGTCACCCTATCTATCTTGTTCTAGTTGGGTTCAATGTTACAACAACGTCAGCTTTTAATCTTATAGCTTGTGAGATGATGACATCCGTTTATTGAGTTTTTCTTTTACTTCAATCTTTTTCTTGTTTTTGTTATTTTCCTCATTATAACAGTTTTCAGCTTTTAGTCATCAGCCTGATTGTATTGTTTGCCCTTTTCCAGTTCAGAAGAAAATGCAAAAGACAACTGTCCATCTCGCAGTGTTTGCCTCTTTCTAAGAAGGATCAGATGCAGAAAATGTTTCAGTATTAAATACCCAGGGATTCAGCTTCGCTGGTACAAGGAGCTGACTTCGATCATGGTAAGTCACACTCATGTGCCTTGGTCAGTATTTCTTCCCTTCATTTCTTGTATTACTCTCTTTCCCGAGCACCAAATCTTGAATCCAAAGAAAGTAAAAGTGAGTGATGTATGAGAGAAATGGCATACACTGGGCTATAAAAACCCCATTTAACACTAGAATGACACGTTACTATTTTCTGCCTCGGGTGGGGAGCGGCGTGGTGGATTTAGGGGGAAGCTGAGCAATTACACGTCTCATTCTGATGGTACGCGAAGCTGACTGTTACCCAAACAAAAAACATCTAGGTGTTAATTAGATGCTCCGGGCGTATCCTTATGGGAAATGGCTTACAACTGAGAGAGCTAAATCTTCAGCCATATGCTCAAGTTATTTAAACACAGCTTCCTTGTTTTTCTGGAAACAAATGTACAAGTTACGAAGCTGAGGTAGTTGCAAGTTTACTTGGATAGGAGCAATGTATGAATCGTTCACCTAATACATTACAATAACCATTCAAGGCACAAAAGGCGCTGTTTATTAACACCCGATTCAATGTTTAACTTCTGTCAAATTTTTGCTGTTTCTGTATTCATGTGCCTGGTCATGTTGCTATGGACAAAAGTTCCATGGAAGCCATAGGGTACTCTTCGTGGCAGTGTTATTTTGGCAACAGGAGCACCTTCAAATTCTTGGGTGTCAATAATGTGCACCTACAGCATAGGACATAAAGCTTCAGAATTAAGCCTACTTTTCTTTCATATGCTAATTATTTACACTCTGTTGCAAAGAAAACTTGCCTGTGATATATTAGTTCGTTCATTATGTACAAAAGAAATTATCCACCCATCATCTTCATGTGAGCCACCAACTCTTGGAACAAATGATGTTCCAGAGCAGAACTGATCTTCATCAAGTGGATGAATTTCCATCTTTATTAGATCTTCGGTTGGTATCTGGTTTACAATTTGAATTTGAGTTATGAACTATGCGTTAAACTGTAGCTGAACTGACGCACAAAGCGCATTTGTACACACCTTTGTTGCATTCTCTCTTTCTTCAAGACATAGTTTTGCAAAACCTCCATATTTTGGGAGTACTGCAAGATATACTACAAGAATCAGTCAAGCTGTGATGCTTAACAATGTCAACTAAAAAAAGGCATGTACCCAATCTCCATGCCATTAATATTATAGACAATGCTGTTTTGTTTTAGCAATACCTCTTTCACTACTGCCTCCTGATCTTAAAGAATCCACTATTTGTGCATATGCATAACTATGATGCACACCTGTGTAGTGGTTGTTGATCGTTGGGAATTCCAAGGACCATTCTGTTCCAGTCAAATATTCCACAGAAACTGTCTTTCTTTCCAGGTTTAATCTCCATTCATATAAGCGAGAGAAAAATTTCTCATCTATTCCTCGTTTCATGGTCTTGCCATTGCTTGTAAGTTCGGATCTTTGAGGAATCATGTCGTGTTTGTTTAATCTTGGCCCTGGTATGATCGAGTCAGCTGAGCAGAGTCCCTGGACAACAACCTAAGTCACCAGGAAAGGATGAAATTTGTAATGCGTACAGTTTTGAGTGACTTCAAAGTAAGAAAACATACTTTTTAATCAAATTCAATACAATAAGAAGTCTACGAAAAATTCAATAACTCATAGAATACTATATTACCTCATCGCCATCTTCGAAACAATTGATAAGATGGAACATGCAGCATGGTTCAACATCGAACCACATAACTGATTCTGCATCACCGTAGCGGGGCATAACCCCAATTCTTGCATAACCTTCTTTTTCAAATTCAATCAGCCTATGCAAGGGGTACCATTTAATTTTCATTTTGCAAATAATGCCAGCTTCTATTTGTTTGGTAACATATTGAAATACTTACTGGCCACCTGTAGTGACTCTACCGATGTCAGCGGTAAGTGGTAAATCCATGATTATGTTGTACCTACACAAATAAAGCAATATCTGTGATTTGTTTTTTTGTGAAGGTGCTGTTTTAAATATTTACTATAATATGTTAGTCTAGATTATCGCCCATGAACAAGTTGAAATTTAATAAATATTATGCACTGAAGTCAATAAGTTGTGGGTAGCAAACGGCATTCTTAAATTCACATACTTGAGAGTAACTCCTATGTCATGACAAAGTGTAGGTCTGTCCAGCTTGAGGTCAACTTTATGTTTTAGTTTGGTTCCATCATCTGTAGTGAAATAAAACTTGGTCACAATTTGATTCCAACCATGGCACATGTTAGATGGTATATAAATCTAGAGAAGTACGATGAATTACCTGAGACAACCCCAACAACTAGGAAAGGCCTCTTTGCATCTGAACCAAAGATGACGAGCTCCCCTGATCCAGGTGCTACCTACAGCCATTTGAACAAAGTGCCTTAAGCAAAGCAACCATATGGCTGGACAAGGATAGCATGATGTGCATCTATTTGGAAACATGGAGCAGATCCAAAGTGATGTGTTTTGTCCGCAGTTACTCATTATTACATACAACGTATATGATTGTGTAAAATAGGCTACCTCTTTTTTAAATTTTATTATTGGGTATTTTTCAAATTGATGTGCATCTTATATAAGCGATGCACATATAAATGTTTTCTTTTAAGATTTAAGATAAATGAATATTTTCAGCGATGACCCATCATGCAGAATGCATGAAGGGGAGCTTGCAGCCATTGTGTCATGATGGTGGTCCAGATAGCAGCACTATGGAACAAATTGTTTTTGATTCAATCAATTAGATGCATGATATGAGAGATTCTTTCAAAAAAATGTACCCCTGATTTCAAATTATAAGATGTTTTAGCCTTTTTCTGAAACGTATGTATTTAGATGACTTTCAGTGCGTAGGTTCGGAGCAAAATGAGTTAACCTACACACTAAAAGGCATCTAAATACATGTGTTTCAGAAAAAAGCTAAAACATCTTATATTTTGGAGCGGAGGGAGTATATTTAAAAGTGATTTCGTTTCTTCATTTTCTCATATGTGTATGCAACTTATGTAAATATATTAAATAATAGAAATTGTTGGCATGTAGGTTGTGTAACTCATAGGGGTTATCTCAGTAAAATTATTTCTACTTTCAATGTTCTCTATCCATTAGAGCAAGTACAATAAGTCCTAGTCAACTGGCTATAAGGCTTAAACTAGTATTGTTTTGTTTAGTTGGATAAGAGAGAAGAGGTGAGAGAAAAGAGGTGGGCTCTCATGCAATAGCCAGCTCTTGCGCGTGCTCCTAGGCACTATGTGAGTATGTGAGTGGGTCATTGACATATAAAGTATTAAATCTTCAAAGGTAACTATTGTACTACTTGACTATAAGCTGACTACAGATGACCTTATAGCCGGCTTGCTGGCTGTACTATTAAAATTGCTCTTATTAATTACACGGTTTTTCATATCATGGATGAATCTAACGAAATGCTGAAATTGTATCCATAGTCATGCTTTTTGAGCAAAAATCTACCTATCATATAGCTACTCTGTACTTATTTTTTGACCTTGAAAGTTGTCTGAGAACCTATCATTGGAGAATTGTGCAACTTCCCAATTATGCCAGATATAACTTAACATTAGCGCCAAGTGGATTCAGATATCATTCCATCATGCGCACTATGAGGTAATTCTGTATCCTGCGCACCATCTAGCGTTACATGTATATTTATGAGCTTTAGAAAATAGACAGCCCGTGCATGTGCAAATATTGATAACTAGTCAATGTAATCAAGATGATAGATAAATGTCAAATATAATCAAGATGATAAATGAATGTCACATGGCTGCTCGTCCTCCCTCTAACCAGCACACATTTGGGGTAAGCTATCTTCTGTACTGCATCCCATTTAATGCAGACCTGGGCTCTAGTGTTCATTTAATTTTTGAGCAAACATATGGAATAGAATATGCAAAACACAATTGTAACTGAAAATATATATAAAAAATGACTCTTTGGTGTTTGAATTAGTTTGTATGACAACATGTTGTTAAATAATTTTTTTTCTGGCAGATTCATCAGTTTGTTATACTTCATTAACTTATAGTATCAAGTTACTACCTGCCTACAATGCTTGTACCTTCTACAGTAGTTCTGTTCTATTGACCAATACATGCTTGAATTACTGCTCTTGTTAGTCACGCAGGTTACACGGGATAGAGCTACTGGTCGTCCATACCTTTGGGTGAGATGTGCAGGGCCGACCCCATTCCCGTTGGATGTCCCAAGTTTTGCCTGTCTCAAGATTCTGTATGCAGATTTCCTCGGGCTGATGGCTCTCTGTGATAGCATATAACCGGGCTTGATGTTCAAACACATTTGTGTTGCTGATGCTTTTGTTCACCTTGCCAAACCTCAGCTGCATAGCATGATTACTCACTTGACGTTAAGTTTCCAAGAATCATCATGTGTAAATGAGTGTTAGTTACATAGTTGAGAATGTAGGCCGCAATGATGGCTGCAGAGTCGCCCTGGGCTGCAGGGAGGAAGCAGGGTTTCTTGCGGTCTCGTTCGATCTTCAGTGTTTGTGATTCAACATACCGATTGGCATAGGAGACTGACCAAGAATCTGAATGGCTCTTGGTGAAATAAAGGGCGTGGAGCATGCCCTCTCCCTCAACCCATATCTCATTAGACTCTCCAAAGACCGAGACAGTCGAATGGAGGGCGCCGAAGAGGGGATTGGAACCTGTTATAGTCTCACTGTTTATGAGTCTCCTTCTGCACCTCTTTGATACTACTACCATAATCACAAAAGATCAAGATCATACCATTTCTAATGTATACACCCTCTGGGAAATCTTTAGGTATCTCTCCTTCAATATGGAGTAAATTAATGGGTCCACAGATCTCATCAACTGGTGCAAAGTTGCTCTGCAAGCTCGTCAACGTTAGAATTTCTTGACGGGAAATTGCAATGGAAACTAGTTTAATGAACTGAAGTACCTCGGATGGTAGTAGAGCTTGGTCAGTAAATTTGAAGGTTGAGTCGACTATTGCATCCAAAAGCACGTGTGGCGCATTCTTCAGCACCTGTGAGGCCTCATCAAACCTGAAAGAAAGCTGCCTTTGAAGCTCCTGGAACAAGGATTTCTGAAGCAAGAAAAGAAACCTTTAGTTAAATATGCCATAGTTTTGGAAGCATTTATTTCACGAGCACCTAATCAAATTTTTGTTTGGCTGGTCTTGAAGTATACAAGATCTGGTGTACATCAAGTTTACAGCGTAGAAATTTCACAAGCAACAATTCAATTATTTCTTCATCGAAAGAAAAATGGAGCTATGGTGAGAGGGAAGGACCTTTGGTTGAGAGGTTATAGATGCAGATGAAGTTCTTGCAGTGATAGAGAAAGCAGGTCTACAGGCCTGGGAAGGTCTAACGGTACGGGGACTTGGAGGCGTCAACATTCTGACTATGCCACCCTAATCCTCCTGCAATCATGAGGATAATTGGCCCCTATTTATAGCATGTCCATACAATTTTTTAGGAGTAGAGATGATGTGCAGAAAAAGCCTTGGGTACCTAACAATATTCGTTCATCTTGGCTGGTGGGGTTCATGCAGTTTGGAGTTTTGGACAAGTGATGGCAGCCGAGATGAGCACTTTATCCTTTATCCATTGAGGTACAGAACAAAGCTTTGAACCCAAGTGTATAGTAATCTATGCGACATGTGCTGATGCTGATTGGTGGAACAACTGTGGAGCCCTTTCTTATTGATGTTTCTAGACTCAGGCTTGGAGGTCAAGTGGCATCCTTTAGTTTGAGATTCTCTTCACCAAGCTTCATCGACATTTTGGCTGCACCCAGCATTTCGAATCAACAAGTGGCCCAAGTGTATAGTAATTAGTAAACTAGTAGCCATATGGCCGTCGTTCTTTTCAGAGCCACTCTAAAGATGAGCACTTGATGTCTTTATCCATTTAAAGTTGCAGAATCGGCTTGGAGGCTTCGCTGATACCAAAATATTCTTGCCCAACTTAAACTTTATGCATTTAAAATCCCAGTTTCCGCCTGGAGGTTTCACTGATACCAAAATCTTGTGGCCAAACTAGAAGTCTCTTTGAGGAAGGAGTATAAAACAGATAACATCCAAGATATGAGGTGTCCATCTTGTTGGAAGTTCTGATAAGTAATTTTTGGAGTCCAGCTAGTTATTGTTAGCTGTGGAATGTAGATGGCACTTGAATTTATAGTAATCTATCACACATGTAGAGTATAAAGGTAGTACAGAACAGCCTTCAGCTCTAGTGTATGGTAAATCTATGCGATACACGCTGCTGCTAATTGGTGAAACAAATTTGGCGCCCTTTCTTATGGACGTAGGTAGATCGAAGCTTGGAGCTGAAATGGCATCACTTGGTTTGAGATTCTCTCCACGAAGTTGCATTGACATTTGGCTGTACCTGCATTGGAATTTACAAATCGTAGTAGAATATTCTGACCTGGTGCAAATCGTTAGTCTTCTTTGCCTTCCAACCGTCGCATAGCATCTACTGTAGGCACTGCTGTCACCAACTCAAGGATGACCGATTTATTTAACCGACGGCGAAGTATTAGACGTCATGCGTGAACGGGCATTCCGCCCTACTCTCCTCTGTGTTCGTCCATACACGAGGGTGACTATTGTGTCATAATCGTGAAAAAAAGGATCAATCTGTCCAGTTTTTATAATTGATGTTGATAGTAATGTATTCTGAATCGTTACTTTTTTTATGAACATATGGGAGTGGTACGTTTAATAGATCAAGCTTGCATTATTAAATCTAAAAATATGTCTCTAATATATACTCTTTTCCAAAACAAAAAAGAAGAATAACATTTGTTCACGTGTTGAACTATATATATAGCAGTATATTATTAAAACCAAGCTTGAAAGCATTTTCATAGAGATAGAGAGCGATGGATAAACATTTTGAAACGACAACCCCTGAGATAATATATAGGGAAACTGAAGGAGTACAGAGACAGATACTACTACGAGAAGGAAGCAGTATATACTCATTTACATTACTCAATTCATCCTCGAAATAGGCCTGAAGCAACATCCAGATACAACGAGTTACACCACAACACATAACCGGCTGGAGCCAAAGACACATAACCGGCCGGAGCCAAAGAAAAAAAAATACAATCGCTTCAGCACATGGTAGCCCAAAGAAAAAAAAGAACGACACCAAGGGAGCACGCTCTCGGATGCATGAAGGACGCCTGGATCACGTGCGGGACAGGGGCCGAGAAGGGGCGTGTCGCCGCCCTCAAAGCCTGGAGCATGTCGTCCAGGTGCTTCCGATCCCGCTGCCTAGCCAACGGGTACCACTGCTACAAGTAGGCGAGACGAGAAAATAGAGTCAGAAGCATGGTTGGAGAAGATCCGCTCAATCACAATCTTGTTTCGCACATTTCATAGAGTTTAGGTTAGGGCCGCAAACAATAGCCAGAAGAGACGGCGCCTCATTACTCAATTCATGGTGTAGCCACGCTATAGATGCTGAATATATAGTTGATCCGTTGGTGGAGCCGCACATCATATAAGGCGTGTCAATGCAACACCACCCAAGGAAACTAACCAGTGTAGGCTATTAGAACATAGTAACTCTATTTTTCATGAGAGATAGAATAAAGTGCTTCGGGGTTTTTCCATCTTCCAAACTTATGAAACTGAAAACACAAGGATGGCCAAGATTGACCCATACTAGTTCGGTTTGGAGGGCAGGAACATGTATCGGCCAAGAAAAAAAATAGCGCGCTATTTTTTTAGTGTGGTCCTTCTCCACACGCTATGAAAGTTATAACGTGATAATAGCACGCTATTTTTCAAAATAGCGTGTGTAAAAAAATATAAAAATAAGGTATATCATGTATTTCTAAGGATTTCAGTAGCTATTTTTTTGGAGTATATGCATAACCAATTAACTAATAGTAGACAAACGATAAAGTTTGCTTGACATTCGATGCAGGACAAGTTGGATGAGAAGACCTGCGACGTGTCAAGCGAAGGCGGCCGACCGGCTAGACCTGGAGGAGACAGGCGTTGTAGTCTGTCAGCAGCCGCCACCGTCATGTGGGGAGGGAGAATTGGGGAATAGGGTTGAGTTGAGCCAGATTTAGATGCAGAGTGTTGGCCGTGGTGGACTCGTGGGCCGAATAGACTTATGAGGTGGTGCTATATTCATAGATTTTTTTAGCGCCGCTATTGCGTTGTGACGTTATAGCGTATTTAGCGCCGCTAAAACGTGATTAGCGTCATAGCGAGAAGATTTTTCATAGCGTAGTGTTCACTTTCCAAATATGCTATAGCGCCGCTATAGCGAAGAAATAGCGCGCTGTTTTTTTTCCATGACATCGAGCCAATCCTAAACGTCCTTATATTTTCAGTTTTTTAGAGAACTTATATTTTCTATTTGGTAGAGGGTGAGACACTGAATCAAAAGTCAAAATTTAGGCACACGTTTGTGGGATTTGGGTCTTCTGGTCCGTCTGTGCGCCAGCCCTTCGCCGGAAGCTTGCCGTATTTTCCTTTCCTCCTTGGTTTGGTTTGCTCATATTTCACTTCGCTTGTTGTTGCACCTGTGCTTTGGCCATATATTTCTCTGATTGCTTGGTGATGGCTCAAAAAATAGCCATCTTTGTTCGTGTTTAAACATTGTGTTTTGTTAAGCAATTCACAATAATCTCTCTTGCTTTGCTACTAATAACTAATTATTGTAAAGATATGCAAACCATTGCTTTGAATTGTGTTGTGCAGAAATCACACTTTTTAATGCGAAATCAGAAGTCATAAATGAAGATTTTGAGAAAGTCCACATGACCAAGTAATCCTGGAGCAGTCACCAAGCGTCAGGGTCCATAATGACCATTGGTATGGCCCACTTGTATCATGTGGCGGTGGCTTAGTCTCGTCAAACGCTACAACTTTCGTGAAGACACCTATATATTTTAAAGTCTCAGCCACCATGCAGAGGACCACCATTCTCAGATTGCATCACAACAGCACCAAAGAAGATCCACACCATACTTCATCCCCTCCATCCTCCCCATTAGCCATAGCCATTACTGTGTACTTGATATCTCCTTGTGATTCGACGACTGTTGTAAGAATATTTGATTTCAATCTAAGTATTTTGCACAATATTTGCTATCCTTAATCTTATTGTTATGAGTGAGTAGTCCTCACGGTCTGCAGGTTAGGGAGAAACCTCGCAACAATTATGTGCACCTAATCTATGGGAGTATTGTGTTTTGTTTGAATAAGGGATTTGTATCTTTTGTTTCTTTGTCTCTTTCCTAGATCTTTGGACTTGTAGATACCTAAGACCCCCAAGACCGATAAAGGCTTGAGGTGAGATACTTGGCTAGCGGCGATCTCATAGGAAACCCAGTGACAGAAAGGGTTGTATGGTCTTCGCTTAGCGACCCATTTGGGAACAACAGCAACATCTCTCTCTAAGGCTTTGATCTGTGTTTTTTACTTAATAACTGTTTGTAACCCGGTGCTTCGCGGTACAACTGGTTGGATCAAAAGACTATTGCTATGCCTGCTGCTTGCAGGGGTTTTAGTATATTTGTCGTGGGAATGGCCACGACAGATGATGCAATCGGCAGCGAGTAGTAGAACATGGGGCAAGGGTGGCCAACCATCTGCGGTGCGAGATGAGGGCGGAGACACAAGGATTTACCCAGGTTCGGCCCCCCGGAGGGTAAAGACCTACTCCTGCTAGATTGTATTATGGCGAGAGTACAATGGGGCGAGTTCAACGACTAGGCGGCGAGTCGCTTGGGTGTATGATGGAACGTGTCCTCTATGCGTACCCTAGGGAGGTTTATATAGGCTCACCTCGCTAGGGTTTACAGATCACAACCGAATTAGTTAAAGATTCAGAGGTTCTACGACCTAGTCCGACTGGACCTAGCTACGCTTCTGGGCCTTCAACTTCCAGTCGCCTGAGTCCATGCCAAGTCTTGATCCAGTCGTCGTCCTGCAGGCCCACTTGCTGACGGCTTGGACCAATAGGAAACATCTTGCCGGGCATACCCCGGTAGGCATATCCCCATCAGTAGTCCCCGAGGCCGTCGTTGATTTGTCGCAGGTGTTTGCTGGCAGTCGGAGTATGCGGGTCCAATACAGATGCCTAGTCGAATCGGCGGCGGACTCCTGAACAAAGGAAAGAACTAGTCATTTTAGTCGCAATAACGGCGACCAATCGTATCGCAGCTCGGCAAACGGGTCGGTGGTTACTTAGTCACTATTATAGTGATCGGGTCGGTGAATAATTTGTCACTATTGTAACAGTCGGGTCGGCGAATCGTCGAGTTGATGGGAGCAACGAGTCGAGTAGATGAAGTTGGACCGTCAATTGTGGTCAAACTAGTCGTTGGTTAATCCCAACGGTAATATTGGCATAATTACCGCGTAGTAACGGCTCCCGGAAATGGCGGGTAACAACCGCTATATAAGGAGAGTGAAGGGCGAACAGGGGAAACACTTCCTTCGCTTCCTCGGATCTCGCGCCCCCTGTTCCCCATTTCGTACATCGACCAGAACGAGATCCAGAGAGTTCCTAACCCCACGATCCTCCAACCGATGGCCCCCTCCACCGAGCCATGGGGTAGATCCAAGTGCACGAAGGCACTGCTAGCATCTTTCGAGGAGGCTGGGATTCTCCGCGCCGGTAGATGGCGCATCCCCGCGGCTGGAGAAGTGATTCCGGATCCACGCGAGGGGGAGTTCATCTACTTCACCAGCCACCTAGAACGGGGACTCGGCTTCCCAACTTCCCTCTTCTTCCGGCGTTTCTGCGCCTACTACGAAATCCAACCATCGGATCTGGGTCCGCATAGCATCGAGCAGCTCGCCATTTTCGTGGCGTCCTGCGAGTGCTATCTGGGCTGCAGGCCCTACTCCCCCCTGTGGCAATACCTATTCCACAGGAGAATCAGCCGTGAAGAACAGGCGGCCCGATGCTTGCCGCGGGCGGCCTGACGTTCCAGCTGAAGTCGAAGGCATCGTTCTTTGATTTGATGCTGCCCGCCAAGGCGGCGAACGAGTGGAAGAAGTACTGGTTCTACGTCACCGAGTCGACTCCAGATGACGAAGTGGCACTCCGAAGGTACTCTGCCGATCGGCCCGAGCCGCGTCGGCTCCAGGTCGTCAAACTCCCGCTGGATCAGCGGATGGTTGTTGACAAAATGTTACAAACCATTCGCGGCCTGAAGAAGAAAGGCCTCCAGACCATCAATCTCGACAAATGCTGGCTCGGGCGGTGGCTCGTGCTCCTGGCCAGTCGCGAGCACTATATGTACGAGTATACGGGTAAAGACGACCCGACGAAGTCATGCCTCGTTGAGTGGAGACTCAACGACTATACACTGGCCCTGAAGAAGATTACTCAGTACGTGTACCTCGACGCAAAGGCCGTGGTCGCCCCTTACACCGCGAGGCGCCCAGCTCCAACGGTAAGCTATCACTCCGTTAATATTCGCAGTCGCAGATTTTGCATTCGCGGTCGTGCTAACATTGTTTGTTCTTGTTGCAGTTGTTTCAAGTGGTGGAAGGGTGGCTTCCACCCGCAGACGACGAGAACTCGAGCTCGTCCGTCCAGGACGGAAGTGAGTCATCGCCCACCAAGGGCAACATCGAGAGCGACGGAGGCGACAATGACGACGATGAAGACAACGAGCCCGTGGAAGTTGCCGCCCCCACGGTTCGTAAAACTCGTGGGCAGCACCAGCGTGAGCTCGAGGCCAGCAAGAGCCTCGAGCCCCATGACGATGATGACGACGAGCTTCCTGAGCACACCTCACATCGCGAGGCCACGCCGTCGAAGAAGAAGAAGGCCCCGCCAAAGAAGAAGGCGAAGCCAACGAAGCCGATATCTCCGCCTCGATCCGCGGACTCAGCGCCACCGGCTCATTCGGCGCAGCTTATGCGGTAGCCCTGCCGCCACCAGGGACGAGGTGCCGCTGGCATCGTTGCCACCGCCATTCGCCCCAGTCGCTAGCTTGGGGCCGCTCTAGCCGCAGGGGCCTCGCCACCAAGGGGGGTTCCCTCAGCAGTTGCCACGGAGGCGCCCGCCGCGGCTTCATCTTCGAAGAAGCCGTCAGTGTCTTGGGCACACGATGTGTTGGAGACGGGCCTCGCTCGGAAATTGGGGCCCGAACTGGAGAAGCCGGCCAGCATCCGCATCGGTCAACGATTCCTTCCAGTCGCCAACTGAGTGCTCCTCTGTCCTTTACTCGTCTACCTATTTGGCATTCCAATCTGACAATTTCATTGATAGAAATGTTTCACAGGACTGGTGTTAAAAAGATAGGCCATCCTTCTGTGGCCAAGGTTCCACCAGTCGCCATCGAGGTGCCAGCTGATGCCTCGCGGAAGAGGAAGGGCGACGAGGTCACTGCTCCCGTCGAAGGCGTCAAAAGGGTGAAAGGCGACGACATCGTCACGGTCTCTGATGATCCGGCAGTTGCTCCGAGCGATCTTCCAACCGCAACAGAAGTGGCCTCGAGAGCCAAGTAGGGCGTTGAGTCGCAGCATGTGGTGATAGCGGACTCACCCAATGTGGCCGAGCCGACCCCGAGTGGCACAGCGGCATCTGCAGCGACCTTCCCTCACTTCATGGAGAAGGCGGCTACAACGAGTGCCTCGGTGCCGGCGAGCCAGATGCCTGGGGCCGCCGAGGCGGAAGTTGAACAGCGTCGCGGCCATACTCCGGTCATGCTTGCATCGGTGGATGCGCTGGAGCTTCACGGCATGCTAGGCGTTGCCATCCAGGTATGTCCAGTCCCCGAGGATCGGGCCACTGAATTTCAGTGGTCGGATTCTTAATATTTTTATGTTATCTAGTCCCCGAGTGCCTAGTCGCTAAATTTCAGCGGGTGGGCACTGAGGAATTTCATTGTCCAGTCCCCGAGTGCCTAGTCGCTGAGTTTTAGCGGGTGGGCACTTATGAACTATTTGTTGTTGACGCTGTAGTTTGTGCGCAGGGCCTGCAACGCGATTCAGCCAAACGGCTTGCTGCGAAGTGTCGCTTGGAGAAGGAGCTCGTTGCCGTCCAGGAGACGAACAAGGGGCTTCAAGCAGTTGCGGCCGAGGTGAAGGAGGCCCGCTGAGGCCTTGTCCCGGTGGGTGACTTGACGGCGGCTCAGTCCGCTCTGAGCCCGGCCGAAAAGCGAGTTGCTGACCTGGAGCGTGAGCTCAAGGAGGCGAAGGCGGAAGTGAGCTCAGCGGAGGGGCGAGCCAAGGCTGCCGTTACTTCTGTCGCTGAAGAGCGGAAAGTATCTGATGCGCTCGTTGCTGGGCTGCAGAATGACTTTTATTCTCTTCAAAGTTTCATCACGGACCTTTGCCGCCCGCTAATTGGTGAAATCTCCTTCAGCCAATTTCTGACTGCACTAAGTGTATTGTGATGTCGATATTTTGCTTACTGCTTGCTGATGTGCTGCAGGCCGGATCACTGATAACGTGGAAGAAGCGCAGTCGTATGACGCGCGGCAGTGCGTGACCACCTTGGTCAACTCGGCCGCGCTGTCAGCGACTTGCCTTCGTGCATATCTTTAGGAGATATCGCCTACGGAGGTGATCCCCAGCGACCTTGTCGAGGTATGGCGTTACCTGGAGAAGGCTCCGTCGGTCGTAGAGTTCATGACCCCGTCGGCCTTCCGTCGCGGGGCGGCAACAGCGCTCAGCCTTGGGCTCGCCCACTTCCCGGAGGACTTCGACCTCGACGACGTCACGAGCGGTTACCCATCGTCAACGGGCTCGGTGGAGATTGCCGAGGTGCTGAAGCTGACGGACCGAGCCGCGGTATACTCCGAGCGCGTTTGGGCGATGGGCGACCTCATCCCCTACCAGGAGACAATTGTTGCTCCCAATGATCCTAAACCGAAGCATCGGGACTTCAAGGTTGAACAACCATTCCGTGCGGCGATGGCGGGCGAGCTGACGACGTACCCGTCGAACCCATACGAGCCCTTCATCCGCAGCCGCAGGGACAGTGGCGCTTCTTCAACGAAACCTGCGGAGTAAAAGTGTTTTGCCGTTTGGCATTAGTACGGAATAACTATGTACCTTTCCTTGTATACAAAACAAATTGTGCTGCTATGAAGGAATGCTTGTGTTATTTTGTCATTTGTTTCGCGATTTTGAATGTTAATTGTGCGAGTCCCCGAGCGCGTCCGCCCTTTTTATGGGGTTTACCTCATCGTTATATGTTTTATTAACTTTTAATGAGTTAAGGTCGACTCGCCATGGCTCGGAGAGCCAGTCGCATGGCGACTCCCAGGGGTGCTCTTTACTTGAATGTTTTCCCGGGCGCGAACGAGGTCGGTTGCCGAGTCCCCAAGCGTGGTACTTGGCCGTTCTAGTCGCAGGCCCAGGGTAGGTGAGGACTAAGCGCGTTATTGTAAGCGCGTCACTCCTGCCTGATCCGGAGGATCAGTCGCATGGCGAGTCCTGGGCACGCTCTCATACTTGGCATTTTCCCCTAGTCGCTCGTATTTGGCCGTGTGTCAGTCCCCGAGCATGGTACTTGGTCGTTCGAGTCGCTGCGCCAATGATGCGGAGGACTTGGTCACTGTGAGGAGCGAATGAAGTTGTCTTGGATCGGGGAGCCAGTCGAGCTAGGCGACTCCAATGGAGCTCCGGGTTAGCGTTTTTCGTGGACGTTACGAGGCCTGATGTTTCCTAGTGCCCTCGTACCGCACTACTTGGCCGTGCCGGTCGCTTTACCAGAGGTTGACTTCTGCGAATAGCGTAACGCTGTTATTACGAGTGCGAGTGGCACAAGACACGGAGAGTAGACACAATTTTTCGGTAACCAATCTATTTTTTTCATAGCGGGTGGGGAGTACATGTCTGGAGTTCTAGGAGTAGAACTTCCGTAGGAGGTTTACATTCCATGGCTGCTTGACCTCGAGTTTTCCGTCTTCTCGGACGTCAGTGAGGTAGTAGGCGTCATTGCCCAGGACTCGCCCAATGGCGAATGGTCCCTCCCAAGGGGGGAGAGCTTGTGCATGCCTTTATTGTCCTGGGTTAGGCGCAGTACCAGGTCGCCTTCCTAGAAAGTGCGAGTCCGCACTCGCCGGCTATGGTAGCAGCGGAGCCCTTGCTGATAGATGGCGGTGCGGGAGCAAGCTAGGTCTCGTGCTTCGTCCAGCTGGTCGACTCCGTCTTGGTGTGCGAGCTCGTTTGCATAGGAACTTAGTGGCGGTCTTCCCGTAGGAACTTAGTGGCGGTCTTCCTGTCGCACTTGCGGACTGGCTTGGCCTCCACCCATTTTGTGAATTTGTCGACTGCGACTAGGAGGTGGGTGAAGCCAGAAGGGGCCTTCTTGAAGGGGACTACCATGTCCATGCCCCACACGGCGAACGGCCATGTGATAGGGATTGTCTTGAACGCCGAGCTCGGCACGTGAGTCTGGTTGGCGTATTTCTGGCATCCGACGCACCGCTGGACAATGTCGACAGCGTCTGCGTTTGAGGTGAGCCAGTAGAAGCCGTGCCGCATGGCCTTTGCGACCAGAGAGCGGGCGCCGGCGTGGTGGCCACAGTCGCCGGAGTAGATGTCCTGGAGGATTTTGCGTCCTTCAGCGGGTTGGACGCAGCGTTGGAACACGCCGGTCACGCTGCGCTTGTGGATCTCGCCATTGATGATGACAAAGGACTTGTAGCGGCGTGCTATCATACGTGCCTCCGTTTCGTCAGCGGGGAGGGTGCCTCCCTCCAGATAAGCGACGTATGGCGCGGTCCAGTCGCTTGGCTCGGTGATTAGTGCAACCAGGGCTGCTTCTGGTTTCAGCGGGATTCCGATGTCGATCTCCCTTGGGGGAGAGATAGAAGTTTTGGTGATGGTGTCGAGGAAGACGCCAGTGGGTGGTGCGAGTCAGGCCGAGCCGATGCAGGAGAGTGCGTCGGCCTCCTCGTTCTTCCGCCTGTCGATCCACTCGACGGAGTAGCCGGCGAAGTGTCCACACAACTGGTCCACTGCTTGGCGGTATGCCGCCATGGTGGGGGAGACAACATCGCAGGTGCCGACGACTTGCCCGGCGACGAGGTCGGAGTCTCCATAGCAGCGCAGACGGTTGATGTTCATCTCCTTGGTCGCTCGCATGCCGTGGAGTCAGGGGCGGAGCTAGCATGTTAGCATTGGGGTCAGCTGACCCCAATGAAAATTATCAAATCCTTCACTAAATTAGAGAAAAACATTGTTCATTTGTAGAGAATGACCCCATTGCTCTTGAGGTGACCCCATAGGATTTTTTTGCTGGCTTCGCCCCTGCGTGGAGTAGCGCCTCGTACTCGGCCATGTTGTTGGTGCAGGGGGTGAAGTCGAGGTAGAGGACGTAGAGGAGCTTGTCGCCCTTCGGAGATGTCAGTACGATCCCCGCTCCTGCACCGTCTGCATTCTTGGAGCCGTCGAAGTGTAGGCTCCAGTAATGGAGGTATGGCAGCTTATCTGGCTGTTGGGCCTCCTCCCAATCGGCGAGGAAGTCTGCGAGAGCCTGCGACTTGATCGCCTTGCGCGGCTCGTACTTGATGTTGTGGACGCCGATCTCGACGGCCCACTTGGCGACTCGCCCAGTCGCCTCGCGGTTGCGGATGATGTCCTGCAACGGTGCTGAGGAGACGAACGTTATTGGGTGCTCCTGGAAGTAATGCGGCAATCACCGTTGTGCTCTGAAGACCGCGGATACCAGTTTCTGGTACTGCGGGTAGCGCTGGCGCGACTCGGTGACGACTTCGCTGATGTAGTACACGGGTCGCTGCACCGGGCGCTCCTTCCCTTCCTCTGGCCGTTCGACGACCATGACGGCGCTGACGACGTGCTCAGATGCCGCGACGTAGACCAACATGGGTTCCTTGTCGACGGGGGCAGCGAGTAACGGTGCTGCGAGTAGCACCTCCTTAAGAGCGTTGAGCGCGTCGTCTGCCTCCTTGTCCCACTGGAATGTGGGGTTCTTGCGCATTAGGCGATAAAGGGGCATCGCCTTTTCGCCTAGTCAGGGGATGAAGCGACTGAGAGCTGCGACTCGCCCGGCCAGCTTCTGGACGTCGCACAGGCACTCGGGTCTGCCAAGTCGAGCGATCGTGTTGATCTTGGCGGGATTTGCCTCAATTCCGCGCTTGGAGACGACGTATCCCAGTAGCTGTCCAGTTGGTACACCGAAGCTGCACTTTCCTGGGTTTAGCTTTATCTTGTACCTTCGTAGGTTGGCGAAGGTTTCCGCCAGGTCGACAAGTAGATATCCCTGGCGAGTGGATTTTACCACCACTTCGTCGATGTAGACATGGATATTGCGGCCAATTTGGCTCGCAAGGCACTCCTGCATGCGTCGCTGGTAGGTCGCTCCGGCGTTTTTGAGGCCGAAGGTCATGGAAGTGTAGCAGAAGGCTCCGAATGGCGTGATGAACGCCGTCTTGTCTTTGTCCTCGATGGACATTTTGATCTTGCTGTATCCAGAATAGGCATCGAGGAAACATAGTGCCTCCGAGCCGGCGGTGGAGTCGATGATTTGGTCGATCCGCGGGAGGACGAATTGCTCCTTCTGCCAAGTGCCGTTTTTCTTCTCGACTAGGACCGGGTTTGCCAGCCACTTGGAGTACTTGATTGGCCGAATGAAGCCTGCAGCGAGTAGACGTTGCACCTCCTCGGCGATTGCCCGACGGTTCTATTCATTGAAGGGCCGCAGCGACTGCTTCATAGGTCGCGCTTTGGGGTCGGCGTTGAGTTTGTGCTCAGCGAGTTCCCTCGGGACACCAGGCATGTCGGATGGTTTCCATGGGAAGATGTCCCTGTTCTCACGGAGGAACTCGATAAGCGCGCCTTCCTATGCTAGGCTCATGCCCGTCCCGATCGTCAAGGTCTGGCTGGAGTCGCCTGGGACCAGCTCGACGGTGTGGGTGTGCGTCGTTGCCTCGAAGGCGGTGGAGTTTCCACCCTCCGAATTGGGCTTCTTGAGTATGGTGGGGTCGTCGCTGTTGACCCCGCTCGCGTACTTGGCGACCTCCTCGGCGTGGTTGGCCTCCGCCGCGATGACGGCGTCAGCGAGTTCGGCCCCTTTGGCCTCGCATTCTACGGCCACGTCGGGGTCGCCATGGATGGTGATGATGCCGCACGGCCCAGGTATCTTCATCGCGTTGTACGCGTAATGGGGTGCTGCCATGAATTTGGCGAATGCCTGGCGCCCCAGGATGCAGTGGTAGGGGCTGTCGAAGGGCACCAACTCGAAGACGATCCGCTCGATGCGGAAGTTTGCTGGTGTGCCGAAGGTGACTGGCAGCATCACCTTGCCGATCGGGTACGCCTTCCGACTGGGGATGATGCCGTGGAATGTGGTGTAGGTCGTCTCGATCATCGACTGCGGGAGCCTCAGTCGACTGAACGTATCCAGGTACAGGATGTTGATGGAGCTGCCGCCGTCCATCAGCGTTTTAGGGAGCCAGTAGTCTCCCACCTTGGGCTTGACCACTAGGGCGACTCGGCCCAAATACTCGATCCGTGGTGAGTGGTCCTCGCGGCTCCAGGTGATTGGTTGCTCAGACCAGTTGAGGAACTGGGGGATGTCTATCTGGGACACCGCATTGACAGCGACGGCGCGGGCGATGACCTTCTTCTCGCGCTTCGTGTTGAAGCCTATGAAGGTGTGGAGCGAGCCGGCGACGCTGCCGAACTTTACTCCATTTGGCGGGTTGTTGTCGGGGTCTTCCCGCGCGCGCCGTGCCTTCTCGATCTCCTTGAGAGAGTGGCAGTCGGCGGTCGTGTGCGTGGCGGTCTTTCCTTCCCTGCTATGTAACACACAGGGTTGGTCGAGAAGGGCCGTGGGATCGAACCTCGGCTTTGCCTTGTAGTTGCCATTGTCGCGGCGCTATCCTTCGTCGCGGCGCTATCCTTCGTCGCGGCGGCTGTGGCATCCCGCAAAAACCACTACTAGAAAATTGCGTTGAATTTGTGCATTGCATCGTCATCATCATATGTTGTTTGTCAAAACTATTTTTCGCAAAGCCCGTTTGTTTTCCAAACGCCCCATCTACATTCAAACACGCAAACCCGGGTCCCCGGATTATTTTGTTTTGTCCGCTGTCGGATTGCAAAAGCGCTGGGTAAAAATAAATATTTTAATTAATTGTTTTAGTGGGGGCAGTCGAACGGGCCGACCGACCCGAACGACCACCCCATGTTCAATCGGTCCACCCCAACAATACCTACAGCTACCAATCTACCTACCCACACCCAGCCTCCACCTCACCCCAGCCTATCCTCTCTCGCCACCTCACCCTCTCCTATTCCTCCAATCAAAATCTGCCACATCACCACCCAACTCTCCTCCTCTCTCCCACTCTCCCACACACAAGCCACACCACAGCCACTGGCGCCACGCACGCACGCACGCCTGCCCCAATCCCACCCAGCGCCATCCCCACCTCGGACCCACCACGCCTGAGCAGCCCCGTCGTCCCCATCCTCCACCTCGCTCCCCATTTCTCACCCTGTCCCGAGCTCCTCTCCCTCTCCTCGCGGGCAGGCCGCCAGCGCCTCTCTGTCGCCTCCGCCTCGCCGCCGCCACGCCACCTCGTCCCGCTCGCCCAACTACCCGCCTCGCCCTTCTCCCTCCTCCACCTCCTGGTTCGCCCGTCCTGCCCCTCTCCGATGGCCGTGCCTCCCGCGGTTGCCGCTCGCCCTCCCCCTAGCTCCTCCGCTGAGCGCCGCGCTGCGCTGCCGCCCGTCGCCGCGCGCAAGCCGCCTCCTCCGCCCTCCGGCGTCGCCCTCGCTGGGCCTGCCCTCGTCGACCCGACCGCCGCGCTTGCCCACCTCGCGCCCGCCTCGACCAGCCGCGCCCGCTGCCGGGCCGCCGGCGTCGTGCCTCCTCCGGCGCCGCCCGGCCTCTGCCGCCTCGCTGCCCGCTGCAAAGAACGGCCGCCACCGTCGGGTTCCTCTCCTCCGCGTCTACCTCGCCCGGCCAGGTCGCGCCGGACCTCCTCGTCGAGCCCCTTTTCCCCGTCGCGTCGCGAGTCCGCCTCTTCCTCGCCTCACAGGCTTTCTGCGCTGCTCGGGAACCGGCTCACCTCCCTCGTCGCTGTGGCCGTCCCTGGCGCCGTCCTGGACCTATCCTCATCAGCCCGAGTGGTCCCCTCTTCTCGTTCGGCCCCGACCAGTACCCCCTGTCGCCATCTCCATCGCGTGCGACCTGCTGCAGAGCTGGCCACTACATCTTCGGTGCTTTTACACTCCTGCCCGTATGGTTGTGCTGACGCCCATGTGACCAAGATCCTTCGAAGTCCCCGAGTGATCGACGCCAAGTGAAGTTTGGTACCGATGTGCATACGCGGGCCCGAGTGCCACGACAAGTACCTCTTCATCAAACAAAGATAAAAACCCCAAGACCTTCGACAAGAAACAACATGTTCTCCTTCTCGGAACCCGAAGACGACGCAACTCGAGCCCTCCTTCATGGAATCCGAAGACCGACTCGATGGCGCGGATCCGACAAGGTCTTCACGACGACAAGGACGGCACCGACGCATAACGCCAAGCACTGCACCCCGGACGCCATGACCTCCTTCAAGAATCCGATGGCCGAGACCCTGAAGACCGATCCAGAGCGCCAAGGCCTTCGCATGGAGTCGGCAAGATCACCCGGAAACACCAAGATCAACTGCGCGGCCCGACAAGTTCGACACCGTATAGGGCGAGACCGATGCTCCCAACGCCACGCCAAGATCGTCTATCCGAATGCCAAGTTCTACTCTGCCATCCGAGTACGATCCCGCCGGTCCCGTCGAACCCGTCGAACCCTGAGACCCGACCCCGAACCCCGGAACCCCAAGATCGCCGAACCCTAACGTGTGAACCCTTTTCCGAGAACCCTATTTTATAAATGGTCAACCATATGAATTGTTGCACATTAAACCATTCATCTCGCATGCATATCATTGGTTTGGGGGCCTTATGCCGATTCACCTAATAATTAAATATGGGGCCCATATGCGGACAAATCTAGTCTCATATTGGCCTCATTTAAATTTGTGTAGCGAACCCGGTGCTATCTTCTGTCATGTTAAGACAACATTTAAATTGCGGGGTTCTAAACAACTTGAACCATTTAACTAACTGTCGGGACCCCGGTTCCGCTTAATATTGACCTAGTTGCATCGCACCTTTGCCATGCCATACATCATACATGCATCATGCCCGATCTTTTGCCGTAGTATTAAATATTGCATCCGGTGTTTATTCTAGTGTTTTGCTTCTTCGCGGATAAGGCCGTTGAGTTGATGTGAGCTTCGCCCGATCTTGGTTGAACCCTTCGACAATGTTTTTCAAAGAGCATCTCCCCTTTCTACCTATCTTACTTTTATAGTATTTATTCCCTCCTGTTGATCTATTGCTATACGTGTTGCGATGCTCTAGTTTTCCGTAAAATGATATTCCGTCGCCTATATTGCCTTGGACACATCCTATTACTTGTTGTTTGGTAGATAGTTGGACTGCTGTAGTCGCTTGCTCAAGTCTTTGTTGCGTGTCGTCAGTACCACAGTTGTTGATATATTGCCGCATGTGATGTTGGAGATGATCTTGGCTTTAATTATTGTTTCACTTTAATTCTGTTTAACAATTAAAATTGAATTAAGCGAGGCATCGGTGGGTGATAGGTAAGTTTTGGTTTCGATCGCCCACTTGTGTCCCGTAGGACCGAGTTCTTGACACTGTTCCGAGATCGAGCGCGCTAACCACGGTGGGGAGATATGGGCCCCATTGATTATTACCTGATTTCAAAGTATTGTCTGGGGCCACAAACTAGTTTGAGGTTTTATTTACTATCCTGTACTTATGCCATGTTTACCGCTTTATTTACGTTTGTCGAGGAGCACACTGCATTGTTAGGTAAGCGGAATGTTTTGTGATATCGACAGTCCCGATTGGGGATCTGCTGTCGTTCTGACCATTGTCCAAAACCCTAAGTCCGTCTCGGAGACCGCCGACTTCGTTATGGTAGACTTAGTGGGGTGGCCCCGTGCTTGCTTTGGGTGCAGGGCGTCATGAATTAGGCCCGCCGACATACCGATGGGTGTATGTTAACGATCCGCAAAAGGGTCAAGTGCTGTGGATACTTTGGTGCACCCCTGCAGGGTTAAATCTTTTCGAGAATCCGTGTCCGCGGTTATGGACGACTTGGAGCACAGTGCTTGATCATAGACAACTATAACTAAAGTTTACTGTTATAAATGGACTTATATCCGATATGATTAGTAATCAGCTTCACTACAACGGAATGGCTACCTAAAAGTACCAACAACTGCTGGGTTTTGGGGTTATCTCATGCTAATTGTGTCTGACTAGTAAGAGTTGCAACTATCATGGAATGGTTAACTAAAAGTGCCCACTGCTTACTTTGTCAGGATGATTATCTAAACCTGACTAGTAATTGCTGCAACGATAACTGAATAAGTAAAACTGCCAACTGTGTGAGTTCCTCGGTTGACTTCCTCGTTTGGTCTCGAGGGGGAAACGCCAGGATGGGTTTGTTTGATGATAGTATCAGGTTGGATCCGAATAGGTCTTTCTCACCCCTCTCTGATAGCCGCCAGTTGTATCGAGTCTCTATAGGTTGTTTAGTGCATGCTGCCGCTCAGTCCACCATACCTATGTAGGCGAGGACCACCGAATTCTAGCATCGCTGCATCGGCCTCAGATCGACGCCTCTTTTTCTTTTGCCCTTTGTCGGCACCCCTTTTGTTTAAGCAGGTTTTGAGATCGACGCCGTTAGCAGGGTTACCCTTCCGGCTTGGCCTGGGCAGGGTTACGGACGCCATCGGTTATTCTTCAGGGCTCTTAGCCCCATTTGCATCTTGTTCGTAGTCGGACGCTCGATCATTTTCAAGGTGATTTGGATCTTTGTATATTATATCTGTATTCTTGACTCTTGGAGTCGTGCTGTATATATCTGTTTTGTGGGTCCCATCGAGGACTGTTGTGTAATGTTATTACTTTGTTTTCCACCCGCACGCAAGTGCCTGGTGGGCACCTTCGAATCGTTTCTATGCGGGTTTGGCGGATTTTGCTCAAACTTGCATAGGTCCGATTCTGAGGGTGTTACAGGGGCGCGGGTTGGGTGGTGGTGGGGCGCCGTTGGCCGTCGCCCCTGGTGGGGGTCGAGCGCTTCCTCCTGGCGGCGCGTTCTCGCAGATCGCGCGCTCGGCTATGCGATCCGGGTCGTTCTCTTCGTCGAAGTTCAGGGCACGCCCCTGGATGGCGGGGTTCAGGCGCGACCTGATTCGAAGTTGGTGGTATCACGACAGCTCCTGCGCTGTCGCCTGCTCGACGCGAAATTTTTCACGCTCGGCTTGCTCCTTGCTGACTGCCTCCGCCAGTTTTAGGCGGAGTTCCTCGACCTCCGTTGCCGTCGCATTTGGTGGGATCGGTGTGGAGAAAGGGTCTTTCGGCGGGTCGGCGTCGGTCGCCATGTAGGTCGCGGCGTGGCGACCGGTTCCGTCATGAAGGTCGGCGGAGTTCTCCGACCCGGAGTCAAAGTCGAAGATCCCAAGGATGGAGGGGTCCTCGAAGTCTCCGACGTTGGAGACCTGGGTGATGGAGCCTGCGGGCGATGCAGCGACAATGGATCCGGCGGCCGACGCCGGGGTCGCCGAATCGGCGTCGTCGTTGAGAGCCGCGTCATACGCAGCCGCGGTGGTTTCGGCCACATTGCTGTGGGCTGATTCGTACTCGGAGGCGAGGCAGTGGATCGTGCGGACCTGGCTCTCAGAGAGCCGGTCGCGTGGCGGCAACTCGCGGATGCGAGCCGAGTCCTCCGAGACGATGACGTCGGTGAGGCCGACGAAGAGGCTGATCGTGCCGACCGGCAGGATCATATTGTGTGTGACGGGTCGCGCCGCCGGGACGTAGCTGCTCGGCAAGATCTGGAGCATCTCGCCGATGGCGATCATGCGGCCGGTGGCGATCGACTCGTTGATGGGCAGATTGGATCTCGCCGCAGAACACCGGCCTGACCGGCCAGGCCCCACGGTGGGCGCCACTGTCGTGGGAATGGCCACGACAGATGCTGCAATCGGCAGCGAGTAGTAGAACATGGGGCAAGGGCGGCCAGCCATCTGCGGTGCGAGATGAGGGCGGAGACACAAGGATTTACCCAGGTTTGGCCCCCGGGGGATAAAGACCTACTCCTGCTATATTGTATTATGGTGAGAGCACAATGGGGTGAGCTCGACGACTAGGCGGCGAGTCGCTTGGGTGTATGATGGAACGTGTCCTCTATGCGTACCCTAGGGAGGTTTATATATGCTCACCTCGCTAGGGTTTACAGATCACAACCGAATTAGTTAAGGATTCGGAGGTTCTACGACCTAGTCCGACTGGGCCTAGCTACGCTTCTGGGCCTTCAGCTTCCAGTCGCCTGAGTCCACGCCAAGTCTTGATCCAGTCGCCGTCCTGCAGGCCCACTTGCTGACGGCTTGGGCCAGTAGGAAACGTCCTGCTGGGCATACCCGGTAGGCATATCCCCATCAATAGTAGGATGTGCTTCCCACAAAGATTATCTCTATTAGAACATTACACATAATTGTGCATATTATTATCTTTTATTCCATATGATGTGCAGATGCAGATGGATCCCTGGTCTATCTCCATCCATTAAATCAACCCACGATATAAAGTAAACTAGATTGGTCCGGTAAATGAAGGTAAAATAAAAAGACAAAGTCTTGTAGACGTGTCTTTATTTTTAATTTATTTTAGCGTTGTTTCCCAAGGTTCAATTAAACCTAGGTCTATTAGGGAAAAGACTATTATACTATATTCATGAATCTGGATCGAAGGTATCAGTCGGTACTCCAGTCTACCGGGACCTCCAAACAGGTCAATAAGTAAGAATTCAAGCCGGTTGGTTGCTTGTAGGAGGTACGCGTCCTGGCCCAAATCATCCTGTAAAGCACCTCGTGGCAAGCTCAGCGACGATGCCTGAATCGTACATTTTCGTGGAACCATGCCTCAGAGCTGCAAAATGGGCGTGACGGCGTGCGTGCGACATCCATGACCGCACAGGTGAGAAACGGAAGATTACCACCCATGTTTCATGACAAGAGTAGCCTCACCTACTAAGCTCGTTCACAAAGTAAACAACACACGTAAAAAATATTAGTTAGAAATAACCAAGTAACACAGAGATGAAGATGTATTCCTCTGTTCCCTTTCTTGGGGAAGGTACATCATGCTATAGAGGTGTGGGTCCTATAAAGGATTTTTCTAGCCACGAAGTCTCATGTTCTTATCCAATCCTATCTCATGAAGAAATATCTCACTTACTCGTGGCAGAATTTAAGATAGTCTCCAAACCCTCATAAGCTTTCCACAGGGTAAATCACAAGTTGAAAGCCTCCGGGCGACCCTAGCCGCTAAGGGTTTCCCACGAACCCAAGCGTAAAAACCGAACTCCATGAACTCAAAGGGGAATGAAATATGGCTTGGTGGATACGTAGATTAGGACCCCCTCTTGCTTTCTACCAAAATGATTTGTCTTTGGGTGGGTAGAATGAAAGATCCTCATGCTTTGGTGTTTCAACAATGGAGTGAGAGAGACCTCAAAGAATGAATATGAATGATTGACCTAACCTCCTCAATGAGTAATAAAGGGTATATATAATCCAAGGAAGAAAAGTAGCTGTTTGGGAGGGTCTATAACCAAACCAGCGTTAAGTAGAACGAGCCGATATCACAACCAGCGAGTGACGAGTGCATTTTTTACGTATATTTACCTTATGTTTTTCCACAGTTAGGAAATCGGGACTAATAATGATAGACAAACTAGTCTTAGAGGCGAGACTAGGGATATCTAAATGGTTACACATGTATTAGGGTTTTCCTCCAAATACTCATTATCCAGAACTAATACAATTATAGCACAGAATATTAAACTTAACCATGAAACAATAAATATAGAATAATACAACTTATTATTGCCTCTAGGTCATATTTACATCAACCGCCGCCGCGGAGAGGTACGCGCAGCCAAAGAAGACGGTGTGGTCCCACGTACCGGAGAGGCTAGCGCCTCCACGGAGAGGTACGCGCCGCCGAGGAAGACGGTGTGGTCCCGCGTGCCAGAGAGGTCAGCGCCGCCATGGAGTGGTAGACACCACCGAGGAATATGGTGTTGTCCCACATGCCGGAGAGGTTAGTGCCACCGTGGAGAGGTACGCCCCGCCGAGAAAGACGGTGCGGTCAAAGAGGTCAGCGCCTCCGTGGAGAGGTGTCTAGGGTTAGGGTTAGGGGGAGAATGGGTTGGTGGTTGGTTGGTGATTTTTTTTGGATAAGATTGAGAGCGACATGTGTGTGGGCTAAAAGGGAAAGAACTATGAGGCTTAACTACACCATCATCTGTCTTATCGAATTTTGGCAAGTCAAACATGTCGCATATTCCCCAATGTTCTGTTTGATTAACATTAGTATTGATTAGCAAGTCACCAAAAGAACACACAAATATAGGAATATCAGTAATTATATATATATGGGATATCAGTACACATGTACTTGTGCATGATCTATATATAGCCTATCCAAGGACACTACATATTACTTAATCTACTACTGGATTAACTAATACGAACTAAATATATCTAGCAGCAAGCTTCTCCAACCTATCCTTAAGCTCATGCATCGCTTCCTCATCGTTTCCCTGCGATCTCTTGCCTGATCGTGCAATTCCTTGATTGCAGGTTCCATCTATTGGTCATATGCGGCATGCATATCTCTCTCTCATTATCTTCCATCTCTCCACACTAGAGATCGTGCAACACTTGCTGGAGGTGCAGTGCGTGCTCTAGCTCAGCACAAATGAATCAATGACACGAAAATTGGCCATCATGAAGGCACACGAGGAACTTGCGCCTGGTGTGCTCTGCGGATTTCTTGCCGTAGGCCACAAATCGAAATGCTACATAGTTCTCTGGGCATTGATAGTAGACGAAGTGCTCGTGTTCTCCATCCCACTACAGGTCACGGAAATGATCCGGTACTCTAGGAACGCTAAATTTGAAAGAAAAACAACAATGCACAGGGTGTGAGGTTGAGAAATCAAGAAATTGTTAAGAAAAACAGTTACAGAAAAACCCCAAAATGCAAAATCCATTGCCAATGAAATCGAAAAAAGAAACAACTGTATGTACCAATAGCGCTAGACTAAAGGAACAATAGTACTCGGCCTCCTAGATGCTCGTCCAATTCACGCGGCCGCCGCCCATAGATATTTCATGGAGAGAGAAGAACAAAGGTTGAAGAAATATGAAGTGAGAGACGTGGGAGAAAGTATGGTCATGAGGGACGGGGATGGGGCTTCATTTTAATATTAGGATGGAACGGCTCAGCTTCTGTGGGGCTCTTTAGTAAGTGAGAGAATCTTGACAAGTCACGCATTCCAGTACCACAATCAACGTCTAGTCTTTTCCACTGTAGTATTATGACTACCTTGGTTCTTGTATCGAGGCTTATATGAATGCCGGTACTGTTGGATAGCTAACACGGCATAATTTAACGCCATGAATAAACATGCCACGACATATAATTGTCTACTGCCCTAGTAACCTCCGCGAATTCTCTTTATGCCGGGATAAACACTTTTCAAGGTGCTTTTTGCTTGTGTTGGCCCAAAGGAATGCCGCACATGGAGGTATTTTTGTAGTGACATCCTAGGCAGATTGCCTAGACCCGGATGGGGCACGGTGGGCCCTGATCTTGGCCGGGAGGGCAGGCGCCGTCCAGGTTGCCGCTACTCTCCGTCTCCAAGTGACCACTCCGCGGTAATGCAGACCCTGCCGTTGGACCGCCTTGCCGTCGTGCTAGGCCTTCGTAGCATGAGTGCACCTCTCCATCCCATGCCGCCCCGTGCAAGGACGGAACTGAGATATGAGAAGCCAGATTCTGCCGCTGCCTACGCCGCCCAAGGAAAGTCTAGCGCCGCACGCCGACGATGGCAGGGAAGAGAAGGAGAGGGAGTCTCAGGAGGAATGACGGCGGCCCGACCGGTCACCCGCGGGGGGCGAGCCGGTCGCGAGAGCCCGTGGTTTTATTTTTGGTAATTAGGAAGCCCCAGATTGTCCATTTTCCTTACTATTTTGAATATCAAATCCTTGTGTTACTTTTTAATGTCATAAGTATTTGTGAACATAATTTTAGGTGTTGGTTCATAGAACCAATAGTTGGAATTATTGTCATATGATTTTTGTACATGACTTCTTGGGTCTTTTATCACTTTTGAAATATTAGGCTTCATTTCCACAATTAATTCCTGAATATAATTCATAAATATGCCAGCTACAGTCACGTAAAACTCTAACATACTATATGTATTAATCAACATGAACAGTAACAGTGCATACGAAATAACAACCATAGTATGACAATAGATCGGATTACGGTATATGTGGTACCCCGAATTTATGGTCCGAGAATACCCGTTATGCATATAATTCACGTTCCCATGATCAGTGATCCATGAGCATAACTGACTAGTATCATTACAACATCCATATAGTAACGAGTACAAACTTACAAAGTGGCCATTATGGCGAATACAACACAAATAGCGGAAGTATTCAGCGCATAGCCCGTGCCTTAACCTACAGGCAACTGACTGGGAAGACGGCCTAGCTCGCATAGACGTCAGCACCTTCATTCCTTGATAGTACTAAAGATGTACTACAAGATGGTTCTAGTAAATTCTCAAGAATGCACAAAGGTTGGGGATGGTAGAGCTCCAAAGATTGAATCTAGAGAAGAAATCCAGACATAGCCATTTTGGCAGTTTGGGAGATTTTGACTAGAGTGCAAGTGTAGATGATCTTGGAGAGGATGCTAGGTTCCAAACTCATGAGTAAGGAGGTGATGTTGAAGTAATAACTAAGTAGAGAAGATTCTTGCTTAACTTGGGTCTCCACTGAGTTGGAAACCATCCACAGGGATTATCCTTGGATTGATCTGAGCATGAGATGAGATGATCACTTGAGTGGCTTAGGATAGATCCAGACTTGGATGCTTGCTAGGGCTTGATGATCCCAAGAAAGGATTGGGTCCTAAGGGATGAGCTTCTAGATTAGCTCACTCCAGTTCCTAAGCAAACAAGATAAACAACATATCAAGGCAATTCATCAGACAGCAGATCAAGGCAATTTAGCAACCAACAAATCAAGGCAATTCATCTAACTACTACTAGGGTTACCATAAAGACTAACTTGAGGTAAGGATGGGTATGTTGAAAGGGGTTTTGCTTTGAGGTAAGATACGTACCATCTTGGTATCTCTACCAAGATTGAGATGAAAATGTTTTAATAAGGTTTTGGAAAACCTAGGGATAAGAGTAGTTGAAGGTTCTGTCTTGAAAACATAAGGAGAGTACATATATGTCTCCATAGTTTGGGCAATAGAAACTAGTAAAGTAATTTGCTGGGTCAAAGTCATCTTGGCTCAGGTTTTGAAATGCCAGAACATTTGAGAAAATGAAAGATGAGCCAAGACATCTCTTTTGTGAAATAGTTTTTGTAAAGTAGTGTTGATATGAGGAGTACACAAATAATTCACAAGTAGTTGCTTGAGCATAAGCAAACAAGTAAGCCCACATTGGAAGAAAAAGTTTTTGTTCCCCCTGAGTTTTGACTTTTGGACATTTAATCAGGGTTGCTGAAATTGGGATGTTACAGACCTTTCCCCCTTAAAATAATCTTGTCCCAAGATTAGGGAGGAGTAGGGTTGGGGTGATAACATCCTCTTAACAATTTCAGCGGTGGAAGAAAATAGGCGATAGCAATTTTTATAATTACCCTACGTGGTTAGTTACAGCTTGGAGCTGAGTGGCTTTGGGTCGGGCGGTTTAGCTTCAAAGAAATGGAAAATACGCAGTCTTTTCCCCTTAGGACAATTCTAGGTAGGTTGAGCGTTGACGGGGTACATCCTTCTTGAGGCAGGATAGCGGGTTGATTCTTCTTTATTCTTCGCCTCGGGGTCGACTTTATTTCTTCATGGTCTGGATACACCGGGATATTAACTGGGCGATCAACCTCGGAGTGGAGTACCTTCAGATTCTGGAGAAGTGCCGAGCGTTGTTCTTCTTGCAGGGTTGATGATTTGGCCTTGGAGAGGTGGTCATTGCTTAACGCTAACAAGGGGTCGATTCTTGAGTCTATCGGGTTTTGGGCGGGAAAGACGCAGTCTTCCCCCTTAGAGCAATGCTATTGGGTTTGGTCTGAGGCAACATCGTGGGTAAAACATGCAAAGAAGGATATCATGCTTGCATAACATCCATACATTAAGCAGGTTCAAACCGGTCGGTGGCGAGGTACTTAAGGGGGTTACAAAACAGGTCTGTGCCGCGAGACAACAAGGCGTCTTAGAGTTTTACAAAACAAGTTCCGAGGCGATACATAACTCTTCCTATGCTGGAATAAGAGAGCTTCTGGGTGCAAAGGCTACTTCAGGGGAACGTCCAGAGTCTTGTCGCCCTTCGGGGGTGAGAGGTTTCCCCGCAGGTAGTGCTTTCTCAGGTGAAGGGGAGGTTCTGGGGATAGCAGCCTCCTGATTCTTTTAGCCGAAGGGGCTTGGGTTTTCTTTCCATTTTTGGGTGCCGGAGTTGCTTGCTTCGGTTCATCCAGTACTGGTCTGGACAGTTGCGAGCGAAGTGGTCCGGGTCTCCACAGGTGTAAGAGAATCTTCTCTTAGCTTCAGATCTTCCTTGGGCTTGCTTAGGGATCCTTACGGGGATGGGGGTTGTCTTGGCCTTCGCCTTGGTAGAAGTGTTGTCAAGACCACGCTGGGGGCACTCTCGGCTGAAGTGACCTGGTTCATCATAGGCGAAACAGGTGCCTTTCTTGGAACGTCCTTCTCTTGATTTCTTCCTAGTGTTAACATAGGGGAGTTGACGAGCTTTGCCAACCAGGAGTTAGAGGGGACAGTTGGCCAGGACATGGTCTTGACCTTCACAGAGGAAGCAAGTGACTAGTTGGGTGGGGTAATTTGCAGGAGAGTGGAGAGCTCCACAATTTGGGCAGTTGCCTAAGCACTGGCTGGCTTGATGTCCTTCTTCACCTCAACGGCTGCATCCTTTCTTCGGGACTCCGATCTTTGGGGCCATACTCAGGGCTTCCTGGTGGAGATGAAGTCTCCGGCTGAAGAATGGAATGGTGCCACGAAGTTAGTCCTCCGATTTTGAGGGTAGGGAGTTAGTAAGGTGCAATATTGGGTGGAAATTGATAATAGGTCAACAGGCTTTTATTGGAGTTTGAGTGGAAAGACACAGTCTTTCCACCTTAGGGCTTTACTTGTGTTGGCCGAGGTTTTTCCTTAGGGGGCCATCCTGCTGAGGAGAGGTTTCCGGCTAGGAGGTTGCAAGGGTTAGTGTTGGGATTCTACCAACTAGGTGGTCAAAACTACCATATCAGATGATTCCCGGCAGACAAGCAACACATTCCAAACATCACTCACGCACATGACAAGCAGACAAGGCATACCATAATTACTAGGGAGGGGACTACACGCCATAATGGGAATCCTATTTTATGCATGCTAATCCTGAGTACGGACATTACTGGGGTCTTAACTTTTGTCTTGTCGTCTTTTATCGTTGGTGCCATACTTGATTGATTTGGGGGCGATGAAGGACTCCGTTGGTAGGGTGATCTTGTAGTGTCTTTCGTCGTTGGTAGCTCCTTGGTTTTGCTTGTCTCGATGTCTCTTCATTCCTGGATCTCCGTCTTCATAGTCTCCAAGTCGGACTTGTTTGTGAAATCAGATTAGTTGAAGTAGACGAGATATAGAGTAATCCATTTTCAAATTGTGTAAGTCAGAGAAGGTGAGATAAGAAATCTTTCGAAAAGCTTTTGAGGAAAATAGTTTTCGAAAACTAGTGTTTTCATAAATAGGGGTTTTCCTGTCTAACGTCCATGCTAACTAAGGTCTCCTACAGTCAGGATGGCTCTGATACCATGTCTGTGGCACCCCGGATTTATGGTCCGAGAATACCCGTTATGCATACAATTCACGTTCCCATGATCAGTGAGCCGTGAGCATAACCGACTAGTATCATTACAACATCCATATAGTAACGAGTAAAAACTTACAAAGTGGACATTATGGAGAATACAACATAAATAGGGGAAGTCTTCAGCGCAGAGCCCGTGCCTTAACCTACACGCAACTGACTGGGAAGACGGCCTAGCTCGCATAGACATCAGGACGTTTGTTCCTTCTTAACATCTGCAATCTGGCCAAGTAAATAGCCAGGGACAATGCCGGTGAGTACTTTGAATGTACTCGCAAACCACCGACACAAGGGTAAATAAGATAATGCATATTTGGCTGTGGCGAGATGGCTCTAGACTAAGCTATTTTCTGAAGAAAACCTAACATTGGCATCTCTATATCTTTGTTGAAAAAGAGTTTTTGGAAAACATGCCTCCTTTTTGAAAACCCGTACATCTCCACATCCTTGTTAAAAAGATTTAAAATAGTTTTTGTTGTAAAACCCTTTTTAAAACCTTATCGTCCATCTCTGGTCAAAACCAAACTCATTCTTATCTTTCCTCGTGACCGAGTCACATCCTTTATTTTATCACAACTTAACCGAAGGGTCCTCCTAGCACTTGCCATTCCAACCATCCTTGACCGTGGACATGACTTTTCGAATAGATTAGACTCTACAGAGTTTGCGCACTTTACCCACAAGAATCAATACATCCGCCGGGATTTAACCACGGCCCGCTACACACTGTTGACAGGGGTTCGGATAATCAAACTTAGCTTTTCATTTGTCCATCCCTAGCAAAGGCGGCTTTTACTTTTGGGTTTGTTCTCCCCGGAACGAGTATGCGACACTATGGCCTTAGTCCTCCATGCAGCACTTCCGTATACCCAAACCCTCGGCTTGTCAATATACAATTGTTGACTCCACTCCCTTCCCTTCTCCTGAAACATACCGTCCGTGGGAGACCCAATTGTTGCACCGACACTTCGGCTGTAGCGGGAGATGGAGGCCTCAGATCCGCAAACCTGAGGTAGAGTCCACTCGGGCTTCCAGGGATTGCTCCCGTTAAGCAAGTACAAGCAGCCCCGGCTAAGGATTACAACTACGAGCTAATCCCCAGCGTCCGGGGTAATGTGGTTGCATGGATAAATTGTTCTGGACATTGGCTTAGAACATCCCTTCCTTTCTCTTACTTAACTTTCCTTTATTTATCTTCCTCTTCATTATATTTCTCTTCATTCACCTCATATTTGCTTTGGTAAAACTTCCACTAAAAAAGGATGCCTCTTTCCAAGGGTTTTATTTTGAAAACCTTGCAGTAGGGTAAAACCCGAAATAGTTTTATCATTGAAAATCCATGGGTTCCCAGAGGGAAGATGCTAATAAAGGTAGGTGTATACAGGGTATGTGTCCTAATGGACACTCATTCATAACTGGGAGGAGCCAAGTTACTCACACACTTTTATGTGAAATAAACCATGCCTGTGATCATGCAATTTATAAACGAGATGCAAAACAGTTGATAAATAGAGGTAGGTTAATACAGGAGTTCAGGGATGGTGGCTTGCCTGATGCCAGCGAGATGTCCCTTGACGGTGTTAGATAACCAGAATACCAATTACATGAATAATAAATATAACCCCGATGCTTCCTTCTTCTCGGCGTCACACAATCGCAACTATCACCGTTACCGAGCATACATGCAAACAAACAATACTCCAATCAATACAAGCATACAATCATTCCAACCATACAACAATCTGAGGATAAATACATGATAAACATCAGTAGGGTGTTGGAGTTTTGGTTTGATTGGATTGGGGGAAGGTTTGGAGACATTAGGGAAAGGATCCCTTTTTATTTATAGTTTAGGAATTACCTAAGAAGGGGTTTTTTGACCAAGGGCTTGATCTGTATGATACCATTGTATAAAAATGATACCATCAGATGGATATTGATAAAATGAAACCAACAAAAGTGGTTTCACTATTTTATCACTTTCCCTTGATTTACAATGGATTTTATAGTGGATAAAACCTTAGTTTGAGGAAATAATTCACCAGAACTTTTATGGAGTTCCAAAAATTATTTCCTTGGGTTATTAGGTAGGATTTAGTGGATTGAACCCAGAGGAGTTGGAATCACCTCAAATCAATTACCAGAATGCCCTTGAGAAATTCTCAAAGGCAGTACTGGACCAGATTTGTCTTTTTCATCAGATTAAAGCTACATAATATTTTTAGGTGATTCCAAGGACACATGTTAGGTACTGATAATACCTTTCTGTAGAAATTGGAATCAACCTGTTTGGATTTGCAGAGCTACTATAGTGATTTTATTAGTGAATAAACCCTACACAGAAGAGTTTAATGCACCAAAAATTCAACATAGACTCATATAATTATGAGCTGCTTGTTTATGAAAGATATTGATGTATAAGTGTACCAGGAGTTGGAATTAGGTCCAAACCTTATTTGGTTTGACCTAGGGAGAATCCTAAAGTCATAAAAGGACTGGTTTTGTTATTTTTGTTACCAGTAATCTAGGAAGCAATTTAAGGTGGGGACAGTGGGACATGAAAGATAGAGTCAGTGCCTTTCATCACCAATTGTGTTTAGGTCATTTGGATTTGTCAAACTCCCTGGGGAATTTGTTTAGTGTTCTGGACAGATCCTTGTGTGTGATTTATCATTTTTATTTTAAGTCCTAAAATAACTAGCCAATGCCTCTGCATGTTAGGGAAAACACTAGGATTTCTAAGGAGATTTAGATCTGGGTAAAAGGGGCTGTTTTCCATTTTCATTTGTATTTAAAACAAATGCCTAAATATTGGATCTCGACTAAATAGAAAAAAGGGAAATGGTTCTGGGCCAGATCTGGGGCAAGTGGGCCACGGAGAGGAGAAGCCAGCTCGCCTAGCAGATCCACCCGCGGGGGATAGAGGCCAGCCGGCCGGAGTGGGCCGGCCTTCCAGCGTCACCCATCCCCGAAGGGGTATGGGGAGATCTGAGCCGCCGGATCGACCCAGATCTGACGGCGTCCGCGCATCGTGTTCCCCGCGGCCAGCGACGCTCGGGAGGAAACCCTAGCAGGGCCAGAGAGGAGGCGGGGGAGCTCACCAGGGGCTCAGGGAAGGCTGGGGAGGCGACGGTGTGGCACGATGCTCGCCGGCAGTCCCGGAGATGGTCGGCTTGAGGGTTCCTAACATCGGGGAGGAGCTCACGCGGCGGTGGCCGAAAGGGAGCTCGCCGGAGCTCATTCTAGATGACTCTGCAGGAGGTCCTGGGCATGAACAAGGGCATGGTTAGACAGATCAGAGGGAGGGGAGCATTTCTAGGTAGCATGCAGAAAGAGAGGTGGAGGGAGGAGGGAGCTGTGCTTGCGGGAAAGAAAATGGCCGAACCTCCTTTCTTCCTCTTCCTTGAGCAAAGCAGGGTGTGGGGGAGAGAGTGGGAGCTCTAGGTCGTGACTGAGGGTGTGGAGGGGGCAAATGAGGGAGCAGGGAGAAGGGAGGGGGCCTCTGGCCTGCTTATTTAGAGAGGGGAGGGTCCATGGTGGACAAAGATCATGGAGAAGCTTGGGGAGTGGGCCAGGGCTCAGCCATTGGGTAGTAGGGGCGGTGGAGAGGGGAGAGAGAGGGTCCTGGTCGTGCTAGGGGACAGAGAGGGGGTGGGGGTGCTGTAGCTACACAAGTTTTAATGGTTGGATTGGACATGACCTTTGTCTCCCTCTCCAAACAAGCACAAGAGGACAAGTGTTCAAGTGATGATATAGTGTTGGTCGACCAGAGGGGTGTGATGATGCTGGAGTGAAGTGCTTGACAAGTTTTGGTGGTGTTTGGAGTTGGTTTGAATCAAGTTTGCTTGGTTTGCATAATGTTGATCATTTTGAGGCTTGTGAAGGAAGTTTCAAAAGTTGCATTGAGAAAAGTTTGGAAATGGTACTGGTAGGTGGTATAGGTCAATTAATCTCTCCACGATTTAAATGGGATTTTTCTGATGATTATAATCCCATTTAAATGCACTTCTTCAAAAAGTGCTGAAGTAGATTATGGAAGCAAAAAGGATAATTTTACATTAGGCAAGCTTGGTTGTTGATGTTATATGGTCCTAAATACCATAACACACATTGGAGGATTTTATTGGGATTTATTGAGGTGATAAATTATTTTTGGAGAATTATTTCTTGTTTCTGCCATTTAAGAAAAAGGGCAAAAAGAAATAATAAAGAATCTCAAAGATATTTATTTTTGAGGTTTAAAGATGGGATATCAAATATAGTCATCAAATGTGCCTTGAGTTGGCAAGGTAATTTGGAGAAAAACAAACTTGACTTTATAGACAAGGGTTTTGAGAATTTGATAAGTAAAGGAAATTAAATAGTTTAATAATCCAAATAATTGGGAGAGTTATTTGGGGATGCTTATATACAAGGTAGATGATGTAAACATGATGTAGGCATCAAGGTTCACCTTGGTTTTGAAGAAAAGTGGTGAAGATGATGGAAACTAGATTCGGGGAGGATCTAGGGTTTAGTTGTTCTGATGCCATCTAAACAAGGTAGGATTAGGGAGATCAGAGCTCACCTTGGTACAAGGGGTATATGGATGGTTAGACCAAGTACCATATAGGATCATGGAGGCAAGAGTTGAGCTTGGTTGCAATTGAGGTGATCTAGGAGAGATGGCAAACTTTGTTGAGAATAAGGCTGCCATAACAGATACATCAGATAGCCTTCTAAACCCTGTGGGTTTAAGAAGAACAAGGCTCCAATGGAAACAAGTGAAGTGGGGATTGATAGTCCATGGTTAGAAGATCATAACCATGCAAATATTTGGTCAAGGGAGGTATCATATAGATGTGAGCTTCTGCCAAATTAGGCAAGATGATAAGATTTGCAGAAAAGATTATTATCTTGACTACAAAACCATCATGGATGAGTGGGAATTAGAATGGCTTATCTAAGGGAAAGAGTGGGCCTTGGTAGTACTAGATATGTAATACAAGATGGTTCTAGTACATTCTCAAGAATTCACATAGGTTGGGGATGGTAGAGATCCAAAGATTGAATCTAGAGAAGAAATCCAGACTTAGCCATTTTGGTAGTTTTGGAGATTTTGACTAGAGTGCAAGTGTAGATGATCTTGGATAGGATGTAGGTTCCAAACTCATGAGAAAGGAGGTGATTTTGAAGTAATAACTAAGTAGAGAAGATTCATGCTTAGATTGGGTCTCCACTGAGTTGGAAAACCATCCAGAGGGATTATCCTTGGATTGATCTGAGCATGAGATGAGATGGTCACTTGAGTGGCTTAGATAGATCCAGAATTGGATGCTTGATAGGGCTTGATGATCCCAAGCAAGGATTGGGTCCTAAGGGATGAGCTTCTAGATTAGCTCACTCTAGTTCCTAAGCAAACAAGGCAAACAGCGGACCAAGGAAATTCAGCAGACATCAGATCAAGGCAATTCAGCAACCAACAGATCAAGGAAATTCATCTAACTACTTCTAGGGTTACCATCAAGCCTAGCTTGAGGTAAGGATGGGTATGTTGAAAGGGGTTTTGATTTGAGGTAAGATAAGTACCATCTTGGTATCTCTACCAAGATTGAGATGAAAAGGTTTTAATAATGTTTTGGAAAACCTAGGGATAAGAGTAGTTGAAGGTTCTGTCTTGAAAACATAAGGAGAGTACATATATGTCTCCATAGTTTGGGAAATATAAACTAGTAAAGTAATTTGTTGGGTCAAAGTTATCTTGGCTTAGGTTTTGAAATGCCAGAACATTTGAGAAAATGAAAGATGAGCCAAGACATCTCTTTTGTGAAATAGTTTTTGTAAAGTAGTGTTGAGATGAGGAGTACACAACTAATTCACAAGTAGTTGCTTGAGCATAAGCAAAAAAGTAATCCCACATTGCAAGAATTTTTTCCCCCCTGATTTTTGCCTTTTGGACATTTAATCAGGATTGCTGAAATTGGGATGTTACAGTATACATACTGATCGGTTGATGATAAAAATAGCGACACTAGCTACTCGAAGGAGACGACATTGAAGATGACTCACCCGTGGATCTGGAGATCTCCCAGGAAGACGCACCATGATGACGAACTTGAGCAGTCATGTAGCGCTTCCCAAAAACCTTATTCGCCCTCTCCCATGTAGGATCGCAAAGGAGAATGGTTCCGGAGACCTGCTCTCCCATTTGCCGGTGCACGCCGGCGCGTCGGATGGCGTAGACTGTAGTGGCAACACAAATAAATAGGATGGCTGATATATTTGATCCGTATTATGGATGCCGTATATTAGCTTTTTCCCTAGTAGACCAAGGTTTAATTGAACCTTGAGAAACAATGCTAAAAGGAATAAAAAACAAGGACACGTCTACAATACTTTGTTTTTTCGTTTACCTTTGTTTACCGGACCAATCTAGTTTACTTTATATTGTGGGTTGATTCAACGGATGGAGATAGGCTTGGGTTGAAGATCCACATGCAGCTGCACATCATATGAGATAAAAGATAATAATAAACATAGTCATGTGTAATGTTCCAATAAAGATAATCCTTGTGGGTATCACATCCTAATATACTAAAACCCCTGCGAGTAGCAGGCATAGCAATAGCCTTTTGATTCAACCGATTGTACCACGAAGCACCGGGTTACAAACATTTATTAAGTGATAAACATAGATCAAAGCCTTAAGGAGAGATGTTGTTGTTGATCCTGAATGGGCCGCTAAGCGAAGAAAATACATCCCTTTCTATCACTAGGATTCCTATGAGATCGCCACTAGCCAAGTATCTCACCTCAAGCCTTTATCGACCTCGGGGGTCTTGGGTACCTACAAGTCCAAAGATGGAGGCAATAGAAAAGATACAAATATCTTATTCAAAAAATACACAATACTCCCATAGATTAGATGCACATAATCGCTGCGAGGTTTCTCCCCAACCCGCAGCCCGTAAGGACTACTCACTCATAACAATAAGATCAAGGATAGAAAACATTGTGCAAAATACTTAGATTGAAATCAAATATTCTTACAATGGTCGCCGAATCACAAAGAGATCTCAAGTACAAAGTAATGGCTATGGCTAATGGAGAGGATGGGGGATGAAGGGATGAACTATGGTATGGATCTTTTTTGGTGTTGTTGTGATGCAATATGAGAATGGCGGCCCTCTTCATGGCGGCTGGGCCCTCAAAATATATAGGCGCCTTCACGAGAGTTGTTGGGTTTGACAAGATGAAGTCATCGCCACCTCATACAGGTGGGCCATACGGGCGGGATGCTCCTGTACCAGTGGTCGTTATGTCGTCTGGAGCCTAGCAATAGCTCTAGGATTGCTGGGTCATCTAAACTTCCTCAAAATATTCATTTATGACTCCTGATTTCGCATTAAAAGCATGATTTCTCGCACAACACAAATCAAAGCAAGGTTTTGCATATATTTGCAATAATTAGTCATTAGTGGAAATTCAAGAGTGATTATTGTCAATTGCTTGACGAAAATCAATGTTTGAACACGGAGAAAGATGACAATTTTTGGAGCCATCAACATCCCCAAAGCTTAAACCTTGATCTCCCTCGAGAAATAAGAAACAAAAGAATTATAAGGAATTCAGCTTTTAAACTTGAAACAACGAGAATATGAATTCACTTATGGTCGGTAGCCATATGCATCCAGCACTTCTTCCATTTGAAAGGCTCATCAAAGTTATAGAGATGCTAAGAACACTATACAAGCTTTTATAACTCAAGATAATCAAAGTAGAGTTTAATATAAGTATAAATAACTAGAAGTGTAACAATCAATCCAATTGCTCTAGTTAACTCTCAGCTTGCGAAGGAATACTAGGATGTTTATTATAGCAAAATTGAGTAAGAGAGTTCATGTCATAAGTAACATAACAGTGAAGTGTCTTATTGACACCCACATCAGTAAATCAATACTATCTAAAACACTTCTATTCCAATCATTGTTTTTCAAGAAAATTCATAGAGTAGTAATGAGATCATGCCAAAGACTTGTTATGTGGATCTTCATATCTTTATCTTCATTTTTTCTTCTTCCTTCTTTTAAGGACATTTCTCAACAAGAACCATTGAGTGATGCTTTTAAACAATGGTTTGCACAACCTTCGAGACTACCAATACTTTTGCCCATACAGTGACACGTATGCCACCCATGTCATCAACTCATAGCTAAAATCCGGGGTTATACCACAGATCGTTCAAAAGATAGCGAGTTGTTGGCATCCAAATGTGTGCATGGGAAATATAGAACTTTTTAAATAGTATCACGGTTTCATCCACAAGGTTAGCTTTGGCATGCAATCACAATTACCACTAGACTTTATTTCAATCAAACAACTCCTTTCAAGAGTGCTATCAATTTTATCAAAACATCTATGGGGTTAAGTATCTTCGAAGGTAAACTCTCAAGACAATCCATCAAACAAGTCATAAAAAATTAAGAATTTTTCTTGTTCTACTTGTTTGGTAATATTATTTCCAAGGCAATACTCGGTTAGCTACAAGAACTAGAGCAAAATCATCCACAACTAATCATTCATACAAATAAAAAGCTTTAACTATTTTGAAATACTCCCACTAGCATAACATCTTAGCAAATCAACTAACTAAGATAAACAATTCAAACTTCAAAAGCGGGATACATAGGACATCCCTCTCATGAGAGTGACTTCCTAATTCTCTTCCTTATAGGGATTTATTTCTTCAAAACTCAAAATAATAACTCTAATAATAATTAAAGTAAAGAGGCAAAGTGTAAATCCAATTTCACAAAAAAGGAAAAAGGGAAAATCTTTTTTGTATTTTTGAGGATGGGGATTATAGAATAGAAAAGAACTTGTGACCAAGCAAGGTACTAAAAAGAAAAACAAAAGCAAACAAAAAACAAAAGAAAAATAAAAGTGTTGGAACAAACCAACACGAGTGTTTCAGAGCTTGCAAGAAGCTAGAGTACAACCTCATTATTACACAAATAAAATTGTCGAGGGACACATCCCCAAGCTCAGGCTTTTGCAAGCCCTTTTGTTGCTAAGTGTGGTGGTGGTGGATAACTACCCATGTTTCATTGGCTGCTCCAATCATGTAACCGAGTGGCGAGGTTGGCAGTAGCATCTCGAAGGTTGATGGAGAGGTTGTTCATGTTTTGGATATTTCCTTCCAGAGCATAGATATCATCATAGTGTTGGAGATATGCCCAAGAGGCAATAATAAAATGGTTGTTATCATATATTTATGTTTATGATAAATATTTGCATCCCATGCTATAATTGTATTAACCAGAAACATTAATACTTGTGTGTTTTGTAAACATAAAAGAGTCCCTAGTAAGCCTCTTGTTAAACTAGCTTCATGATTAATTGATGATCATGGTTTCCTAATCATGGAAATTTGATGTTATTAATAACAAGGTCATATCATTAGGATAATAATGTGATGGACACACACACCCATAGTAAGCATAGCATAAGATCAAGTCATAGAGTTTGTTTTCTACAAGCTTTCAAATAAATAGTAACCTAATCCTTTCACTACAAGGAATCTACTGATACATGACCCTCCATTTTCGTTACTAAATCTTCATTGTCTATAATATATGACGATATTATGATGAAAAATAGATCGTCAAAAACTGAGCGTCAGTAATTGCACATAACGATGTTCTCCACAAAATCGTCATAACCTTCTATGACGATATTGGATAGTCATGAACGTTATGACGATCCAATACCGTCATGGACAAACTGTCAAGGCCACGTCAGATCCTACATGGCCGATCCGAAGTGGCAAAATTATGACGAAATGAGATCGTCGTAGTCTAAATTCGGCCTGATCCATTTCGGTGGTCCATATGAGCCAAGACCAATAGTTTGGGATGTTTAAGTTTTTCCCTTAATAGGCTAAATGGGCCAATCCAATATTTCAGCCCGTTTATTTACTTGGACTCAACCTCTTTTAAGGTCAAGTTATTTTTATTTATAGCCTTATTACATCACATTATTTTATAATTACAAACACTGGGTCCCAATTGTCATATTCTTATAGATGGTGGGTCCCAATCATTCTAGATAGTGGGTCCCAAACGTTTGGTTCATTCTTTTCACAGAATATTAATTAAAACAATATATAGAAATCAGAAAGCAGAGAAAACACATGAACATATTCAAACAACGACTAGAATAAAATTATACAATATTCTAGTGGGAAAACATAGTACACATGAAGTTCCATGCTCAAATTCACATCACAACATGCTTAACCATGGTTAAAATGGAATCTATAAACAGAACTCTCAGAAAATTTAAAAACTAGCTACACTTTGATATTCTGGAACTTCTTCACTTCCACTTCTTCAACATGTAGCTCTTGTAAAGAGTATATCTGTAATAGTTCAATAAAACAATTGCAAACAGATAAATAGCAGCTCATACAAACTTTTCAGATTGAGTGAAACTAGTGTTTTACCATACAAATAGCAGCTCATACAAATACTTAGTTAAGTTGAAGGAGTTCCATAGCAAAACAGAACAAGGTATATACTACTGTCTTGTCACGGCTAGAGCTATGTAGTTTTGCATAAAAATTATACTACCCAATTGGCAAGGAGATAAGAAATAACCAGTACATAATCACTAGGTATCATTTACAGCAAGCAGCATAAAAGAGCACTAGTGAAAGAGGAAGATGGAGAGAAAATGCATGTACCTGGACGCCCTCCAGTCCAAGCCGGAACATAAGCACCAGCGGAAGCGTCCGGAGCTGCCGCTGCTCCTTCGTGTGGATGTAGAGGTCGGAGACTCCGAATCCATGCAAGACTCCATCATGTAGGAACAGTTTTACTTGGCAGTTTTTACATGAAAGTGTAAAGTGCAGACAATTATTTCAAATATCAAGCTATATATATACAAGTCGGGCTAGATCAAAAGTAAGTCTAGTTCCAGTTCTATAGCAGTAGCAACACCACCTATTCATGTGATTGCACTATCAGTCTAATGATCCAAATCTCATCCAAGCTCATCCCCTAGCTAAGAACCTTCATGATCGCCGTTTTGACCATAGTTTGAAACAGACATAAAAAATTCAAAAACAGTCCGATCAACGCAAATCCTTTGCGTGGTGTCTTATTATGTGACATAGTTGCAAGGAAAAATACCAAACTTGGTAAATTGAGCATGTCTCAAAAAACCTTCACAAAATGACCTATCATGTTCGAGGTTTCATGGCTTTCGGGTCAAATGACCAATGCTATGGCTAGAATCAGGGCATAGTTTGTGATAATGCACCCATATTGTGCACATATGTGCATCATGGGATGGCGAACAATGTTGCAGGAGAAAGTTTTCCATTTCCTCGCACGGAAAAACCATTTTATATTTTCCGAGCGCAAAAAACGGGCCGTTTTGTGAAGCAGCCACGAAATGGAAGTTTCAAAATTCTACCATCCCATTTTTCAAAAATAATAGGCCACCTTACATGGAAAAATGTCCCAACCGGGGTCTCTCAAACCTTTCCGTCCACCCATGGCAAAAAAGGTAAATTCCTACCAAATCAGTAGGAAGTGGTCCGATTTGAACTACAGGTACATTATCTGATGTCCATGTTTTTTTGCAAAAATCATTTTTAGACTCACAATATGCTATTTCTTTAGTGATATAATGAAAGTTTAGCGGGGTTCGGCCCCTAGCTAAGAACCTTCATGCCCGCCGTTTTGACCATTGTTTGAAATTGGCATAAAAAATTCAAAAAAGGTCCGAACTATGTGAAACCTTCACGTGGCGTCATTTTATGTGACATAGTTCCAAGGAAAAATATCAAACTTGGTAAATTGATTGCGTCTCGAAAAAACCTTCTCATAAATGACCTATCATGTCCGAGGTTTCATGACTTTTAGGCTGAAAGACCAATGTTATGACTAGAATCACGGCATATTTTTTCATAATATGCTCATATTGTGAACACATATGTATCATGGGACGGCAAACAATATTACAGGAGGAAGTTTTCATTTTTGACACACGGAAAATCCATTTTCCATTTTCCGAGCATAAAAAATAGGGCGTTTTGTGAAGCAACCACCAAATAACAGTTTTAGAATGGTACCACCACATTTTGGAAAAATATTAGACCACCTTACATGGAAAATGTCCCAACCGGGGTCTCTCAAACCTTTCCGTTCATCCCTAGCAAAAAAAAACAAATTCCTGCCAAATCGGTAGGAAGTGGGTCCGATTTGAACTACACGTACATTATCTGATGCCCATTATTTTTTTAAAAAAAATTTAGACTCACAATATGCTATTTCTTCAGGGATCCAATGCAAGTTTAGCGAGGCTCGTCCCTTAGCTAAGAACCTTCGTGTCCGCCGTTTTGACCATAATTTGAAACGAGCATAAAAAATTCAAAAACGGTCCAAACTATGGGAAACCTTCGCGTGGTGTCTTATTATGTGGCATAGTTGCAAGGAATAATATGAGATTTGTAAGTACACTATTTTAAAATAGTCAAAGTATTTGTCATTAACATCTTAAGATGATCTACACAATTTTATAAAAAATTAGAGACAAAAATCAATTATTTTGGACTTGTTATAAAAAAGATACAAAAGAATTAATAAAATGAAAAAAACAAAAGAAAAAAAACTACCTAACTATACCAGACGAGATGGCCTAGTGCGTGCAAGGCCTAGTCCCTCCCACCGTGGCCCATATCGCTTCCCCCCGAGGCCCATTCTAGTGATAAATTGAGCCAGTCCAACAGATAAATAAGGATATAAGGCCGCAACTTGTATATACAACACGAACGGGTGCATGGTCTGGTGGCAAGGGTCGCTTCTTGCATGTTGGAGGTCATGGGTTCAATGCTTGTGAGCTCCCTTTTTGTGCCATTTATTCACTAATTTGTGAAATCCCAACATCCAATTGATATATTAATATAAGACAACTACAAAAATATAATATGAACGATTGTGTGATGCGGTGGTTCTGAACTCTGTCGGTTTAGCTCGTTGCGTGGTCGCGGGTTTGACCCCCGCGCCCCCATTTTTGCACCTTTTATTGGTTATTTTGTGAAAGCCCAGCATACCAATTGAAAGTACAAAGGAAGTCGCCTAGAGGGGGGTGAATAGGCTTGTAAAAATGGCTCAATTAAATGCGGGATAAAACTAACGTTTAATTTATTAAGCAAAAAACCTAGCCACTAAGTTTACCTAAGTGCACCAACAACCTATGCTAAGCAATACAAGCAACAAGGTGATAGCAAGATATAAATACTTCAAGCACGATGGCTATCACAATGTAAAGTGCATAAGTAAAGGGCTCTATTGAGAGATAACCGATGGACGCGGAGACGAAGATTTATTTCCCGAAGTTCACTTCCAAAGAAGCCACATCTCTGTTGGAGAGGTGCGATGGCGCAATGCTCTCCGAACGCCACAGATGGCTCACCTCGAGGTGTGGTGGCTAGATGCTCACCCAATGCCACACAAGGCCTCACCCCGGATGCGGAAGCACGCAACTCACCGACGCCACAAAAGGGTCAACCTATTCTCCCAAGTGCGCACCATAAAAGGCGGGCACTTGCTCCACTATGGGACACTTGAGGGCGGTCACCGAACCCGTACAAGATTGGGGCTAACTCCACAACTCAATTGGAGGCTCCCAACAACGAATCCACAAAAGTATACAATGCCACAAAAGGCCAACAAAGCCACAAAAGGCTACAAGACCACAAAAGTTCAACAATCCAACCACACAACTTTCTAGGGTTCCAAGGAACCCAAGAGAAACAAGCCCACAAGCTTGAACTCGCCAAACTCCGAGGAGAAATCAAACCTATGCACCAAATGCAAGGGCAAGTCCTTCTCTCCCAAATTCCAACAAAGCTACAAAAGCTATTGGGGGAATAAGGGAGGAAGAACACAAGAGGAGAGCACAAAACTCTCCAAGATCTAGATCCCAATGATTCCTTCACAAAGAAGGGATTTAGCTTGGGGGGATTGTAGATCTAGATCTCCTCTCTCAAATCCCTCAAAAAGATGCAAGAATCATAGGAAGGGAAAGGGGAGAGGGAAAGCTTCTTCAAGGTCAACAATGGAGGAGAGAGAGAAATCCAAGAACCAAGACAAGAGCTGTTACCCACGAAGGGGAAGAGGATCCCCTTTTAAAGGGCTCCCAGATCTGCCCGTTATGGGCATTCGCGACTCCTGGCCAGAACTCCTGGTGGGAGGCCGGAAGTTCAGGTGGCACATAGCCAACGGTCAAAAACTGTTGAGCGAGAAACTGAAAAAAAGAGTCCTGGTCGGAACTTCCGCCGGTTCGCCGGAACTTCCGATGGGAGCGAAACTTCCGGTGGAAGTTCCGACAGGAGTTTCGCCAAATAGACAAAACCACACAGAAGGTTACTGAATCGTGAGAGGAACAAGAGCCGGAAATTCAACCGTAACTTTTGGCGGCAACTAGGCCTGAGCGGAACTTCCGGTCCCTGGCCGGAACTTCCGGTGGGAGCGGAACTTTCGGTGGAAATTTCGACTGAAGTTCCGTCAAATAGCACATCCAAAACAGAAGGTTACTGAACGTGAGCGGAAGAAGACCCGGAACTTCCACCGGAACTTTCAGCGGCAAATATGCCCTAGCGGAACTTCCGATGGGAAGCCGGAACTTCCGATCAGGGAAATTCCAGAAACCAGAAAAACAGAAATGCAATAACTTTTGCATCCAAACTCCAAACGGGATGAAACATTTTTTGTTGGAAAGATAATGACGAATAGAATCCAACAAAAGGTAGAAATATTGGGTATCACCTTGGCAGAAAATACCATGAACATATATGTGAAGTATCCCCAAGGTGTGGAGCTGGAAAACTTGCAATAAGATATGCAAGTGAAATCCTTAGATGATGAACTAGAGCTTGTTAAGATGATGACCAAAAGCTCTAGATCCTCTCATGGACAAGAACCAAATAACAACCAATAAAGATGATGCTATGAATGCAAAGGTTTGAGCTCTCTCCGAACGATGCAAACGAGACACCCGCTTGAGAGACCCTCTTGATAGTACAACTATCTATCCTAAACCCGGTCTCCCAACTAACAATACGAGACCAGCAAAAGAAAAGCCCTATCAAGAACATACCTTTTCCTTGAGCATCCCACTTGAACTTGATGTAGACTGTCTTGTTCTTCTATAGTGGTAACACCTTTCTTGGATGCTCTTGCTTGATGAAGATGAAGACTTGCAAATTGCCCCCCATACTCCATGGGGAAACCTCTTCTTTGAACTTGTCTTCATTATTCCATAAGCACGAGGATGGCAAGCTTCAAGCATGAGATATTCTAGAGATGGTGCATCTTGAGCTCGCCCTTCTTCATCCCTACTTGAGGTTGATCCATCTTGATGCAACTCTTTGCACATGTCTTGATCAACCTTCAAGATCCTTCTTTCTTCATGATTCCAATGGGCACAAAGCCCTTGGACATTTCTTCATCTTCCAACCTTGAGACCAACACATGGCCAAAGCGATGCCAATGGACAAACCTACAAGTGAAACTCAATTTAAACATTAGTCCATAGAGATTGTCATTAATTACCAAAACCACACATGGGGGCATACATGCCCTTTCACCAATGTTATGTTAATATAAGTCAACTACAAAAACTGATTACACGTACAATAGTGTAGGAAGAATTCGGCCCACCGAACTGCAGTCCCAAGAACGAAGCGGTGTACTTAAATAGTGGCGGCTCAATAGTTGGACATGAAAGAAACTTTGGTGTAGTGGTTACAGCGATAGGTAGTCAGGAGGTCGCGGGTGCTGTTTGAATTCCGCATGTGAGGCTTGCTGCTGTTTTTTCATGTTATTACATGCATGCAACGCTTGGTGCTGTTTGAATTCCGCATGTGAGGCTCGTGGTGGGTCCCGGGTGGTACGCTGACACGTGGATACGACATGTAAGCAAACATTGACACATAAATGTGACACGTAGGCGGAATTGCTGATGTGGTCTTCTAATCATTTAAATGCATTCCGATCCAAACATTACGACGATTTAAATTCGTCATATTCTGCTATTAATAAGTCTCTCAGCTGTGTCATGTAAATTATGACGTTTTCGTATGAATAAATTACGATGATTTTGCACAAATCTTCGTAATTTTATAGGGTTTTGACCTCTCAAACAATCTACGACCATCTTGTGCGAAATAGTCATAGATCTATGACGATTTCATTCCCCGTCACTATGAGAAGGTCACAAGTAAACACATTTCTTGTAGTGTTTGAACATGATATCATGTTAATCACCATCACAGAATAGATAATTTGATGACATCAAACACCACTTCATAATTGGGTGGTTATAAAGGTGAAATTAGGTGTTCTGAAAGTATGGGTTGAAGCGCATGGATCAAGAGTGGGATTTGTCCATCCATATGACGGATAGATATTCTTTGGTCCCTCTCGGTGGAGTTTCATACAATTCGCTTGCAAACATGTGACTAGTTCATAAGGGATGTCATATCACAGGAACGAGTAAAGAGTACTTATTGGTAACGAGGTTGAACTAGGTATAGAGATACCGACGATCAGACCTCAGATAAGTAAAGTATCGCGCGACGAAGGGAATCGGTACCATATGTAAATGGTTCATTCGATCACGAAGTCATCATAGAAATATGTGGGAGCCATATGGATTTCCAGATCCATCTATTGGTTATTAATCGGAGGGTGTCTCGATCACATCTTCATAGTTCACGAACCTTAGGGGAGACACACTTAAGGATTCGATGTTGTTTAAGTAGATATGGAATATGAGTTGGAGACCGAATGTTGTTCGGAGTCTCGGATTAGATCCAGGACATCATGAGGAGATACAGAATGGTCCGAAGAATAAGATTCATGAAGGGAATATTCCTTGAGAGGCAATAATAAAGTTGTTATTATGTATATTCCAAGTATATGATAGATGTTTATTTTGCATGCTATAATTGTATTAATACGGAAGCATTAATACATGTGTGTTTAATAAATAAATGAAAGTTCATAGTTATGCCTCTCTTATAAACTAGATCGTTGATTAACAAGATGATCAAGGTTTCCTGATCATGGACATTGGATGTTGTTAATAACGAGGTCACAATATTTTTTGGAATGGTGTGATGATCATTCATCTGAAGTATAGCATTACGATCAAAGTCATTGTGTTTATATTGCTATAACATCATACAAAGTAATCATAATCCTTAGACCATGATATCATGTTAATCACTAACACTAGAAGAGTATCTTGATAACATCAAACGTCACACCATAACAGGGTGATTATAAAGGTGGGTTCAGTGCTAGGAAGGTGTTATGTTGAGGCTCATGGATCAAGAGTGGAATTTGTCCATCCTGATGACAGATAGATATACTCTGGGCCCTCTCGGTGATATCACATTGGTTAGCTTGCAAGCAAGTGATTTGATCATTAGAATGCTATATCACGGGAACGAGAAAAGAGTACATGTCGGTAACGAGATCAAACTAGGTATGGAGATACCGATGATCGAATCTCGGACATGTAATATATCGCGAGACAAAGGGACTAAGATTCTAGCATAAAAGGTTCTCATGATCACAAGAAGTCATTGTTGAGTGTGTGGGAGTTAGTATGGATCTCCAGGTCTCGCTTCTAATTATTGATCTGAGAGGGGACTCAATCATGTCTACATTATTCGCGAACCGTAGGGTGACACAATTAAGAGACACCAACACTGTTTGGAACAAAGAGTTTCTTGTCGAAAAGATTTACAAGGCGCAGGAATTTATTTCACTAGACACCGGAATTGTTTTGGGTGAAATTGCTGAAAGTGTTTTGGAATGTGAAATAGAATACTAGGAAGGGGTTTTATGTGAATGTTTGTCCATTAAAGTAATTGACAAAATTCTGAATAAATAAATAAAAGGAGTTTTATTTAAAGAGAGATTACATTAAATTTGGTGGAAATTTAATGGAATATGAGTGGGATTTTGAGTGGAAAAGTGAGGGATCATCTTTATGTGAGTGGAGCTCCCTCCACATGAATGGAGGGTACGGGCACCTGTTGGGAATATGCCCTAGAGGCAATCATGTATGATGAGATTTCCCATTGTATTCATAAAGATATAAAGTTGTCCTTGTATAAACATCTGATGTGTATCATTGAATATGTGATTCGGTTGTGGAACTATGCATTCATGTTTTTTGTACTAAATGTCCTTGGTCATTGAGGTTGTGCTGGACACACAACTTAGACCAATGTGAAAGTCGGCTTGATGACTTGGTTCCACTTGTCATGGGCATGGTGACGCCATTCCGACTTATACAGATTCGGCTAAAGAGTTTAGCGAGTCGGATAGACCCATATTGAGGTACAATGAACAAGTAGTCATTTGTATATCTCAATCAGTGTAATCCTTAGACCTGAGGTTGTTGCATAGTCCGAGTTGAGGATCACCGACTTAGGTTCTATCGAACGCTGATCCGTAACTGGGTAGCTATAAAGGCAGAGTTCGGGTCGACTGAGAATCAAGATGCATGATGTGAATAACCAAGATGGGATTTTGCCCCTCCACTCAGAGAGATATTCTTTGGGCCCTCTCGTGAGATATGATTCAGAAAGCATGGCCATGCACGACTCGGTTAAGTGTTAACCGAGGCGGTCAACAAAGAGTTAGTCGGGTGAATCACTTATCTCGGATCGAGAAGAGAGTCGGACTATTTAAGGAATGCCTTAGATGTCGTTGCGAGTTTCACAACGCTGGTAGATATTGTATCTATGCATAACTTGTTTTTTGCATGAAGTTGTGAATGGTATGGTTCATGTGCATGTGATGTATGTGTGCAATCCATAAGTGATCTGCGAATCACGGTTTTTGTTAGCCGGCTGGAGCCTAGGTGTTGTCATTTTATTGTATAACGACCCGCGTGTCAGATTCTTCATGTAATTTACTTTACTAAGCTAGTGTAGCTGTTTGGAGAACCCAGATGGCATGCAAGGCGATGTACATGTCGGCGACATGGAGTAAGACGACAAGTGACAAGAGTTGGCACGAGCCGGATTACAGGCTTTATGGAGATGGATATCGCCATGAAGGGAGCCATACCATTTCACATTATAATTGCTTTATTTTGAATTATTGTTATGTATCTGTTTTACCTATATTAGATAGTCAGTAGAATTTAATCCCTCAAAGAAGGTCTAGTTGGTTTTCCTGCCAGTGTTTGCACCATCACAAGTCGGACATTTTTGGTAGTGGGCTCATAAAATTGAGGTGCTGCCAATTCTTTCCGACTAGGTGGGTTCGAGTCAGACTCTTACTGTGGAAACACTCGGTAAGCTAGACGGGTCTATCACAACGGTTGTGGGGCTCGGGGAAAAGTCGGATGGGAGCTGGGGCATGTGATGCCACCGGTCCAACAAGAGTCGTATGAGATGCGATTGACAAGGAGTTGTCTACCTAGATCACTTGGCGGATAGCGGTGATGCTAAATCTCACTAGCCGACTTGCTTATTTAGGGTCCTGAATCACTAAGTAACCATCGGAGGGGTGTTGGTTCCAGTGGGAGCATAACATATTAAAATGTTTAATATGCTTGCTCTTTTATGAATACATGTCTTAAGTGTTTTGCATATTTCTGCTGTAGATCATGGCACCAAGTAGCAGTCACTCTCAGATATCCGGTTTTGCGTCGAGAACCATTCTTGAGAAAGATAAACTGAACAACACTAATTTTACCAACTGGTATCGAAATGTGAGAATTGTTCTCAAACAAGAAAAGAAGGACCATGTCCTAGACAACCCACTTCCAGATTATCCGAATGAGAATGCGACTGTCGCTGCCACCAATGCCTACCTTCGGGCTAAGGATGAGTCCACGGATATTAGCTGTCTTATGCTTGCTCACATGGAACCGGACTTGCAAAATCATTTCGAGAATGTTGAGGCCTACGATATGATCGAAAGCCTCAAAAGTATGTTCCAGGCTCAGGCGAAGACTGAGAGGTATCAAGTCTCTCAGGCTTTGCTGAGTTGCAAGATTAAGGATGGTGATCCACTGAGTCCGCATGTGATCAAAATGGTTGGTTATGTGCAGTCTCTGGAGAGGCTTGGCTACCCCATTAGCGAAGAGTTCTCTACGGATATAATTCTGAACTCTCTTCCTAGTGCATATGGGCAGTTCATTTCGAACTACCACATGCATGGTATGGATAAGAAGCTCACTGAATTGCATGGGATGCTCAAGCAGGCAGAGGCGGATCTCAAGAAGGGCGCCAGCCAAGTGTTGATGGTGCAGAATAAGGCTAAGTTCAAGAAGAGTTCTTGGACTAAGAATAAGGCTAAGTCAGGAGGAAAGCATGCTCAGGACCCGGTCCCAAGCGCTTCCTCAGGGACTAAGACATCTCCTTCAGCCGGATCCACTTGCTTCTACTGCAAGGCGGATGGGCACTAGAAGAGGAACTGCAGCAAGTATTTGGCCGACAAAGCCAAGAGTGGAGGTATGACTTCCGACTCAGGTACACTTGTTTGCAATGTTATAGACATATATCTTGCTGATGCACTTAATAGTTCTTAGGTATATGATACCGGATCAGTTATTCACATCTGCAACTCGTTGCAGGGACTGGTAAGAACTAGGAGCATAGCAATAGGCGAGGTTGATATTCGAGTCGGCAACAAAGCAAGAGTTGCTGCGTTGGAAGTCGGAACGATGCAACTTCATTTACCTTCCAGATTCATTATGGAACTGAATAATTTTTATTATGTTCCAGTGCTCAGTCGAAACATTATTTCTGCTTCATGTTTCATGACGCAAGGCTATGAGTCGAATTTCAAGAATAATGGTTGTTCTTTGTATTTGAATGATATGTTTCACGGCTTTGCACCCGTCCAGGACGGGTTATTTATTTTGAATATTGATGGTGAGTTTGTTTATAACATAAATGTTAGAAGGTTGAAACCAAATGATCCGAATATGACTTACTTTTGGCACTGTCGTCTTGGTCATATAAGTTGGAAACGCATGAAGAAGCTCCATGATGATGGACTCCTAACTTTGTTCGACTTGGAGTCGTTAGAGACATGCAAATCTTGCCTATAGACAAAATGACAAAGACACCTTTTGCAAAGATTCGCGAGAGGAGACTTGCTGGGACTAGTACATAGTGATGTATGTGGACCAATGAGCACGACAACCAGAGGTGGTTATGAGTACTTCATTACCTTCACTGATGATTTGAGTAGGTATGGATATATCTAGTTGATGAAACATAAGTTAGAAGCCTTTGAAAAGTTCAAAGAATTCCAGAATGAAGCTCAGAATCAACTCGGCAAGAAAATAAAGTTTCTTCGGTCGAACCGAGGAGGCGAGTACATGAGCCATGAGTTTAATGTCCATCTGAAAAGTTGTGGAATAGTTCCTCAACTTACTCCGCCAGGAACGCCGCAAAGGAACAATGTTTCGGAAAGGCTGAATCGAACCTTGTTGGACATGGTATGATCAATGATGAGTCGGACAAATCTGCCTTTATCATTTTGGGGTTATTGTCTAGAAACAGTGGCATTCACACTAAACAGGGTACCATCAAAATCAGTAGAGAAGACACCGCATGAGATGTGGACAGGCAAAAATCCGAGTTTGTATTTTCTTAAGATTTGGGGTTGTGAAGCTTTTGTCAAGCGACTTTAGTCGGACAAGCTTACAGCCAAGTCAGATAAGTGTATTTTCGTGGGTTATTCGAGGGAAACCTTGGGTTACTACTTCTACAACCGAGAAGAGGGTAAAGTGTTTGTCGCTCGGAACGGTGTCTTCCTTGGGAAAGAGTTTCTCAGTCGGGGAGTCAGTGGGAGCACGGTGCAACTTGAAGAAATTCGAGAGCAACCGGCTAGTAGCGAGTTGACAAAAACCTTGGAGGTTGAGCCGGTCGTGGTAGCTAAGCCGGCAGCAGCACCTGTACTACGAAGATCGGCGAGATTACGAAGTGTTCGTGATGTGTTACTGTTAGACAGTGATGAGCCGACAAATTATTCGGAAGTGATGGTGGGATCTGATTCCGATTCATGTCTTGGAGCCATGAGATCCGAGTTAAAGTCCATGGATGAAAATCAAGTTTGGAACTTGGTTGATCTGCCAGACGGTGCAAGACCCGTCGAGTTCAAGTGGGTCTTTAGGAGAAAACTGATATGGATGGAAATGTTTTTGTCTATAAAGCACGTCTTGTCGCGAAGGGGTTCCGACAAGTTCAAGGAGTTGATTACGACGAGACTTTCTCGCCCGTAGCGATGCTTAAATCAGTTCGGATCATGTTAGCTATAGCAGCCTATTTCGACTATGAGATATGGCAGATGGATGTCAAAACGGCTTTCCTTAACGGAAATTTAACCAAGGACGTGTATATGATATAGCCTGAGGGTTTTGTCGATCCGGATAATGCTGACAAGGTATGCAAACTTCAGAAATCCATTTATGGGTTGAAGCAAGCATCTCGGAGTTGGAATATTCACTTTGATGAGGTAGTCAAATCGTTTGGCTTCATCAATAGTGATGATGATTATTGTTTATACAAGAAGTTTAGTGGGAGCAAAGTAAACTTTCTAATCTTATATGTGGATGACATATTATTGATTGGAAATGATGTCCAGATGTTGCAAGAAACCAAGGAATCATTGGAATGGAGTTTCTCAATGAAAGACTTGGGTGAGGCAACATATATTCTCGGAATCCGGATCTATAGAGATAGATCAAGACGGCTCATTGGATGGAGTCAGAGTACTTATTTGGACAAAGTGTTGAAGAAGTTCAACATGGAATCGTCTAAGAAGGGGTTCTTACCGATGTCCCATGGTGTAAAACTTAGGAAGACTCAGTGTCCTTCGACAACTGATGAGCGAAGTCGGATGAGTGCGATTCCATATGCTTTTGCAGTCGGATCCATCATGTATGCCATGATTTTTACTAGGCCGGATGTTTCGTATGCTCTAAGTGTTGTGAGGATACAGTCGATCTGGAGAAATCCACTAAATGACTAAAAATATCCTAAAGTACTTGAGAAGGACTAATGATATGTTTTTGGTTTATGGTGGTGAAGATGAACTCGGTGTAAAGGGTTACACGGATGCGAGTTATCTTACCGACTCTGATGATTCTCGTTCCCAATCTGGATACGTGTTTATTATAAACGGAGGTGCTGTGAGCTCGAAGAGTTCTAAGCAAGAGACTGTGTCTACATCTACAATAGAGGCTAAGTATATTGCCGCCTCGGAGGCAGCAAAGGAAGCTGTTTGGATGAGGAATTTACTCATGGATCTTGGTGTGGTTTAGGGCTCGTCCAATCCGTTAGACGTGTATTGTGACAACAATGGTGCTATTGCACAAGCCAAGGAACCTAGACAACACCAGAAGAACAAGCACATACTCATACGGTACCATCTGATTCGCCAGTTCGTGGATCAGGGTGTTATCAAGTTATGCAAGGTACACACAGATGCAAATATTGCAGATCCGTTGACAAAGCCGTTACCCCAACCGAAGCATGAGGCGCACCTGAGAGCTATGGGCATTATATGCTTAGACATGTGATGTCGGAAGATTGACTCTAGTGCAAGTGGAGACTGTTGGGAATATGCCCTAGAGGCAATCATGTATGATGAGATTTCCCATTGTATTCATAAAGATATAAACTTGTCCTTGTATAAACATCGGATGTGTATCATTGAATATGTGATTCGGTTGTGGAACTATGCATTCATGTTGTTTGTACTAAATGTCATTGGTCATTGAGGTTGTGCTGGACACACAACTTAGACCAATGTGAAAGTCGGCTTGGTGACTCGGTTCCACTTGTCATGGGCATGGTGATGCCATTCCGACTTACACAGATTCGGCTAAAGAGTTTAGCGAGTCAGATTGACCCATATTGAGGTACAACGAACAAGTAGTCATTTGTATATCTCAATCAATGTAATCCTTAGACCTGAGGTTGTTGCATAGTCTGAGTTGAGGATCACCGACTTAGGTTCTATCAGACCTGATCCGTAACTGGGCAGCTATAAAGGCAGAGTTCGGGTCGACTGAGAATCAAGTTGCGTGATGTGAATAACCAAGATGCGATTTTGCCCCTCCACTCGGAGAGATATTTTCTAGGCCCTCTCGTGAGATATGATTCGAAAAGCATGGCCATGCACGACTCGGTTAAGTGTTAACCGAGGCGGTCGACTAAGAGTTAGTCAGGTGAATCACTTATCTCGGATCGAGAAGAGAGTCGGACTATTTAAGGGATGACAATTATTCGCCTATAGTCTGACAAGGCATATCGTGAGGCAAAAGGGACTCGGACGTAAGTCGCATTGGAAAGGCAAGTCTTCATGACTCATTGGTACTTGGGAGTCAGCACTTTCTGCTAGGAGCCGCTTCCGTCTGATCGATTGTGAGTCGGACTCCAATCGTGTCCAAGTAACCAAGAGCCTGCTGGGTCACACACTTAAGAGCGGGAGCAAGTTCGGATTGGATCTGAACCGGAAATCTGGTTGAGTTGGACCCGAGCCGGATTAGGACTGAGTCAGTGAGTCGGACTCGCGGTGACTAGTGTTATATGGGCTTTAGTGAATGGGCCACGAGAGTGGAGCCCACATTCACTCCCTATATATAGTGGAGCACCATAAACCAGAAAGGTTAATCGTTGTTCGGTTAGGTCATTCCATGTGTTGGAAACCCTAGCTCCACAGTCCTACATCGTCTGAACCTAGCAGTTCGCCGCCGGTGCTCCTCCTTGTACGTGTGGATACCAGAAGAGGTGTTGTACGATCAGCACCAGGACGATCGGATCGCAAAGGACTGCACTGCATCAACTAACATGCTTCATCATTAATCCGCAACTGCGCATCTAGTGGTAAACCTCGTGGCCTTCTACCTTGGCTAGATCTTGGGATCACCACGTTAGAGGATTTTTTTTGTTTTATCTCTGCGTGGCCTAACAACACCCTCCATGGTGCGAGGCCATGGGGAGGGGCTGCCCCTCCTCCTATAAAAGGACCCCCTCCCCCTCTCATACTCACACCTCCTCGTGAAGGATCTCTCTCCCCCTCTAGTTTATCCCCATGGTCTCGGACTAGCGAGTTACATGTTCCCGGTGGCTTTTCTGCAAGAAAGAGTTGTTGCTTCCGCTGCATCGCTGGAGCGAGGATGCAGAGGTTGCTCAATGGCTTGAACGTGTGTGTGAGCACGGATGCGCTACTGATTTGCGGCGCTGGACTTCTTCTCGATCTTGAGATCGGCAAGCGTTCGTCTACAACATACATGAGTACAACCTCGTTAAACTTTGTCGGTCTAGAGGGGTATGTTCTCTATGGATATATATCCACCTGTTGCTTATATCTAGTAGATATATCTTGGTACATAGTTGCTCCCATCGTAGGAATTTTTTGTTTTCTATGTTGCAAACCCTACAATTCATATAAGTAAAGTGTTTTTCCAGGGTTTAGGAAAAGTTTCGGTGTTTTGACCGAATATTTCTAGAATGTTCTAGAGGGACCACCAGTGGTTCCACCACCCCGGGAGGGGGTCACATGGCCAGTGGCATGGCCTAGGGGCCAGCCGCACCAAACCCTAAAGGGACAATTCGGCCAATACTAGTAGAAGGGTCAAACCCTAGTTTGAATATTCAAATCCTAGTTTGAAAATTCAAACTCTAGTTTTTGGTAAGAAGGAAGACTTGGTGGAAAAGATTAAAGCTCTTCCCTTGGTGGCCGAGTTGGGGGGAACACGACCTGGTCTAGGAACCCTTGGCCGGCCGCCCCCCACCTATATAATGAGGGGTGGGGGCACACCCCCCACACACCCTTGTGTATTAGCGCCTAACCATAGCTGCCCCTCTCTTCTCTCTCGTCCATTGTCCTGCTCCGGCTTAGGCGAAGCCCTGCAGAAATATCTCCTCCTCCTCTACCACCACCACATTGTCCTGCTATTGGGATTCCGAGGAGATCTACAACCTCCGCTGCCCTGCTAGAACAAGGGAGAGGAAGGTCTTCATCGACTCCGTACGTGTGACCAACTGCGGAAGAGCTGCCAGAACACGATACCGGAAGGATCGTATACGCGATCTTGATATCGGCAAGTGATCGACTATATCAACCACGAGAATATGATCTCATTAAACACTTTTGTAGAGGCCTGAACCCAATAAGGTACAAGTCCCTATGTTTACAGTGATAGTCCCTGGATCGAATAGCTAGCACCCACAGTTTAAGATGTAATATCAAGAAACAACGGTCATATTACAACTCATAGCCAGGAATAAAATAGTCCATTACAACTTACATAAATCATATGGCTATCTTATTACAGAGCAGCAGATAACTACAAAGCATGGAGTCCTTCATATTCATGTGCCACAGGCAAACATGTTGGTTGCAGGCTTGTAATGCCTACTCAACAAACTTCAGTAACAGCAAGTAATCTTGCAACATGATAAGTTACATCCACAAGGGTCAATACATTTGAATTGTATTGGCAAGTGATATCATATTGATATGGAGAATCTAACATCTAGATGAATATATGGCTAAGTGCAGTTTTGGCTGGCCTTTGCATAAAATAAGTTTTCCCTATCCTTTGTAAAATAGTTTTTCTCTTTTTCAAAGAACTTCATCAAACATGGCACACTGGATACACACCAGGTGCTTCCCTGTTCACCCAACAAGTTTTAACTTAGAGAAATTAGAATGATGAGATTCTTGATCCTGCTTCATTGCCTTGATGCTCAAAATTGTCCATAACCGGGGACATGGGAAAGTACTTAGTTTTAACCTCTCGAGTGATGGTGCACTTTCCCCACAAGACTCGACATGCATCAAGACGAGACTTTTCAGAAGCAATCCCTCAGACCACCATGGACGTGTTCCATCCTATCATCACTACCACCTTCTGTCCATCTGGCTGAGTTCTTGCAACTTAGTTGGTCAAGGCAGAGCCCATATGCCATGTGGCTGCACTGGAAGCTTTCACGACAAGAATGACTCAAATCTCTTTGTTCCTAGGTGGCCATCCACAAGTGAGATACACCAGGGTAAAGCATAGAAATGGGCCCTGAGTAACCACTCAACAAAAATCCATACAATTCCCATTTCCACCCAGGTGTTTCATTAACGTCAGTTGTTTTCATTAGTCCAAAAACAATACTTGTATTTACATAAGACATCATATCATGATTTCCACCCACAAATCTATATAGCTAGACTAAGCATTCTAAACTTACAATGTCTCCTATCTTTAGGAATTACTACCAAGATAGATACTATAGGATTAACATAGCATAGTAATTTAAATAATATTCCTATCATGCACACTACAAAATATCACTAATGCAATATAGAAAAGATAGGACTTTTGATGACCAAAGTATCACTTGCCTTTTTAGTAGACAATCTAGGTACTCTCTTTGATCTTGCAAATGTCACACTCTCAAGGTTCACTACAATAAAATCAAGCAAAAGCACACACTCAAAATCTACAACACAAAAATAACAAAACAATAACAAGAATACAAATAAATGCATAGCATGCAAAAGGCCATTTTATTTTAGAATTTGTTTTAGCAAAGTTTTGAACACTTCAAACATCTATTGGTCCTTCTAAAAATGTGGAATTCCAATTGGAACCAAGTTAGTAAATTTTGGTTAATTAAATCATTTTTCTTTTGTTAGAAGAGCTTTATTTAAAGGAATACTTTCTAGTGTCAACAAAATAAATTTTTAATTTCAATTGTTAGTGTTTATGGTTAGAGGGTTCAAAACAAAACCATTTGCAAAAGGATTTACTCAAAAATAATTTTTACAGCAATTTTTATAGCCAAAATGGCCCTAAACAAGTCTCTGCCTAAAACTCAATTTTTACAGAAACAAGTGAGCAAAATAAGTCCATAGTAGTGTAGTTCACATTTTTACTGAATCCATAGACACCAAATTTATATTTTTTGATTTGTATATTAAAATTTATGAATTTTACAAGTTTGATCATCTAACAAATCTATTCCGGTTTTTAATTGTAATCCTGGCCATGTGGCGTGTTTCTATTGGTTGGTACCGCTTCGGCAGGATCAACTATGTGGGCCATTAGATATAACTGAAATCTCGTGGCTCAGATCAAACGATACAACTTCGGTAAGTGGATATATCCTAGCCTTTAGATCTAAATCTAACGGATCCGAGCACGCTGACCAGAGACTGGCGACGCTGCTAGCGAGCTGCGGCGGCGGCGCGTCGCGCGACGGCGTACTGGCAGCAGTAGGGGGTGAGGAGAGGGTGCGAGGGGGTTACCAGGGTCGCGAGGACGCGGGGGTTGTCATGGTAGTCGAGGTTGACAAAGGGGCGCTCGGGTTTGGTGGCAATCACTCACTAGAGTTGTGCTGGTCGTCGGTGCTTTGCAGACGAGGACGGAGGCGAGTTCCTGGAGCGCAAGAAAGCAAGGCAAGGCATCAGGGAGGTGCGCACGAGGATGACGAGAAAGATCGTTTGAACCAGAGGCAAGGGGGGTCGGAGCTCACCGAAATTGGCGCCGGAGTTAGTCGGTAGCCGCGGTGGTGCGAGCTCAAATCAGGGCAGCCTGGGGGCTATCGGGTGACGAGGTTTGAGGGGAAAAGAAGAGGAAGGAGAGGGGGTTAAGAGGGCATGGTCGAGGCAGAGAATTACTCCCGCATTCAATCGAATTGAATCGAATTAAGCCGAGAGGGAAACGGCCGGGGGAGAGCGGGCTCAGCGCGCGGGAGTTGACGACGACGCTGACGGGGCAGGTAGGGTTAGCCAGTCAGTGAGGGGTGGGGGGAGGGCTCGGTGAGAAAAGGGACAGCAGGGGAAGAAGAGAGGGAGTGGCCCGGGTGGGCTGTGTTGGGCTGGGGTGCTGGCGGGTAGGTTTCCTCTTTCTTTCTTTTTTCTTCAAATATTTTTCCTTTTCTTTTTCTGTTTTCTGTGTTTATTCAAACTAATTTGATTCAACTCCAAATTGGTTCAAATCTTCACCCAACATTTCAGTAGATTTTATACAAACACCTAGTTGGTTGCTTAGTCCAACTAAGAAATTTCAAATATTTTTATAAATTAATATTCATTTAAAAAATTGAGGGGGGCACATGGCATTATTTAAATAAAATTTGAATATGGTACTTAAGCCCATATAATTTTATTTAAATAAACCTTTAATATTTTATATTATTTAAATAACTTTTATTCCATTTACTTATGGATTTTAGCCATGGTTTAAATTGTCTTTGCAATAATTCTTATTTATTTATTTCTTTGTCTTATATAATTCATATATTTTTATTTATAGCTCCAAAAAGGGTGATTCCAATTTTTATAATTTTATTTAATAATTATTTACCTTTATAAATCCTTTTAGAATTACTTTGTTCACAATTAAGTATTGATTTTAGTTATGAGCTTTATTAGCATTGGAATATTTTCTTTTATCTTATAAAAATCATAAGTTTTTATCCATGGCTCCAAATGGAGTGAAATCAAATCCCATGGTTTCGTAATATTGATGTTTATCAATAATGATTATTTAGGAATGTCGTTGCTAAATTTTTATATGGAACAAGGACATAGTCTTGGAGTGAACTTCATAATGATTTCTCTTATTAGGGATTAGGTTTTTGGTTTAACTTTTCCAAGGGCTTAATATCTAGATACACTCCATGCATGAATGCGTTTAATTTGTTTGAAATTTTGTTTCTTGATTTCTCATTCAAACTTTGTTCAATTAAGATTTTGATGTTTCCATTTAGAAACAAAATGTTTCTTTTCCCCCCTAAATTTCATCATTTGTTTATTTTGTTTGATTATTTTCACATTTCAAAATTGGGAAAATTTTGGGATGTGACAGCTTTGGATCTACGAGGGTTAGTTCTCTTCAATCTCATTGCACCGATCTCGTGGATTAGATCTTGGTTTTCCATAGATTGGATCTTAGTTTTATGTGTTCCTGCGATAGATATTTTTTGTTTTCCATGCAACGAACCCTACAGTGGTATCAGAGTCGACTCTATGCGTAGATCTATTGCACGAGTATAACACAATGGTTTTGTGGGCATTGATGATTTTGTTTTCTCTTGCTTTTCGTGTACTTTGCATCTTGCGGTATGGTGGGATGAAGTGGCCATGGCTAACTTTACATGTCATTGCACATGAGACTTGCTCCACGCTCAACGTGCAACTTGCTTTGCACAAGTGGCTTTGCGGGTGTCTGTCTCTCCCAACATAGTTAAGATTCAATTTACAATGGGCACTTGACAACACTTGTATCAGCGTTGTGGTTCATGTTCGTAGGTAAGAACGGTTCTTATTCAAAAGCCCCAAGCCATGTAAAACATGCAAATACAATTAGAGGCGTCTAACTTGTTTTTGCAGGGCATGTGATGTGATGTTATATGGCCATGATGTGATTGTGATTATATTTGATGTATGCAGTGATCCTTATTGTAAGTTGGCAACCGACAAGAGCCTGATGGTTGTCTTTAAATTCGTTAAGACATGCGTGTCTATTCATCATATAATAGCTTTATTCCAAGTAGTTGCAATAGTTGTTGTTGGTGATGGACAACATGAAGCGGCACCATTTACCTTGACGCCACGCTACTGATGATAGAGATCATGTCCGTGCTTTGGAGATGGAGATCAAAGGCACAAGAAGAAAGTCCATATCATATGACATATTATGAATTGCATGTAATGTTAATCCTTTTTATGCATCTTGTAAATCATGATGGTAGCATTATAAGATGACCCCTCTCACTAAATATCAAGCAATAAAGTGTTCGTCCTTAGTAGGCACCGTTGCTAAGACTCGTCGTTTTGAAGCATCATGTGATGATCAGGTGTGATAGATTCTACGTGTTCATACAATGGGTGCAAGCCAGATTTGCACATGCGGATATTAAGGTTTACCTTGACGAACCTAGCATGTACAGACATGTCCTCTAAAAACGTAATTCCAAAAGGTAAAGAATGAGTCATATGGATGATATGATGAACATGTTCATTGTTCACCTTTGAAACTACATCATCTCTCGTGATGATCGGACTTGGTGTAGTGGATTTGGTTCATGTAATCACTAAGGAAACGCGAGGGATGTTGTTTTGAGTGGGAGTTCACCTAGTAATATGATTAAAGTTGAACTCAATTTATCATAAATTAAATCAAAGTGAATTTGCATAATTGTTGTAGTCATTGACATCCGTTCACGACCTTACGCTTAGTTATATTGAGATAATAGAACTATAGAATTCTAGATAGTTTCTTTACGAACTGGTATTGTATTGTTTTGGGTGTCAATCTAAAGTTTAAAAGTCCTATTGCAAACTTTCATCAAACCCCGCTTACTCCGTGAAGTTTAATAATTAGTATTAAAACAAGAGTAACAATTCCAGTGTTAGTATCTAAAGTATCATGTTTTCCTATAGGATTCTTGATATTTAAAAGATTGTTTTAATATCAAGGTTATCTAGGAGATGAAAGAAATGTTTTAGAAACCATCATATGTGGAAGATATTGTGATATCTAAAAAAATGTTTTGGTTGCAATATGATAGAGTATGATTTAGCAAAGTACATGTTCTCATATTGTATGAGAATTTGCAAAGGTTGGAGACGCTAGTCATCCTAATCCTCCAAAAGGTTTTGGAAAGCAACATTATACTCGCAATTCACCGTTATAAGATACAGTATCTTGATCATGAAAGTTGTCATGATAAGGATGAAAAAAATATGTAGGTAAAATGTTTACTACACTAAAAGATTACTAAAGAATGGATTTTGAAAGAACGCCAAACATTCGATGATGGTGATCTACTTCAAAGTGAAAGTCCAAAGACATTAGTATTTGACTATACATGGTTTGGACTATGTGTCATGTGTATTGATCCACTGTTGATGTTGATAGATTATTTTAAAAGAAAAGGAAATGCTGAAAGAGAATCTTAGAAATATTTGGCAGAAAAAGAAAAGAATAGAATTGTTCAGCTCAGGTATATAGATGATATACATGTTATGGTTGTATTCTTTGCTTGTTAAACAATGTGGTTCTTGGGTACTGGATACCAAATTTGTTGGTGTAAAATGTCATACAGAACAACACAATTCATGAACTAAAATGGCCTAAGTAACTAGCAAGAGAATATGTTATGATGTTCATCGAAACAAATAAAGTGTTCTTGTGTTTCTCGTTGACATCAAAGCTTGCCTTCAAGATTTTTTTTAATAATTGTTATTTTGATCAAGTATTATGAGAACAAAAGGTTGTTCAAATAATTTCCGTATTCCATAATAGATGGATGATATACAAGTCTACATGGAGAAATTTGAGTATTCCATAATAGATGAATTTGTACATATTGATGTATATAGTCCATTATGTGTAGTCGTGAGCGATGGATTTCAACTTCATATGCTTTCACCGGAAATTTGAGTGAGTATATATGTATATGTACTTAATGAGGAAGAAGTATGAAACATTTGAAATTGTTCAAAGACTTTCAAGATGAAGTGGAAAATCATAGTAATAAGATATTAAAGAGTTTATGATTGGATCATAAAGGAAGATATTTGAGTTACAAGTTTAGCAAAACACTTAAGATTTGAAGAATCATTCCATGGATTTGCATTTCCCGAAACACCATAGGAGTATGGAGTGTTCGAGATATGTAATGAAACCTTGTTTAACATCGTAAGATCAAATGTGTAATTTATAAAATTGCCATTATATTTTAAAAGATTAAAGCTTTAGAGACTATCACATTTACACTGAAAAGAGCACCATCGTGATCCGTTGAAATGACACCATATAAGATATGATATGGGATAAGAACCAAGTTGTCATTTCTTAAACATTGGTATGCTAGGCATAAGTAAAATGTTTGCAACCAAAATCGGATGAGCATGTATTTGTATGTTATTTTGAATAATCGTTGAGTATTCCTCCATAACACCAAAGACAAAAGTGTTTGTCCCTTACAACGTCAAGTTTCTTTAGAAGGAATTTTTGTGAAAAGTTAAGTGGGAGGTGTAGGGTTTCATAGCATGGAAAACAAAAATTTTCTACCGCATACAAACAAACAAGCCAAGATCTATCTACTAGATTGTAGCAACGAGTCGATGGAATAACTCACCCTCGAAGATTCCAAAGTGTTTAACGAGAGCGGATTCTCGTGGGTGATGTAGTCGTACTCTTCCCGATCTCAAGATCGCGTAGACGATCCTTCCGGCCAAGGCTCCGGCAGCGCTCCCGTAGTCGGTCACACTTCGGTACTCGACGAAGACCTTCCTCTCCCTTGTTCCAGCAGGCAGCGAAGGTTGTAGCACTCTCCTCGCAATTCCGGCAGCACAACGGCGTGGTACCGGAAGTAGAGGGGAGATCTCGCAGGGCTTTGCCTTAAGCCGGAGCGAGTATGGTGGAGTATTAGAGAGATCCTCGGCGATCTAGGGTTTAGACACACCAAGGAGGAGGTGCTAGAGCCGGCGGCTAGGGCAAGGGGCAGCCCAAGTCGGCGGCTAGGGCAACCCTAGGAGGCGGCGGCAGCTGCAGGAGGTGGTGGCGCCAAGCTAGGGTTTGGGGTAGGGAACTTGTGTGTGCTAGGAGGGAGCCCTGCCCCTCCTTATATAGGTTGAGGGGCCGGCCAAGGAGGAGGGAGTCCTCCCAACTCGGCTTGGGTGGTGCGCCGCCGGTTGGAGGAGGGATTCCCTCCCCAACTCGGTTTCCCACTCCTCCTCTTTCCAAAACTTGCCGTTTGACTTTCAAACTAGCCGTTTGAATTTTCAAACTAGGATTTGAATAAACCCTCTATTTTGAACAGCGATGACACCGAGTACATGATGCAATCATATCAACTTGATATAACACATTCATGTAACCTTCCCCCCCGGAGTGCCGGACATTCCGGAACCTTCTAGAACATTCCCGATGAAAACACCGGAATCATTCCCGTACTCCGAAATGAGACTTTTCTTATATGAATCTTATTCTCCGGACCATTCCGGATCTCCTCGTGATATCCCGGATCCCATCCGAGACTCCGAACAACATTCGGTCTCTTTCTCATCATACTATAACTACTCAAACAACGTCGAATCCTTAAGTGTGTCTCTCTACGGTTCGTGAATTATGCGGACATGATCGAGACACTTCTCCGAACAATAACCAATAGAGGCATCTGGAAATTCATATGTCTCCCACATATTTCTACGATTACTTTGCCATCGAATGAACCACTTACATACGATACCAATTTCCCTTTGTCTCATGATAGTTTACTTATCCGAGGTTATGATCGTCGGTATCTCTGCATACCTAGTTCAACCTCGTTACCGATAAGTACTCTTTTCTCGTTCCCGTGATATGTGATCCCTTGTGAGCCAGTCACATGCTTGCAAGCTAATTGGATGACATTTCACCGAGAGGGCCTAGAGTATATCTATCCGTCATATGGATGGACAAATCCCACTCTTGATCCATGTGTTTCAACCAATACTTTCCGAATACTCAATGCCACCTTTATAGCCACCCAGTTACGGTGTGGTGTTTGATGTCATCAAAGCATCCATCCGGTAAAGGTGATATGCATGATCTCATGGTCGAAGGAATTAGATTACTATGTATCAGAAAGCATATAGCAATTGAACTATTAAAATGACTTGATCTTTATGCTATGCTTATCTATAGGAGTATGTCCACCATATCATTCTCCTAACGATATGATCTTGTTGTCGATAACATCTCAATGTCCATGATAGGGAAACCACAATCATTTATCAACCAACAAGCTAGTGATGTATAGAGGCTTATACTAGGGACTTCAATTTAAGTTTACAAATCACACAAGCATTAATGTTTCCTTGTTAATTCTATCATAGCATGAATGTAAACATTCATCATAAACACAAAGATATAATAATAACTACATTTATTATTGCCTCTAGGGCATATCTCCAACAGTCTCCCACTTGCACTAGAGTCATCTAATCTAGATTACATGGTAATATACCGAACACCCATGGCAGTTTGGTGCTGGTCATGTTTTGCCCTCGGGAGAGGTTTAGTCAACGGATCCGCCACATTCAGATCTGTGTGTACTTTGCAAATCTTTATATCCCCATCCTGGATATGTTCTCGAATAGCGTGAAAACGCAGTTTGATGTGCTTCAGCTTCTTTGTGACCTTGGTTCTTGCGCATTGGCTATGGCGCCCATGTTATCACAATAGATAGACATTGGGTCCAGCGCACTAGGAACCACACCCAGCTCTGTAATGAAATCTTTCATCCATATCGCTTCTTGTGAAGCCTCCGAAGCAGCCATGTATTGCGATTCAGTTGAAGATCTCGCCACAGCGCTTTGCTTTGCAATCCTCCAGCTAACTGCTGCACCATTCAAAATAAATACGTATCCAGATTGTGATTTAGAATCATCCGGATCGGTGTTCCAACTAGCATCGGTGTAACCATTAACAACGAGCTGTTCATCACCTCCATAAGAAAGAATCATATCCTTAGTTCTTCTCAAGTACTTAAGGATGTTTTTGATTGTCCAATGATCCACTCTGGATCACTTTGATATCTGCTAGTTAAACTAACAAAGATATGCAATGTCGGGTCTAGTACATAGCATGGCATACATTAGAGATCCTATGGCTGAGGCATAGGAGTCTTACTCATCCTTTCTCTATCTTACCGATGTCGGACTTTGAGTTTTACTCAAGGTCGTATTGGGCAACATGGGCAAGAACCCTTTCTTTCTTTCTTCATTCCAAACCTCTTTAGAACTTTGTCCAAATATGTACTTTGTGACAATGATATTTGGCATTTCGATCTATCTCTATAAATCTTTATGCCTAATATGTAAGCTGCTTCGCCAAGATCCTTCATTGAAAAACTATTATTCAAATATTCCTTGACACTATTGAGAAGGTCTACATCATTCCCAATCAACAATATGTCATCTACATACAGTATTAAGAATGCTAAAGAGCTCCCACTCACTTTCTTGTAAATACAAGCTTCTCCATAAGTTTGTATAAAACCAAAACTTTTGATCACCTTATCAAAACGTTGATTCCAACTTCGGGATGCTTGCTTCAATCCATAGATGGACCGTTGAAGTTTGCATACCTTGTCAGCATCTTTAGGATCGACAAAACCTTTGGGTTGCATCATATACAAATCTTCATCAATGTCTCCATTGAAGAATGCTGTTTTGACATCCATCTGCCATATCTCATAATCATAATATGCAGCGATTGCTAACATAATCCTCACAGACTTTAGCTTCGCTACTGGTGAGAAAGTCTCATCGTAGTCAACTCCTTGAATTTGTCGAAACCCTTTTGCGACAAGTCGAGCTTTATAGATGAGAACATTACCATCATCATCTGTTTTCTTCTTGAAAATCCATTTGTTCTCGATGCCTTTCGCCATCCCAGAAGTCCACCAAAGTCCATACTTGGTTTTCATACATGGATCCAATCTCGGATTTCATGGCTTCTTGCCATTTATTGGAATCTGGGCTCATCATCGCTTCCTCATATGTCTCAGGGTCATCGGTGTTGTCCACCAACATGACACTCATAACTGGATCATACCAACTGAGTGGTACGAGTTCTCGTTGACTGCGAGGCTCAGAGCAACTTCAACCAAGTTTCATGATCATCATCATTAGCTTCCTCTAATTTGTGCAGCACCACATGAACTTCTTCCGTGCGCGCTACTCGCAATTTCGAGAGAAGGTTCGACAACCTCGTCGAGTTCTAATTTCCTTCAGTCACTTCTTTCGAGAGAAATTCCTTCTCTAGAAAGGATCCATTCTGGCAACGAAGATTTTGCCTTCGGATCTATGATAGAAGGTATACCCAATAGTTTCCTTTGGGTATCCTATGAAGACGCATTTTTCCGCTTTGGGTTCAAGCTTGTCCGTCAGTAACTTCTTTACATAGGCTTCGAACCCCAAACTTTAAGGAACGACAATCTAGGTTTCTTCCCAAACCATAATTCATACGGTGTCGTTTCAACGGATTTAGACGGTGCCCTATTTAAAGTGAATGCGCTGTTTCTAATGCATAACCCCAAAATGATAGCGGTAAATCTGTAAGTGACATCATAGAACGAACCATATCTAAAAGAGTTCGACACGACGTTCGGATACACCATTACTGTGGTGTTCCCGGTGTCAATTGTGAAAGTATTCCGCATTTCTTCAAATGCTCGCCAAACTCGTAACTTAGATATTCACCTCCACGATCAGAACGTAGAAATTTAATCTTCTTGTTACGTTGATTCTCTACCTCACTTTGAAATTCCTTAAACTTCTCGAAAGTTTCGGACTTATGTTTCATGAAATAGATATACCCATATCTACTCAAGTCATCCGTGAAGGTAAGAACATAACGATAACCACCGGGCGATGCTACACTCATTAGACCACATACATCGGTATGTATGATTTCCAATAAGTCCGTAGCTCGCTCCATCATACCAGAAAATGGAGTCTTAGTCATTTTACCCATCAGACATGCTTCGCATCTATCAAGTGATTCGAAATCAAGTGATTCAAGAAGTCCATCGGAATGGAGTTTCTTCATACGCTTCACTCCAATGTGACCAACACGACAGTGCCACATATAGGTAGAGTTATCGCTTGATTTCAACCGTCTAGCCTCAATGTTATTAATATGTGTATTTCAACTGTCGATATTCAATAAGAATAGACCATCTATCAAAGGTGCATGTGCATAAAACATATTACTCATATAAATTGAACAACCATTATTCTCGGACTTAAACAAGTAACCGTCTCGCAATAAACAAGATCCCGATATAATGTTCATGCTCAACGCAGGCACCAAATAACAATTATTTAAGTATAAAACTAATCCCGATGGTAGATGAAGGGGTAGCGTGCCGACCGCGATCACATCAACCTTTGATCCGCTTCCCACGCCGCATCGTCACCTCGTTCTTCGCTAGCTTCCGCTTATTCTGCAAAGACTGCTTCGAGTTACAAATATGAGCAATCGAACCAAGATCAAATACCTAGGCACTACTACGAGTACTAGTGAGATACACATCAATAACATGTATATCGATATACCTTTCTTCTTGATGTTGCCGTTCTTCAAATCCGCCAAGTACTTTGGGAATTCCGCCCAAAGACCTTCTCCCTTCAGTAAAAGCACTCAAGATCGCTTGGGTCCAGCCTTGGTCTTCTTCGTCGGCGTGGTAACTTTCTTACCACCCTTCTTGAAGTGTCCCTTCTGCTTAGACTTGCCTTTCTTGAATTTGGTGGTCTTATTGACCAACAACACTTGGTGCTCTTTCTTGATCTCCACTTCTGCAGATTTCAACATGGCAAAGAGTTCTGGCAACGTTTTGTTCATGTTCTGCATGTTATAGTTCATCACAAAGTTCTTGTAACTTGGTGGCAGTGATTGGAGGACACGGTAAATCCCCAAAGCATTAGGAATCACAATACCCAAGCTTTGAAGTTTGTTTGCGTGCCCAGACATCTTAAGCACATGCTCACTGACGGAGCTGCCCTCTTCCATCTTGCAGTTAAAGAACTTTTCAGAAGCCTCATAGCTTTCAATTGCCGCATGAGTCTCAAAGATCAATTTGAGATCCTCGACAATATCATATGGGTATGAATTCTCAAACCTTTTCTGAAGCTCTGATTCTAAACCATACAAGATAGCACACCGAATCGTGGAGTCTTGAGTCTTCCAAGTGAGGTAAACGTTCTTTACTTCATCGGAGCATCACCTTGCAGTGGGTCACCCAATGTGCATCCAAAGACATAGGTCAAATTACCAGCTGTGAGGACAATCCTCAAATTGCGGAACCAATCCGTGAAGTTGCTTCCATTGTTTTTCAACTTTTCTTTCTCTAGGAACGCATTAAAATTGATGGTAGGGGCTGCCATTGATCTACAACATGTTTGCAATAGTTTAGACTAAGTTTATGACAAATTGAGTTCAAATTAATAATAAAATTAATCTAGGTGAACTCCCACTCAAAACAATATCCCTCACATTGTTTTAGTGATTACACGAACCAAATACACCACATCAACACCGATCATCACGAGAGTTGATATAGTTTCAATGGTGAACAATCGACATGTTCATCATATCTACTATATGATTCATGCTTTACCTTTCAGTGATCCGTGTTCCGAGACCATTTCTGTACATGCTAGGCTCGTCAAGATCAAACCTTAGTTTCCGCATGAGCAAATTTGGCTTGCTCACGTTGTATACACTTGCAGAATCTAACACACCCAATCATCACGTGGTGCTTCGAAACAACAAGCTTTAGCAACGGTGCTAACTAAGGGTGAACACTTTATGACTTGAAATTCATGTGCATGAGGGATCATCTTATAATGCTACCGTCGTCTACTATGCAATACAAGATGCATAAAGGATTAACATCACATGCAATTCATAATATGTGATATGATATGGCCTTTCTTCTTTGTGCTTCCGATCTCCATCTTCAAGAACGAACATGATCTCCATCATTACCGGCATTGCATCAAGGTCAATGACGCTTCTCCATGGTTGTCGTCCACCGGCTTCAACTATTACAACTACTTTGAATAGACACGCAGGTCTTAACATAAATTAAAGACAACCATATGGCTCCTGCCGGTTGCCAACTTACAATAAGGAACATTGCATACATCAAATATAATCACAATCATGGCCATATCACATCACAGCACACCCCTGCAAAACAAAGTTAGACGCCTCTACTTTCTTTGCATATTTTACGTGGTTTGGAGATTTCAATAAGTGTCGTTCTAACTTACGAACAAGAACCACAACATTGATACTAGTATTGTTAATCACCCGTTGTAAATTGGATCTTAACTATGCTAGGAGAAACAGCACCATAAAGCCACTTATGCAATACAAGTTGCATGTCAAGCGTGGAGCAAGACTCATGAACGATGTCATGTAAGGTTAGCCCGGGCCGCTTCATCCCAACATACCGCAAGATGCAAAGTACACAAGAAGCAATCGACAATAAAAGCATCAACGCCCACAATAACCATTGTGTTCTACTCGTGCAACAGATCTACATATAGACACGAGATCGATACCATCAGGGGTTTCGTAGCATGGAAAACAAAAATTTTCTACCGCATACAAACAAACAAGCCAAGATCTATCTACTAGATTGTAGCAACGAGTCGATGGAATAACTCACCCTCTAAGATTCCAAAGTGTTTAACGAGAGCGGATTCTCGTGGGTGATGTAGTCGTACTCTTCCCGATCTCAAGATCGCGTAGACGATCCTTCCGGCGCTGCGTTCCTGCTGCGCTCCCGTAGTCGGTCACACGTTCGGTACTCGAAGAAGACCTTCCTCTCCCTTGTTCCAGCAGGCAGCGGAGGTTGTAGCACTCTCCTCGCAATTTCGGCAGCACAACGGCGTGGTACCAGAAGTAGAGGGGAGATCTCGCAGGGCTTCGCCTTAAGCCGGAGCGAGTATGGTGGAGTATGAGAGAGCTCCTCGGCGATCTAGGGTTTAGACACACCAAGGAGGAGGTGCTAGAGCCGGCGGCTAGGGCAAGGGGCAGCCCAAGTCGGCGGCTAGGGCAACCCTAGGAGGCGGCGGCAGCTGCAGGAGGTGGTGGCGCCAAGCTAGGGTTTGGGGTAGGGAACTTGTGTGTGCTAGGAGGGAGCCCTGCCCCTCCTTATATAGGTGGAGGGGCCGGCCGGCCAAGGGGAGGGAGGGGAGTCCCTCCCCAACTCGGCTTGGGTGGTGCGCCGCCGGTTGGAGGAGGGATTCCCTCCCCAACTCGGTTTCCCACTCCTCCTCCTCTTTCCAAAACTTGTCGTTTGACTTTCAAACTAGCCGTTTGACTTTTCAAACTAGGATTTGAATAAACCCTCTATTTTGAACAGCGATGACACCGAGTACATGATGCAATAATATCAACTTGATATAACAAATTCATGTACCCTTCCCCCCCGGAGTGCCGGACATTCCGGAACCTTCTAGAACATTCCCGATGAAAACACCGGAATCATTCCCGAACTCCGAAATGAGACTTTTCTTATATGAATCTTATTCTCCGGACCATTCCGGATCTCCTCGTGATATCCCGGATCCCATCCGAGACTCCGAACAACATTCTATCTCTTTCTCATCATACCATAACTACTCAAACAACGTCGAATCCTTAAGTGTGTCTCCCTACGGTTCGTGAATTATGCGGACATGATCGAGACACTTCTCCGAACAATAACCAATAGAGGAATCTGGAAATTCATATGACTCCCACATATTTCTACGATTACTTTGCGATCGAATGAACCACTTACATACGATACCAATTTCCCTTTGTCTCACGATAGTTTACTTATCCGAGGTTATGATGGTCGGTATCTCTGCATACCTAGTTCAACCTCGTTACCAATAAGTACTCTTTTCTCGTTCCCGTGATATGTGATCCCTTGTGAGCCAGTCACATGCTTGCAAGCTAATTGGATGACATTTCACCGAGAGGTCCCAGAGTATATCTATCCGTCATATGGATGGACAAATCCCACTCTTGATCCATGTGTTTCAACCAATACTTTCCGAATACTCAATGCCACCTTTATAGCCACCCAGTTACGGTGTGGTGTTTGATGTCATCAAAGCATCCATCCGGTAAAGGTGATATGCATGATCTCATGGTCGAAGGAATTAGATTACTATGTATCAGAAAGCATATAGCAATTGAACTATTAAAATGACTTGATCTTTATGCTATGCTTATCTATAGGAGTATGTCCACCATATCATTCTCCTAACGATATGATCTTGTTGTCGATAACATCTCAATGTCCATGATAGGGAAACCACAATCATTTATCAACCAACAAGCTAGTGATGTATAGAGGTTGATACTAGGGACTTCAATTTAAGTTTACAAATCACACAAGCATTAATGTTTCCTTGTTAATACTATTATAGCATGAATGTAAACATTCATCATAAACACAAAGATATAATATTAACTACATTTATTATTGCCTCTAGGGCATATCTCCAACAGGAGGACCATAGAACTTTGATAAGTTTATTGAACCTTAGGTATATGTCACATCCCAAATCTTGTAATGTGAAAAATAAATAAACAAAATAAATAATTGTTGAAAAATTAGGGTGAAAAGAAACTTTTGTTTACAAATGGAAACTTAAAATCCCATCTTGAACAAACTTTGGTTAATGTTTGAATCTAACTAAATTAAAATCAAGTGGAATGCATTCCTCATAAAATGCATCTTGAAATTTAAACACTTGGAGAATAAACCAAAATTCTAAAACCCTAATGGAAGAAAATCATTTTCAAGTTATCTCTAAGACTATGGATTTTATCCATATAAAATTGGTCAAACAAACATTTCAAAATGACTAAGAATGACAAAGGGAAATATTATAAAACCATATAAATTGATTTCATTCAATTTGGAGCCATAGATAAAATCTTATGAATTCAATAAGATAAGGAAATTGAATTTCCAAAGCTAATAAAGAACCATCTAGAAATCCATACCAAATGGTGAGCAAATAATCCTAAAGATATTTAAAAAGATAAACAAATAATCAATAAAGTTATAATAGTTGGAATCACTAATTTTGGATCTTTTAATAAAAAGATATGGTTTTCAAAAGCAAAGGTAGAAATATAAATAAGGACTATTTTAAAGGGCCAAATTAAATCTTGGCCAAACAAATGAAATTAAATATTTCTATTTGATAAAAGAGTAAACGATTATTTAAATAAAATAATAAGGATTTATTATACCCAATTATATTTGAGTAAAGGTTTTTTTTTCCATTTTAACATAAACATTAAAAACATATTAAAGTGTTTTAAATAAAATTCCAAAGTGTTTTATAATTTCAATTAAAACCTACTGAAAAGGTTTTGGAAAAATTTAGAAAGTCAAATAGAGTTTTAAACATATTTGAATCCTATTTTGAATTAAAGACTAAAGGCTATTTAATTATTATTTTTTAAATAAATAATAAACCCTAAAAATAATTGTTCTATTTTGGACTTTGGAATATGTTGATAAAAGAATTAAAATTCACCCAAAGTTTGCTGGTGATTTGAATTCAAATGGAGATTAAAAAATATTATTAAATCTTATTTAATTAATACTAGAGCCTACTTTAAATAATTAAAAGATCCTAAAAGAATAAAAGAAATATTCTAATTTTGACTCTAAAATGAACTATTAATCAGTATTTGAATCTACACAAATTTTGGTTGAGGTTTGAAATCAAATTGATGTTTGAAATAATTAAACAAAATCAAAAAAGATTAATAGAAATGGAAAAAAGGGAAAAAGAATCTGTACAAAAAAAAATAAACAAAAGCCATTTCAGCTCAGAAAGCCCAGTCAGCCCAAAGCCCACCTCTCCCTCTCTCCCCCGAAACGTTTTTCTCACTGCAGACAGAACCCGCAAAGACACTGACGGTTGGACCCCACCTCCCCTCTCTCTCACACACAGACAGCCAGGTCCCACCTCCCCAGTCATCTTCTTCCCCGCGAAGACCACGCCTCGTCGCCGTTTCTGCTGATTGAATGCGCCCTTGATTCCTCTTTAACCGCGCGTTGATTCAGCCCCGTGATCACGCGTACATAACCGCCTACCCCTCCTCTCCACTTCCCCTCTCTCGCTCGCACCAGCTCGCCACCGGGCTGCACTAATTTCGCTAGAGACCACGCTCTGCTCCGGCGAGCACTTCCACCAATTTCGGCCACACCTCGCCGTGCCTCGCTCTCTCGACAAAGCAAACATCATCCCCATCACTCCCTGAACCTCCCAGTGGCCTCAGCTCACGCGCGCTCGGTCCAGAACGTCGGCAACGTCTTCACCAGTGCGCCACCGACGACCCCCGCAACTCCGGTGAGCCCTAGAACTCGACTCCGTGCGCGCCTCGACCAGTGGATCATGCCGTTTGTTCGCCTGTGTCTTATGCATCTCCAGGTGCTCGCCAATCAACCGCGCACGATCTACAACCTCGTCTCCGACCGTGACAGTACGAGCCCGTCGCCAGGCATCTCTCCGGCGAGCAATCACCGTCACCCCCGTGCGCCCCTAACCCTGTGGTGACCATGTCGAGAATCAGCGCAACCCTGCGAACCTGGTGAGCTTCTCCCCACCCTCTCTAGCTTCCTGCATCGCCAGCAACGCCACCGCCAGGCCGCTCCACCGCCAGTCGTCGCCAGCGCCGCCAACCTTTGGTCAAACGCGCAGCAGCCGTTAGATCCTCATCATGTGGCGTTGACAGATCCACTTAAGCGAAAGGGTACGAGCTCATCTGCACCGTTCATCCTCACTTAGATCCAATGCCTCGATCGCCGATCCGCATTTAAGCGGTACAGACCAATAGCAACACGACGCGTGGCCTGTGATTGTTTTAAAAACCAGAATTTGTTCTATTAGATGTTCAAATTTGTAAATTGCATAACTTTTAATCTACACGTCCAAATTTTGCAAATTTTATATCAATGGAATTAGAAAGACAAGCCCTATACAACCATGCCCTTTGTTTAGTGAATTGCTTCTGATAAAATGATTGTTTTTGCAAAAACTTGTGTAGGCATGTTTTGAATGTAGGATTTATTCTAAAATTAATTTTGTGATAAAACCTTTGGAAAATGGATTGTTTTGAACCTACTGACCATAGAAATCAATTCGTGGTTTCAAAAACATATTTGGTGAAGCAAAAGAATAAATCTTTGATTTAAAGCATTTCTAGTCAAATAAAAATATTGTTTATATGTTAAAAATGCTTTTTGGAGAAAACCTTTGGGAAATGTTTTGATTTAAACTCTCTGACCCCAAACACCAAGTTTTATGATTTAAAAATGTATTTGGTGAACCCTATAAAAATTATTGCTTTGCTAAAGGCATTTTCAACCACATAAAATAATGATTTGGTTTAAAAATGATTTATAAGTAAAATATTTTGCAAATGATTTTTCCACTTATATAAGATGACCAATAGGTGTTTTCCAATGTTTGTAACCCATTAGAAACCACTTTTACAAATAAACCATCTTTAGCATGCTTGCATGCATTGCTTTGTTTCTATTATTTTATGTGATGTTGCTTGAATGGTAGATTGAAATATTGCTTGCTTGATTGAATTGTAGTGATTTCAAGAGTGTGAATATTGCAAGATCAAGGATTGAACTTATATTCTCTACCAAAAAGGCAAGTGATGCTTCATACTTTTGTCTGTAGGGTTTCGTAGCATGGAAAACAAAAAATTTCTATCGCATACAAACAAACAAGCCAAGATCTATCTACTAGATTGTAGCAACGAGTCGATGGAATAACTTACCCTCGAAGATTCCAAAGTGTTTAACGAGAGCGGATTCTCGTGGGTGATGTAGTCGTACTCTTCCCGATCTCAAGATCAGAGACAATCCTTCCACACAAGCGTTCGGCAAGCTCCCGCAATCGGTCACACGTTCGGTACTGACGAAGACCTTCCTCTCCTTGTTCCAACAGGCGGAGGTTGTAGCACTCTCCTCGCGATTCCGCAAAGACAACTGTGGTACCTAAGTAGAGGGGAAATCCCGCAGGGCTTCGCCTTAAGCCGGAGCGAGTATGGTGGAGTATGAGAGAGCTCCTCGGCGATCTAGGGTTTAGACACACCAAGGAGGAGGGGCTAGAGCCGGCGGCTAGGGTTCCGGGGACCCCCAAGTTGGCGGCTAGGGCAAAACCCTAGGTGGTGGCGGCGGCTATGGAGGGCTGCAGCTTTCTAGGGTTTGAGGTGAGGGACTTGTGTGTCTAGAGGAGGGAGCCCTGCCCCTCCTTATATAGTTGGAGGGGCCGGCCGCTCCAAGGGGAGGGAGAGGAGTCCATCCCCAACTCGACTTGGAGGTGGGCCGCCTGTTGGAGGAGGGAACTCCTCCCCAACTCGGTTTCCCACACCTTCCTCTTTTCCTCTTTCCAATTTTAGACGTTTGACTTTTCAAACTAGCTATTTGACTTTTCAAATTAGGATTCAATTTAATCCTTTATTTGGAATAGCGAGGACACTTAGTACATGATGCAATCATTCCAATATGCAATGACACATTCATGTACCCCTTCCCCTCCGTAGTGCCGGACATTCCGGAACCTTCTAGAACATTCCCGATGAAAACACCGGAATAATTCCCGAACTCCGAAACGGGACTTTACTTATATGAATCTTATTCTCCGGACCATTCCGGATCACCTCGTGATATCCCGGATCCCATCCGAGACTCCTAACAACATTCGGTCTCTTTCTCATAATACCATAACTACTCAAACAACGTCGAATCCTTAAGTGTGTCTCCCTACGGTTTGTGAATTATGCGGACATGATCGAGACACTTCTCCGAACAATAACCAATAGAGGAATCTGTAAATTCATATGGATCCCACATATTTCTACGATTACTTTGCGATCGAATGAACCACTTACATACGATACCAATTTCCCTTTGTCTCACGATAGTTTACTTATCCGAGGTTATGATCGTCGGTATCTCTGCATACCTAGTTCAACCTCGTTACCGATAAGTACTCTTTTCTCGTTCCCGTGATATGTGATCCCTTGTGAGCCAGTCACATGCTTGCAAGCCAATTGGATGACATTCCACCGAGAGGGACCAGAGTATATCTATCCGTCATATGGATGGACAAATCCCACTCTTGATCCATGTGTCTCAACCAATACTTTCCGAACACTCAATGCCACCTTTATAGCCACCCAGTTACGGTGTGGTGTTTGATGTCATCAAAGCATCCATCCGGTAAAGGTGATATGCATGATCTCATGGTCGAAGGAATTAGGTTACTATGTATCAGAAAGCATATAGCAATTGAACTATTGAAATGACTTGATCTTTATGCTACGCTTATCTATAGGAGTATGTCCACCATATCATTCTCCTAACGATATGATCTTGTTGTTGATAACATCTCAATGTTCATGATAGGGAAACCACAATCATTTATCAACCAACAAGCTAGTGATGTATAGAGGCTATACTAGGGACTTCAAATTAAGTTTACAAATCACACAAGTATCAATGTTTTCTTGTTAATACTATTATAGCATGAATGTAAACATTTATCATAAACACAAAGATATAATAATAACTACATTTATTATTGCCTCTAGGGCATATCTCCAACAGTCTCCCACTTGCACTAGAGTCATCTAATCTAGATTACATGGTAATATACCGAACACCCATGGCAGTTTGGTGTTGGTCATGTTTTTCCCTCGGGAGAGGTTTAGTCAACGGATCCGCCACATTCAGATCTGTGTGTACTTTGCAAATCTTTATATCCCCATCCTGGATATGTTCTCGAATAGCGTGAAAACGCAGTTTGATGTGCTTCAGATTCTTTGTGACCTTGGTTCTTGCGCATTGGCTATGGCGCCCATGTTATCACAGTAGATAGACATTGGGTCCAGCGCACTTGGAACCACACCCAGCTCTGTAATGAACTCTTTCATCCATATTGATTCTTGTGAAGCCTCCGAAGCAGCCATGTATTCCGATTCAGTTGAAGATCTCGCCACAACGCTTTGCTTTGCACTCCTCCAGCTAACTGCTGCACCATTCAAAATAAATACGTATCCAGATTGTGATTTAGAATCATCCGGATCGGTGTTCCAACTAGCATCGGTGTAACTGTTAACAACGAAATGCTCATAACCTCCATAAGAAAGAACCATATCCTTAGTTCTTCTCAAGTACTTAAGGATGTTTTTGATCACGTCCAATGATCCACTCTGGATCACTTTGATATCTGCTAGTTAAACTAACGCATATGCAATGTCGGGTCTAGTACATAGCATGGCATACATTAGAGATCCTATGGCTGAGGCATAGGAGTCTTACTCATCCTTTCTCTATCTTCTCCGATGTCGGACTTTGAGTTTTACTCAAGGTCGATTAGCAACATGGGCAAGAACCCTTTCTTGCTTTCTTCCATTCCAAACCTCTTTAGAACTTTGTCCAAATATGTACTCTGTGACAATGATATTTGGCGTTCGATCTATCTCTGTAAATCTTTATGCCTAATATGTAAGTGCTTCGCCAAGATCTTTCATTGAAAACTATTATTCAAATATTCCTTGACACTATTAAAAGGTCTACATCATTCCCAATCAACAATATGTCATCCACATATAATATTAAGAATGCTACAGAGCTCCCACTCACTTTCTTGTAAATACAAGCTTCTCCATAAGTTTGTATAAAACCAAAACTTTGATCACCTTATCAAAACGTTGATTCCAACTTCGGATGCTTGCTTCAATCCATAGATGGACCGTTGAAGTTTGCATACCTTGTTAGCATCTTTAGGATCGACAAAACCTTTGGGTTGCATCATATACAACTCTTCATCAATATCTCCATTGAGGAATGCTTGTTTTGACATCCATCCGCCATATCTCATAATCATAATATGCAGCGATTGCTAACATAATCCTCAGACTTTAGCTTTGCTACGGTGAGAAAGTCTCATCGTAGTCAACTCCTTGAATTTGTCGAAATCCTTTTGCGACAAGTCGAGCTTTATAGACAAGAACATTACCATCAAGATCTGCTTTCTTCTTGAAAATCCATTTGTTCTCGACACCCTTCCGCCATCCTAAGTCCACCAAAGTCCATACTTGGTTTTCGTACATGGATCCAATCTCGGATTTCATGGCTTCTTGCCATTTATTGGAATCTGGGCTCATCATGGCTTCCTCATATGTCTCGGGGTCATCGGTGTTGTCCACCAACATGACATTCATAACGGGATCATACCAATCTGGAGTGGTACGAGTTCTCGTTGACCTCCGAGGCTCTGTAGCAACTTCAACCGAAGTTTCATGATCATCATCATTAGCTTCCTCTCTAATTGGTGCATGCACCACAGAACTTCTTCGGTCTTGCGCTACTCGCAATTTCAAGAGAAGGTTCGACAACCTCGTCGAGTTCTACTTTCCTTCCAGTCACTTCTTTCGAGAGAAATTCCTTCTCTAGAAAGGATCCATTCTTGGCAACGAAGATTTTGCCTTCGGATCTATGATAGAAGGTATACCCAATAGTTTCCTTTGGGTATCCTATGAAGACACATTTTTTCCGCTTTGGGTTCAAGCTTGTCCGGCTGTAACTTCTTTACATAGGCTTCACATCCCCAAACTTTAAGGAACGACAATCTAGGTTTCTTCCCAAACCATAATTCATACGGTGTCGTTTCAACGGATTTAGACGGTGCCCTATTTAAAGTGAATGCGGCTGTTTCTAATGCATAACCCCAAAATGATAGCGGTAAATCTGTAAGTGACATCATAGAACGAACCATATCTAAGAGAGTTCGGTTACGACGTTCGGACACACCATTACGCTGTGGTGTTCGACGGTCAATCGTGAAAGTATTCCGCATTTCTTCAAATGCTCGCCAAACTCGTAACTTAGATATTCACCTCCACGATCAGAACGTAGAAACTTAATCTTTTTGTTACGTTGATTCTCTACCTCACTTTGAAACTCCTTAAACTTCTCGAAAGTTTCGGACTTATGTTTCATGAAATAGATATACCCATATCTACTCAAGTCATCATTGAAGGTAAGAACATAACGATAAGCACCGCGCGATGCTACACTCATTGGGCCACACACATCGGTATGTATGATTTCCAATAAGTCCGTAGCTCGCTCCATCATACCAGAAAATGGAGTCTTAGTCATTTTTCCCATCAGACATGCTTCGCATCTTTCAAGTGATTCAAAATCAAGTGATTCAAGAAGTCCATCGGAATGGAGTTTCTTCATACGTTTCACTCCAATGTGACCAAGACGACAGTGCCACATATAGGTCGAATTATCGCTTGATTTTAAACGTTTAGCCTTAATGTTGTTGATATGTGTATTTCCACTATCGAGATTCAATAAGAATAGACCATCAATCAAAGTTGCATGTGCATAAAACATATTACTCATATAAATCGAACAACCATTATTCTCGGACTTAAACATGTAACCGTCTCGCAATAAACAAGATCCCGATATAATGTTCATGCTCAACGCAGGAACCAAATAACAATTATTTAAGTATAAAACTAATCCCGATGGTAGATGAAGGGGTAGCGTGCCGACCGCGATCACATCAACCTTTGATCCGTTTCCCACGCGCATCGTTACCTCGTTCTTTGCTAGCTTCCGTTTATTCTGCAGCACCTGTTTCGAGTTACAAATATGAGCAACCGAACCAGTATCAAATACCCAGGCACTACTACGAGTACTAGTGAGGTACACATCAATAACATGTATAGCAGATATACCTTTCTTCTTGATGTTGCCGTTCTTCAGATCCGCCAAGTACTTTGGGCAATTCCGCTTCCAGTGACCTTCTCACTTGCAGTAAAAGCACTCAGTATCAGGCTTGGGTCCAGCCTTGGTCTTCTTCGCCGGCGCGGTAACTTTCTTACCACCCTTCTTGAAGTGTCCCTTCTTCTTAGACTTGCCTTTCTTGAATTTGGTGGTCTTATTGACCAACAACACTTGGTGCTCTTTCTTGATCTCCACTTCTGCAGATTTTAACATAGCAAAGAGTTCTGGCAACTGCTTGTTCATGTTCTGCATGTTGTAGTTCATCACAAAGTTCTTGTAACTTGGTGGTAGTGATTGGAGGACACGGTAAATCCCCAAAGCATTAGGAATCACTATACCCAAGCTTTGAAGTTTGTTTGCGTGCCCAGACATCTTAAGCACATGCTCACTGACGGAGCTGCCCTCTTCCATCTTGAAGTTAAAGAACTTTTCAAAAGCCTCATAACTTTCAATTGCCGCATGAATCTCAAAGATCAATTTGAGATCCTCGACAATATCATATGGGTCTGAATTCTCAAACCTTTTCTGAAGCTCCGATTCCAAACCATACAAGATATCACACTGAACTATGGAGTACTGATTCTTCCAAGCGAGGTAAACATTCTTTACTTCATCGGAAGCATCAGCTGCAGGTGGGTCACCCAGTGCATCCAAAGACATAGGTCAAATTACCACTGTGAGGACAATCCTCAAATTGCGGAACCAATCCCAAGTTGCTTCCATTGTTTTTCAACTTTTCTTTCTCTAGGAACGCATTAAAATTGATGGTAGGGGCTGCCATTGATCTACAACATATTTGCAATAGTTTAGACTAAGTTTATGACAAATTGAGTTCAAATTAATAATGAAATTAAACTAGGTGAACTCCCACTCAAAACAACATCCCTCACATTGTTTTAGTGATCACACGAACCAAATCCACTACATCAACACCCATCATCACGAGAGTTGATATAGTTTCAATGGCGAACAATCGTCATGTTCATCATATCTACTATATGATTCATGCTTTACGTTTCGGTGATCCGTGTTCCGAGACCATGTCTGTACATGCTAGGCTCGTCAAGATCAAACCTTAGTTTCCGCATGAGCAAATCTGGCTTGCTCACGTTGTATACACTTGCGGAATCTAACACACTCGATCATCACGTGGTGCTTTGAAACAACAAGCTTTAGCAACGGTGCTAACTAAGGGTGAACACTTTATGATTTGAAATTCATGTGCATGAGTGATCATCTTATAATTCTACCGTCGTCTACTAAGCAATACAAGATGCATAAAGGATTAACATCACATGCAATTCAATAATATGTGATATGATATGGCCTTTCTTCTTTGTGCTTCCGATCTCCATCTTCAAGCACGAACATGATCTCCATCATCACCGGCATTGCATCAAGGTCAATGACGCTTCTCCATGGTTGTCGTCCACCGGTCTTCAACTATTACAACTACTTTGAATAGACACGCGAGTCTTAACATAAATTAAAGACAACCATCCGCTTCGCCGGTTGCCAACTTACAATAAGGAACATTGCATACATCAAATATAATCACAATCATGGCCATATCACATCACTGCACACCCCTGCAAAACAAAGTTAGATGCCTCTACTTTCTTTGCATATTTTACGTGGTTTGGGGCTTTCAATAAGTGTCGTTCTAACTTACGAACAAGAACCACAACATTGATACTAGCATTGTTGATCACCCGTTGTAAATTGGATCTTAACTATGCTAGGAGAAACAGGCACCCGCAAAGCCACTTATGCAATACAAGTTGCATGTCAAGCGTGGAGCAAGTCTCATGAACGATGTCATGTAAGGTTAGTCCAGGCCGCTTCATCCCAACATACCGCAAGATGCAAAGTACACAAGAAGCAATCGACAATAAAAGCATCAACGCCCATAATGACCATTGTGTTCTACTCGTGCAACAGATCTACATATAGACACGGCTCTGATACCACTGTAGGGTTTCGTAGCATGGAAAACAAAAATTTTCTATCGCATACAAACAAACAAGACAAGATCTATCTACTAGATTGTAGCAACGAGTCGATGGAATAACTTACCCTCGAAGATTCCAAAGTGTTTAACGAGAGCGGATTCTCGTGGGTGATTTAGTCGTACTCTTCCCGATCTCAAGATCACGTAGACGATCCTTCCGGCGCTGCTCCGCAGCTCAAATGGTCACATCGCCTGTACTCGATTTAAGACCTTCCTCTCCTTGTTCCAGCAGGCCGGAGGTTGTAGCACTCTCTCGCGATTCCCAAGACAACGCGTGGTACCTGAAGTAGAGGGAATCCCGCAGGCTTCTTAAGCCGGAGCGAGTATGGCGGAGTATGAGAGAGAGCTCCTCGGCGATCTAGGGTTTAGACACACCAAGGAGGAGGGCTAGAGCCGGGCTAGGGTTCCGGACCCCAAGTCGGTGGCTAGGGCAAACCCTAGGTGGTGGCGGCTATGGAGGGCTGCTTTCTAGGGTTTGAGGTGAGGGACTTGTGTGTCGAGAGGAGGGAGCCCTCCTTATATAGGTGGAGGGCCGACCGCCAGGAGGGAGAGGAGTCCCTCCCAACTCGGCTTGGAGGTGGGCCGGTTGGAGGAGGAACTCCCCAACTCGGTTTCCCACACCTTCCTCTTTTCCTCTTTCCAATTTTAGACGTTTGACTTTTCAAACTAGCTATTTGACTTTTCAAATTAGGATTCAATTTAATCCTTTATTTGGAACAGCGAGGAAACTTAGTACATGATGCAATCATTCCAATATGCAATAACACATTCATGTACCCTTCCTCCGAGTGCGGACATTCCGAACCTTCTAGAACATTCCCGATGAAAACACGGAATCATTCCCGAACTCAAACGGACTTTCCTTATATGAATCTTATTCTCGGACCATTCCGGATCACCTCGTGATATCCCGGATCCCATCCGAGACTCCGAACAACATTCAATCTCTTTCTCATAATACCATAACTACTCAAACAACGTCGAATCCTTAAGTGTGTCTCCCTACGGTTCGTGAATTATGCGGACATGATCGAGACACTTCTCCAAACAATAACCAATAGAGGAATCTGGAAATTCATATGTTCCACATATTTCTACGATTACTTTGCGATCGAATGAACCACTTACATACGATACCAATTTCCCTTTGTCTCACGATAGTTTACTTATCCGAGGTTATGATCGTCGGTATCTCTGCATACCTAGTTCAACCTCGTTACCGATAAGTACTCTTTTCTCGTTCCCGTGATATGTGATCCCTTGTGAGCCAGTCACATGCTTGCAAGCCAATTGGATGACATTCCACCGAGAGGGCCCAGAGTATATCTATCCGTCATATGGATGGACAAATCCCATCTGATCCATGTGTCTCAACCAATACTTTCCGAACACTCAATGCCACCTTTATAGCCACCCGACGGTGTGGTGTTTGATGTCATCAAAGCATCCATCCGGTAAAGGTGATATGCATGATCTCATGGTCGAAGGAATTAGGTTACTATGTATCAGAAAGCATATAGCAATTGAACTATTGAAATGACTTGATCTTTATGCTACACTTATCTATAGGAGTATGTCCACCATATCATTCTCCTAACGATATGATCTTGTTGTTGATAACATCTCAATGTTCATGATAGGGAAACCACAATCATTTATCAACCAACAAGCTAGTGATGTATAGAGGCTATACTAGGGACTTCAAATTAAGTTTACAAATCACACAAGTATCAATGTTTCCTTGTTAATACTATTATAGCATGAATGTAAACATTTATCATAAACACAAAGATATAATAATAACTACATTTATTATTGCCTCTAGGGCATATCTCCAACATTGTCCCATTATTTTCACTATGCATTAGTGATATTTCTAAGTAGGACTTGCATGGAATTTTGATAAGTGTAAACTATGCCATGGGAAATCCTAGTAGATGAAACCTTAGTACAATTCTCCTAAGTTAAGATTCCTACTACTATCATGCTTAGCTTAGCTATTAGAAAACAAGGGTGGATTATATTCATGCTATAGAATATTTCTAAGTCTAAGACTTGTGTTCTTGTTTAATAAAACAACTAAGTGAATGAATCACCTAGGTGGAATGGAAGGAATGGTTTGTGTTGAGTGGTTACACAAGGCCCATTTCTATGGTTTACCTTGTGTATCACACTTGTGGATGGCCACCCAGGAACAAACAGATTTTAGATGTCAAATGTTGAGAAGCTTCAAGTGCAGCCACTTGGCATTATGGGATCTGCCTGGATCATATAGGTTGCAATAACTTAGCCAAATGGACAGTTGGTGGTAGGGGATTGATAGGTTGGAGCTCGTCCATTCTGGTCTAAGGGAAGGCTTCTGAAAGATCTTGTCTTGGTGAAACCAAGTCTTGTGGGGAAAGTGCACCACCTCTGCAGAGTGTAAAATCTAAGTACTTAGCCATGTCCCTGGTAAAGGACAATTTGAGCATCAAGACATGGAAGCGATCAAGAATCTCCTCATCCCAATTTCTAAGTTAAAAACTTGTGGTTGAACAAGGGTTAAAGGATCACCAATTTCTATTGGGAGATGCCTTGGGTGATTTTGTCAAGAAAAAACTTAGTGTTTTCAAATGATAAGGAAAAAATATTTTGAGCAAAGCAAGCCTAAGCTCCACTTAGCCAAATGTATATAGATGATAGACTCCACTATACTACCATAGTATCACTTTCCAATACAATTCAAATGTATTGACCCTTGTGGCTGTAACTTATTATGTTGCAGGTTTGTTTGATGTTAGTGAAGTTTATTGATTAGGATTACAAGTCTACAACCAACATGACTGCCTGTGGCACTTTGAAGATGAAGGACCCCATGCTATTGTTATATTCTGCTGCATTGTAATGAGATAGCCAAATGAGCTATGTAAGATGTAACAAATTATTTTATTCCTGGTTATAAAGTTGTATTATGACCTTTGTTTCTTGATATTACATCTTAACTGTGGATGCTAGCTATTGATCCAGGGACTAGCATTGTAAACACAGGGATCTCTACCTTATTAAAGGTTGGGAACCTTACAGATGGTATCAGAGCATTGTGTTGGCTGTTGGATTTGTAACCCTAGGATTGGACAAAAACCCTTAGAAAAATAGGAGTAGTAATTGTACCAAAACTTATTTACAAACAATCTTGTAAATTCTTTCCTCAACCTTTTGGTTTTGACTCTACATCTCTTCTACTTCAACTTGATGGACAAAGCCTACCCCATAACCAAAGACTTCAACATGTGCAAAGGACTCCACCAACTCAAGTGACTTCAACTTTATTTTCACCAAGGACTTCAACTTGGGATATCACTAAGGGCTACAAATGAGACAAGAAATATTGCTCAAGACTTGAAGATTAAGGAAACACAACTTAGGAATCATCATCACCTTTGGAATTTTGTGACCAAGACACAAGAAATTTTCCAAGGAAACCATGATCTCATTGAAGAAGAAACAACAAAAAAATAATGGAAGGATCTCAAGTGAACCATATAGTTGGACCACCATGTTTAGTTTAAATCAAACACACCAACTTATGTGGTGTAACAAAAATATTTTTGTTGCCTAAAAAAATGTGTTTGAAACTTGTGGTTTGAGTGAAATGTTTGTTTGTGATTGCTTGCACATTACTTGTGTGATTTGTGATGTGTGTGATTAGAATTATTTCTTTAGAAATCTTTTGCCTATTCTAATCCCAATCCAACCCAAACAGATGACTACTCCAAGAAACTCCAACATCAAGTATGGTGACAACAACAACCAAGAGATCAACATGAGGGGACTCATAGTAACCCAAACCAAGTTGAACCAAGTGACAACTCAATTTTTAGCCAACACCAGTGAGTTAGATCCAACCATGCAAAGGTTTTTGGAAACCCAAACCCAATTGTTGCATAAGGTGACAGATCAAATGATCAACATGGGAGGCAACTCTTCCCAAGAAGTTTGTGACAACAAGGATGTCAAGGATGATATTCTAGAAGGAACCCAAGCTTGCAATATTTGTGGAGACAAGGATCACACTTCCAAAGAGCATGAAGATCAATGCCCCAATTGTGAAGAGAAACATCCAACTAACCAATGCCCCACATCTCAAGCTACTTGCTTCCTATGTGAAGGAAATAATCATGTCCCTATCCAATGCCCCATCTATTCCATAGTTCAACAAAGGAAACAAGTTGGAGTGCAACAACTGATTGCAGACTACCATGAGAAAACAACTTCTACCAAGAAGGATAAAGACAAAGGAAAATCTCAGCTTGCACCTCCATGCAATATGACTCAATTTGAAGGACCAAAGAGGAGACATATGTATTATCCAAGGAAAAGGTCAAGGAGACCAGAAAACTTTCCCACCTTTGAGATAAGATATGAAGAGCATGAACTAGAAGCACTCTTAGCTTTGGAGAAACCCAAGAAGAAGAAGGACAAAAGTCAAGTGCAGTGTTGCCATTGCAAAGAGATGGGACACTATGCCAATGAATGACCTGAGAAGAAGAAGAAATATAAGGAGATTAACCAAGTGTGGTGCAACAACTGCAAAGAGCTAGGCCATTATGTGTCAACTTGTCCACAGAAGATACGTGAAGAACTCAATCTTGTCACATGTCACAATTGTGGTAACCAAGGGCATTATGCAAGCAATTGTCCAGAAAAGATGAAGCACAAGATAAATCCTATGAAGGATCTCAGCCTTGTCACATGTTTCAAGTGTGGAAACAAAGGACACTATGCAGATGTTTGCCCAGAGAGATTTCAACAAGATCCCAAGAAAGCCAAGATGTAATCTAGTTGGAAAATTTTTAAGGGTGGTAGTACCCTAGATGCTTTGAGCCAACTTGTAACCCCTATCTTCCTCAAATCTCAGGACGAGATCTATTTTAAGGGTGGTAGCCTGTCACATCCCAAGATTTTCCAAATCTTGTAATGTGAAAAATAAATAAACAAAATAAATAATTGTTGAAAAATTAGGGTGAAAAGAAACTTTTGTTTCTAAATGGAAACTTAAAATCCCATCTTGAACAAACTTTGGTTAACTTTTGAATCTAACTAAATTCAATTCAAGTGGAATGCATTCCTCATAAAATGCATCTTGAAATTTAAATACTTGGAGAATAAACCAAAATTCTAAAACCCTAATGGAAGAAAATCATTTTCAAGTTATCTCTAAGACTATGGATTTGATCCATATAAAATTGGTTAAACAAACATTTCAAAATGACCAACAATGACAAAGGGAAATATTATAAAACCATATAAATTGATTTCATTCAATTTGGAGCCATAGATAAAATCTTATGAATTCAATAAGATAAGGAAATTGAATTTCCAAAGCTAATAAAGCAACCATCTATAAATCCATACCAAATGTTGAGCAAATAATCCTAAAGAGATTTAAAAAGATAAACAAATAATAAATAAATTTATAATAGTTGGAATCACTATTTTTGGATCTTATAATAAAAAGATATGGTTTTCAAAAGCAAAGGTAGAAATATAAATAAGGACTATTTTAAAGGGCCAAACTAAATCTTGGACAAACAAATGAACTAAAATATTTCTATTTGATAAAAAGAGTAAAGGATTATTTAAATAAAATAATAAGGATTTATTATACCCAATTATATTTGAGTAAAGGTTTTTTTCCATTTTAAAATAAACATTAAAAACTTATTAAAGTGTTTTAAATAAAATTCCAAAGTGTTTTATAATTTCAATTAAAACCTACTGAAAAGGTTTTGGAAAAATTTAGAAAGTCAAATAGTGTTTTAAACATATTTGAATCCTATTTTGAATTAAAGACTAAAGGCTATTTAATTATTATTTTTAAAATAAATAATAAACCCTAAAAATAATTGTTCTATTTTGGACTTTGAAATATGTTGATAAACATAATTAAAATTCACCCAAAGTTTGCTGGTGATTTGAATTCAAATGGAGATTAAAAAATATTATTAAATCTTATTTAATTAATACTAGAGCCTACTTTAAATAATTAAAAGACCCTAAAAGAATAAAAGAAATATTCTAATTTTGACTCTAAAATGAATTATTAATCAGTATTTGAATCTACACAAATTTTGGTTGAGGTTTGAAATCAAATTGATGTTTGAAATAATTAAACAAAATCAAAACAGATTAATAGAAATGGAAAAGGGGAAAAAGAATCTGTACAAAAAAATAAACAAAAGCAGCCCAGCTCGGCAAAGCCCAGTCCAGGCCCAGCAGCCCACCTCTCCCTCTCTCCCCCGAAAAGTTTTTCTCACCGCAGACAGACCCCGCAAAGACACTGACGGTTGGACCCCACCTCCCCCCTCTCTCTCTCTCACAGACAGCCAGGTCCCACCTCCCCAGTCATCTTCTTCCCTGCGAGGACCACGCCTCGTCGCCATTTCTGCCGATTGAATACGCCCTTGATTCCTCTTTAACCGCGCGTTGATTCAGCCCCGTGATCACGCGTACATAACCGCCTACCCCTCCTCTCCACTTCCCCTCTCTCGCTCGCACCAGCTCGCCACCAGACTGCACTAATTTCGCCAGAGACCACGCTCTGCTCCGGCGAGCACTTCCACCAATTCTGGCCACACCTCGCCGCGCCTCGCTCTCTCGACCACGCAAGCATCATCCCCATCACTCCCTGAACCTCCCAGTGGCCTCAGCTCACTTGCGCTCGGTCCAGAACGTCGGCAACGTCTTCACCAGTGCGCCACCGACGACCCCCACAACTCCGGTGATCCCTAGAACTCGACTCTATGCGCGCCTCGACCAGTGGATCATGCCGTTGGGTGTCTTATGCATCTCCAGGTGCTCGCCAATCAACCGCACGCGATCTACAACCTCTTCTCCGACCGCGACAGTACGATCCCGTCGCCAGGCATCTCTCCGGCGAGAAATCACCGTCACCCCCGTGCACCCCTGACCCTGTGGCGACCACGTCAAGAATCAGCGCAACCCTGTAAACCTGGTGAGCTTCTCCCCACCATCTCTCGCTTCCTGCATCGCTAGCAACGCCACCTCCAGGCCGCTCCGCCGCCATTCGTCGCCGCCAGCGCCGCCAACCTTTGGTCAAACGCGCAGCAGCCGTTAGATCCTCATCCTGTGGTGTTGACAGATCCACTTAAGCGAAAGGGTATGAGCTCATCTGCACCATTCATCCTCACTTAGATCCAACGCGTCGCATCTGTCGATCCGCACGAAGCAATACAGACCAATAACTTTTAATCTACACGTCCAAATTTTGCAAATTTTATATCAATGGAATCAGCAAGACAAGCCCTATCCAACCATGCCCTTTGTTTAGTGAATTGCTTCTGATAAAATGATTGTTTTTGCAGAAACTTGTGTAGGCATGTTTTGAATGTAGAATTTATTCTAAAATTAATTTTGTGATAAAACCTTTGGCAAATAGATTGTTTTGAACCTACTGACCATAGAAATCAATTTGTGGTTTCAAAAACATATTTGGTGAAGCAAAATAATAAATCTTTGATTTAACGCATTTCTAGTCAAATAAAAATATTGTTTATATGTTAAAAATTCTTTTTGGAGAAAACCTTTGGGAAATGTTTTGATTTAAACTCTTTGACCCCAAACACCAAGTTTTATGATTTAAAAATGTATTTGGTAAACCCTATAAAAATTATTGCTTTGCTAAAGGCATTTTCAACCACATAAAATAATGATTTGGTTTAAAAATGATTTATAAGTAAAATCTTTTGCAAATGATTTTTCCACTTATATAAGATGACCAATAGGTGTTTTCCAATGTTTGTAACCCATTATAAACCACTTTTATAAATAAACCATCTTTAGCATGCTTGCATGCATTGCTTTGTTTCTATTATTTTATGTGATGTTGCTTGAATGGTAGATTGAAATATTGCTTGCTTGATTGAATTATAGTGATTTGAAGAGTGTGAATATTGCAAGATCAAGGAGTGAACTTATATTCTCTACCAAAAAGGCAAGTGATGCTTCATACTTTTATCCCATTATTTTCACTATGCATTAGTGATATTTCTAAGTAGGACGTGCATGGAATTTTGCTAAGTGTAAACTATGCCATGGGAAATCCTAGTAGGTGAAACCTTAGTAGAATTATCCTAAGTTAAGATTCCTACTACTATCATGCTTAACTTAGCTAGTAGAAAACAAGGGTGGATTATATTCATGCTATAGAATATTTATAAGTCAAGAACTTGTGTTCTTGTTTAATAAAACAACTAAGTGAATGAATCACCTGGGTGGAATGGAAGGAATGGTTTGTGTTGAGTGGTTACACAAGGCCCATTTCTATGGTTTACCTTGTGTATCACACTTGTGGATGGCCACCCAATAACAAAGAGATTTGAGATGTCAAATGTTGAGAAGCTTCAAGTGTACCACTTGGCATTATGGGCTCTGCCTGGATCATATAGGTTGCAATAACTTAGCCAAATGGACAGTTGGTGGTAGGGGATTGATAGGTTGGAGCGCGTCCATTCTGGTCTAAGGGAAGGCTTCTAAAAGATCTTGTCTTGGTGAAACCAAGTCTTGTGGGGAAAGTGCACCACCTCCGCAGAGTGTAAAATCTAAGTACTTAGCCATGTCCCTGGTAAAGGACAATTTGAGCATCAAGACATGGAAGCTATCAAGAATCTCCTCATCCCAATTTCTAAGTTAAAAACTTGTGGTTGAACAAGGGTTAAAGGATCACCAATTTATATTGGGAGATGCTTTGGGTGATTTTGTCCAGCAAAAACTTAGTGTTTTCAAATGATAAGGAAAAACTATTTTGAGCAAAGCAAGCCTAAGCTCCACTTAGACAAATGCATATAGATGATAGACTCCACTATACTACCATAGTATCACTTGCCAATACAATTCAAATGTATTGACCCTTGTGGCTGTAACTTATTATGTTGCAGGTTTGTTTGATGTTAGTGAAGTTTATTGATTAGGATTACAAGTCTACAACCAACATGACTGCATGTGGCACTTTGAAGATGAAGGACCCCATGATATTGTTATATTCTGCTGCATTGTAATGAGATAGCCAAATGAGCTACGTAAGATGTAATAAATTATTTTATTCCTGGTTATAAAGTTGTATTATGACCTTTGTTTCTTGATATTACATCTTAACTGTGGATGCTAGCTATTGATCCAGGGACTAGCATTGTAAACACAGGGATCTCTACCTTATTAAAGGTTGGGAACCTTACACTATATGTGTTGAGTTGCGCAGCGCCGGAAAGTGTCCCAAAGGCAGCAACAGTGCTCATGGCTCACGTAACTCAAAGGTTGTGGTCACGAAAGTCTAAGTTCCTATTGAACCAAGTAAGTCGGGTAAACAATCAAATACCAAGATTTGAGGGTTAAATCATTATTATTTGAGAATTATAAACCGACTACATGCAAATAAGTGATGATGGGACCTAACTCCGTTAAATGGCTTGAAGCCATGCAATTCGTGATATTCCCATACACGAAAAATAAAGTTTTTGAACTTGGAAGACCCTCCGGAAAGGTGTAAGACCTATCGGTCGTATTTGGATCTATAAAGAAATAGACATAGATGTTTCACTTCTTTGAAATAGTCAACATGTCGGGAAATATTTTATGACAATGTTCAAGGAGTTAACTATGACAAGATTTTATCTTTCATAGTTATATTTATTCTGGACATATTAATGTAGCAACCACTACATATAATTTTATTATATGGTAGTTGAACAAACAAAAAAAAGTTCCTCTAATAGAATAGTTACCTAGGACGTGTACATGACACAATCCAAAGGTTTTTGTTAATTTAAAGGATGCTAAAAGATCATGCAAACTTCAATGGTTGAAGTAAGCATTGCGGAGTTGGAATCTTCACTGTGATGAAACTATTAAAAGGTTTTAATTTGATCAGAGACGATGAAGATGATTGCATTTGCAAGAAATTAAGTGGGAGCTCTAAGACACATTTATAATACATTATGTGAAAGACATATTGTTGATTGGAGATGATGTATATTTTATTGACACAGGATTAAGAATTTCATTTCGATGAAAGACTTAGGCAAAACCCGAATATTTGGCATTAATGTTTATATGGATAGATTGAGACGCTAATATGGTTGTGCCGAGAGTACATAGATGAGATATTGAAATAGTTCAATACAAAAACTACAAGAAAGGTTCTTGTCGCACATGAAGGATTGAACCAAGATTCAAGTTTTTTTGACACTTGGTGAGTAAAATCACAAGAATATGTTGATTAATCATACCGTGATATGTACACATCCAAATATGTCCTATGCTCTAAATGTTATGAGCATATACCAGAATGACTCATAAGATGATCATTGGACGATAGTAAGAATATTCTTATTGAAAGGCATTTATGCCCTTCATATTGTTTTGATGTTTGGTGACAACTCTTGGATAGGTTTAATCTGTTGTTAAATGTTTCAGGATATATCAGTTACATTATTGTAAATTGTACCTAAGGAAAAAGAGCTTCCCGGGATGAAATATGTGCAAAATGTCAAGTCCCGCCGGACTATCCGGTAGATCTGCGTTGGAGTGTCCGGCCGGTTTCTGCCAGAATGTTAGGCCCTCGGAATTCGCCAAGTTTTCTTTGCCTGGTGTGGACATTCTGTGTGCCCAATCAGACACTACTCAGACATTGGCCGAAATCTGGCCGGAAACTCTGCTAGATCGGAGTGTCCGGTGGTGAACAGCCAGAGTGTCCAGCTGACTGTCCGGTTGCATTTTTCCGGACTGTCCGGGGTAAGTGGCTCCCAATGGCTCTAATTCCAGGGGGCCTATATAAAGGCCCCTTCTTCTACCTTGGGCAGTGCTCGACCCCGTCAAGAACAAAATCACCATTTGAGCCACCAAATCCTCAAGATCTCTACATTCAACCATCCAAAGTCGTTGATCTTTGGAGAATCGGAGGAGGAGGCCTTGATATATAGCTTCACGAAGAGAGATCTTCACTTCCCCCTCATTCATTTGAGAGCCCCTTGCTCATGTGTTTCTTTGGAAACCTAGCTTTTGATTTGGTCTTACAAGCTTGTCTTTGATTGTTTGACAGCTTGCTTGTATTCGGGAGCCCTACTTCAGTTGTGGATGTTTTCCTCGAACTTCTTGTAAAGGTGATGGATTCCACCTCGAAGGTTTCCGATATAGTGGAAGAGGTGAATCGAACCCTTTGGGGTGAGGTTCATCGGAGAACAAGGGAGGCCTCTCGTGGCATTGGTGGTTTGAAACCACCCCCTGTCCAAACACAGACGTACTTCCCCTCAAAAGGAAGGAACTGCGGGAAACAAATCCTTGTGTCTCCACGTTCTCCGCGTTGGTTAATTCTATCCTTTACCGCACTTTACTTATCTAGTTCTTGCTTAGTGGTGTGCTAGTTTGACATATAGGTAAATTCACCATAGTTGCATAATCTAGAGAATTTACCTTTTGTGTCAAACCCTAATTTGAAAAAGAGTAAAATTTGAAGTAGCACCTATTCACCCCCCCTTTAGGTGCCCATACGATCCTTTCAATTGGTATCAGAGCCTCGGCTCTTTATTCAGGCTTTACCGCCTAAGAGTAAATGAGTAGAAAAGGGGATGAGGTAGGGGATGAGGCAAGTACCATGATGTCCATGATGGACCTCAAGAATGGAAACAAGCTTGATCTCCACCTTGGGCAACAAAATCAAACAATTGCACGACCTAGTCGATCAACTTGTTAAAGATAAACTTGCCTCACCTCCTCCCTCTCCTCAAGAGGGACTGACACCACCTCCAAAGGTGAATAGAGGGGACCCACCTAAGCTAGTTGCATCTTCTTTTGATCAATGGCAATCATTAATGAAATCTCATGTGCGCAGCTCTTGCATTGATTTGTGGAATATCATAGAAGGACTCCGTATTGTGGATCCAACCAACTTGACAAGAAGAGAAGTTTTCAATAGTTAACTCAATGCCACCGCTTTGCACATGATTCAACAAGGATTGGGTACAAAAGATTACCCTCACATTGAACACCTCAACACTGCCAAGGAAGCTTGGGATGCTCTCACTGGGTTATATGTTGTAAATGAGAGCATGAGAAGGAACCGGTACGATTCACTAAGCAATAAAGCTGGAGGCTTCTATATGAAGGATGGTGAAGATCATGAAGACAATGTATCGAAGGCTCAAGTCCACTGCCACCGCTTTTAGGAATGTTGGTGCTTCACATGTGGATGATGCTTGGATAAAAAGGAAATATGTGAGTGCACTCATGCCCTTTGATCCCACTGACTTGAAGAGTCTACAAGGAAGACACACCTACCATATCATGACCTCCAATGAAGTTATGCAAGAGATGGCCTCTTTCAAGGTTGCTGGCAAGAATGCCAAACATGCACGTGCTTGAGCCCTTGGAATGAGCAATGGTGTCAACCTTGCCTTAAAAGCCAAAATTGTGGAGTATGTGGAAGAAAATGAAAGTGACGAAGGCTTATCTATGAGCCACCCCAATGATGTCAAGGTTGCTCATGGTGAATATATGGCCTTCTATGCAAGAAAATTTTGGAAAGACCCCGCCAAAGCCAAGATGGAGATGCGACAAAGAAGCAACTCAAATGGGAGAAGAGACAATGGCTCCAAATTGAGAACTTGCTTCAATTGTGGTGATCGATGTCACTTTTTTGCCGGTTGTCCCTATGAAAAAAGAGAAGATCATGGGGGTAAACTTGTGTTGAAGAAAAATTCCAAAGCTCCCTTCAAGAAACCCTTCATCAAGAAGAATCCCACCAACAAGAAGTCAGGTGAAATTGTCTTGATAACACATGAAGAATTCTCCTCTGACAATGAAGATGATGAAGAGGAAACATCAAGTGGTGTGGCTGCTCTTGCCACTACTTCTACTCTCAATTTATCCCTCTTCGACTCTCAAAATGAGAATATCTCCAACAAGAACGTCACTTGCCTTATGGCAAGATGAATGGAGGTATTATCATCTTAACACCCCTCCTCTATGATTTTTGATGAACTTCATGATGAGATAACTCTTGAGGTGAAAGATGAATTAGTTGATTTTGATGTGTTTATGACTAACTTGAAAGGGGAGCACAAGAAACATTGTTTGAACCTCTTAAATAAACTTTCTCACACACAAGAGCTTCTTGATGAAAGATGTAAACTTGGGAGAGAGCACATGATTGAGGTAGAATCTCTAAATAATGATCTAGAAGAAGAACAAGAGACTAGGGTGTCTGTTGAATTAAAACTTGAATGGCTTGATGAGGCAAATGACCTAATTGTTAGTGAACTCATCAAGGAACATGACCATGCTATTTCTAAATACAAAAAGGCTAAAGGACAAGATTGAGTTTGGTATTGTTCATGGAAAACTTGCTGAGGATTTTAGGATGCTTGACAAGGCTCACAAGGCCTTGGAGAGTGAACTCTTGTTACTCCCAAAGTCTCATGAAAAGCTTCATACTCAATTGAATAATATTTCTTCACCTAGTACTTTCATTCCTTCTAGTTGTACAAATATACTTGAAGAAAATGCTAGGTTGAAGGGGGAGCTGATACGTCGGAAACGTATCTATAATTTTTGATGTTCCATGCTTGTTTAGTATCTACTTTGCTTTGCTTTGTCTACACTTTGAGGTGTTTTATATGTTTTCTAGGACTAACCTATTAACAAGATGCCACAGTGCCAGTTGCATGTTTTCTTCTGTTTTTGGTTCCAAAAAAGGCAGAAAATCAATATTCTTGGAATTGGACAGGGCAAAAGCCAAAGTCAATATTTTACCGTGGGGAACACGGAGCCAGAAGACAAGATAGAGAAGACCCACCAGTACGCCACACCCCCTGGTCGCGCGACCAGGCCTGGCCCATGCCTGGGTGGGGGGGGGGGGGCGGCCACCCTGGGTGCCCACCTGTCTCGCTTCTTCGCCTATAAGAAGCCCCCGATACCAAAAACCTAAGTACCCGATCAATCTTCCACGAAATAGTCCATAGCCGCCGCCACCATCGTTCCTAGATCGGGGGAATCTGAAGCTCTTCCCGGCACCCTGCCAGAGGGGACATCATCTCGGAGGCCTTCTTCATCACCATGCCAGTCTTCGGTATGATGAGTGGTAGTTCCACCTTGGACTACGGGTCCATGTAGTAGCTAGATGGTTGTTTCTCCTCCTTTGTGCTACCATGTTTAGATCTTGTGAGCTCCGTTCATGATCAAGATCATCTATTTGTAATCATGCATGTTGTGTTTGCGGGGATCTGATGGATATTGAGATTACTATGTTAGATTGATTAATGGTTTTGTATTATTGATTCTATCATGTCTGTGTTGTTTGTGATCTTGCATGCTCTCCGTTTCTAGTAGCTATGTTGGCCAAGTAGATGCCAGTGACTCCAAGAGGGAGTATTTATGCTCGATAGTAGGTTCATGCCTCTATTTAATCTGGGAAAGTGACAGAAATCTCTAAGGTCGTAGATGTGCTGTTTCTACTAGGGAGAAAACAACAGTCTCTTGTTCATGGAACAAGTGGATTGTTTAACTTACACACTTTTCTTAAAGCAGTTATCCGTTGCTTGCAACTTAATACTGGAGGGGGTTCGGATGATAACCTGAAGGTGGATTACTAGTCATAGATGTAGTTGGATGGCGGTCTATGTATCTTGTTGTATTCCCCAATCAAATCTCATAGGATCATGAATGTCTATTGCATTATTATGCCTTGCTTAGTCTTGTCAATTTCCCTACTATAATTTGTTTACCCAGCATGCCATGTTTGTTTATCTTAAGGAGAACACCTCTAGTGAACTATGGACCCCGATCCAATCTTTACCATTGATACATCTTCCATTGTTACTGTTTACTTTCTGCAAACCACCATTACCTTCCACACCAAATAGTTAATCCTTTGTTTTCAGCAAACTGGCGAGATTGACAACCTCACTGTTCATTGGGGCAAAGTCTTGAGTTTGTGTTGTGCAGGTTTCAAGGTTGCTAGAAACACCTTTGAGTCGTTTCCTTCCTCCTACTGGTTCGATAATCTTGGTTTCTTACTGAGGGAAGACTTGCTGCTGTTCTCATCACACCTTCCTCTTGGGGTCTCCCAACGAAGCTCTACATTAAACTGTGCCATCATCAAGGTTTTTCTGTCACCGTTGCTGGGAAGGCTAAGGACGGCTTCACAAGGGGAGTCCTTCACAACCTTTCTCTTTACTTTGTTTTTGTTTTGCTTAGTTTCTTTTGCTTGGTTTTGTTTTCCTCTTTTTATCAAAAACTCCAAAAAAATTAGTTTCGTTTGGTTTGCTTTCTCTTATCAAAAACAGAAAAAATTATTTCCTGCTCTAGTTGCTGCTGTTGTTGTCTTGCTCCACTTTTGCCAAAATTAACTCTACTGAGAACACCAAGTTGTGTGACTTCACTAGCACAAACAACAATGATTTCCTGAGTACACCTATTAATCCACCTGCTCCTGATGCTACCTTTTATGAAATTAATCCTGCTTTGTTGAATCTTGTTATGAAAGAGAAATTCTCTGGTACTAGTTCTGATGATGCTGCTGCCCACCTCAATAAATTTGTTGAACTTTGTGAGATGCAAAAATATAAGGATGTAGATGGAGATATTATTAAGCTCAAGTTGTTTCCTTTCTCCTTGAGAGGAAAAGCTAAAGAATGGTTGATATCCTTGCCTAGAAATAGTATTGATTATTGGATTAAGTGCAAAGATGATTTTATTGGAAAATAATATCCTCCTGCTAAGATTATATCTACGAGAAGTGAAATAATGAAATTTAAACAACTTGATAATGAACATGTTGCTCAAGCTTGGGAAAGAATGAAATCTTTTGTTAATAATTGTCCCACTCATGGACTTACTGTTTGGATGATTATCTAGACTTTTTATGCACGTTTAAACTTCTCCTCAAGAAACTTGTTGGATTCAGGTGCTAGAGGTACCTTTTTGTGTAGGGGTTCGTAGCATGGAAAACAAAAATTTTCTACCGCATGAACACACAATCAAGATCTAATCTATGATCAAGCCAAGATCTATCTACTAGATTGTAGCAACGAGTCGATAGAATACTAACCCTCGAAGATCCAAAGCGGTTAACGAGAGAAGATTCTCGTGGGTGATGTAGTCGTACACTTCCGATCTCAAGATCGTGGAGACGATCCTTCCGGCGCTGCGTTCGGGCAGCGCTTCCGCAGTCGGTCACACGTTCGGTACTCGATGAAGACCTTACTCTCCCTTGTTCTAGCAGGGAGTGGAGGTTGTAGCACTCTCCTCGCGATTCCGGCAGCACGACGGCATGGTACCGGAAGTAGAGGGGAGATCTCGCAGGGCTTCGCCTTAAGCCGAAGCGAGTATGGTGGACTATGAGAGAGGACTTGGCGATCTAGGGTTTAGAGGCACCAAGGAGAGAGGGCTAGGCCGGCGGATAGGGCAAGGGGAGGGCCCCAACTCGGCGGATAGGCAAACCCTAAGGGCGGCGGCGACTTGGTGGAGGCCGGCGACTAGGGCTAGGGTTTAGAGGAGAAAGGTGTAGGGAAGAGGGGCACCCCTGCCCCTCCTTTTATAGGTGGGAGGGAGGCGCGGTTGGGAGGAGGGAGTCCTCCTCCAACTCCTCCTCCTTGGCCGGCGGGTGGAGGGAGTAGGACTTCCTCCCTAAGTAGGTTTCCTACTCTCCCTCCACCAAGCAAACATGCCGTTTGACTTTTCAAATTGGCGTTTGAATTTTCAAACTAGGATTTGATTTATCCCGTTATTTTGATGAGCGATGACACCTAGTACATGATGCAACCATTCCAACTTGTTATGACACATTCATGTACCCTTCCCCTCCGGAGTGCCGGACCTTCCGGACCTTCCGGACCCTTCTAGAACATTCCCGGTGAAAACACCGGAATCATTCCCCAACTCCGAAATAGGACTTTCCTTATATGAATCTTATTCTCTGGACCATTCCGGATCTCCTCGTGATATCCCAGATCCCATCCGAGACTCCGAACAACATTCGGTCTCTTACTCATCATTCCATAACTAATCAACAACATCGAATCCTTAAGTGTGTCTCCCTACGGTTCGTGAATTATGCGGACATGATCGAGACACTTCTCCGATCAATAACCAATAGAGGAATCTGGAAATTCATATGGCTCCCACATATTTCTACGATTACTTTGCGATCGAATGAACCACTTACATACGATACCAATTTCCCTTTGTCTCACGATAGTTTACTTATCCGAGGTTTTGATCGTCGGTATCTCTGCATACCTAGTTCAACCTCGTTACCGATAAGTACTCTTTTCTTGTTCCCGTGGTATGTGATCCCTTGTGAGCCAGTCACATGCTTGCAAGCTAATTGGATGACATTCCACCGAGAGGGCCCAAAGTATATCTATCCGTCATATGGATGGACAAATCCCACTCTTGATCCATGTGTCTCAACCCATACTTTCCGAACACTCAATGCCATCTTTATAGCCACCGAGTTACGGTGTGGTGTTTGATGTCATCAAAGCATCATTCCGGTGATGGTGATAAGCATGATCTCATGGTCGAAGGAATTAGGTTACTATGTATCAGAAATATTATAGCAAATGAACTATATTAAATGACTTGATCTTTATGCTACGCTTAACTATAGGAGTATGTCCATCACATCATTCTCCTAATGATATGACCCTGTTGTTAATAACATCTCTATGTTCATGATCAGGAAACCATGATCATATATTAACCAACAAGCTAGTTTAACAAGAGTCTTTACTAGGGACTCTTTTATGTTTACAAATCACACAAGTATTTATGTTTCATGTTAATACAATTATAGCATGGTATGTAAACATTTATCATAAGTATGAATATATGATAATAACCACTTTTATTATTGCCTCTTGGGCATATCTCCAACAGTCTCCTACTTGCACTAAAGTCAATAATCTAGTTTCAAACCTTTGTGTATTCAACACCTATGGCTTTCTGGTGTCGTATGTGCACGATTGCTAGTGGTCAACTGATCTCCGGATCTGACACTTCCAGATCCGTGTGTAATTGCATGTCTTTGCGTCTCTACACATCACTCATTCTCTAATGAGATGGCTTTGTACAAATTTGGTCCTTTGGTGTGACCTTTAGTTCTTTGGGGTTAAAACATGTTGATAATATTGTCGTATAATATATCTTCATAGTATTATCCCTGCTGTGAACTACACTTAGTTTGATAACAAACTACTTGACACAAATGACCTCTTTTGCTGCTATAACAGCAGTTATATACTTAGCCTTTTGTTGTAGTATCTGTCACAATGTCTCAACTTTGGAACTCATCCAAATCCATTATGGAACTTACTTTCCATCATATTGTGCCACCCTTAGTTTAGATTGAGATAAACTTAACTTGTACTTTGTGACAAAACTAGTATCAATGTAATTTATTTACAATGAACTAACCATCTATTTGTCACTTCTACAAAATAATATATTCTTATTTCTTTTACAAGATCATAAGAATATCTTTATTATTGTCCAATAATCATCTTATGAATCATTCTGGTATACGCTCATAACATTTAGAGCATAGGACATATCTGGATTTGTACACACCACAGCATGATTGATAAAATACTCTTTGTGATTTTATACATCAAGTATCAATCTATACTTGAATCTTTGTTTCACTTACCAAGTGTTAATACACTTGAATATATCATCAATATTAAACTCATTCAATCCTTTCTGTGTGACAAGAACCTTTCTTGTAGTTTATATATTGAACTCATTCAATATATCATCTGTGTACTTTCGGCACAACCATATTAGCGTCTATTGATGCCAAATATTTGGGTTTTGCCTAAGTCTTTCATCGAGATGAAATTCTTATCGTATGTTAATAAAAGATACATTATTTCCAATCAACAATATGTCAGCCACATAATGTATTAGAAACATGTCTTAGCGCTCCCACTTAATTTCTTGCAAATGCAAGCATCTTCATCGTCTCCGATGAAATTAAACTCTTTTAACAGTTTCATCATAGTGAAGATTCCAACTCCGCGATGCTTACTTCAACCATTGAAGTTTGCATATGCTTTTAGCATCCTTTGAATTAACAAAACCCTTTGGACCGTGTCATGCACACGTCCTTGGTAACCATTCTATTAGAAGAACTTGTTTTATTTATTCAACACATAATAAAATTATATGTCGTGGTTGCTACATTAATCCATCTAGACTAAATATCGCTATGAAAGATCAGACCCTGTCATAGTCAACCTTTGAACATTGTTGTGAACTCTTTCCCAACATGTCGACTATTTCATAGATGTGAAACATCCATGTCTATATCTTTATAGATCCAAATACGACTGTAAGGTCTTGTACCTTTCCAGAGGGTCTTTCAAGTTCAAAGTTTGATCTCTCGTATATGGAACTATCACGGATTTTATGGCTTCAAGCCATTTGACGGAGTCAGGGCCCATCATCGCTTCTTTGCATGTAGTCGGATCATTATTGTCAAATAATTATTTAACTCTCAAATCTTGGTATTTGATTGTTTACCAGACCTACTTGTTTCAATAGGAACTTAGATCTCCGTGACCACAACCTTTGAGGCACGTGATCCATGAGCATTGTTGCTGCCTCTGGAACACTTTTCGGCGCTGCGCAACTTTGCACATATAGCTAAGGTTATTTTAACCTTATCAAAGTTCTATTGTCCTCCCACTTAACTTTTCACGAAAAATTCCTTCTCTAAGAAACTTGACGTTTTAAGCGACAAACATTTTTTTTCGATGTTATGGAGGAACAGTTATTCGAAATAACATACAAAGACAGGTTCATCCGACTTTGGTTGCAAACATCTTTCTTATGCATAGCATACCAATGTTTAAGAAAGGACAACTTGGGTTTTATCCCAAACCATAACTTTATATGGTGTTAATTCAACAGATTATGATGGAGCTCTTTTCAGTGGAAAAACGGTAGTCTCCAAAGCTTTTAATCTTTAAAATATAATGGTAGTTTTATGAATTACACCTTTGATCTTACCATGTCAAACAAGGTTTAATTACAAATCTCGAATGCTCCATACTCTTATGGTGTTTCGAAAAATGCAAATCCACAGAACGATTCCTTAAATCTTAGGTATTATGCTAAACTTGTAACTCAAATATCTTCCTTTATGATCTTATCATAAACTATTTATATTCTTGCTACAATGATTTTGCACTTCATCTTGAAAGTCTTTGAAAATTTTCAAATGTTTCATACTTCATCCTTACTAAGTAAATATTCATATATTCACTCAAATTTTCGGAGGAAGCATATGAAGTTGAAATCCATCGCTCTTGACTACACATAATGGACTTCATACAACAATATGTACAAGTTCCAATAAGCTAGTCATTCATTCCCTTTTGGCCTATGAACGAAGTTTTAATTATCTCTAGGAAAGTTTCACAAGCATCATTTGATCAAAAATCAAAAGACTCCAAAATTCCATACACATGGAGTTTCTTCATGTTTTCTTTCCAATATAATTTAAACGGCGATGTCACTTCCTAAGTGATCTTTCAATCATTTTGTCTTTCGACATTTTTAGCACTAGTTTTATGGATGTGATTTCTCCAACGAGATTTTTGAATCATCAATATTTTATGGATTACGGCAATTATTTGAACAACCCTTTTGTTCTCATAATACCTGATAAAACAAATCTTGAAGGCAAGCTTTAATGTTTAATGAGCAACACAATAACCCTTTATTTGTTCTCGATGAACATCATCACATATTCTTTTGCTAGTTACTTAGGCCATTGTAGTTCATGAATTCTATTGTTTCGTATGATGATTCATACCAACAAATTCAGTATCCAATACTTAAGAACCACATTATTTAACAAGCAAAGAATATAGCCATAACACGTATATCCTTTATATACCTAAACTGAACAATTCTAGTCTTTTCTTTTCTGCCATATATTTATGAGATGCTCTTTCAGTATTTCTTTTTCTGTTTGAAAGAATCTATCAACATCAATAGTGGAGCAATACACATGACATATAGTCCAAAGTGTGTATAGTTAAATACCAACGTCTTTGGACTTGCACTTTGAAGTAGATTACCATCATCAAATGTTTGGTGTTCTTTCAAATTCCTTTCTTTAGTAATCTCTTGGTGTAGTAAACATTTTACCTACATCAAATATTCACCCTTTATCATGGAATTATCCATGATCAAGCTACTTTTAGCTTATAACGGTGAATCGCGAGTATAATGTTGCTCTCCAAAACCTTTTGGAGGTTTAGGACAACTAGTGTCTCCAACCTTTTGCAAATTCTCATCAAATATGAGAACATGACCTTTGCCATATTATACTCTATCATGTTGCAACCAAAACTTTGTTTCAGATATCACAATATCTTCCACACATCATGGTTTCTAAAATAACTCTTTCAGATCCTAGATAACCTTGATATTAAGACAATCCTTTGAATATCAAGAATCATGAAGATAAACATGATACTTATATACTAACACTGGAATTGTTACTCTTGATTTAATACCAACTATTAAATTTCACGGAGTAATCGAAACTTACTGAAAGTTTGCAATGGGACTTTTAAACTTTAGATTAACACTTCAAAACAATATGATACCAGTTCTTAAAGTAACTAACCAGAATTCTATAGTTCTATCAACTCAATTATAACTAAGTGCAAGGTGGTAAACGGATGCCAATGACTACAACAACTATGCAAATTCACTTTGATTTCATTTATGATAAATAGTGTTCAACTTTTAATCATATTTCTGTTGAACTCCCACTCAAAACAATATCCCTCACTTTGTTTTAGTGATCACACGAACCAAATTCACCACATCAAAACCGATCATCACGAGAGTTGATGTAGCTTCAATGGCGAACAATCAACATGTTCATCATATCTACTGTATGACTCATGCTTTACCTTTCGGTGATACGTGTTCTGAGACCATGTCTGTACATGCTAGGCTCGTCAAGATCAAACCTTAGCTTCCGCATGAGCAAATCTGGCTTGCTCATGTTGTATACACTCACAGAATCTAACACACCCGATCATCACGTGGTGCTTCGAAACAACGAGCTTTAGTAACGGTGCTTACTAAGGATGAACACTTTAAAACTTGAAATTTTGTGCTTGAGGGATCATCTTATAATTCTACCGTCATTTAACTAAGCAATACAAGATGCATAAAAGGATTAACATCACATGCAATTCATAATATGTGATATGATATGGCCTTTCTTCTTGTGCTTCTGATCTCCATATTTAAGCACGAACATGATCTCCATCATCACCAGCATGGCGTCAAGGTCAATGGCGTCGTTTCATGGTTGTCGTCCACCAACTTGAACTATTACAACTACTTTGAATAGACACGCGGATCTTAACAGAATTTAAAGACAACCATATGGCTCCTGCCGGTTGTCAAGTTACAATAAGGAACATTGCATACATCAAATATAATCACAATCATGGACATATCACATCACAGCACACCCCTGCAAAACAAAGTTAGACGCCTCTAATTTTCTTTGCATGTTTTACGTGGTTTGGGGCTTTCAATAAGTGTCGTTCTAACTTACGAACAAGAACCACAAAATTGATACTAGTATTGTCAATCACCTGTTGTAAATTGAATCTTAACTATGTTGGGAGAAACAGGCACCGGCAAAGCCACTTATGCAATACAAGTTGCATGTCAAGCGTGGAGCAAGTCTCATGAACAATGTCATGTAAGGTTAGCCCGGGACGCTTCATCCCACCATCCCGCAAGATGCAAAGTACACAAGAAGCAATCGACAACAAAAGCATCAACGCCCACAATGACCATTGTGTTCTACTCGTGCAACAGATCTACATATAGACACGGCTCTGATACCACTGTAGGGGTTCGTAGCATGGAAAACAAAAAAATTCTACCTCATGAACACACAATCAAGATCTAATCTATGATCAAGCCAAGATATATCTACTAGATTGTAGCAACGAGTCGATAGAATACTAACCCTCGAAGATCCAAAGCGGTTAACGAGAGCAGATTCTCGTGGGTGATGTAGTCATACACTTCCGATCTCAAGATCGCGTAGACGATCCTTCCGGCGCTATGTTCCGGCAGCGCCTCCGCAGTCGGTCACACGTTCGGTACTCGATAAAGACCTTCCTCTCCCTTGTTCCAGCAGGCAGCGGAGGTTGTAGCACTCTCCTCGCGATTCCGGCAGCACGACGGCGTGGTACCGGAAGTAGAGGGGAGATATCGCAGGGCTTCGCCTTAAGCCGGAGAGAGTATGGTGGACTATGAGAGAGGCATTGGCGATCTAGGGTTTAGAGGCACCAAGGAGAGAGGGCTAGGCCGACGGCTAGGGCAAGGGGAGGGCCCCAACTCGGCGGTGCGGCAAACCCTAGGGGCGGCGGCGACTTGGTGGAGGCCGTCGGCTAGGGCTAGGGTTTAGAGGAGAAAGGTGTAGGGAAGAGGGGCACCCCTGCCCCTCCTTTTATAGGTGGGAGGGAGGCGTGGTTGGGAGGAGGGAGTCCTCCTCCAACTCCTCCTCCTTGGCCGGTGGGTGGAGGGAGTAGGACTTCCTCCCTAAGTAGGTTTCCTACTCTCCCTCCACCAAGCAAACTTGTCGTTTGACTTTTCAAATTGGCGTTTGACTTTTCAAACTAGGATTTGATTTATCCCTTTATTTTGCTGAGCGATGACACCTAGTACATGATGCAACCATTCCAACTTGTTATGACACATTCATGTACCCTTCCCCTCCGGAGTGCCGGACCTTCCGGACCCTTCTAGAACATTCCCGGTGAAAACACCAGAATCATTCCCCAACTCCGAAATAGGACTTTCCTTATATGAATCTTATTCTCCGGACCATTCCGGATCTCCTCGTGATATCCCGGATCCCATCCGAGACTCCGAACAACATTCGGTCTCTTACTCATCATTCCATAACTACTCAACAACATCGAATCCTTAAGTGTGTCTCCCTACGGTTCGTGAATTATGCGGAGATGATCGAGACACTTCTCCGATCAATAACAAATAGAGGAATCTGGAAATTCATATGGCTCCCACATATTTCTACGATTACTTTGCGATCGAATGAACCACTTACATACGATACCAATTTCCCTTTGTCTCACGATAGTTTACTTATCCGAGGTTTTGATCGTCGGTATCTCTGCATACCTAGTTCCACCTCGTTACCGATAAGTACTCTTTTCTCGTTCCCGTGGTATGTGATCCCTTGTGAGCCAGTCACATGCTTGCAAGCTAATTGGATGACATTCCACCGAGAGGGCCCAGAGTATATCTATCCGTCATATGGATGGACAAATCCCACTCTTGATCCATGTGTATCAACCCATACTTTCCGAACACTCAATGCCATATTTATAGCCACCCAGTTACGGTGTGGTGTTTGATGTCATCAAAGCATCCTTCTGGTGATGGTGATAAGCATGATCTCATGGTCGAAGGAATTAGGTTACTATGTATCAGAAAGCTTATAGCAAATGAACTATATTAAATGACTTGATCTTTATGCTACGCTTAACTATAGGAGTATGTCCATCACATCATTCTCCTAATGATATGACCCTGTTGTTAATAACATCTCTATGTTCATGATCAGGAAACCATGATCATATGTTAACCAACAAGCTAGTTTAACAAGAGGCTTTACTAGGGACTCTTTTATGTTTACAAATCACACAAGTATTAATGTTTCCTATTAATACAATTATAGCATGGTATGTAAACATTTATCATAAGTATGAAGATATGATAATAACCACTTTTATTATTGCCTCTTGGGCATATCTCCAACATTATGACCATTACCTTGTGCTGCAACAAAGCTCCTTGATAATATGATGGTTAATTATTTTGAATGGCACACTAAGAGACCTCCACATGGTAAGAAGGTAAATTCTGTTGAAGAAACCTCCTCTTTGAGTGATAAGATGGATGTTATCATGGCTATGCTTGTTAATGGAAAATCTCATATTGATCCAAATAATGTTCCCTTAGCCTCTTTGGTTGCTCAAGAAGAGAAAGTTGATGTGAACTTCATTACAAACAACAATTTCAACAATAATGCCTATAGGAATAATTTTGGTAGTAACAACAATTATACGCCTTATCCTCCTAATAATGACAATACATATGCAAACTCCTACAACAATACTAGAAGTGCTCCCTCTGAACTTGAAGTCATGCTCAAAGACTTTATTAGTAAACAAACCAATTTTAACAAGACTGTGGAGGAAAAGCTTTTGAATGTTGAGAAAAATATTTCCTCTTTGTCTGAAGCACAGTCCTCTGTGATTAATAAAATGGCTTCTAAACCTAATACTTTGGAAAGTATCTTTGCTGCTACTCATGCTATACAAGTTACTATTGATGAAAATGTTAGTCTATTAGCTCAACTACATGCTAAGTGGGAAAGAGAAGCTGAAATTGCTAGAAACAATAGTGTGTGCACTATCACCACCACCAATATGGATGCCACTTAACCACAATAAGTCCCTATTCCTCCTACCAAAATGCCTAAACACAATGAGTCTACTACTAGTGATGCTAAGTTTGATTTTGATCTTGATGGTTGCAATATTTCTGAAGTGATTATGTTCCTACAAAAGCTTGCTAGAAGTCCTAATGCTAGTGATATGAATGTGGCTTTCACCAAACACATTACAGATGCTCTCATTAAAATTAAGGAAGAAAAGTTGAAACACAAAGCCTCTATTCCTAGGAAAGTAGAAGATAGTTGGGAACCCATCATTAATATGCAAGTGAATGACTTTGATCACAAAGCTTCATGTGACCTTGGTTCTAGTGTCTCTATTATGCCTAGAAAGATTTATGAAATGCTTGATTTGCCACCTTTGGAAGATTGCTATTTAGATGTCCCACTTAATGATAATGCTAAAAATAAACTCATGGGAGTGTTAATGATGTTATTATTATGGTTAACAATGCTTATGTCACTATTGATTTCTATGTTTTGGATGTTGAATACAATGCTTCTTGTCCTATTACTTTGGGAAGACCTTTTCTTAGAACTGTTGGTGCCATCATTGATATGAAACAAGGCACCATTAAATATCAATTTGTATTCAAGAAAGGTATTGAACACTTCCCTATGAGGAGAGAGAAGTTGTTTTTTTCTCCTCCTTTGAAAGCAAGGTTTGATGTTAATGCTTCTTCGTTTGAAAATACTTGATTCTTGCATCTTGTGCCTAACTTAAAGACATTAAAGAAAAGTACTTATTGGGAGATAACCCACAAGATTTCTTGAGTCTTGTAAGTTATTACCTCTGTAATGACCTCTCCTTATCCTTTTTATTTGATTTTTGTGCCAAGAATAACCTCTAATGAGAGGGAAGTAAAGATTTGGGGAGTTGCTGTCCTGAAACAGATTTTTGTGCTCCACCGTAAAAATTCATGTAAAATATCTGTGAGTCCGATTGAGCTGTAATTTTCTGAGTAAATCCCCCAGTATGTTAGCTAACTTTCTTTAGTTCAACACTTTTTAATTTGAGTAACAAAAGGTCTTCGCAAAAATCGGTTTCTACCTAGTGGTATGTTTTGACAAATTTCTGCCATTATTTGCATTTTCTTCTTATTGATTCCTTTTTCGGTTCTTTTTGGGAAATTGTGATTTTTTAGGGAATTGCTACAGTTAATTGTGTCTTTAGTGAAAGTTTTTCTGTTTTAAAACTAAAACTCAAAGGTCTATTATCTTTTGAATACACTAATGTTGCTAATGAAGATTGTGTGAACTTTTGTATGAAGAAAAATTTTCAGGTGTAAAGAAAGAATGATTAATGAGATGAAGAATGGAAAAAAGCTCAAGATTGGAGATGCCAACCCGTGTCACCCCAAGAAATATTCAAGGGGTACAAGCGTCAAAGCTTGGGGATGCCCAAGGCATCCCCTTCTTCATCAATAAAAAATCTCAGGTCTTTCTAGACACTTCGTTTTTATTATTTCTTCCACTATTGTGTTGTTCTTGGAGCGTCTTAGTTTTCATTTTTGTCTACTTAGTTTGCTTGAATAAAGTAGTTTGGACCCCCGTTCTCGTTGTGTTGTTGCAAATAAGTTGATAGGTGTTGGAGAGGAGTAGAAAGTTCTTGCTTGTATAGTACAAGAGGAGCTTGATTTGACCGTGCCTTAGACTTTATATGTCATGATTGATTTTGTTTTGACCTTGTGCTTAGTGATTATTGCTGTAGCATGACTTGTTAGATACAATTGGGATTGCTTAATGTGCCTTGAAGGAATCATGTGTTGTTTTAGCATACAAAAGCATTGTATTGTCGTATTCACCTTTGATGCTTTGTTTGGGTTCAGTTGGCACATGCTCACACCATGTTATGACTATGAACAAGTCACCATAGCCTCTATGATCATTTAGTCCTTGACTTGTAGTACCACTTTATGCTTTGATCAGTAATGTTTTGTCGCTCTGCATTATTATGGCCATTATTGCTCTCTTAGTTGGTCGCTCCTAGTCTTTTTCTAGCCTCCACTTGTATGAGCAAGCTCTACTCATGCATCCAACTCCCAAGAAACCAAGTTATTCCAAAGTGTCTACTATAAATTACTATGCATGGTGTGTTACACCATTCCAAGTATATTCTTGTTTTCATCTACCTTCCAATTAAAAAGTCTCTTTGTTATGTGAAAACTTAGTGATTAAAGCTCCCACAAACTTGATGGCACACTTTATTTTTATTGCCCCTAATAAACTTAAACCATTGTGTCATCTATGTTGTATATTCTTGCACTTATACATTGGAATTAGCAGAACCATGTTGTCATGGGGAACGCTTTCAACATTGCACTTGTAAATTGTACACAGTTGATATCATGCTCTTTTGTTTATGGATGTCGCCGGTGTGAAATGAAAGGGGATCTTGTAAGTCCATGGAGTTATGTATGTGTGTTAGAGAAACGCCTGGGCCGCTAGCCTAAGCCATGCCTAATCATGGTGGAAACTAGCAGCATCACCATAGTGAGCAATCTATGAAGCATTCTTCTTATAAAAAAGAGATAGAAAAAAAGATGAGAAAAGAGGAAAAAGAGAAAAAAGCACCATTTTCCCATGGTAAATAAGAAGATTGTTGAGATGCTCATTGTCTGCTTGCCTTGTCATTTTGATTATGGGATAGCTCATGTATCATGTGCAAGGGGTACCCGGTTGGATGTTCTCTATGATACACATGTACTTACTATGACAAGGACTTACCGGTAACTAAACTTGAGTAGCATGAGGAGCGGCTCTCGTATTCAAGGGACATGAGATTGCCAACTTATACTTTGTCAAGCATATACTCCAAAGTTTGTTCACTTTAACCTCAATCACTTCAAGATGCTTATGATAGGGGCAATGAGAGCTGAAAGCTAACAAGTACCATAATTTTTGAAGATCTTTTTGAGACTTGAAATCCCTACTTCCCTCTTTATGAAGGGCCTTTCTTCCACCTTTATATTGAGACTTCACCTTCTATCCTTAGGCACCAATTAAGAGAGCATAGTTGCCATTCTTAGTTCTATGTGCATTGTCCCAAAACTTATTGATTGATTCATATTGTTGATATTGCTTGCTCATGAACTATTTGTATCTAGTCACTCTTATGAACTTTGAAGGTGTCCTATTGTCACATCCCAAAATTTTACAAATTTTGAAATGTGAAAAATAAATAAACAAAATAAACAATTGTTGAAACTTAGGGTGAGAAGAAACCTTTTGATTCCAATTGGAAACTCCAAAAACTATCTTAATCAAATAAAATCCTAAATGGGTTTAAAAATATAAACAAATAATAAAAGGTTATAATAGTTGGAATCCCCATTTTTTGATCTTTTTGGTTTTCATAAACAAAGTAGAAATAATGAATAAGGACTATTTTTAAAAGAGCCAAATTAAATGTCCAAGCATATAAAATAAAATATTTTGTTTGATAAAAATAGTAAAGGTTTATTTAAATAAAACCATGAGGATTTATTTATATCCAAATTTCATTTAAGTAAAGACATTTTTCCTATTTTGATTTAGCATTAAAACTTAATAAAGTATTTTATTTCAAGGTGTTTAAGTTTTCAGATAAGACCTACTGAAAAGATTTTTGTAGGAATTTAGAAAGTCAAATAGAGTTTTCAACATATTTGAATCCTATTTGAAATAAAGACTAAAGCCTATTTATTTATTTTTAATAAATAATAAACCCTAAAAATAATTGTTCTATTTTGGACTTTGGATTATGTTGATAAACAGAATTAAAATATACCCAAAGTTTGGTGGAAGTTTGAATTAATTTGGAGTTTGAATTGTTTGAATGAAAAATCAAAACAGAAATTCAATACAGAAAAAGAAAAGGGTTTGTATAAAAAAAGAGAGAAACAAAGCAGCCCACTGCCCAAGGCCCAGTCCAGCCCACTCGCAGCTTATCCCTTCCACCCCGCAGTGAAATGTTTTTCACCCAGAAGCACACCCGCTAAGTCGCTGATCAGTAGACCCCACTCCCTCTCCCCTCTCTCACAGACAGCACGGTCCCACGCTGTCAGTCGTCGTTTCCACCCACGCCGACCGTTTCCCCTCGCTCAACGTCGTTCTGCCGCGAATCAATTCGCGTTAATACGCATTGATGGATGAATTACTCCTCGCAGTGACCACGCTCCTTTAAACGCCTCGCCCTCCTCTTCAATTCCCCCCAAGCAGCACCTCCCCTCTGCCTCCAGGCTGCGAGAATCGCTTGCTCGAACCCCTCTGCCCCGACGAACTTCTCCGACCAATTCCGGCACTGTCCAGCCACCCCTCGCCTTCCACTGCACGCGAGCCTACTCCCGATCTCCTGGTGCACCTCCCAGTGCCGCTTGTTAGCCCGCGCGAGCACCGTAGCCTCGACAGCCTCGACACCCGAGCGCCACCGTCGTCTGCCATTGCTCCAGCAAGCCTCCCTGGTAAGCTCAGACCGCCCCGAACCCTCTCGTTGATACTCCCATGATCCCTAGTACCGTACGCGTCTAACTGTATGCTCCGTTTGTCTTAGCGCACTTTCAAACCTTGCCCCCGACGACGAACCGAAGCACCCGACGCCGCCCCTGACTCCGACGAGCAATCGTCGCTGTTCCGGTGCACCCCTTGACAAGCTGACCACGCCTTGAGCTTCACCGCAACCGCGCGAGCACGGTGAGCATCCTCACTCCCTCCCTCGCTTCCTGATCGTCGTCAACTCCACCATCTGAGCACTCTGCCGCTCGCCGCCGCGCCAGCGCCGCCCGTTCCTGGTCGAGCTGCTGAGAGCCGTTGGATGATGATCCAATGGACGCGATAGAACAACTTAATCGAACCTCTACGTTGCTTCTGTGCTGCACGATTCCAATTAAATCATGTGGTCCACAGAGCTCAATCCCAGCGAAACGGTATCAGCCAGTTAGCTTAAGACACGTGGCCAGACTCAGGATTTAAAATAGAAATTTGATCTATTAGAATTGCAAACTTACAAAATTCATTACTTTAATTCTACATGTCCAATTTTTTCAAATTTTATATCAATGGAATCAGCAGAACCAGTACTTTGCAACCATGCACTTTGTTTAATGTTTTGCTTCTGGAAAATTGGTTGAATTTGCAGAAACATGTGTAGGCATAATTTGAATATAAAAATTGTTCTAGATATATTTTTAAGGTGAAATCTTTGCTAAATGGATTGTTTGGAACCTACTGACCATAGGAACCATCTTATGGATTTAAAAATGTATTTTGTGAAGTTAAGGAATAAATATTTGAATTAGAACATTTCTAGTCAAATAAAAATATTGTTTATGGTTTAGAAATGATTTTTGAGTAAAGCCTTTGGGAAATGATGTGATTCAAACCTTCTGACCCTAAACACCAAGTTTTTTGATTTAAGAACATATTTGATGAACCATATAAAGTTATTACTTTGCTAAAATATATTTTCAACAACATAAAATATCACCCTAGCATAATATTTGGTTTATGAGATGAAACCTTTTACAAATGGTTTTACCACTTTAGTAAATGACCACTTTGAGCTTTAAGATGTTTATAGACTAATAGAAACCACTTTTCTAAATAAAACCATCTTTTGCATGCTTGCATGCATTGCCTTGTTTCTATTATTTTATGTGTGATAAAGTGTTTGAATGCTAGTTGAATATGTGTTTGCTTGATTGTATTTTAGTGAAGTTATAAGAGTGTGATATTTGCAAGATCAAGAAGTGAACCAATATTCCCTACTAAAAAGGAAAGTGACACTATCATCCATGTCCTACTATTTTCATTATACTTAGTGGATTTTTGTAAGATGCATGATATGACTACTATATTTTATGCTAAGCTATATCCTATTAGGATATCCTTATACCTTCCTTAGTGAAAACATTGTAGTTGTAGTATGCTTAGCCCTGCTATATATTTGGGATGGGATACAAGATATGATTATATGAAGTGTTGGAAAAATATATGTTTTATATAATAAAACAAGAACTCAATGAACCACCTGGGTGGAAAGAGGATACTCAATTTTGGACAAGGTGGCAACAAAGGGAACCATGTTTATATGGCCATCTTTTTGTATGTGCACTAGAAGAAAACCACCCAGGGACTTAGAGATTGAACAAGTTTCTCGTACAGTGGCTTCCGTGTACAGCCACATGCTAAATGGGCTCTGGCTTAGTCAACTATATAGTGGAAGACCCTTGCATTGGCATCTTCAGGTTAACTAGAATTGTGTATTGGAAATATATCCATACATTGGTGCCTGGTAGACAAGCTAGCATTGTGTATTGGGAGGACTTCTATGGAAAGACTTTGTCACATTCTCGATCTTCCGGTACTCCATTAGGTGAGTACTTATCCAGCGGACACTGGTGGCGTCAAGATATGCATGTAATGATAGGATCCACTTACTTCTACATAATAGTGAAACTTGCCAATACAATTCAAATGTATTGACCCTTGTGGCTGCAACTTATTATGTTGCAGGTTTGTTTGATGTTAGTGAAGTGTGTTGAATAGGATTACAAGTCTACAACCAACATGATTGCCTGTGGCACTTTGAAGATGAAGGACTCCATGTTATATATTCTGCTGCATTGTAATGTGATAGCCAAATGACCTATGTAAGATGTAATGAATTATTTTATTCCTAGTTATAAAGTTGTATTATGACCTTTGTTTCTTGATATTACATCTTAACCGTGGATGCTAGCTATTGATCTAGGGACTAGCATTGTAAACACAGGGATCTCCACCTTATTAAAGGTTGGGAACCTTACAGATGGTATCAGAGCACTGTGTTGCTTGTAGGATTGTAACCCTAGGATTGGACAAAACCCCTTGGAAAAATAGGAGTTGTATTTGTTTCAAAACTTATTTACAAACAATCTTGTAAACTCTTTCCTCAACCTTTTTGGTTTTGATTCTACATATCTTCCTTTTAAACTTGATGGACAAAGCCTCCACCATGAGTAAAGACTTCACCAACACCAATGACTTCAACTTTAGTTTCACCAAGGACTTCAACTTAGACATCACTAAGGACTACAAGTGAGAACCAAGAGACATTAGATTGCCTACCAAAAACATTGATATCATGTTAGTGTATGGATCATATTAACCTATGAGGTATGACCATACCAAGTTAATTATTTCAAGAAAACTTGTTGTTTCCTTCAACTCATGAGTTAAGCTCATAAGTTGTTAAGCGGATAGTTGCTTGTTGATTGCTTGATTGTTTGATTGAACTTGATTGTTTTGGGTGGTGTGTTAGAACTTATTTAGACCTATCCATCATTACTTATCCCTATCAAACCAACAGATGCCTCCCCGTCATGCCAAACCCAACCAAAACAACAACAACAATGGCATTCCCGAGATGCAGCAGTTGATGACAGGTCAAGCTCAACTGATGCAGATGATGACGCAGTTTCTGCAAAATCAGAATCAGAACAACAACAACAACAACAACAACAACAACAACAACAACAACAACAACAACAACAACAACAACAACAACAACAACAACAACAACAATCAGAATAACCATCCAGCACATGATATGCTCACTAGGTTTCTGAAACTAAGACCTACAAGATTCTCTGGAACAACTGACCCAATGCTAGCCAATGATTGGTTACGTTCGGTGAACAAGGACTTAGTGACTGTTGGCTGCACCGATGAAGAAAAAGTTTGGTTGGCATCACATCTGCTTGAAGGACCAGCAGCAACATGGTGGGACAACTTTCAGATCACCACTCCCCTTGAGGATGTGACTTGGGCTATTTTTGAGGATGGTTTCCGTACAGCTCACATCTCATCTGGAGTGATGAACTTGAAGAAAAAGGAGTTCCACAATCTGAAACAGCGTCACCTCAGTGTGGCTGAGTATATTGAAGAATTCAACAATCTGGCACGCTATGCACCGGATGAAGTTGACACAGATGCTAAGAGAAAGGAGAATTTTCTTGAAGGACTTAATGATGAGTTGAACCTGTAGCTAGCTGTTGCCTATGTCCCAACTTATCAATCACTCTGTGACAAAGCCACCATTTTGGAAAACAAGATGAATCAAGTTGAGAACAGGAAGAGGAAGCATAAACTCAAGTATCACTCAGGATCATCACAAAAGAAGCGTTCATTCAAAAAGATCAATGAAGATTCTGAACCACATCAGTATCACCACAACAAGAATGGAAGTGATAATAATGGAAATGATACTGACAATGGAGATGACCTTGGTCAGAACCAACATGACACTTTCAGGAAGAAAGACATTAGCCAGTTGCAGTGCTATAATTGTAAGGAACTTGGACACTATGCATCAGACTGTCCTGAGAAGAAAAGGAAAAAGGATGCTAGAAAATTCAATGGAAATAACTCCAATGTGACCCAGAAAGGACATGTGAACCACATTGACATGGATGGGAACCTTGAAGAGATAGAAGAAGTGGATGTCAGGAATTAGTTACCTCAGTTGAATCAAATAAGGATTCCTTGTCAGGATATCAAGTGTTGAACCCATAGTCAAGTGAACCATCAATGTAACCCTATGAGACTTTCTTTTAAGGGTGGTAGTACCCTAGTTGCCTTGAAGCCAACTTGTAACCCTAGACTTCACAAATCTCGGGACGAGATTTCTTTTAAGGGTGGTAGCCTGTCACATCCCAAAATTTTCCAAATTTTGAAATGTGAAAAAGAAATAAACAAAATAAACAATTGTTGAAACTTAGGGTGAGAATAAACTTTTTGATTCCAATTGGAAACTCCAAAACCTATCTTAATCAAATAAAATCCTAAAGGGGTTTAAAAATATAAACAAATAATAAAAAGTTATAATAGTTGTAATCCCCATTTTTGGATCTTTTTAGTTTTCATAAACAAAGTAGAAATAATGAATAAGGACTATTTTTAAAAGAGCCAAATTAAATCTTGGCCAAGCATTTAAAATAAAATATTTTTTTTGATAAAAATAGTAAAGGTTTATTTAAATAAAACCATGAGGATTTATTTATATCCAAATTTCATTTAAGTAAAGACATTTTTCCTATTTTGATTTAGCATTAAAACTTAATAAAGTATTTTATTTCAAGGTCTTTTAGTTTTCAGATAAAACCTACTGAAAAGGTTTTTGTAGGAATTTAGAAAGTCAAATAGAGTTTTAAACATATTTGAATCCTATTTGAAATAAAGACTAAATCCTATTTATTTATTTTTAATAAATAATAAACCCTAAAAATAATTGTTCTATTTTGGACTTTGGATTATGTTAATAAACAGAATTAAAATATACCCAAAGTTTGGTGGAAGTTTGAATTCATTTGGAGTTTGAATTGTTTGAATGAAAAAATCAAAATAGAAATTAAATACAGAAAAAGAAAAAGGTTTGTATAAAAAAAAAGAAACAAAGCCACTACTAGGAAAATGGCTATAGGTAATCAGCACATCCGTGGCTCACATGGTTGAAGTGCCCCACAGAAAATGGCTATAGGTAATCAGCACATCCGTGGATCACCTATGGGCAGTGCCCTACTAGTAAATAGAACAACCGTGGCGCACATGACCATAGTGCCAGATATGTGTGGGCCAGGGCCCTGTTGGCCGCACGCCAGACATCCGTAGCGCACATAGGGTAGGTGCGCTACGGTTGTTAGTGTCAACCGTGGCGCACATGGAGGGGGTGCGCTACGCCTAAGCACATGCCCCTCTCTGCTGTGAAATGGCCAGACACATTCGTGGCGCACTATGGCGTGTGCGCCATGGATGTTAATAATCCCTGTGGCGCACTAGGGCCGAGTGCGCCACGGATGTGGCGATTTTTTTGGCAGCTCCACTTTATGTGCACATGTGTGATCATCCACCACCCCACACTTCACTTTCCCCTTCTTCTTCCTCCTTAGATCTAGTCGGGATATTCTCCTTCCCACCTCAATTTATCCACCCATTCACAATTTTTAGCATGTAGAACTTGCCTTGGATGTTACACAAGTAATAGAGGAAGGTCTCTGGTCTCTCATCTCCTTCTCCGGTCTCGCGCGCACCTCTCCTTTCCATCTTTCTCGCGATTGTTCTCTCATCTCGGTAAGTTGTCCATGTAAGGATGTGTTCATGTGTATATGGATGATATGCTCATATGTATGTAGATGATCGATGCTCATGATGTGTGTATGAGAGGATCGATGGTCATATGTGTCTGTATATGGAGATTATCGATGATGCTCATGCATGTGTGTATGGAGAGGATAATGATATGTTCATGTGTGTACGGATCTCGGTCTCTCTCTCTTGTGTTTGTATGTGAACAAGTTGCCATTTGTTTTGCCAAAATGTTGATTCATTTCCATTTTGGAAATACTTTGTCATTTCGCAAAGGTCCTAATTTTAGGATAGGTCATGCCGAAATTTTCTATCGACCATTTCATGCATGCATTCATTATGTGGTTCTAATAGACTTCTAATTATACCGTGTACACCGTGCAGGAAAAAATGGTCCGCATAATGAGCGAAGGCATTGTGGCTAGATTTTTGAAATGTGCGACGGCCGACATGATACGAAATAACAAGACGGATATAAGATGTCTGTGCAGAAGATGCAAACTCAACTGGGTGATCGACCCAGATTCCGGGAATTTGTAGGCGCACTTGCTCCGCCATGGTTTCATGGATGGATACACTCGTTGGATAAGCAATGACGAATACGATGGAGACGGTGAAGGTGGCCAACATGACCATGATCATCATCACGGCGAGAACTGGCGAGATGATGAAGAGTCTCCTGGAGATGGTGAAGGTGCGGAAGCAGACCGGGATGATGATGATCTAGATGTCGGAGGAGCAGACGATGATGGAACAACGTCAGGCTGGGTGCAGGACCCTTATGTGCAAGAGCTGCTTCTCAAGCGCATTTAGTAACGCTGTTGCCGCTAGAGAGAAATCCAAGCTTGCGCAACTTGAGAAAGACGCGGTTACTCCATTGTATGAAGGATTCAGGCCCGATGATACCCGGTTGAATGTAACGCTCAAGGCTATGGAGATGAAGGCAAAACACATATTGAGCGACGCAAGCTTCAACGATATGATGGCATTCTGGCACGATCATCTCCCGGAGGGGAACACATGTCCAACTAGTATCGAGGATGCCAACAAAATCGCCTGTCCTCTCGATCTACCGCACGTTACATATCACGTATGCATCAACGATTTCATCATTTATCGGGGCGAGGACGCGGAGAAAACCACATGTCCGGTGTGCGGCATGAGTCGATACAATAATGGGAAGAAAGCACCTCGAAAAGTGGTATGGTACTTTCCTATCACTCCTCGTCTGCAGCGCTACTTCGTGGACCCTAAGGAAGCGAAGCTCATGCGATGGCATGCGGAAAGGAAGAAGCCATGAGATGATGATGATGACCCCGAAAAGGATGAGCTGCTGACGCACCCTTCAGATGCTAGACAGTGGAAAGCATTGGACCTCGAATTCCCAGAATTTGGTGGAGATTCGAGGAACATCAGGCTTGGTGCGAGCACCGATGGACTCAATCCGTTCGGTAGCCAGAGCAGCATGCACAGCACTTGGCCCGTGTTTGTATGGATGTACAACCTCCCTCCATGGTTGTGCATGAAGAAGACGTACATACAAATGAGTATTCTAATTCAAGGGCCGAAACAACCTGGTACCGACATCAATCTGTATCTCGGGCTGTTGAAAGAGGAGCTAGCCACGTTATGGGAATCTGGAGCCAATACTTATGACGCCGTCGCACAAGATTATTTCACTATGAGAGCCGCGTTGGTCACTACGGTGCAAGACTATCTAGGTTGCGGGTATATCTCGGGGAAGGTTATCCAAGGATTCTGCACATGCATTAGGTGCATGGATAACACAAGCTATTTCCAACTAGAGAAAGATCCAGGGTCATCGAAAATCGTGTTCATGGCGCACCGGAGGTGGCTCGGCAAGAATGATCCATGGAGAAAACGTGGATACCTGTTCGATGGAAAATCCGAGACCCGAGGAATCCCAGAGCGTAGGAGCAGCGAAGAAGTGGAAGAGTTGCTGAAAAACTAGAAAGATTGTCCTAAGCCTGGAAAGAAGCGAAAGAGGCAGCAACAAGACAAGCCGCTGATGAAGGTATGGAAAACAAGGTCTGTTTTCTGGGAGTTGCCATACTGGAAGTTTCTCCGCATGCCTCATAGCCTCGACATCATGCATATCACGAAAAACGTGTGCGAGAGTCTGGTCGCCACCATAATCAACATGCCAGATAGGACGAAAGATGGTCCGAAAGCAAGGCACGACCTGATATGCTTGGGTATCCGGAAGGAGCTTCACGGAGGACGCACTACTCCTGATGATCAGGAAGATGACGATGATCATGAGTCGGAGACGACACAAGGTCGTCGGAAGGGTAAAAAGTTCAAGAAGAACGAATATTACGGCCCTCCTTCTTGCTTCACTCTAAGCTAGGATGGGATCAAACAGTTTTTCAAGTGCCTTCTAAGAGTCAAATTTCCTTATGGCTACGCGGGCAAGATAAGCAGATACCTAGACGAGGTGAAGCAGAGGTTCAGTGGCATGAAGTCTCACGACTGTGTCGTGATAATGACGCAGGTACTTCCGGTCGCACTAAGAGGGATAATGGACGAGCACGTCCGTGAAACGTTATTTGGCCTGTGCAAGTTTTTCGACGTCATCTCTAGGAAGTCGATTGGCGTGAATCTGCTCGGGAGGCTACAGGAGGAGATCGTGGTGATACTATGTGAGCTTGAGGTCTACTTCCCACCCGCATTCTTCGACATTATGGTGCATCTGCTGGTCCATGTCGTGGAGGACATCGTACAACTCGGGCCGATGTTCCTCCGCAGCATGATGGCGTTCGAAAGGATGAACGGACACATCAAAGGATACATTCGCAACAGGTCCCGTCCAGATGGAAGCATAGCCAAGGGCTTTCTGGCCGAAGAGTGCATCTCTTTCTGCACGAATTATCTAGACATCTAGAACCCTGTCGGTCTTCCCGTCAACAGGCACCCTGGCAATCTCGACGGATCTAGTCACCTAGAGGGTCGTCGCATACTGCATGCAGACTTCGATTTTCGACGCGCAGACTTTGATCGAGGAAACCTCGTCGCGCTACATCATTTAGAACTGGTCGATCCTTGGGTACAGAAGCACAAAAGGTTAATCGAGAAGAAGTATAGTGACCGGGGCATATAGAGGACGCAGGGGAAAATAATCAAAGAGCACAACTCAGATTTCACGTGTTGGTTTAGGCAGACACTCCTTGATAATCCCCCGCGATCGCATTCTTCTGACACGGAAAAGATCATATTCACCTTGTCGCAGGGACCGATGCAAAACCTGGTGACCTATCATGCGTATGATATCAACGGCTACACATTCTACACGGAGGAAAAGGACAACAAGTGTGATTATCAGAAATCAGGCGTAACGTCGGAATTCTACACCGACGACAACATGAAGGAAAGATTCTACGGAAGAATCGAGGAGATCTGGGAGCTCGACTACTGTGGAGAAAAGGTGCCGATGTTCCGTGTCAGATGGGCAAAGAGCGTCTAAAGAGAAGACCGGTATTTCACAACCATGGTTATACCCGAAGCAGCCAAATCCAAGGCCACCGGTGCGAACGTGGCCACGAAAAATGAACCGTGGGTACTGGCTACCAAAGTGGACCAATGTATTTTCATTACCGACCCGACAAAGCCTAGCCGCGTTGTCGTGAGGAGAGTAAAAAGAAACATCATCAGAATGGATGCAGTCGCCAACGAGCAAGACTTCGACCAGTACGGCGATCCAAAGATTGAAGATGATGACGACTACGATGCAGCAACATACATCACAAGAAGAAAAAGGACAACCCTACCCAAAAAAGGCAGCCCGTTCGAAAGAAGAAACAATAAAGTGTCGGGGCTAAATTATTCAACCGTGACAAAGAAGGGAAAAAAGATTGTAAAACGCTAGCTCAAAAAATATTGTAAAATGCGTGGTCGAAAAAGATTGTAATATTCACAGATAAATTATTATGACATATTTGTATCATGGATAAATTATTATGACATATTTGAATCATATTTAATTTGTACCACTTTTATGACATATATTATCACTTTTGGGCATTTTTGGAATATTTAAAAGTATTTTAAAAACAAAACAAAACTTTTATGGCGTATATCACTACTTTTGGGCATTTTTTGGAACATTTAAAAGTATTTTTAAAATAAAAATAAAAAATGTGGGCACCAGGATTCGAAGCTGGGTGCTCACAGGTTTAGAATAGAGCAGTGGGAAGAACCAGTGGGATAAGGCAGTGCTATTGTTAACAAAGGGGATGGCAGCCCTCTTATCTGACTAGTCCTATCCACTTAGGCGTAGCGCACCCTGGCCAAGTGCGCTACGGATAACCTAGCGCACTTGGCCAGGGTGCGCTATGCCTAAGTGGGTAGGACTAGTCAACTCGCCACATCGTCCCTAGCCTCCCCATCGTCCTCATACACAGAAGAAGCCACCACCGCTGCATCCCCCGCATCGCCACCACCACCGCATCTGCATCGCCACCGCCGCATCGCCACCGCCGCCACATCCCATCCGCATCGACGCCACCGCCGCCGCATCCCAGCCACGCGCGCCTCGCTCGCTCGCACGCCCGTCGCTCGAGGAGGAGGCCCGTGGAGGAGCCCGCGCGCCCGTTGCTCGAGGAGGATCCCGCCCGCACGCCTGTGGAGGAGGAGCCCGTGCGCCCGTCGCTCGAGGAGGAGGAGCGCGCACCGTCGCTCGAGGAGGAGGAGGCCGCCGCTGCTCGAGGAGGAGGAGGCCGTGGAGGAGCGTGCACCATCGTCCTCATCTTAGAGGTGAGCCTCGCCCCTCACCTCTCTCCCCTCTCTCTGCATCCGTCGTCCTCATCTTAGGGTTCAGAGGATTAGGGTTCAGATGATTAGGGTTCCTGGATTAGGGTTCAGAGGATTAATTCTAGTGTTAGTGGCAATGATTAGTGCCATTAGTTCATAGAAAATTCCTAGGGAGTAGCTTGCTAGTGTTAGTTTTCAGAAAATTCTAGTGTTAGCAGTAGCTAGTGCTAGTGTTAATGTAGAATCTAAATAGCAGTAGCTTAGCTTGCAGTTGCTGTAGTAGGTTAGAAGTAGTAGGTTATCAGTAGGTTAGTAAGAAATGTAGTAGTAGTTACTATAGTAGTAGTTGTTGTAGTAGGTAGATTTTCTGCTTGCCATACTTCTGTAGTGCATCAGCTCCAATTTATGCTTGCCATACTTCTTGTAAAGCAAAAAACTGGATGGTCCTCTAATTTCTTCATTGTAGCAAAATGTCTTGTACCCTAGATGATATGAAGCTCTTTATAATGTGTTCATTGGGTTACTTTGGGTCAATCAGGTCATATTGCAATACCAACAGCAGTCTGCACATAAAGTAGGAGGTGATCATCCACTTCCCAAGTTGTAGATGGCTGGAAAAGCCAAGGAGCAATCAATATGATTGACAACCTTTTTCCTGATTTCAAGAATATGACAATCATGAATTTACTAATTTGTAATAGTCTGTTCTGAAGAATGATCAAAGGGCATCCTCTATAGTTGTGCAGTCAATAAACGCATAACTTGGACAACTCTAGTGATATCTGAAAGTACATTACATGTCCCTTTTCTAGTGACATGTGCAAGTACAGTTAGCAAAAAACAACAAGATACTAGTTTACATTGTAAATGTGTAACTTTATTTTAGATCCTTCTGTCTTGAATGATGATGTGGTGTTACTACTGGTGTAGATAGTTTCGGCTTGTTGTACAAGTACAACATATGCCAGTGCTCACCTCAGTTACCTGCATCACTTCTGACTCTTCTCATGCAATGCAGCAGTAGCACTGATGCAGCTAGAAGTAATTATCAGGCTACTGTCAGATGGCCAATGTCCTTATCATGGTGATAACAGTCATGAAATTTGACATACATAAAATTGACACTGGGGCCACATGATGCTTCACCAGAAATACACTCTGTGATGTCTGATTAAGCCTAGCCCCAAGTACAAAGATGGTTGTTCAGGAGGAAACTCCTCTATAGTTGGGCAGTCAATAAAATTATGAGTATTTTACTTACATGAGTGATCATGCAAATTATGAATAGTATGGTTTTAGTACTGATCCTGGTGATGGTCTAGTAGTGCTGAAAAGGCACTACTGCAAGCAATATGTTGCAGTGAATATATAAAATGAATATATGCTAAACCAAATGTGTGAATATAAACTTGTATTTGCTTCTTTGTCGCGGTTGTGTATTTGCTTGCTGTCATATTTATTATCATATAAACTTGTATTTTCTTGCTGTCATATAATGACAGGTGCTATAATCTGCATGTTTTTGCTTGCTGTCATCAATGATAGGTGATATAATATGTGGTGATATAATTGTAGCACTTGAAATTGTGCTTCTGCTTGTATGAAGCACTTTATTATATGTGTATGCAGGTTCTTGTATGAAATGAGTCCCTATTTTTGCCGTAATGTTGATTAACTTCCGTTTCGGCAGAAATCGGGCACTCCTAGTTTAAGAAAATTAGCAAAGGTCATGCCGGATTTTTCCGTGCATTTAACCAATTATTTGTTTTTTATTAGTGCAAAAATGTCTGACAACGACGAGGCTGGATGTTCTAAGCGCATCAGCGCTGAAGGAGAACTCAGACCTCCGAATAAACAATTGACATTCTGGGAGGCGGCCCAACGGCTAGAAGACGATGAAGAATACCATCCTTCGGAGAGCGAGGATGATGAGATGGAAGACGCGGAGGAAGAAGACGAAGGAACGGCGGATGATGAAACCACTGATGGCGGCGAGGGAACAGGGAGTGGTAGCAATCCTCCTAAGAAGAAGAAGAAGAAGAAGAAGCCGAAGGACCGGCGCCCAAACACGGTTAGCACCGTCAGGGAGGAAATTACCGAAGTGAGCCCATTAGGGGTTCCTTTGGAGCCTGCCCTTGTTGTCAAAGGGTACGGTGGGCAAGTGGCGGCGATCACCCAGACAACCATCTCGATCAACACCGAGAATCTCCGGCATAAAGATAATGGCCACTTGCGCACACTCCTCTTCGAGAAGATGGACGCAAGATACAAGTTCCCCGCTAAGTATCAGAACACAAATTATCATGGGAACGAAGTAAAAAAATCCGCCCTCACAAAGATGAGCACCGCCCTGGCCAGCTGGAGAACCCGGATAAAGAAGAAGATCTATAAAGAAGGCAAAAGTCTCGAGGAGATCCAGAAGATTGACCCGCAGATCACCGAAGATCAGTTCCGGGAGTTCAAGGAGAGGTGTGAATCCAAAATAGCCCTGTCCAATAGTAATCGGGGAAAGGTGCTGCAGGCGATGAATATAGGTCATCACCATCTCGGATCTGGTGGATACATAACCGCGGAGGCCAAATGGAATAAGGAGGATGAAGAGTATAGATCCAAGGGGATAGAAAACCGCTTTGCGAAATTCGAACCCGGGCAGGTTCAAAACTTCATCAGGGCCCGTTACCATGTGGACCCAAAAACCAAACAACTCACCGCGGATCCTGCGGTGAAGGAATTCGAGGAAATTGTGGTAAGTATAATCTAATTACCACGGATCAACTCGATTGCAATCTAATCGATGATCTAAACGATTCACTGTTACTTCTTCTGCAGGAGGAGGAAATGTTGCTAGTCATGGATCCTAGGGTTCCTCATCACAGGGGTCGATGGCGGCCACCCGGTGGGATAACCCTTTTAACAGGGCGATGAACCGGGCCAAGAAAATAGAGCCGGTTACGAAGAAGCCGTCGTCGGCTGGCCGTCTGGCCGGCCTCGGGGGTAAGAATTGGGTGGATCATTTTGGTCCACCGCCGAGGACACATGTGGCGCCGTCGGGAAGGAGCGAGGAGGAAAACCGCGAGGTTCAAGAACTTAAGGCACAAGTGGAGCGGATCCCGCAGATCGTCTAAGACAACCTGGCAATCACCCTCACGTCCTTCTTGCCTACCTTGGTGGAGTCAATAGCGAACTAGAGTGCGGGTGGTCGAGTAGGGCCGTGCCCGATTCCAAGCATGGTTAGCAGCCACTCGAACAACGCGGCGCCGACGAATCAGGCGAACTATGTGTTCGTGACTCCGCCCGCTAGCACCGCGGTGCCGCAAGTGTTGGTGACTCCCCCTGCCATCACCGCAGCGCCGGAGTATATGTTGGTGCCCCCCTGCCATCGTCGCGGCGGCACCGGAGCTCCAAGTACCCATCGGTAGGGAGAATACATCGACGGCCAACACCGCGCTATCAAGCAGCCCTTCCGTCTCTTGCACGCCCGTCGCCGTATGCGGTGCGTCGACATTAGTCGATCTCGACGCCATCACGGTAAACAAATTGCTTTACCGCCTTTCACGCCATCTATTACTCTTATGGCATCTCTGACGATGCCGTACATGTTTTCCGCACACGGATGTTCCTTGAACTCTCATGCTACGTGAACAACGAGCTGAGGGATGTTGCCAAGGGTACCATCGTTCAACCCTTGCAGCGCACGTTCCACTCAAGGCTGATGCCAGATAGCGTGCACAGGGTTAAAATTAGTCGGGTGCTAAGGGGCTGCGATGACCTGGAACCTCCCATTCAACCCCCAGGAGCGGATGAAGAAGAGCCGGCTGTCCTCAGAACTTGCTTTGACTTATTCTTGCTATGGCCAAAGAGCATGATCTGTTTGGGGACGGCGGGGGCCATCACGCCACAGACAACAGCACCGCCTGTTGTGCCAGCGACAAGCGGTGGCATGGCCCCCTTACCGCCCTCGCCGTCACCTCCACGCGGTGGGTCAGATGATAATGTTGATGATATGCACATGGCGCAGGATCCGGCCGAGGACGACAAAGACTGGAATGATCACTTCTTCAACAATCAGTTTAGCAACGAAGACCTAGCTGGTGGCCCCACAGAGAAAGCCACTATCACCAAGCGTCTGTTTGGTTCTCAGGAGACGCCTCCAGCTTGCGCCTTTACAGAGCCACCAGCTGATACAACCAACCGGCCCTTTATTCTAAGCCCTGACACACTACATAGGGCGGCCGGTGCTCAGATTGCGGTGCCTGCCCGCTCTCCAAAAGGAAAAAAGGGCAGGAAAAGAAAATCTAGCAGCTCGAGCCAGCCGGTGGCGTCAACAACTGCGAATCCGATCAGGTTTCGGGACGGGCCACCAAGACCCGAGGGTATTATGTGGAGGATTCATGTGGCGGGTGAGCCCATGCTACCTAAGAATTTGCGGAAGCTCGCCAGTTCGGAACTGCAGAGTGTGCATGACGGCATGCTGACGATAGAGAGACGCCTTCTATCGGAGAAAGATCCCTCGCACCCGGTATTCGTGGTTAAGGTGCCACCAGGCTTGGGCTTCGTCGACAATGCCCCTGCGGATCTGTTCTTCCTGCGGTTCGACGACATCTTCAATATGTTCCACCTATACCCGCTGCACTATACCATGGTCCGTCTGTTTTCTCTCAGCCTGGCCATGCAGATCATTAGAGAGAACACACCGGGCATCGCTATAGTGGACCCCTACTACATGCGTGACGGCTTCTTGGGTTCCCCCGCCGAACGACGTATCGTGGCCTCGTACCTAAAAAGAATCCTCGTGGCGAACAAGACAAAGGAATACATTCTCGTGCCTTACTTTCCCGAGTAAGTCGTTATTCACTCGCCACCGTCGATTGGCTTTATTAGATCATCATCATTCTTTTTCCAACACATTCCATTTGAATTTTTTGCGCAGAGATGAACACTGCACGCTCATCTCCTTATCGTTGAAGCATTCCCACGCCACGTATTTTGACTCGGGGAGTCTATAAAAGAAGAAAAACTACGACAAGATCAAGGAAGTTCTGGATGATGCTCTCACTGGCTTTGCCTCGACGGAAGGCACCACCTTCGTGCGTACGAAGGTCAAGTTTGGCAGGCACGTCTTCAACCACGTAATGGAGTTCCCCTGCGTGAAGCAGCCGGAAAACAGTAAGAAGGAAGCCTAGTACGCACTCCATCACATGAGGGGCGTCCCTACTTGACCAGCAGAATTCTATGCTGCCAGATCATCTCAAACAGTGGGCCGAAGCAAAGGCCAAGATCACTGATTCAGATATTAGACAAGAGATGTATCGCATCCAGCAGCAGTTTGGGAAATCATCTTTCGTGATGTCATGACTTCAGGGGGGATCTTCTACGGAGGAAATATCCCGAATAACCGTGACATAGAAGATCGCCTAGAGATGCAGTGTGACTATAGGAAGTTCATGACGAGACAAGGCGTCCTCCCGTTCCCTAAGCCGAGCCAGAAGGCTTGATGTTGGCCTAGTTGTAGTTACAAACTATAGATGACCTTTGTGTGTGTGTACAAGTGTACATGCTACTATACTTATCTTATTAGGTTTATGAATCATCGCTTACTTCTTTTGCTTATTATTATTATATATCAATCAATGCATGGTTTTTTTGCTTACTCTTTGGTCCTTTGCTCACTTTGGTCCTTCTTTTTTTCCTTACTCTTTTTTTGAGAATAATGCCGATGATTGAAATGTCATGGCACACTATATATGTGAATGTGCTACGATGGGATTGTGAGCCTTGTGATATGCACAAGTCCAGGTCTTGTGCATCCTACTTGGCTCACGGTTCCATCGTAGCATATTCCTGTGTCCAACGACCTATGTATATATATGAGGCATTCTTTTTGAGTTATTTTTGTCTTTTTTGAGAATAATGCCGATGATTGAAATGTCGTGGCACAATATATATGTGAATGTGCTACGACGGGATAGTTAGCCTTGTGATATGCACAAGTCCAGGAATTGTGCATCCTACTTGGCTAACTGTTCCGTCGTAGCATATTCCTGTGTCCAAGGACCTAGCTAGTTATATAAGAGGCATTCTTTTCGCGTTATTTTTGTCTTTTTCAAGAATAATGCCGATGATTGGAATGTCGTGGCACAATATATATGTGAATGTGCTACGACGGGATAGTTATCCTTGTGATATGCACAAGTCCAGGAATTGTGCATCCTACTTGGCTAACCGTTCCGTCGTAGCATATTCCTGTGTCCAACGACCTAGCTAGTTATATATGAGGCATTCTTTTCGAGTTACTTTGGTCTTTTTCGAGAATAATGCCGATGATTGAAATGTCTTGGCAAAATATATATGTGAATGTGCTACGACGGGACTGTAAGCCTTCTGTTATGCACAAGTCTAGATGTTGTGCATCCTACTTGGCTTACAGTTCCATCGTAGCATATTCCTGTGTCCAACAACCTAGTTATATATGAGGCATGTTTTTTGAGTTTGGTCTTTTTTATTTAGGAGTACTTTCTATAAGTGTATCTTCATATGCAACTTTAATTATATATGTTTTTTGCAATCATCGGTTAATTATTATTGTCAACTTATAGATGACGTGGTACGTCGTGTACAAGGGACGGGTTCCCGGAGTCTACGATGATTGGGAAGACTGCCGGAGACAGGTGCACCGTTTCAGCGGCAATAGCTACAAAGGGTACAACACTATGGCGGAGGCGGAAGCTAGAGACACGAGCTATCTAGCGGGAGTTAGGACAAGGAACCGGATGAAGACCTACACCTTCATCGCGTCCTAGCTAGTTTAGATGTCTAGGCGAGCTTCCGAGATCTAACTTGTTCGATCGACACATGTATTCGCATGTCACCAACTACTTTTTTACTTGATCGAAACAATGTAACTTATACTATGTATTCATGTATGAGACTTATCTATATGTATTTGTTTCAATATTTTTTTTCAAATTGTGTATTTATATATATAATTGTATATCTTGTATCTGTGTGTGTATATCTGCCTGTAATATTGTATATAATTTATATTGTATATAATCTGGATCGGAAATTAAAAAAAACAAAAAACACATGTGGCGCACATGACCTACCTTTTGTGGCGCACTACGCCTAAAGCGCACCTCAGAAGCTTAGTGGCGCACTGGGAAGTGCGCCACAGAAGATCCTACGCGTAGCGCACCTACCCACATAGTCGTGGATCACTGGCAGGTGCGCTACGCCTATCTCGACATAACCGTGGCGCACCAGGCAGTGCGCCACGATTAGGAGATAGCCGTAGCGCAAGGCCCGTGGCGCACCCCTATGTAACTACCTCGGTGAATTACGCTCCTAGATACAAGCCTGGTTGAGAGGTAGTGGTTGAAATAGTACGGTGGGGCCCCAAAAGCCACTCACGGGTAGACCTTTCGGCCGTCCCAACCACTTCCAACTCATCGGGACCTGCAGGCGGCGAATCGGCGAAGGGATCAACTACATACACAAATGAGTATGTATGCAAGCCACCATACAAGAGTACATCAGAGCCATACCATCTAGAAAGAAAGGAAATATAGCAACGCCATACGGCAAGATTCAAATGACCTAGATAGATATAATATGTTAGGATAATTCCTCATACATCACACATCGAGTATCAAGCGGCAAAACAAAGTCCGAGTACGGATAAGAAGCAAATCGGCATAAGATGCCATAGAAATAAGCACATCCCGCCCACAGATCTCACGGATCCCCGTTCCCGGAATCTCTACACCGAACGATTGTTGCCCACATCATCAGCATCTTCCACCCAGTATCCGTCCTGCGAGTGTTCCTGTTCATCTGAACCAATAATTTATCGTGTGAGACCCTAAGGGTACTCAGCTGTAACACCCTCCGAATCGGACCTATGCAAGTTTTAGCGAAACCCGCCAAACCCGCATAGAAACGATTCAAAGGTGCCCACCAGGCACTTTCGTGCGGGTGGAAAACGAAGTAATAACATTACACAACAGTCCTCGATGGGACCCACAGAACAAATATATATACAACACGACTCCAGGAGTCAAGAATACAGATATAATATACAAAGATCCAAATCACCTTGAAAACGATAGAGCGTCCAGCTACGGACAAGATGCAAATGGGGCTAAGAGCCCTGAGGAATAACCAATGGCGTCCATAACCCTGCCCAGGCCAAGCCGGAAGGGTAACCCTGCTAACGATGTCGATCTCAAAACCTGCTTAAACAAAAGGTGTGCCGACAAAGGCAAAGGAAAAAGAGGAGCGTCGATCGAGGCGATGCAGCGAGGCTAGAATTCGGCGGTCCTCGCCTACATAGGTATGGTGGACTGAGCGGCAGCGGCAGCATGCACTAAACATCCTATAGAGACTCAATACAACTGGCGTCAATCAGAGAGGGGTGAGAAGGACCTATTCGGATCCAACCTGATACTACCATCAAGCAAACCCATCCTGGCGTTTCCCCCTCGAGACCAAACGAGGAAGTCAACCGAGGAACTCACACAGTTGGCAGTTTTACTTATTCAGTTATAGTTGCGGCACGTTACTGGTCAGGTTTAGATAATCATCCTGATAAAATAAGCAGTGGGCACTTTTAGTTAACCATTCCGTGATAGTTGCAACACTTACTAGTCAGATACATTTAGCATGAGATAACCCTTAAACCCAGCAGTTGTTGGTACCTTTATTCAGCCATTCCGTTGTAGTTGCAATACTTACTAGTCAGGTACAATGGTCGCAAGCGACACTCAAACAAGCAATTGTGGGCAGTATTAATTAGCCATTCCATTATAGTGAAGCTGATTACTAGTCATTATAAAGTCAAACTTATAGCAATAAACTTTAGTTATGCTTGTCTATGATCGAGATACTGTGCTCCAAGTCGTCCATATCCGGACACGGCTTTGAGAAAGTTTTACCGCCGGGTGCACCAATAGCAACACACGCCGATCAACCTCGGAAAAACCAACTCAAAACCCAACGAGGCTTTCACGATGAACAATCACAGGATTGAAATATTTCAGGGGCCACCCTTGGAGTCTACCATAGCAAGTAAGCTAGCTCGAGACGGACTCAAGGTTTGCGTCAATGGTCATGGCGATCGGGAACCCGAAAACTCGGGGTGTCGATACCACGTAATCACTCCGCTTACCTAAACAGTACAGTGTGCTATCTGTCGCACAATTTAAATACATAAGTAGCATGGCATAAGTACAGGATCGTAAATAAAACCTCAAACTAGTTTGTGGCCCCAAGAAATAAGACTGAATCAAGCTCTGGCTCAGGGGGGTCCCATATACCTCCCGGATGTGGATAGCGCGATAAATCAAGGAACAGGTATCAAGTACTCGGGGTCTTACGGGACACAAGTGGGCGTTCGGAAACCAAATATTATCTATCACCCACCGATGCCTCTGCTTATTTCAATTTTAGTTGTTAAACAGGAATTTTAAAGTGTGCGATAAGTAAAACTATGATCATCTCCAACATCAACATGCGGCAGTACATTAACAACTGTGGCACTTGACGACACACAACAACACTTGAGCAAGCGACTACGACGCGCAAGTCCAACTATCTACCAAACAACAGGTAATATGATGTGTCCAAGGCAATATAGGGCTGCACGGTATATCACAGGTACGGAAACTAAAGCATCGCAACACCGATAGAAATAGATTAATAGGAGGGAATAAATACTATAAAAGTAAGATAGGTAGAAAGGGGAAGATGCTCGCCTGAAAACATTGTCGAAGGTTCAACCGATGATCGGGGCGACACTCGCATCAACTCAACGGCCTTATCCGCGAAGAAGCAAAACACTAGAAGAAACACCGGATGCACTATTTAATACAACGGCATAAGATCGGCATGATGCATGTATGATGAATGACATGGCAAAGATGCGATGCAATTAGGTCATATTAAGTGGAACCGGGGTCCCGACAATTAATAAGGCGGTTCATGTTGTTTAGCTACCCCGCAATTTAAATGTTGTTTAACAAGGCAAGATATGACAACGGTTCGATGCACAAATTTAAATGAGGCCGATATGAGACTAGATTTGCCCGCATATGGGCCCCATATTTAATTATTAGGTGAATCGGCATAAGGCCCCCAAACCAATGATATGCATGCGAGATGAATGATTAAGATGCGACAAGTGGTATTATATTATAAAATAGGTTTCGGGAAGGGTTGACACATTAGAGGGTACTTGACGGACTTGAGGTTCCGGGGGGTTCGGGGTCCGGGGTCGGTCTCGGGGTCCAGGGTTCGACTGAGCGGTCTCGACGGAAGCGTTCTTGGATTACTGGGATCGATCTTGTTGTTCGGGATGAAGCACTTGTCGCACCGGGGTCTCGGTGTCCGGGATGAAGTACTCGGCGTCTCCGCGTCGGTGGCCTTGGCGGCATCGGGTTCGGACTCCGGATCCGGGCACGGTCTTAGCGCTCCGTCTTCAGTGTCGTAGGCGAACTCGGGCCCGGTACCGGGGGTCCTTCGGATTCTTGAGGCGATCTTGGCGTTCCGGGCATCTTCGGGCCGTGGTGCGTCTGTGATGCAGATCTTGTGCTGCCGGCGTCTTCGGGTCCCATGTCGAATTACTTGTCGATGGTCCGTCGAGCGTCAACATGCTCACCTTTCGATATCCTCTCGATGCGAAGGTCTTGCGGTCTTGCTGTCCCGACACCCCACAACTTAGCACCAACTTGGTACTACACCGAAAATCACGTGCGGCAGACTCGTCGGCCCGAGGCAAAGCGGCGGCGATCGGCGTCGGCGACCACGGGCGAGGGGCTCAGGGCGAGGGCGAAGGTCGGTCGCGGAGGCAGCGGAGGCGGCACCGTCGGCGACAGGCTGGCAGCGCGGAGAAGCGAGGCGCGGAGGCGGGCGAGGCGGCGGCAAGCGGGCGGCAGCGCGGCGAAGCGGCAGCGGCCTTCGTAACGCTGATGGCGGAAACGCGAGGGCGGCTCGGCTGCGTCGAGGCAGCGCTGGTGGCGTCGGCGGCGGACGACGCGCGCCAGGAGAGCGCCGGGCGTCTGCGCGGAGAGGCAGCACATGTGAGCGGCGAGCAGTGGCCAGCGGGCGCAGCGGCGCTGGAAGCTGGGGAGCGCGGAGGCGGGAACCAGCGGCGGCCCTCAGAGCGGAGGCGAGCGAGGATGGGGGCAGCGGCCGGGCGACGGCGAAGCGCGGAAGCGGGGAGCGGAGGAGGAAGAAGCGGGGCGGCGGGGAGGAGGAGGGGTCGCCGGAGAAGGGCGCAGCGGCGGCGGAGGGTGGCCGGAGGCGGGGCAGTCGCCGGAGGCGAGGGAGGAGGGAGGTGGGGCAGACGCGTGCGGGGCTTGGGGCTCGCGGGCGGGTTGGTGAGAGAGAAGGGAGGAAGGGGATGAGGGCGGGACAGGTGGGGCCAGGGGGTGGGCCAGCCAGGGAGGTGGGGATCGGTGTGGGTGGGTTTTGTGTGGTGTGCTGTGTGTGCGTGCGTGGGGTGTGGGGAGTGTGTGGCCAGGTGGGGAGGGAGGAGAGAGAGAGAGGGAGGCCATGTGGCGGTTTCTAGTTGGGTGGGGTGGTGGACAGGGCGACGTGGCGACATAGGATAGGTTGGGGTGAGGTGGCCAAAGTGGGTGGGTAGATTAGTTGGTAGCCTTAGGATTAATAGAGTGGGTTAGGTGGACCGATTTGAAATCCTGGGGGTGGTCGTTCGGGTCAAATCGGCCCGTTCGACTGCCCCGTTAAAAATAATATAATTTTTATTTGTTTTATTAACACCGTTTGCAAACCGATAGCACTCAAACAAAAATAATCCGGAGACCGGGCTTTGCATTTGAATTAAGATGGGGCGTTTGGAAAACAAATCGGGCTTTGCGAAAATAGTTTTATGCAAACAATGCATGATGATGACGATGCAATGCACAAATTCAACGCGATTTTCTAGTAGTGGTTTTGCGGGATGAAACATCAGCAAGTCTTAATGCCTCTAAAGGGGACACAACCTGGGGTGACGCAATTGCAGCAAAAGATAAACCCTAGCAGTTCTATAGATAAACGCTAACCATCCGCCTAACCAATGATAGACGGATGTCCGTGAATTAAAGACAACAGTTATAATAGTAATTTCATCAGATCCATCCTCCTCCCCGCTTACCAACAAGGAAGCGGACGAACAACCCCCATCCGTTGGCAGTTTTATTAACCATTCCATGAGTATTGCACTATTTACTAGTCAATTACTTAGTCAGATTAAAGCGGTACTTTAGTTATGCTTGTCTATGATCGAGAAACTGTGCTCCAAGTCGTCCATAACCGCGGACACGGCTTTCAGAAAGTTTTACCCTGCAGGGGTGCACAAATAGCAACACACACTCGATCAACCTCGGAAAAACCAAATCAAAACCCAACGAGGCCTTCACGACAAAGCAATCACAGGATTCAGAAATATTTCAGGGGCCACCCTTGAGTACACCCGAACGGTTAGTGACTTCGAGACGGACCCGAGGTTTGCGCTGGTGTAAACGATGGGAACCCAAAACTGGGATTGTCGATACATGAAAACACTCCGCTTACCTAACAAGACAGGTGCTCCTCGCACAATCGTAAATAAACAGTAGCATGGCATAATTACAGGATAGTAAATAAAACCTCAAACTAGTTTGTGTCCCCAAGAAATAAGACTGAATCAAGCTCTGGCTTAGGGGGGTCCCATAAGCCTCCCGGATGTGGATAGCGCGAATAATCTTGGAACAGGAATCAAGTACTCGGGGTCTTACGGGACACAAGTGAGCAGGAAGAACCAAATAGCAGATGTTGCTCACCGGTGCCACTTTCATTAGTTATCCCATTACTACTCAGGTTAAGTTGTTTAGGTACCTCGTTATCCATACGACTCTCACATACCCTACACATGTTGTTCTACGACTCGCATGGCTCAAACAACTCCTGTAGTAGTGGCTCATGGGATGGAGGAACAAGCTTGGTGGGGTTTAAAAGTAAAGGCTATGCAATACTTGGGATTCAATTTAATGCCATCGCGACTCAATGATGCAAGAATAAGATAGAGGCAATAGGTACTGTATGTATGCAAGCATGTGGTAGTGCTTGCCTGGCAACTCAGTTGAAGCGAGAGACGGATCTGGGTAGTGCTCCTGGTTCTCTTGATATATCCCCTGCTCAGAGTCTATCCGAAGAAGAACCAAACAAACAAGGGCCAACATAAATAAAGAGCGCAAGCATATGAATAAAATGCGACAAGCAAACAATCATGCCATGATGAATGATGCACAATTTGCATGGCAATATAGTAGCATGGCATGGGTGAGGTGTAGAACACAAGAAGTAACATTTTTATGGGGTTTTGGTCCCATTTTATTGTCATAATAGTTGCTGTATACTTTATATTTACATGATGCATGCTGCAATTGAAGTCATGGAGAGCATAAACAGAAAGTTCTCGTCGAGCTGATCATTTTAGACATATCATTTGTTAAATTCGGAGTTATATTTCAAAAGTTATTAATTATTTAAGTCCCAGTGGTATTTTGTTGTAATTTACTCAACTTGGAATTTTAAATGTGCAAAAGGTAATTTGAATAGCATATTTGAAATCCTTACATTTTTCTGATTCAAATTCATATATTAATCATATTATTTGGATTTATATTTTTAAAGTTATTTGAAAACAGATTTAATTTTGAATTTGAATTAATTTGAAAAAGATTTGAAATAAAAACAGACAAGCAGAAAATCTTTTGTACCCAGGCAGACCCAGCCGCACTCACTGACGGGTGGGGCCAGGCTGACTGGACGCCACACACGCGCACAGGGAAAAGGGGACCGCGGGTTGAGCTCCAGAAAAACACGGGAGCCTTTCTGCAAAATTGCACCCGACGCTGACGGTGGGGCTGGGCTGGACCGCGGGCTAGGAAAACAAAAGAGGGGGGGTAAGTGCAAAGTGGACACGGTCCACTGTTTTTCTTCCTCTCTGCCTCGAGCGGCAGAGTGGCGAGGGTGGGGATCGAACTCGCGACCGCGAGGGTGCGCTCGGCAGCGGCGACCGCTACGGTGGGGCTGGGTAGTTGACAGGAGGGGGGTAGGCGGCTAGATAGGGTTTGCGCGCGCGGGAGCGAGACGACGTCGACGACCACGCCGTGCACCGAGGGCGCTCGTCGCCGTGACCCGCTCATCCAGGAAACGAACAAGAAAGGGGAGGTGTCTGGGAGGTAGCGTGGCTCACCGCGGGGTCGTTGGAGGGCCTGGATCGTGCAGGGGAGCAGCAGGTCGACGGTGAGGCAGAGGAACGGCGAGCTAGGGCTTCGTCGGGCGGCGCGGGTGTTCCTCGGCCTGGGCGTCCTCCTCCTTCGTCTGCAGGTACAGGGGCGAAGCAGGGCGGTCTTCTCGTCCTCGCTGACACGCTGCTGCCCGCCTGCGCCTCCTGGAACGACGGGGGAAGAAGGAGACCGACGGTGGCCGGCGAGGCTAGGTAGGGGAGAGGAGAGGAAGGGAGACGGGGGCGTCACCCTGGGCGGATCTGGGGGAGGCTAGAGGGGCGAGGGGGTGGATAAGAACGAGAGGGGCAGGTGAGGTTGCGTGGGGGAGGGGAAGGTTGGCTCGGCCACCTTTTTGGCACCCTCTCTCACGTGATCGGCAGGGCAGGCACATGGGGAGGGAGGTGAGGCTGCAGCTGGGCCAGGGCGAGGCTAGGGTGGAGAGGGGGCTCGGGGTAGGCAGGCAGGTCTAGAGGGGGCCCCTAGGGCAGGGAGAGAAGAGAGGGAGAAAGGGGTCGGCTCGGGTCTAGGGTTTTGGATTAGAGGGTGGCCTCGGGTTGTTTGGGTGGGGTAGCTAGGTGGCATGGTGAACAAGTGGGGCCATGCTAGGGTAGGTTTAGAGGGGTGGCTCGACTAGAGAGGAGAGAAAGAGGGGGTACTTAGGGTTTTGTTTAGACTAGGTGTAGCTTAGGGTTTTAGCTAGGATGGGTATGGGGTATGGTGATGATGGAGTAGGTGATAGAGGGAACTAGGATAGAGGATTAGAGAGAGGGGTGAGAGCTAGAGTTTTAGAAGCATGCATGCTCCAAACAAAGATCAAGCAAGATCAAGAGAAAAAGAGGGAGAGAGAGGGGTGTGGGGGTTTAGGGCTTATGCAAGATCAACATATATCAAGCCAAAAGAGAGAAAAAGAGATGGAGATGATCAACTCAAAAACCAAATAAAATCCAATGACAAGCACAAGATGGTACTTGCATGGCCCATGCAGAAATATTTATTGCCCTGATGATTCTTGTGAAAACAATGTTATTACATGGCATTATTATTTTGCATTCCCAAAAATTGGAATAAGGCCAAGCAAAAAGAATTAAAAAGGATGCCCCATGTGGAATAGATGGAGATGACCATATCTGAGATACAATGGGACTTGCTAGTGTGTATATGCCACTAGATATTTATTAAGCCCACATAATATCCCAACATGATGATAACCCCAAAAACAACACATATGGGAGCTAGAATTAGGGTCACACTCACAAGGCATGCAAAGGTGGCCATGTGGCTCTCATATACCAATATTGTGAAAACAACATGGTGCATACATGGTAGCATGTGGAGCTAGAATTTGATCCATCCCAACCCACATGAGCTAGAGGTAAAACTCAATTAAAATGCCAAGCTCATATTAACTGGATGGTGGAATTACAAGGTGGTGGAGTCAATAAGAGATATGCCCCCAAATCAACTTGGGCATTTAACAATATATCAAGAACCAAATACAATATCAAGAGGCAAATACAATTAATAATGCACATGAGATAAGAACCAAACAAGAAGGGGTTTTATATGATGCTCAAATGCAAGGTGGCATGATGACATGAGCATGACATGATGATGATGCAACAATTATATGTAGGAAGTGGCCCTTTTATACTAGATCAAGTAGCATTACAGGTGTTAGACAACTGGGATGCTACACCCTAGTGTGCCACAGATGATGTTTACAGGTGCGCCACAGACGACAGTTTTCCTAGTAGTGCAGCCCACTGGCAAGGCCCAGTCCAGCCCACTCGCATCCCATCCCTTCCACCCCGCAGTGAAACGTATTTCACCCAGAAGCACACCCGCTAAGTCGCTGATCAGTGGACCCCACTCCCTCTCCCCCTCTCAGAGACAGTGCGGTCCCACGCTGTTAGTCGTCGTTTCCACCTACGCCGGCCGTTTCCCCTCACTCAATGTCATTATGCCGCGAATCAATTCGCGTTAATACGTGTTGATGGCTGAATTACTCCTCTCCATGACCACGCGCCTTTAAACGCATCGCCCTCCTCTAAAATCCCCCCCAAGCAGCACCTCCCCTCTGCCTCCAGGCTGCGAGAATCGCTTGCTCGAACCCCTCTGCCCCGACGAACTTCTCCGACCAATTCCGGCGCCGTCCAGACGCCCCTCGCCTTCCACTGCACATGAGCCTACTCCCCATCTCCTGGTGCACCTCCCAGTGCCGCTCGTTAGCCCGCGTGAGCACCATAGCCTCGACAGCCTCGACACCCGAGCGCCAACGTCGTCTGTCATTGCTCCGGCAAGCCTCCCTGGTAAGCTCAGACCGCCCCGAACCCTCTCGTTGATGCTCCCATGATCCCTAGTACCGTACACGTCTAACTGCATGCTCCGTTTGTCTTAGCGCGCTTTCAAACCTCGCCCCCGACGACGAACCGAAGCACCCGACGCCGCCACTGACTCCGACGAGCAATCGTCGCTGCTCTGGTGTCCCCTTCACAAGCTGACCACGCCTTGAGATTCACCGCAATCACGCGAGCACGGTGAGCTTCCTCACTCCCTCCCTCGCTTCCTGAATCGTCGCCAACGCCACCGCTCGAAAGGCGCCCGCCGCCGCGCCAGCCGCCTGCCTCGGTCGAGCTACTCAGAGTCGTTGGATGATGATCCGATGGACGCGATAGAACAACTTAATCGAACCGCTACATTGCTTCTGTGCCGCATGATTCCACTTAAATCCTGCGGTCCACAGAGCTCAATCCGCGCGAAACGGTATCAGCCAATTAGATTAAGACACGTTGCCAGACTCAGGATTTAAAATAGAAATTTGATCTATTAGAATTGTAAACTTGCAAAATTCATAAATTTAATTCTACACGTCCAATTTTTGCAAATTTTATATCAATGGAATCATTAAACCAGTACTTTGCAACCATGCTCTTTGTTTAATGTTTTGCCTCTGGAAAATTGGTTGAATTTGCAGAAACATGTGTAGGCATAATTTGAATATAAAAATTGTTCTAGATTTATTTTTAAGGTGAAATCTTTGCTAAATGGATTGTTTTGAACCTATTGAACATAGGAACCAACTTATGGATTTAAAAATGTATTTTGTGAAGTTAAGGAATAAATATTTGAATTAGCACATTTCTAGTCAAATAAAAATATTGTTTATGGTTTAGAAATGATTTTTGAGTAAAGCCTTTTGGAAATGATGTGATTAAAACCTTATGACTCTAAACACCAAGTTTTGTGATTTAAGAACATATTTGATGAACCATATAAAGTTATTACTTTGCTAAAAGATATTTTCAACAACATAAAATATCACCCTAGCATAATATTTGGTTTATGAGATGAAACCTTTTACAAATGGTTTTACCACTTTAGTAAATGAACACTTTGAGCTTTAAAATGTTTAGATCCTAATAGAAACCACTTTTCTAAATAAAACCATCTTTTGCATGCTTGCATGCATTGCCTTGTTTCTATTATTTTATGTGTGATAAAGTGTTTGAATGCTAGTTGAATATGTGTTTGCTTGATTGTATTTTAGTGAAGTTAGAAGATTGTGATATTTGCAAGATCAAGAAGTGAACCAATATTCCCTACTAAAAAGGCAAGTGACACTATCATCCATGTCCTACTATTTTCATTACACTTAGTGGATTTTTGTAACATGCATGATATGACTACTATATTTTATGCTAAGCTATATCCTATTAGGATATCCTTATACCTTCCTTAGTGAAAACATTGTAGTTGTAGTATGCTTAGACCTGCTATATATTTGGGATAGGATACAAGATATGATTATATGAAGTGTTGGGAAAATATATGTTTTATATAATAAAACAAGAACTCAATGAACCACCTGGGTGGAAAGAGGATACTCAATTTTGGACAAGGTGGCAACAAAGGGAACCATGTTTATATGGCTATATTTTTGTATGTGCACTAGAAGAAAACCACCCAGGGACTTAGAGATTGAACAAGTTTCTCGTACAGTGGCTTCCGTGTACAGCCACATGCTAAATGGGATCTGGCTTAGTCAACTACATAGTGGAAGACCCTTGCATTGGCATCTTCAGGTTAACTAGAATTGTGTAATGGAAATATATCCATACATTGGTGCCTGGTAGACAAGCTAGCATTGTGTATTGGGAGGACTTCTATGGAAATACTTTGTCACATTCTCGATCTGCCGGTACTCCATTAGGTGAGTACTTATCCAGCGGCCACTAGTGGCGTCAAGATATGCATGTAATGATAGGATCCACTTACTTCTACATAATAGTAAAACTTGCCAATACAATTCAAATGTATTGACCCTTGTGGCTGCAAATTATTATGTTGCAGGTTTTTTTGATGTTAGTGAAGTGTTTTGAATAGGATTACAAGTCTACAACCAACATGATTGCTTTTGGCACTTTGAAGATGAAGGACTATATGTTATATATTCTGCTGCATTGTAATGTGATAGCCAAATGAGCTATGTAAGATGTAATGAATTATTTTATTCCTGGTTATAAAGTTGTATTATGACCTTTGTTTCTTGATATTACATCTTAACCGTGGATGCTAGCTATTGATCCAGGGACTAGCATTGTAAACACATGGATCTCCACCTTATTAAAGGTTAGGAACCTTACACCTATACATTTATTTGCTACTCCATGAGAGACAAGCTGAATGACACTATGCTATATTTTCTATATGTGAAACAAACAAACGTATTTCAATGCATTGTTAGTCATGATCTTTGTTTGTAACCTTCATGTTGCATGCATAGTACTTTGTCTTACTGTTAGAACTCCATCTTTCATGCTCATGTTTAGAGTACTTTGATCCCAGCTTTCAATGCTTGCAAATGGTTTGATCTTGATTTTGATGGTGCATGTCACCTCAAAAATTATTCTTTTTATCACTTACCTACTCGAGGACGAGCAGGAGTTAAGCTTGGGGATGCTTATACGTCAAAAATGTATCTATAATTTTTGATGTTCCATGCTTGTTTAGTATCTACTTTGCTTTGCTTTGTCTACACTTTGAGATGTTTTTATATGTATTCTAGGACTAACCTATTAACAAGATGCCACAGTGCCAGTTGCCTGTTTTTTCTATTTTTGGTTCCAGAAAAGGCAGAAAATCAATATTCTTGGAATTGAACGGGACAAAAGCAAAAGTCAATATTTTACCGTGGGGAACACGGAGCCAACAGACGAGACGGAGAAGATCCACCAGGGGCCACACCCCCTGGCCCAGCGACCAGGCCTGGCCCGCGCCTGGGAGGGTGTGGCCACCCTGTGTGTCTGCCCGGGCATTCGGTCTGTTCGGTTTGCTTGGTCCGGTCTTTTCGGTCATTGAAAATTTCGGTCATCAAGAAATGCTACCCATATTACCTTCAGTTATTTTGGTATTTTTGCATTCGGTCTTCGGTCTTTTTGGTCCGGTCTTTGATCATGACCATGTGACCCAAATAGAGAAGAGATAGCTGATGGTTCAAAGCAAATTAGCAATTAATAGTTATTACATACCGACACAGACTACATAGTCACACTCTTACTTTCACATAGTCGCTCACCAATTGACAAATATCAACTCACAGTCACAGTGACCATGTTCACAATCACAGTCTTACACATCACAAGCTCACAGATCACACGCACAATATACGATAGAAACTTGCTGAATCGTGCACATCCATCTAGAGTTGTACACCATGCTGGACGTTCACATTTCGTTGGTGAACTTGCTTGACTTGCTCGTGTACGACGATGCAGCAACAACTGAATTTTCGTCTTATATTTCCTATCTAAAAAAAGGAATGAACTCGCTTCATCTGCCTCTGCATCCGAAAGAGCAAGTTCCCATGCTGAACAAGCGGCTCTTCAGATGTTTTTGGATGCCATCTACAAAAAAACAGCAAAAAAATTGTGATTCACTCTCGACTCCCAATAGCTGAGAACATGTATAACAGTCTGTGTGTATAAGTACATAACAAGGGCGTGTATAAAAGTTTACTAGTGTTCTACTTATACAAGGCTCCAACAAATTCTCTCCAACGAATACATGTAAGTATACAAGTGCATCGAGAGGTGCAGATTTCTTACCTTGGGTTGGGGGTCGGTCACGTGGCGGCGGCCGGCGCCCCGAAGTTGGAGACGCGCGGGAACCGACTAGAAGAAGCTTGGCTGTCGGAGTGTTGGAGCTGGAGCTATGGCCGCGGTGCCTCATCGTTGTCGCCTCGTTGGACTGCTGGAGACGGCGTCACCTCGTCGCCTCATCGGGGTGCTGGAGCTGTGGCAGTGGCGCAGCGCCTCGAGGTCGGAGCTTTGGCGGGAAGTCGGGGACGGCGAAGGACCGGAGGTGCGCTTGGGTAGGGATCTGGCGGCGGGCGGAAGGGCAAGGTCCTGGGCTCCTGGTTGGCTTGCTGGTTGCTGCTGTGTGGTCGCGAGCGACGGCTGTAGGTCAAGGAGAGCTAGGAGTGACGAGGGAGCAAGGAAAATGAGAAGGCTGGGCTTCTCTTGGGCTGTAGCTGGACATATTCTGCCAATGGGGAACTACGCGATACTAGAAATTTTGGTCTATTCGGTCGAATCGGGCTTCAATTGCCAACGACCGAACAAACCGATATTATTTCGGTCATGTAATTGCCAGGACCGAAGACATACCCAAAGACCGAATTACCTGATATTTCGGGTTCGGTCCCCGATTTTTCGGTTTCGTTTTTTGTGTTCGGGCATACCTGTGTGCCCCCTGCCTCGCATCTTCGCCTATAAGAATCCCTCGATACCAAAACCCTAAGTACCCCATCAATCTCCCACGAAACAGTCTATAGCCGCCGCCACCATCATCCCTATATCGAGGGGGGGTCTGAAGCTCTTGCTGGCACCCTGCCGGATGGTAGATCATCCCGGAGGCCTTCTTCGTCACCATGCCAGCCTCCGGTATGATGAGTGAGTAGTTCCACCTTAGACTACAGGTCCATGTAGTAGCTAGATGGTTGTTTCTCCTCCTTTGTGCTACCATGTTTAGATCTTGTGAGCCAAGATCATCTATTTGTAATCATGCATGTTTTGTTTGCGAGGATCCAATGGATATTGAGATTACTATGTCAGATTGATTAATGGTTTTGTCTTATCGATTCTATCATGTCTGTGTTGTTTGTGATCTTGCATGCTCTCTGTTTCTAGTAGCTATCTTGGCCAAGTAGATGCTAGTGACTCCAAGAGGGAGTATTTATGCTCGATAGTGGGTTCATGCCTCTATTTAATCTGGGGAAGTGACAGAAATATCTAAGGTTGTAGATGTGCTATTGCTACTAGGGAGAAAACAACGGTCTCTTGTTCATGGAACAAGTGGATTGTTTACCTTACACACTTTGCTTAAAGCAGTTATCCGTTGCTTGCAACTTAATACTAGAGGGGGTTCGGATGATAACCTGAAGGTGGATTACTAGTCATAGATGCAGTTGGATGGCGGTCTATGTATCTTGTTGTATTGCCCAATCAAATCTCATAGGATCATGAATGTCTAGTATTGCATTATTATGCGTTGCTCGGTCCTGTCAATTGCCCTGCTGTAATTGTTTTACCCAGCATGCCATGTTTGTTTATCTTAAGGAGAACACCTCTAGTGAACTATGGACCCCGGTCCAATCTTTACCATTGATACATCTTCCACTGTTACTTTTTACTTTCTGCAAACCACCATTACCTTCCACACCATACAGTTAATCCTTTGTTTTCAGCAAACCGGTGAGATTGACAACCTCACCGTTTGTTGGGGAAAAGTCTTGAGTTTGTGTTGTGCAGGTTTCCAAGTTGCTAGAAACACCTTTGAGTTGTTTCCTTCCTCCTACTGGTTTGATAACCTTGGTTTCTTACTGAGGGAAGACTTGCTGCTGTGCTCATCACACCTTCCTCTTGGGGTCTCCCAACGAAGCTCTACATTGAATTGAGCCATCATCATGAGCTAGCTAAGGCCACCTTTCCTTATGACTCCTCCTGCGCATATGGGACCACAAGATTCAATACCTTGATGATTAAGATAAAACAAAAGAAGGGCGCCCAAATTTTGCGTCAAGTTATAGTTAGAAATGGCAGCTTTAGTGAGGATCGTCATGTCATCCTCATTGACTAGTAAAGTCAGAACGTTCCTGCAATGTGTTAGCAATAACATAAAACAAATAACGAATAACAGGATGATCAATTTGGTTTCCCTTTGTTGTGTTTCCACGAATTCTCATGATATTAAAGTAGCCCAAGGGTGCATAAGTTAGTGGTGTTGTTGGGAAACCCAAAATAGTAAGCCCATTGGTTGAGTGTCAAGTAGTACTCACTATTGATAAGATGGAAGTTGGTGTGATAAACTCCAGGAAGTTGCTCCTCGGGACAGTAGTGAGAGGTCACCGAATGCGTCAAAGTGCTGAGAAACTCAAGCATCAAGCGATGGTACATGGCGCATTCCTGAAAGACAAAATCATACAAACCAACATTGTTTCACAATAAATCGAAATTAGTGCGAATGCCAAGTTGGTTCAGGATGAAGGGGTACGCACACTTGGTGGACTTGATTTCTCGGAGTTTGAGATGGTTGAAAAGGTTCAGCTGAAACTCCTCGGTGAACTCAATACCAAGTGACTCGGGGGTTGGCGTATCAACGGGTGGTGTGTCTTGTTCCGAAACCATCGCACATCTACGGCTCCTCGTGTTCATCTAATAAAAAAATAAGAAATAATGCTAATAAAATATTTGATCTAATAGAAACATAGCATATACGATCATCTACACTAGTTACAAAATAATCTCCTCTAAAAACTAACTAAACATGCTCAACATCAAGATTAGCTCAAGAATAAGACCTAAGTCTAGATTAATAATGGTGAAAGATTGGGCAAGGTTTAGATGCAAATAAATGGGGAATCATAGGAGAAACATACCTTAGATCGATTGGGTGCGAGGAATCAGAGAAATAATTAAAAATCAAATGGAGGTGGTTTGGAGTTTGGAGGTAGAAGAAAGAGAGAATTTGTTTTGGGAATTTTAGGTTACCTCTTCCTAGGGTGATAAGGCGGCCGAGTATGTGGTATGGGTGGGCAGTACGGCCGGAACCCGCCCGTACCGAGTACATACCTTGTGGTCGAGTTTTTCCTCCTGGCAATGCACTCGGTATGGTCGCGTGTGCCCGTACTACTGGCCGTTACACGGTCGGTACATTTGCTTTAAGTTTGATATTTGCTCAAAGGTATGGTACGGGCAAGCGGTACGGTCGCCTCCAACCGTACCAATGGTCGTTACGACGATAGTGCCCTGTGGCAAAAATTAACACTTCTATTTCTTTGATGTTGCGATGTGGTACGAGCGTGCGGTACGGGGTTGTAGGGTTTCGCGGCATAGTAAATCAAAATTTTCTACGGATGCGAACAGAGGGAAATCCAAGATCTAATCTAGGAGATGCAAACAACGAGAGAGATTGGATTAGATCTTCATACCCTTGAAGATTCGCACAGCGGAACGTTCGTCGGAACGTGGTTGATGTAGTCGTACTCGCTTCTCCTCCTCGCGATCCGATCCGATCTAGCACCACAAGTGGCGATGCCTCCGTGAGATGCACAGGTGCGGCACCTCGACGTATCCTCCTTCCTTGGTCCAGCAAGTATGGTGGAGAGATGGGTTGGTTCTACAACGCGGCGGCGCGGTGCAATTGGTGGAGAATTTCTGCAGCAGGGCTTCGCCTACAAGCAGTCGGGAGGGAGAGAGGAGGGCAGCAGGGCGGATAGGGTTGGAGGGGAAGGTGTAGGGGGTTGGTGCGCCCCCAGCCCTCTATATATAGAGGGGTGGGCGCAGCCCTAGCCCCTCCCCCAAGCCAAGGCCGGCGGCCCCAAGGAGGAAGAGTGGGGGGCAAGGAACCCCCCCCCTTCTAGAAGCTCTATCTAGAGTTTAAACCTCTCTTGGCCGGCTGGGCCCTATGGGGCCTTGTTTCCCTGGCCCAATAAGGCCAGGGCAGTCCCTCATAGGCCCATGCCCCCTCCCGGAAGGTGGGGCCACGTTGGTCCCCTTCCGGAAGGTTCTAGAAGCTTCTGGTACAATACCGATAAATCCGGAACAATTCCGAACTCCAAAAACTGCACTGCCTTATATGAATCTTATTCTCCGGACCACTCCAGAATCTCTCGTGATGTCCCGGATCCCATCCGAGACTCCGAACAAAAACTCATAAACCAATTATCCAATCTATCCTAGCGTCGAGACACGTTAAGTGTGTGACCCTGCGGGTTCGAGAATATGCAGACATGATCTTCTATCAATAATCAACAGCGGGGTCTGGAAACCCATATTGACTCCCACACATTCATCGATGATCATATCGGATGAACCACGATGCCAGGATTCAATCAATCCCATATATATATTCCCTTCGTCTCGCGATATTTTTACTTTCCCGAGATTTGATCGTCGGTACCGTCATACCTAGTTCAATCTCGTTCACAGCAAGTACTTTACTCGTTCTGTAATCCGATATCACTTTGTGATTAACTCCTTAACCACATTCTTGCAAGCGGTGTTGATATCGATTACCGAGTGGGCCCGAAGTATATCTCTCCGACTTGGGAGGGACAAATCCCATCTTGATACATACAACCCAACAGATACTTTCCGATAACCTGAGAGACACCTTTATGATCACCCTCTCATAGGATGACGTTTGATGACCTCAAAGCTTTCTTCCGATACCAGGGAGTTGTATTATCTCATGGTCTAATGAATACAATATTTGACATAAGAAAAGCTTCGCAAAGACGAACACGATGACACGATCTAATTGCTTCGCTTAGTTTGGGTCTGTCCATCACATCATTCTCCCAATGATACAATCTCATTATTAATCAACAACTCATGTCCATGGTTAGGAAACCTTAACCATCATTAATCAATGAGCTAGTCCATAGAGGCGTACTAGGGACACGGTGTTGTTCACAAACCACACAAGTATTAAAGTTTCCGCTTAATACAATTCTAGCATGGAATATAAACATTATCATGAACAAGAATTATAATAATAACATCTTTATTATTGCCTCTAGGGTATAATTCCAACAGTATCCCACTTTCACTAGAGTCAATAATCTATTTTACATTTGGCAACAATCTCACACCCATGGCACTGAGGTGCTGATCATGTTTTGCACGCGAAAGAGGTTTAGTCAACGGATCTGCGACATTCAGATTTGTATGTACTTTGCTAATCTTCAGATCTCCATCTGCTATATAATCTCGGATTATATGAAACTTGCGGTTGATATGCTTGGTCTTTGGATGATATATTGGTTCCTTAGCGAGTGCTATGGCGCCAGTGTTGTCACACAATATCTCAAGTGGGTCCAATGCACTTGGAACCACGCCAAGCTCAGTGATGAAGTTTCTGTGGCATCCCGCAAAAACCACTACTAGAAAATCGCGGTGTTTTTGTGCATTGCATCATCATGACCGCATGCTCATGTCATCATGCCACATTGCATTTGAGCATCGTCATCATCATGCATGGTTTTTGCCTAAACTATTTTCGAAAAACATATTTTGTTTTCTAAATACCCCGCCTTTATTTCAAAACCAAAACCCGGGTCTCCGGATTATTTTACTTTGTCTACCAATGGATTTCAACAGCCCCGTTTTTAATATTAAAATACTTATTTTATTTTATTTTTAGGGGCAGCCGTACCGGGCCGATCCGACCCAGTCGGCCACCCCAGTACAAAACCAGCCCCCCTAAACCCTTTTCCTACCCAGTCCTATTCTACCCACCCTTCAGCCACCTCACTACCTCCAATCCCATGCCGCCACCTCACCACCCCCACCCTTTTTTCCCTCCACCTCACCCAACACACCCCAACCAACTCTCACCCTGCCGCCACCTGGGCACGTCCCCACCCACCTGGTACCCAACACACACAACACACGCACGCACGCCACACCCCCAGGCCCCACTCCCCCCGTGGCCCCGATCCCCTCCCTCGGCCCACCCCGTCACGCACCAACTCCCAGGCCTCACGCGAACCCCTCCCCACCCTGACGCTCCCCTCCGCTCGAGTCCCGCCTCCGCCTCCTCCCTGACGCTCCTCAGCGCCCAGCTCTTCCCCGCCGCCCAAGCTCCCCGACGCGCGTGCCGTCGCTCTCCTCCACGCTCACCCCTCTGCGTCCGGCCGCCGTTGTCGCCTTCTTCCCTCGCCTCGCATCCTCACCCCCCTTCAATATCCCCTCTGTGAGCCATCCCTGCTCCACCTCGTCGTCTCCCCGGAGAGACCTACCGACCCCGCCTTTCTGCGCAGCCCCTTTGCAAAGTGCTCCCCGCGCCCTTCCTCGCCTCTACCTCGGCCCTGTTTCCTGTATGCAGTAGCCGCTGCCCCGCCTCCTAGAGAACCGCTGCGGCCTGCGCCATCCACCACACCCGCCTCTGTCCGCTGCCTCGGATGCCATCGCTGGCTGCTGCTGGTGCCAAGGCCGCATCCTCAACGTTCTGCGCCATCTATTTATGTCCATTAGGAGGACTACAACATCGTGTATGTGTGGGTTCCTGCGCAGATGGAGAAGGCACAAGTTGGCTGTTGGTGTTCCCGTAGGTTGTGGCAACATAGAGGCCGAACCAAGAATGAGATGACCTCGAGGCCGTTCCAAGATATTCCAGGATCCATTTACCGGGTCGGTGCCAATCCAAGACCACCATCAAGGAATGAAACAAGAACCACAACGCCAACGACAGATTACCGACAACAAGATCTTCTACATGGAACGGCAAGACCTCCTTCACGGATCCGAAGACCGAACCCGTCGAACCCTCGGAACCCCAAGATCGCCAAACCTCCATGTGTGACCCTTATCCGAGAACCCTATTTTATAAATTGTCAACGATATAAATTGTTGCATATTTAAATTGTTCATGCATGCATACTTGTCTGTGGTTTGGGGGCCTTATGCCGATTCACCTCATAATTAAATATGGAGTGTTTATGCGGGATATACTTGTATTATACCGCCTCCATTTAAATTGGTGTAGCGAGTCGATGCCATGTTTCACCCTGTTGCTACAACAATTAAATTGCGGGGTATCTAAACAACATGAACCTATTAATTAATTGCCGGGGCCTCGGTTCCGCTTAATATGACCTAATTGCATCGCACCTTTGCCATGTCATACATCATACATGCATCATGCCCGATCTTCTGCCGTAGTATTAAATGATGCATCCGGTGTTTCTTCTAGTGCTATGCTTCTTCACGGATTAGGCCGATGAGTTGATGTGAGTGTCGACCCGATCTTCGGATGAACCTTTGGCAATGTTTTCAGGCGAGCATCTCCCCCTTTCTACCTATCTTACTTTTGTAGTATTTATTCCCTCCTGTTGATCTATTGCTATCTGTGTTGCGATGCTCTAGTTTTCGTACCCGGGACATCCCTTGCAGCCTTATATTGCCTTGGACACATCCTATTACCTGTTGTTTGGTAGATAGTTGGACTTGCGCGTCGTAGTCGCTTGCTCAAGTGCTGTTGCGTGTCGCCAAGTACCACAGTTGTTGGAGTATTGCCGTATGTTTAATGTTGGAGATGATCATGGCTTTAATTACTGTTTTAATAACTAAAAATTGAAGTAGGTAAATGCAGAGGCACCGGTGGGTAATAGACACTATTTGGTTTTAATCACCACCTTGGTGTCCCAGGACCCGAGTTCTTGACACTGTTCGAGATCGAGCGCTAACCACGGTGGTGTATGGGCACCCCATCGATTTAGTACCGATTCCAAGTCTTGTCTTTGGGGCCACAATTAGTTTGGGGCTTTATTATTATTATGTACTTATGCCATGCTTTCTTTGCTTTATTTAAATTGTGCGAGTCTTGCACTTGTCTTTGTTAGGAAGCGGAGTGTTTTCGTGGTATCGACAAGCCCGAGAGTTTCGGGTTCCCGTACAGACCATTGACGCAAACCCCGAGTCCGTCTCGAGACCGGCCGACTTCGCGGTAGCTTAGTGGGGTGGCCCCGTGCTTGCTTGGGTGCAGGAAGCGTCGTGTCCAAAACCCCGTCGACATACCGTTGGGTGTATGTTTTGATCTTGTACCTACGATCGACAACAAGGGTGTAGGTGCGTGTGGAAACTTTGGTGCACCCTGCAGGTTAAATCTTTCGAGAAGCCGTGTCCGCGGTTATGGACGACTTGGAGCACAGGTCTCGATCATAGACAACTATAACTAAAGTTTACTGCTATAATTTGACTTGTATCCGATATGACTAGTAATCAGCTTCACTGCAACGGAATGGCTAAATAAAAGTACCAACAACTGATGGGTTTGGGATATCTCATGCTAATCGTATCTGACTAGTAAGTGTTGCAACTACAACGGAATGTTTAACTAAAACTGCCCACTGCTTATTATATCAGGATGACTCATGCCATCTTTATTTGACTAGTAATTGCCGCAACTATAACGGAATGAATAAAACTGCCAACGGTGTGAGTTCCTCGGTTGACTTCCTCGTTTGGTCTCGAGGGGGAAATACCAGGATGGGTATGTTTGGTGGTAGTATCAGGTTGGTTCCGAATAGGTCTTTCTTACCCTCTCGATAGCCGCCATTATATCGAGTCTCTATAGGTTGTTCTAGTGCATGCTTTGCCGCTTGATCCACCATACCTATGTAGGCGAGGACCGCCAATTCTAGCCTCGCTGCATGTCTGGCCTCGATCTTGACCGCTCTCTCTTTTCCTTTGCCCTTTGTCGGCACCTTTTGTTCAAGCAGGTTTTGAGATCGACGTCGTTAGCAGGTTACCCTTCCGGCTTGGCGGCAGGTTATGGACGCCATTGGTTATTCTTCAGGGCTCTTAGCTCAATTTGCATCTTGTCCGTACTCGGACGCTATATCGTTTTACAGGTGATTTGGATCTTTGTATTGTATATCTGTATTCTTGACTCTTTGAGTCGCTGTTGTATATATACGTTTTGTGGGTTCCATCGAGAACTATTGTGTAATGATATTACTTTGTTTTCCACCCGCACGCAAGTGCCTGGTGGGCACCTTTGAATCATTTCTATGCGGGTTTGGCGGGAAGCGCTGAAACTTGCATAGGGCCGATTCTGAGGGTGTTACAGTTTCTGATCCAAACTCCTTCACTTGATGCTTCTGCAGCAGCCATGTATTCCGCTTCTACTGTAGATCCCGTGATCACGCTTTGCTTGCATCTTCTCCAGCTCACGGCTCCTCCATTCAAAATATAAACGTATCCTGTCTGAGATTTGGAATCATCCTTGTCGGTGTCGAAACTAGCATCGACGTAACCTTTTACGACGAGCTGTTCATCACCCCCATAGACTAAGAACATTTCTTTAGTCCTATTTAAGTACTTTAGGATGTTCTTCACGGTTGTCCAGTGTTCCACTCCTGGATCACTATGATACCTGCTCGTCAAACTAAGAGCATTGGACACATCCGGTCTAGTACATAGCATGGCATACATGATAGAACCTATGGCCGAGGCATAAGGCACTTTGCTCATAGCTTCCCTACCATTTACCGTAGCTGGACACTGAGCCTTGCTCAATATCTTACCTGACAACATAGGCATTGAACTTTTCTTTGCCTTATCCATTCTGAACCTTTTCAGAACTTTGTCTAGATATGTACTCTGGGTTAAAGCTATCAGGCGTCTTTGTCTATCTCTATAGATTTTCATGCCCAATATATAAGCAGCTACACCTAGGTCTTTCATTGAAAAACACTTGTTCAAATAACTCTTCACATCGTTAAGCATGTTGATGTCATTTCCGATAATCAATATGTCATCCACATATAGTACCGGAAACGTCACCGAGCTCCCACTCACTTTCTTGTAGATGCAAGCTTCGTAGCAATTTGGAACAAATCCAAAGCTCTTGATCACTTGATCAAAACGAAGGTTCCAACTCCGAGATGCTTGCTTCAGTCCATAAATGGAACGCTGAAGTTTGCATATTTTATCAGCATCCTTAGGATTGACAAAACCTTCGGGTTGCATCATATACAACTCTTCATCAATGTTGCCATTGAGGAACGCAGTCTTGACATCCATCTGCCATATTTCATAATCATGAAACGCAGCAATTGCTAATAAAATCCGAATGGACTTAAACATCGCTACGGGAGAGAAAGTCTCATCGTATTCAACACCTTGAACTTGTCAAAAACCTTTCGCGACAAGCCGTGCTTTATAGACGGTAACATTACCGTCCGCGTCCGTTTTCTTCTTGAAGATCCATTTGCACTCAACGGCCTTTCGGTCGCTAGGAGGGTCCACCAAAGTCCATACTTGGTTTTCGCTCATGGATCCCAATTCGGATTTCATGGCCTCTCGCCATTTCTCAGAGTCTGGGCTCATCATCGCTCCCTCATATTTCGAAGGCTCACTGTCATCTACTAACAAGAAAGTTAAGACAGGGTTGTCGTACCACTCAGGAGGGGCACGCGACCTTATCGACCTGCGACGTTCAGTAGTAGCATCGTCCGAAGCTTCATGATCCTTGTCATTAGCTTCCTCTATTGTTGGTGCAGGCGGCACTGGAACAATTTCAGGTGTTGTGCTACTCTCCAATTAAAGAGAAGGTTCAACAACCTCGTCTAGCTCTACTTTCCTCCCACTCACTTCTTTCGAGAGAAACTCCTTCTCAAGAAAGGAACCGTTCTTTGCGACAAACACTTTGCCTTCGGTTCTGTGCTAGAAGGTATACCCAATAGTTTCCTTAGGGTATCCTATGAAGACGCATTTCTCCGCTTTGGGTTCGAGCTTGTCCGGCATCAACTTCTTGACGTAAGCTTCGCATCCCCAAACTTTAAGAAACGACAACTTAGGTTTAGCACCAAACCACAGTTCATACGGTGTCGTCTCAATGGATTTAGATGGTGCCCTATTTAAAGTGAATGCAGCGGTTTCTAATGCATAACCCCAAAATGATAACGGCAAATCAGTAAGAGACATCATCGATCGGACCATATCTAATATGGTTCGATTCCGGCGTTCATACACACCATTGCGCTGTCGTGTTCCGGGTGGCGTGAGTTGTGAAACGATTCCACTTGCTTTAAGATGCGTGAGAAAATCATAACTCAAATATTCACCTCCACGAACGGATCGTAGAAACTTAATCTTTCTGTTACGATGGTTCTCCACTTCATTCTGAAATTCTTTGAACTTTTCAAACGTTTCAGATTTATGTTTCATCAAATAGATATACCCATATCTACTTAAGTCATCGGTAAAAGTGACAAAATAGCGATATCCACCGCGCGTCGAAACACTCATCGGTCCGCATACATCGGTATGTATGATTTCCAACAAGTCCGTTGCTCGCTCCATCATACCGGAGAACGGGGTTTTGATCATCTTGCCCATGAGGCATGGTTCGCATGTGTCAAATGATTCAAAATCAAGAGACTCCAAAAGTCCATCAGAATGGAGTTTCTTCATGCGCTTTACACCAATATGACCTAGACGATAGTGCCACAAATAAGTAGTATTATCGCTATCTACTTTGCATCTCTTAGCCTCTATGTTATGGATTTGTGTTTCATGCCTTTCGAGATTTAGAAGAAATAAACCTTTCACAACAGGTGCATGACCATAAAAGATGTTACTCATATAAATAGAACAACCATTATTCTCCGATTTAAATGAATAACCGTCTTGCAATAAACAAGATCCAGAAATAATGTTCATGCTCAACGCAGGCACATAATAACACTTATTAAGGTTTAAAACTAATCCCGAAGGTAAAACTAAGGAGAGCATGCCGACAGCCATCACATCAACTCTTGATCTGTTGCCAACGCGCATCGTCACCTCATCCCTCGCAAGCCGCCGTCTATTCCGTAGCTCCTGTTTCGAGTTACAAATATTAGCAACTGAACCGGTATCAAATACCCAGGCACTACAACGAGGGCTAGTAAGGAAAACATCAATAACATGTATATCAAATATACCTTTGATGGTGCCAGCCTTCTTGTACGCTAAGTACTTGGACGATTAAGCTTTCGGTGACCCTTGTCCTTGCAATAGAAGCACTCGGTGTCCGGTTTAGGACCAGACTTGAGCTTCTTCTCGAGGGCAACGCGCTTGCCGCCGCCTTTCTTGAAGGGCTTCCTTGCACCCTTACCTTTCTTGAAGGTGGGGGCTTGTTGACCATCAACACATGATTATTCTTTTTGATGTTCACCTCCGCTACTTTCATCTTAGCAAAGAGCTCAGTGATCATATCAGTGGAACCAATCTGATTGTGATCAACTACAAAACTTTTGTAGCTAGGAGTGTCAATCTTGAGCTCCTCTGGAATCTTGCAGTCCAGTTGCTCAAGGCGTTGAGTGTAGCCCGTCATCTCAATGGCGTGATCACTAACGGAACTCCCTTCCTCCATCTTGTAGTTAAAGAATTTCTTAGAGATCTCATATCTCTCAGAACGGGCCTGAGTTTGAAACATAGTTTTCAGCTCCTTAAGAATCTCAAAGGGCCCAGCGAACTCCTCAAAACGATTTTGAAGATCCGTTTCCATAGCATACAACATGGCGATCTTAATCAAATCATAATCATCCTTGCACGACTGATAAACATCTTTCTCATCAGCCGACGCATCTATAGCAGGGGCGTCACCTAGCGCTTTCTCAAGGACATAGTCCTTTTGTCCGCCAGCGAGAATGATTCTCAAAATGCGGAACCATTTGGTGAAGTTAGACCCATTGTTTCTAAGCTTTTCTATCTCAGCAAAAACGTTGAAGTTGAAGTTGGACTTAGCCATGTGATCTACAGTATTTGCAAGTACAAATTATACTATGTTCATGATAACTAGTTCAACTTTAATCAAATTACTAGATGAAATCCCACTAAATTCAACATCCCTCAAGTTGTTTAGTGAACACGATCCAAATTCACCACACCTAATCCGATCATCACGAGAAGAGATGTGGCTTCAATGGTGGAAAACGAAGTGTCGATCATATCATTCATATGACTCATGCTTAACCTTTCGGTTCATGTGTTCTGAGGCCATGTCTGTACATGCTAGGCTCACCAAGTTAGACCCAAGTATTTCCGCGTGTGCAAAACTGGCTTGCACCCGTTGTATGTGAGCGTAGAGTCTATAGCACCCGATCATCACGTGATGCTTGGACACGACGAACTTTCGCAACGGTGCATACTTGGGGAGAACACAGTTTTTATCTTGATCTTTAAGTGAGGAATCATCTTATAATGCTACCGTCGCGATCTAAGCATAATAAGATACATAAAAGGATAAACATCACATGCATATAACTTTATGTGACATGGTATAGCCAATCTTCGCGCAATGATCTCCATCTTGTGCGTTCCGGCATGATCTCCATCACTCCACCATGATTGCCTCCACCACGAATAGCAACTACAACTATTGCTAACTACTTAGCGATAAAGTAAAGCTATTACATGGCGTATAAGAAGTTGACTCGCAGGTCATACACAATTATAAAGACAACCATATGGCTCCTGTCGGTTGTGTACTCATCAACATGCAAGTCGTGAAACATTACAAAACATGATCATCGCATACAATATACACATCACATCTTGGTCCATACCATATCACAGAAAACACTCCCTGCAAAAACAAGTTAGACGCCTCTACTTTGTTGTTGCATGTTTTACGTGGCTTATGGGAGTAGATGCTAAGAACGATTCTTACCTACGGAAAGCCACAACAGTGATATTATGGTTGCCAAACTCGGTTAATCCCATGACAACTATAGTGAGAGAACCGGCATCCACCACCCGCATGTGTGGAACAAGCCACACGTCAAGTGTGGAGCCGGGTCATGCGAACGACGTCGCGTAAGGTTGGTGCGGACCGCTTCAATATCACTATCCCGTCATAAGAAGAACACAAACAAGAGGCTTGCAACAGAAAACATCAACGCCCGCAACAACCATGTTGCGTTCTACTCGTGAAACACATCTACGCATAGATCTAGCTCTGATACCACTGTAGGGTTTCGCGGCATAGTAAATCAAAATTTTCTACGGATGCGAACAGAGGGAAAGCCAAGATCTAATCTAGGAGATGCAAACAACGAGAGAGATTGGATTAGATCTTCATACCCTTAAAGATTACCGCAGTGAACGCGTCGGAACGTGGGTGATGTAGTCGTACTCGCTTCTCCTCCTCGCGATCCGATCCGATCTAGCACCACAAGTGGCGATGCCTCCGTGAGATGCACACGTGCGGCACCTTGATGTATCCTCCTTCCTTGGTCCAGCAAGTATGGTGGATAGATGGGTTGGATCTACAATGCGACGGCGCGGTGCAATTGGTGGAGAATTTCTGCAGCAGGGCTTCGCCTACAAGCAGTCGGGAGGGAGAGAGGAGGGCAGCAGGGCGGCTAGGGTTGGAGGGGAAGGTGTAGGGGGTTGGTGCGGCCCCATCCCTCTATATATTTAGGGGTGGGCGCATCCCTAGCCCCTCCCCCAAGCCAAGGCCGGCGGCCCCAAGGAGCAAGAGTGGGGGGCAAGGAAACCCCCCCTTCTAGAAGCTCTATCTAGAGTTTAAACCTCTCTTGGCCAGCTGGGCCCTATGGGGCCTTGTGCCCCTGGCCCAATGCGGCCAGGGCACTCCCTCATAGGCGCATGCCCCCTCCCAGAAGGTGGGGCCACGTTGGTCCCCTTCCGGAAGGTTCTAGAAGCTTCCGGTACAATACCGATTAATCTGGAACAATTCCGAACTCCAAAAACTGCACTGCCTTATATGAATCTTATTCTTCGGACCACTCCGGAACCTCTCGTGATGTCCCGGATCCCATCCGAGACTCTGAACAAAAACTCATAAACCAATTATCCAATCTATCCTAGCGTCAAGACACGTTAAGTGTGTGACACTGCGGGTTCGAGAATATGCAGACATGATCTTCTATCAATAATCAACAGCAGGGTCTGGAAACCCATATTGACTCCTACACATTTATCGATGATCATATCGGATGAACCACGATGCCAGGATTCAATCAATCCCATATATATATTCCCTTCGTCTCACGATATTTTTACTTTCCCGAGATTTGATCGTCGGTACCGTCATACCTGGTTCAATCTCGTTCACAGCAAGTACTTTACTCGTTCTGTAATCCGATATCACTTTCTGATTAACTCATTAACCACATGCTTGCAAGCGGTGTTGATATCGATTACCGAGTGGGCCCAAAGTATATCTCTCCGACTTGGGAGGGACAAATCCCATCTTGATACATACAACCCAACAGATACTTTCCGATCACCTGAGAGACACCTTTATGATCACCCTCTCACAGGATGACGTTTGATAACCTCAAAGCTTTCTTCCGATACCAGGGAGTTGTATTATCTCATGGTCTAAGGAATACAATATTTGACATAAGAAAAGCTTCGCAAAGACGAACACGATGACACGATCTAATTGCTTCGCTTAGTTTGGGTCTGTCCATCACATCATTCTCCCAATGATACGATCTCATTATTAATCGACAACTCATGTCCATGGTTAGGAAACCTTAACCATCATTAATCAATGAGCTAGTCCATAGAGGCGTACTAGGGACACGATGTTGTTCACAAACCACACAAGTATTAAAGTTTCCGCTTAATACAATTCTAGCATGGAATATAAACATTATCATGAACAAGAATTATAATAATAACATCTTTATTATTGCCTCTAGGGTATAATTCCAACAGGGGTCTCCCATCATACCAGTGGTCGTTATGTGATCTGGAGGCTGCAAAAACTTGAGGAATTTGATTAGTAGCTTTGCGCCATGTCTTAGAAAAATATACCTTAAGTCAAAATAACAACAAATATAATTTGGTGAAATTAGCAATACCTTAAGGCCATGTGTTAGCAAAATATAAAATCGAGGATTACTTTATTTTTTTCTCCTCTCTCCATAAGAATTCTTGAACACTCTTTGTTAAAAACAAAAAACAAAACAAAACAAAAAACACAAGAGTAAAATATTTTATTTCACATAGGTTGTATTCCATGAAGCGCTTCTAGTTAAGGTCAATTAAATTGACCCAGATGGTGATTATTTAGGTTTTGTGAGTGGAACACCCACTCCAAAGTAATTATCCTTCTTCTTTTTAAGGAAGTGGACTATAAAAGGATCTCTATATGATAGTCCTATTCTCACATACCCTTCACACTACTAGGGAAAAGCCTACTCGAGGCGCATATGGAAAGCCATTAGAGTCGCATTAGGGATGCGCCTCGAGCGCCGTGACTCAAGTATTTCTTATGCGAGGCGCATCTTGCATGAATGCGACTCGCATATATAACTTATACAATGCGCATGTGTAATGTGACTCTAGTAAGTTTACAGATGTGCCTAAAATAGAAATTTCAAATTTCAAAAAAAAACTGGCCGATCTGGCCGGAGGTGGGGGTCGCCATAGAAGGTATAGGCTAGGCTGGAGGTGGTTGTACAAGGGGGTCACCGGAGGAGGAGGAGGGGTAGCCGGAGGAGGTCACCGGGGTGGTCATCATCATCATCGGAGGAAGATGAGCTCACCGGGGTAGAGGAGGAGGAGGATCTCATCGGGGTGGAGGAGGAGGAGGACCTCACCAGGGTGGAGGAGGAGGAGGACCTCACCAGGGTGGAGGAGGAGGAGGAGGGAGGAACTCATCGGGTGGAGGAGAAGGAGCTCACCGGGGTAGAGGGGGAGGAAGGAGGAGCTCACCGAGTGGAGGAGAAGGAAGAGGGAGGAGAAGGGGAGGAAGAAGGGGAGGAAAAGGAGAGAAGAAGTGGAGGGAGGAGAAGGGGAGGAAGAAGGGGAGGAAAAGGAGAGAAGAAGTGGAGGGAGGAGAAGTGTGGAGGAGAGGAAGAGGATTAAAGGAGAAAATAGAGGGAGAAGGAGCGCCGACGGGATTCAAGTTTTCTCCCCCTTTTTATTTTTATTTTGCAGAAAAAACTTCTTTCTGCCATAACTTTGTACTCTTTTTGAATTTGGGGAATCTGTAAAATCTTCATCATCTTTTATCCGTTGAATTCAAGTAGGAAATTTAGAGATGGTCATTTTGATATATTAAACTTTTTGATCCGACATTGTATGCAAAAGTTATAGTTGTTTTACCGTTCCATGACCTATTTTTGCAAACTACATCGAAATTCATGTTTTTCAATTTTGTCTACAACTATACCCTAAAATATAACTACAACTCAAAGGAATTATTTTTTAAAACTTTTTCATTTTTGTTTATTTTTTATAAAACTTAAAAGGTGATCCATAGGGGGGTCTGTTTACTCGAGGCGCATCCCATTAGATATGCGCCTTGTATACATAAAATAACTGAGGCGCATCTGGTAGATGTGCCTCGAGTGTCTGGCGCCTGCCACCCCCAAGCCCACATCACTTACTCAAGGCGCATGTGTCAACATCCGGATTTTTAATCCCAGATGCTTGTTATGTCGTACATCGCAATCCTATGATTACCATTTTTGTGATACATAACTAAATTGGTAGCATAGTACATCATCCATTACAAACCATAATAGTCTTACAAATAGTTGATCATAAGATCAAGTCTGAATACAAATCATAGCAGCGAAATAATAGCGTAAGAGAGGCTCCATCTTCAGGGTCACAGGCAATTCTGACGATGGGAGATGATCCTAGTTATCAAAGGCATCCTGCTGTCCATCCTCCTCGTAGTATCCTTCATAGTATGGCCATGGGAATAGCCAGGGACAAAGCCATGAGTACTCTTAAAGTACTCGCAAACTATCACTGAAGTAGTAAGACCATTCTAGTAGGAATCCTAAGCTCTAGGTTTGTTTGCAATAAGCCAATTTTATTTCAGAGGTAATTAATAGTGAAGACCTAACTTTATTTTTCTACATTACTCAAGTGGGAACCTAGTTTCATATCCATGTCCTGGTGGAGTCAAGTCAAAGTCACACTTCAAGTCACAAGTCATTTTGGAAAACACCTGACAACAGAAGAGTATGGCCATCCAACTGTCCATGACCGCGGATGCGGCTATTTGAATAGTTTGACAGTTTGCGGAGGTGGTACACTTTCACCATGACATTCGATACATCCGTCAGGAATAACCCTGAATCATCATACTTGGTATGCGGATAATCGATCCTAACCTTTAAATTACACACCCTAGTACAGGCACATCTCCTATGAGTTTGGCCTCCTAGCAATGACCATCCTGGGAACTGCACAGGTGGGCATTCATTTCCACAAGGTAGCCTCATCTCACCTTGTTCCACGAGGGAACCCATACTAAGACACATAAACTTCCAGTCATGCCCTACCCAAACTCGGGTATTGTGGTTGTACGGTAAAACTGGAATGATATCGCATCCAAACCCAACCATCAGTTTTTATCAAAGTCAGGGCACATGCTTCATTCAATATCATCTTTAACTCATTGTGTTCCATAACACATGTCAAAACATTTCAATAGAATGACTCATCATTCCTAGGTTTTGATAATCATTTTCTCCAAGTGTTCCCATCTACAGTGATCAAGATTAGTTTAGCACTAGCATCTATCAATGAGGGTTTCACTATTGAGGGTACTAATCAAGTGTAACCACCTACACCTAATTCTATGCTCTTGATGTCATCTTTCCTATTTTTTCCCACTAATCACCAATTAATTAACTACTTGAGTAACTTTGATACGTAGGAGAAAAGATAAAGCTTGCAAGTAAAACTTGGGATTGGTATAATCAAGGTGGTAACAAAAGTGCATGCATATTTCCATCTTGCATAGTATAGCTTGCATAATGTAGCTTGCCTTGGTTGGTACAGTGGTTGTAGTTCTCTTCCTCTTCTTCGTAGAATTCTTCCTCCTCGTGGCCCAGATTGATACTAGTGTTTATAAATAAATACTAGGTACACAATCACCAAACAATACTTAACTACTTCTATTTAACACACAAGGATTCTGATCTAGCATCATCTCTATCATTATAAAAAAAGGGTGACAAGATTTTATTTAACTTATTTTAGAAAAGTAATTTCTACTCATTGAAAAACTACTTAAGATTTAATATTCTCCAATAAAAAATATGGGATCGTATTGACACATGTCATCCCCACATATTACAATACTTGGGAATGTGATTTAACGTGGTTGGCCTAAATTGCAAAGTTTAACCATGCCATTTAATAATATTTATATGACTAGAAATGACTATAAAGCCATTCTTTAATTTTCTTTCAGGACTACTGCATGTAAATCTATATATTTTTACATATTCAGATAGGTCATGTCCAATGTGATTTTCGAGAGTTGCAATCAACTCAAAATCATTTATGGTTGATTTTAGAAAAATGTTTGAAGTGGTAAATGCTACTGTCTTGTTAATTTTACTAAGGATGATTATAACTTCAAAATGTTTGAATCCAACGGGAGTGATTTTATATTTTCATCTACTTTCTAACAAAATTGGTTTCATTCAATTTGGTTTAGTGAATCTTCCTGAGTTGAGTTTTCAAAGTTACCTATAGTATAGGATTTTGAAATAAAAGAAAAACCAAAGTTTGAATCTGGGCTACGCGAGGGAAAACTAACGGACCGGCCCAACTACGCGACGTGTGCGGCAGCTACACCGGGGTTGGTCGCACACGTCCGTGACTGAGTTAAAACGAAAGGGTATCATCTAATCTAGGCCGCACGATTACAGCACGATTTACGGCTCCATGTCGTCGTCTCCGTCGCACGAGGCGCACGAGATTGAACCCTAGCGCTATGGCGGGGGTCGTCGGGGGCTTACCAGGGCTCCAGCTAGGTCCGTCGAGGTGGGCAAACGAGCGATTAGACAACGGCGGTTCGACTGGTGGTCGCGGCAGCTCCGGGGGCGGATCCTAGCGCTGGTTCCTCTTCTCCACTGCAGCGGCGAGCTCTGGTGAAATTCCGGCGATGTGGTGCTCTCCTTGATCTGGGCATGGGTCAGAGAGATTGTTGGGTGAGAGGGGAGTGGAATGGTGTGTGTTTTGAGGCAGGGGAGGGCTCTATTTATACTGCGGCAAAGGGGGCACGGCGGCATGGCTCGGTCTCGTCGGCAACATCGTTACAGTGCGCTATCGGCATGGCCAAGGGTGTAGCTCGATGCAGGGCTTTAGGGCAGTCGCCATGCGCATAGTGGCATGGAGAGGCACGGTCTCCATCGTTCTAGAACGTCTGTGCTCTGCGGTGGTACGGTCGGCATTCGTCACGGCGTATGGTGTTCATGATGCTAGCGGGGTCAAACGAGCATGTCTTGGCGGTCCCTGGAGTCGCGGCGAACTTATTGGCGCAAGGAGAGAGCGAGGCGCAGAGTGTTCGCGCGGGATAGATCGGTGCTCTGGCGCGGCGATCGGCATGGTCATGTGTTAAATGGGCGCGGCTGCGCTGGCATCTCCGCGAGCGGTCGTTGGTCAAGGCTTGCACAGGCAGGGGCGGTGAAGTCATGGCTACCTCCTAGACATCGTGGGCGAGGGCGACGCGGTCTGTGGCAGCGTGTCCGTGTCGGAGTGACATGGGTGAGCTCGGGTAAAAAGTGCACAGGTAAATATGGCAAGTGAGTTGAGCTCAAAAGCATGGGCTGGTACTGGGAGAGTTAAGGGCACATCGTGGAGGCTCGGTGAGGTCACAAAGATGATCACAAGGTTGATCAAAACAGTAGATAGTTGGTGAGGTTGTACTGTGATCACCATGTGTTTGATTAAATGGCCGCAAGAACTAAACTTTCAAATTTTCAAGTTATTTTTGGTAGGTGTGCTGGTCATAATCTTGGTAGTCTTTGGGTGCAAGGATTTGCTAAGTGGTGAGGGTTTTAGTGGTTTTCCAAAAATGACTATCTTGATGCATAAGATAGATTCAATTTTGAAATGCCTCTCAAAAGGATTTGAAATTTTTTCTGCAAGATTTGAAAGCTCCACTGTGTTCAGTGTCACTTGGTCTAGCAAGATGGGAAAATAAAGGGAATTGTTTCTGTTTGAAATCATTTGCTAGAGATGCTCAAAGTGAGCTAAGTGTTAACTTTTGCAAAAATGACCATTAGGTCATATGCTCCATATTTTAATTTCCTTTTGTTTTGATCTGGTTTGGATTTGACCTAGATGATAAGGTTTTGATCTTTAAACCTTTTCTCACAATTTACAACAATCAAACATGGCATTGCAAGCATTCACAATCATTAATAAACACATGCATTAAGATAGTGTTTATTATTAAAAGATTTTGTTAACCCTAATTTTTGATTGATGAGAAATTGATATCCTTATTAATATTTTTGAGATGTTACAGCATGTCACATTGATGCGCCTCCAATATTAAAAAATAATCGAGGCGCATATCTGCTGGTGCGCCTCCTATATTGTGGCACCTAGCCTTGAGTAGTTCAACTACTTGACGCGCATATGGAGCAGATGCGCCTCGAGTAAGGGGGCAACCAGATTTGGTCCGTACATGCGATATAGGAGACACATCCCTCAAGAATTTGCCTCTAATATTAATATATAGCAGTCTCACTGTTTATACATGCCCCTTGTATATTTAGTGGAGGTGCATGTTTAGGGATGCGCCTCCTATAAGCATGTCTCCTATAGGCTTTTCCCTAGTAGTTTCATGCAAATTAATTAAACATTTAATAGTTCTTAGGAATGTCCTACCTAGAATTGTAGGTTCTATGGTATCTTTGGGCATGTCCACTATAACAAGATCAATAAGCGCGGGACTGCCTTTAATTTCTACAACTATATTTTCCTTTATCCCAATACCTTATTTATAAATTGAATCAGCAAGATGGAGTCTCATTTCAGTGGTTGTAAATGGACCCAACTTTAATTTATCAAATAGAATTTTGGAAATTATTAAGACGCTTGCACCAAGATCACAAAGTGCATATATATCATTAACACCAATTTAAATTTTAATAGTGGGCTCAAATATATCATCTGAATTAGCAGGAAGCTTATCAGCTAGTCTCTTATACTCCATTTCTAAATCTCGGACTTTAGATGCTACTTGTTGAATAAATTGTTGGTACGTAGCATCATTACCTTTTTCAATACCGAGATTCTTTACAATGATAATTTTTAATAGATCTTCCATGGTATATTCAGGTGTTGGTGCGTTGTTGTAGTCCAGCTCTTTAGGCTTCTCTTCATTCTTTTTGACCCTTATCATCTTGAGGTCTTCCACCAGATTTGGCTCGGGCTTTCCAGCGAATTTTGCAAGTATGAGAGCTTGGCTCTCGGCTACCGTGCCCAATTGAGCCTCCATGGTCTTTGTCCTTTCTTGTAGAGATTGCACATTATTTCTAATTGCAACGAATTGATTACACAATTTACCAATACTAATCTCATGGTTCTCCGTGATTTTAATAGGCATATTATTTTGCTTGGTTTGAGCTTCCATAAAGTTTCTAACAGTATGTCCAAACGAGAGATTGACATGATTTGCTCCATTATGATTATCATAATTATTATAAGGCGCTCCTGCGGGATTACAATAATGTTTTTGAATGTTAGAAGTAAAATTTTGATTTTTCCATGCAGGATTATAAGGACTACGAGCTATAAAATTAACATCATTAACATCGATAGTGATAGAATTAACTTGGGTATCTTCCTTACCCTTTACTATATTATCATCTATCTCTGCAGTAAGCTCTTCATTGTTTGCCTCGATGATTGAATTTACCCTTTTCGAGGTTCTTTCCACATGCCATTGAGCATGGTTGTTTTGCATATCATCAAGTAATTTCTTTGCAACACTCACCTGCTTTCCCATGATTATTTCTCCTGTTGTAGTATCTAGCATAGACTTTGGCATTGGTTTAAGACCATTATAAATAAATGCAATATAAGCCACTCTTCCATCCCATGACTAGGATAGTTCATTACGGCTTCTTTCATCCTTTCCCATGCAAGCGCTAGTGGCTCGCGGTCTTCTTATCTAAAACTTATAATGTTGCATAGTTTTATGTGGGGGGGAAATTTAGTCATAAAAATATTAGTGCATTCCTCCCGATATGTAGTAGTGCCCTTAGGTAGAGATAACAACTAGTCCTTAGCCTTTCCTCTAAGAGAGAAAGGAACAATCATAATTTAACAACATTTGGATCAATATCCTTAATACGCATCATGTTGTAAATTTCAGTAAATGTATTTAGGTGCAAACCTGAATCCTAAGAAGATGAGCCTCCATATTTGTTCCGTTGAACCAAACTAAAAAGGTTAGGCTCAATTTCATATGCCTCCATATTGGTTCCGTTGAACCAAATGAATAAAATCATCAGTAGGAGTAGCATACTCCCCAAGTTTCTTTTGAGCCATGGCTCTTTTCTTTTTGGTATTTTAAAGTATGAGAAACAAATAAATAAGTAACTATTTTTTTGGGGGTTTTCAAATAGATAACAAGAAATAAACTACAAACAAAATTTAAAACTAAAAACAAGGTCTTGAGTGAACTCACTAGGATAAAGAAATTTCTTCCCCAGCAACGGTGCTAGAAAAAAAGGATGATACCTTACATCCGGATTACGGATGCAGTATAGTAGCTTTTTCCCTAGTAGACCTAGGTTTAATCGAACCTTTGAAAACAACGCTAAAATGAATGAAAATAAGGACACATCTACAAGACTTTGTTTTTTCATTTTACGTTTGTTTACCGGACCAATCTAGTTTACTTTATATTGTGGGATGATTCAACGGATAGAGATAGGCTAGGGTTGAAGATCCACCTGCAACTGCAAATCATATGGGATAAGAGATAATAATAATCATAGTCATGTGTAATGTTTCAATAGAGATAATCCTTGTGGGCAGCACATCCTAATATACTAAATCCCCTGCAAGAAACAGACTTAGTGATAGCCTTTTGATCCAACAGGTTATACGATGAAGCATCGGGTTACAAACAATTCTCAATTGATAAACATAGATCAAAGCCTTAAGGAGATATGTTACTATTGATCCAAAATGGGTCGCTAAAAGAATACCTTATAGCCCTTTCCGTCACTGAGTTTACTATGAGACTACCGCTAGCCAAGTATCTCACCTCAAGCCTTGATCGATCTCAGGGGTCATGGGTACCTACAAGTCCAAATATTGAGGCAAGAGACAAAGTAAAAAAGATACAAATCTCTTATTCAAACATTACACAATACTCCCATAGATTAGATGCACATAATCACGGTGAGGTCTCTCCCCAACCTGCAGCACATGAGGACTACTCACTAATAACAATAAGATCAAGGATAGAAAAGATTATGCAAAATACTTAGACTAAAATCAAATATTCTTACAATGGTGCCGAATTATAAGGAGATCTCAAGTACAAAGTAATGGCTAATGGAGAGGATGAGGGATGGAAGGGATGAAATATGGCGTGGATCTTCTTTGGTGGTGTTATGATGCAATCGGAGAATGGTGACCCTCTGCACCAGCGGCTGGGGCCTCAAAATATATAGGTGCCTTCACTAGAATTGTAGGGTTTGACGAGATGAAGCCACACCTACCTCGTACGGGCAGGTCGTATGAGAGGACCGCTCCCGTACCAGTGGTCTTTTTGCCGTCTGGCTCCTGGCAATAGCTCCAGGATTGCTTGGTCATCTAAACTTCCTCAAAATCTTCATTTATGACTCTTGATTTCGCATTAAAAGCATGATTTCCTACATAACACAAATCAAAGCAATTTTTTGCATATCTTTGCAATAATTAGTCATTAGTGGCAAATCAAGAGAGATTATTGTCAATTGCTTGATGAAAAACAATGTTTAAACCCGGAGAAAGATGGCAATTTTTGGAGCCATCAATGGCAAAACCCTAGATTGGTTCGGTGTATATGTCTGGTGGAAGGCGCACACGGTTATATAGAGTAGCTCGAAAAATCCCGTACAGGGCACAACATGGGCTGAGGCCACATCGCCCATGAGTTTAGGTCAGTTACAGTAGCTCATGATCCAGGAGCATCCTAAACTGAATAATTGTTGACACGTCTGTCAAAACAACATCAATTTTCCTGAGCAGCAAAAACTATAAGCTCGACTCGAGTATCATTACACAAACCGCGGTGCGCAAGCATTGTGACGAGACAAGCGGGCGAGCGAGGTCATCTAAGGAGGAACGCGCGTGTAACACTTCTCTTCTCACTCACTTACAAAGTGGTGATACACGCGACCTTATAAGGTGGTGTAACTCTCCTCCGACCATTTGGGGATAAACTTTAGCTCCCACTCCTCTTGCACACACATGTGAGCTTCCACCTGTTTGGGCCAAATCACATATGGGCTTCTACACACATGGGTTTTGAGATTTAAGAAAAATCTAAAATATCACATGGGCAAAGTATTTAGCCCATATTTCTAACAACCCCCCACCATATCTCAAATGCCCATTTGAAGATTTTCCAATCCTCGCTACTTGTTTATATACCAGTGTTTCAGCACAGACCATTAAGTTAAACTTCCGCCTAGAGTCTTGAGCTACGTCTATCAGCAACTTGAACAATGGACGAATATTGAATTGCAAGTTGGTGCAAATATATTCAATCAAAATCAGAACCAATACCTGGATGTCAGTAGCCTACCCTGTGGGTTGGAGCATATGCATCATACTTCTTGGTCTCATCATGAGTTTACTAGAGATCACCCAAATATCATAGACTGTAACATTTATAGTCGAGTTAATATAGGTGTGTTCTTTCAAAAATGTGATGTAGGATTGCATCTTTGCTACTTATATCTAACATAAACACATTACAACATTGTTGCCAACCTGCATTAAAGATTATGATAGTTATGCATCTTCACATAGGTTACAAAATAGTCTCCTCGGTCAAACCACTAGCTTGTTCTTCCCAAATCATAATTCACGGGATCTTCGATCATATAGGTTGGGTTACCACTATGGTGTGATATCCATCGGTCTCAACCCCATCTCCCTTGATGCACTTTCTATCACATTTCGTGATAGTCTGTTTGTAAAGGGACCTATCAGGTTTTTGTCTATTTGAATATACGTAATAGTTATTACTCTCGAGTTTCTCAATTTAATGATAGATTTCAAACATCTCTTTACGTGTATTGACGACTTCGTGTTATCCTTGAATTATTCATTTTTGACAATAACAATTTGGTTGTCACAATTCAAAAGGATTGTCGGCACAAGTTTTTCAACCACATGCAAGTCCATCAAGAGCACACATAGCCATTCTAACTCAACATCGGCTGTGTCTAAAGCAGTAAGTTCTGTTTCCATGGTTGTCCTCATAAATATGGTATATCTACGAGACCTCCATGAAACTACGCCACCTCCAAGGGTAAGCACATATCCTCTTGTGGTGTAAAGTTCAGCAACATCAGATATTCAGTTTGAATCACTATATCCTTCAAGCATAGCAGGGTGTCCTGAATAGTAAATCCCATAGCTCATTGTACCACATAGATATCTCTGACCCTTTCAAGTGCATTCCAATGATCAATACTCGGGTTAGAAATAAACCTACTCAACTTTCTCATAGCAAAAGAGATATCTGGTCTTGTAGTTCTTGCTAAGTACGTGAGAGAACCAACAATTTGTGGATATTTCAACTAATCTGTTGGTTCCTTCTTATTCTTTCATAATGTTAAACTGGAATCATAAGGTGTTGGAGAAGTCTTGCCATCACTAAAGCCAAAGAGTCTCAAGACCTTCTCAACATAATGATATTGTGTTAAAGTAATCCCATTCTTGTTTTTAATAAGCTTAATGTTCAGAATCACATCAGACTCTCCCAGATCTTCCATGTCAAAACTCTTTGTTAAGAAATACCTGATTTAATTTATCACTTTCATGTTTGTACCAAAGATCAGAATATCATCCACATAAAAACATAATATAACACTATCACCCCCACTATGACGATAGTACACACACCTATCAGCCTAATTAATAACAAAGCCAATAAAAAGTAGAGTTCTGTCAAACTTCTCATGTCATTGCTTATGTGCTTGTTTTAGGCCATATAAAGATTTTAACAACTTGCACACCTTTGTATCTTCACCCTTTACCACAAACCCATCTAGTTGACCCATATAGATCTCCTCTTCCAACTCTTCATTAAGGAAAGCTGGCTTCACGTTCACTTGATGAACGAGAACACCATAAGAGGTATCCATGGAAAGTAGTACTCGAATGGTGGTTGATACGTCGTAAACGTATCTATAATTTTTTATGTTTCATGCTTGTTTAGTATCCACTTTGATATGTTTTGTCTACACTTTGAGGTATTTTTATACACTTTCTAGAACTAACCTATTCACAAGATGCCATAGTGCCAGTTGCCTGTTTTCTGATGTTTTTGGTTTCAGAAATCTAAAAAATGAATATTCTTGGAATTGGACGGGACAAAAGCCAAAGTTCATATTTTTCCTGAATGATACGGAAAATCGAAGACGAGATGGAGGAGGATACCAGGGTGGCCACACCCTAGGTGGGCGCGGGTCCCACCTTGGCCGCGCCCACAAGGGGTGTGGGCCCCCTGGCCCTCCACCGACCTTGCCTCCTTCGCCTATAAGCAGCCTCCGACCTAGAAACCCTAAGGAATCAACCAAAAAGCCATGAAAAGTTGTACAACACCGACACCACCTAAGGGGAGATTTAGGGGACAGAAGTCTTTGTTCCGGCACCATGACGGGACGATGAAGTACCCCCGGATCCATCTCCATCGATCTCCATCACCATCTCCATCGCTGTTGCTGATTCCCATGATGATGAGGGAGTAGTTCTTCCTCGAGGCTAAGGGCTCTACCGGTATCTATGTGTTCATCTCTCTCTCTATGCATGATCTTGTTGTGGTCATGAGCTTTGTAATCAAGTAGATCTACTATGTTACTCAAGTGCTTCAATAGATCTCTTCTCTCCCCATGTCTGTGAAAGTGACAGCGTGCACGCCATGGTGGCACTTAGGCTAGAGTCTACATAAATACTCATCGTTCTTTAATAGATCTATGCTTTTCCCCACGTGTGTGAAAGTGACAGTGTGCACACCGTGTGTGGCACTTAAGCTAGGTTACATATATATTTATCATGAGTATATTTTGAGTTGGTTGTCTCTATGAAATTGTGGTGTTTGTTGGAACCATCTAGCGCACAAGGTGACAGTGTGGGGTTATCTAGATGGGGAAGGCAACCTTTAAGGAGTGCTTTTGTAGCCCTACCATGGATTAGAGTGTCCAACCGGAGAGTAGTTCAGGGTAGTATCATGAAGAGAAGATATTTATATGAGAGAGTGTTCACTAGTGAAAGTATGATCCCTGGGCCTTATTTCTAAACATTGAAACAACGTTTGCAGCTAGATCTATTGCATGTTTGCTTGCTTACTTCTTGTTGCCTTTAGGCTTTACCTCACCGTCAAGCTATTTTATGGCACTGTTACCGCTTGTATTTCACTATCTCTTCGCCGAACTAGTGCACCTATACACCTGACAAGTGTATTAGGTGTGTTGGGGACACAAGAGACTTCTTGTATCTTGATTACAGGGTTTCTTGAGAGGGATACCTTTGACCACTTCCTCCCTGAGTTCGATAAACCTTGGGTAATCCACTTAAGGGAAACTTGCTATTGTTCTACAAACCTCTTCACTTGGAGGCCCAACAATTGTCTACAATAATAGAAGTGTGTAGACATCAAGCTATTTTCTGGCGCCGTTGCTGGGGAGGTTTTGGGCCTTTTACCTTTCCTCCATGTCAAGCTCCATTGGTGCCGTTGCCGGGGAGGTAAGGTAAAAGGTACTAACATCCTGGTGTGTGAGTGCTCGAAGTTATTTCCTTTAGATTCTGCAATTTTTTCTTTTTGTTTCTTGTTTTCACTAGTTAGGCTTAATGAAAAACAACAAAAAAATTAGAGAGATTTATAGTGTTTATCTTGAGTTAGGACATGAGGTGTTTGAAGAGAAAATTAAAAAACCTATGGAACTTTATTTGCATGCTAATAGCAATACTATTAGTATGAATTCTTTGAACCATTATTGCTAATGCTATGGAGACGTCTAAGCTTGGGTAAGCTAGTTTTTATGAAAATGATCTTTTTAGTTCCCTAGCTTTGGAAGATAGCTATTCTATTGCTTATGATGATACTAAACCTCCAATATATGATGATTACAATGATGATTATGATATTTTCAGTCCACCTACTATTGAGGAGAAAATTAATTGTGATTATAATCTGCCTCCTATATTTGATGATTATGATGATGAGAATAACAATGATAGCTATTTTGTTGAATTTGCTCCCACTACAATTAATAAGAATGACTATGCTTATGTGGATAGTAATAATCATTTATGCATGTGGATCATGATAACAATGTTTTATGTGATAGTTATATTGTTAATTTTATTCATGATGCTACTGAAAGTTATTATGAGAGAGGTAAACATGGTCTTATGCATCTCAACAATATTAAGTTTCCCCTCTTTATGTTGAAAGTCTTGAAGTTGCACTTGTTTTGCTTTCCTATGCTTGTTGCTTTGTGCTTTCATGACTTGTTTCTTTACAATATTCCTATGCATAGGAGGTGGGTTAGACTTAAATGTGTTTTGAATTTGCTTCTTGATGCTCTCTTTTACTTCAATTAATATTTCTTATGTGAGCATCTTCTCAAGCTATCAAGCCTAACTTAAAGGCATTAAAGAAAAGTACTTGTTGGGAGATAACCCAAGAGTTTTCTTGAGTCTTGGAAGTTATTACTTCAATAATGACCTCTCCTTATCCTTTTTATTTTCTTTTTTTGCCAAGAATAATCTCTAATGAGAGGGAATTAAGATTTGGGGAGTTGCTATCCTGAAACAGATTTTTGCGCTCCACCGTAAAAATTCGTGAGGAATATCTGTATGTCGTATTGAGCTAATATTTTCTGAATAAATCCCCTAGTATGTTATCTAACTTTAGTTAGGTCAACACTTTTGGATTTGAGCAACATAAGGTCTTCGAAAAAATCGGTTTGTACCTGCTGGTCTGTTTTGACAGAATTCTGCCATTATTTGCATTTGCTTCTTATTGATTCCTTTTTGGGTTATTTTTGGGAAATTGAGATTTTTTAGGGAATTTATACATTAGATTGTGTTTTTAGTGAAAAAAATTCTGTTCTAAAGCTAAAACTAAAGGTATATTATATTTTGAATACACTAATGTTGCTAATAAAGATTATGTGAAGTTTTGTATGAAGGAAAATTTTCAGGTGTAGATAAAGAATGATGTAATGAGATGAAGAATGGACAAAAGCTCAAGCTTGGGGATGCCAACCCGTGTCATCCCAAGAAATATTCAAGAGTTACAAGCGTCAAATCTTGGGGATGCCCAAGGCGTCCCCTTCTTCATCAATAAAAATCCCAGGTCTTTCTAAACACTTCGTTTTTATTGTTTCATGCACAGTTGTGTTGTTCTTGGAGCGTCTTTGTTTTTGTTTTTAGTTTTCTTTTGGTTTGCTTGCTGCAATAAGTTGGTTGATCACAACACACTCTTTTGGAGAGAGTCACACCCTGTTATTCATTGCCTAGGACACTCTAGTTTTCATTCTTATTGTTCTATGAGTGTTCACTTTTGCTAGCACTGCGTTTATCCTTAGTTTTCTTGTGCTTTCAGCTTATAACTTTTTAGTTCTTATTTGCGGATTTGTGAGACAATCTCACTGATATTTATTGATTATTATCCTTGTGAGTTGTTTCAAATAAGTCGATTGGTGTTGGAAAAGAGTAGAAAGTTTCATGCTTAAGTGGTACAAAAGGGAGCTTGTTTTGACTGTGGATTAGACTTTATCATGTCATGCTAGATGTTTCTTTGACCATATGCTTAGTGATTATTGTTGTAGCATTACTTGTTCCAAACAATTGAGATTGCTTAATGTGCCTTGATAGAATCATGCGTTGTTTTAGCATACAAAAGCATAGTATTGTGGTATTCTCCTTTGATGATTTGTTTGGGTTGACTTGGCACATGCTCACACCATGTTATGACTATGAACTGGTCACCTTAGCCTATTGATCATTTAGTTTTTGACTTTTGGTACAACTTTATGCTTTGATTAGTAATATTTTGTGGCATCCCGCAAAACCACTACTAGAAAATCGCGTTGAATTTGTGCATTGCATCGTCATATTCATACATTGCTTGACTGCATTATTTGAAAAGCCTAGTTTGAATTGTACAAAACCCCTATTATTTTCAAACACAAAACCCCGATCGCATCGGAGTATTTTTTATTTGTCTAAAAACTATTTTTTGCAAAGTGGTTTGTTTGATTAGAACGGGACCAAACAAACACAAATAATAAAAACAGCCCTCCTAAATCCTAGTCTCACCAAACCCTATCCTACCCACCACTCTCAGCTCGCCACCTCACCCTCTCACCCAAAACCTACCCACCCTGCCACCTCACCTATCCCCCTCTTTTTCCCCCTCTCTCCCTCTTTTTCACCTAGCCTTCCCCTAACCCTCTCTCTCTTACTCTCTGGCCCCACGCCACACAACCCTGCAGCCCACTCCCTCACCTCACTCAACCGGCCACCCCCAAACGCACGCACACGCCAGACAAACCCACCAACCGCCCACAGGACCTGCCCGTCCCCCACACAGCCCCACGCCCGTCCACCTTGAGCCGCGCCCAGCCCCCTCCGGCCTCTCCGCGTGGCCCGGGTCCCACCACCCAGCACCCCTGTTCATCTCCTTCCTCGCATGTTCCTCTCTCCCACCCCTTGCCAGCCTCCTTCTCCTCTCCCCAACCCCGCCTCCTCACGCAAGCGCAACCCGCCTCCCGCCCTGGCGTGGCGTCGCCGTCGGCCCTCACGCGTCCTTCCAGCGCCCGCCCGCCCGGCCCGCCTCTGCAAGCTCCGTGGCGCCCGCCTCCACCCTCCGCTCCACCTCGTCGTCGCCTGCGCCCCAAGCGGCCCAGCCGCCGCCTCTCCCGGTCCTTCCCTACGCGCTAGCCTGGCCGTCATGGCGCTCATGGCTCCGTCCTCGAGCCCCCAAGCTCCCGGCCGTCCCGCCTCAAGCCACCGCCCGCGCCTCCTCCGGCAAGCCCAGACGCCACCTGACCCGCGCCCTCGCCCGGATCCCGCCCGCACCTCGCAGGCCCGACCCGCGAGCCCGCCTCGGCCTCCGCACTGTCCCGTGCTGCGCCCCGCGGCGCCGGACCGCTGGCCGTCTAAGCTCTGCCCCACCTCCCAGCGACCCTCCACCCCGAGCCCGACCGGCACCGCGCCCGCACCCGTGGCCCGCCTCTCTGACAGTCGCCCTCGCTGCGGTCTGCACCGTCCCGAGCTGCCGTGGGCCCGCTGCCGTACTCAGGACCACGTCGAACAAGCTCGCCTCGAGAAGCCGCATGAACCACAGGAGCCAAGACCGAACCCGTTCGTCCTCGACCACCAAGCCGGGAACCCCGACAAGACCCCCGTCACGGACTTCAAGTTCCCTTCGGACGCCACGACCGCACCAACGGTAACCCAAGTACTCCGGCGACATCAAGACCGACCCCGGAGCGGAACGTCGAACCCCGGAATCCGAACCTGACGGAACGACAAGTCCCCTTCCCTCGGCACGTCAAGTGCCTCGTCCCGGAACGCCGAGTACTCCGACATGGATCCGCTTGAAGCAAACCCGAAGGCGGTAGATGCAACAAGTACTTCCCCAGATCCGATGCCCGAGGACCCCGGATGCGACATGAACTTCCCCTCGGATGCCAAGACCGTCCCGATACGCGGTACCGACAAGATCTGGCCGACAACAAGATCGGCACCGACAAGTGAAGCCAGAAAACACCAAGCCCTTCTTCCTGGAACGCAAGATCTGCCCCGCTACCGAGAACGAGAGAACCACCCCGGGAATCCGAGAACGCTTCCGCTGGACCCTGACCCTGGACCTTGTCGAACCCCGAACCCCGGAACCCCCAAGATCGTCGAGACCCCTCAATGTGTGAACCCCTTTTCCGAACCCTATTTTAAAACATAATAACAACTTGTTGCATATTAAATTGCCATCCTTGCATGCATATCTGTGGTTTGGGGGCCTTATGCCGATTCACCTAATAACTAAATATGGGGCCATATGCGGGCAAATCTAGCCTTATATTGGCCTCATTTAAACTTGTGTAGCGAACCGGTATCTTATCTTGCCTTGTTAAAACAACACTTAAATTGCGGGGCTTCTAAACAACTTGAACCATTTAATTAATTGCCGGGACCCCGGTTCCGCTTAATCTTGACCTAATTGCACCGCACCTTTGCCATGCCATGCATCATACATGCATCATGCCGATCTTCTGCCGTTGAATTAAATATTGCATCCGGTGTTCATTCTAGTGTTTTGCTTCTTCGCGGATAAGGCCGTTGAGTTGATGTGAGCTTCGCCCCGATCTTCTGTCGAACCTTCGACAATGTTTTCAGGCGAGCATCTCCCCCTTTCTACCTATCTTACTTTTATAGTAATTTACTCCTTCCTGTTGATCTTTTTGCTATCTGTGTTGCGATGCTCTAGTTTTCGTACCCATGAAATCCCTTGCAGCCCTATATAGCCTGGGACACATCCTATTACCTGTTGTTTGGTAGATAGTTGGACTTGCGCGTCGTAGTTGCTTGCTCAAGTGCTGATGTGTGTCGTCAAATGCCACGATTCTTGATGTATTGCCGCATGTTGATGTTGGAGATGATTCTAGTTTTACTTATCGTCACTTTAATTTCTGTTTAACAACTAAAATTGATTTAAGCAGAGGCATCGGTGGGTGATAGAAAATATTTGGTTTCGAGCCACTTGTGTCCCGTAAGACCCCGAGTACTTGATTCCTGTTCCTTGTTTTATTCGCTATCCACATCCGGAGGTATATGGGACCCCCTTAGCGAGCTTGATTCAGTCTTATTTCTTGGGGCCACAAACTAGTTTGAGGTGTTTTTACTATCCTGTACTTATGCCATGCTACTTTCGTATTTAAATTGTGCGAGTCTTGCACTTTGTCTTGTTAGGATCGGGACACGATTCCGCTGCGGTGTCGACAAGCCCAGCCACACTTTCGGGTTCCCGATCGTTCACGGTAGTCCACCCAAACCTTAAGTCCGTCTCGAGACAGTGGCCGTTGCGGGTTCTACTTAAGGGTGGCCCCTGAAATAATTGAATCCTGTGATTGTTCGATCGTGAAAGCCTCGTTGGGTTTTGATTTGGTTTTCCGAGGTTGATCGGCGTGTGTTGCTATTGGTGCACCCGGGGTAAAACTTTCGAAAGCCGTGTCGCGGATATGGACGACTTGGAGCACAGTTTCTTGATCATAGACAAGCATAACTAAAGTTTATTGCTATAAATTTGACTTATAATGACTAGTAATTAGCTTCACTATAATGGAATGGCTAAATAATACTGCCCACAATTGCTTGTTTAAGTTGTCGCTTGCGACCATTGTACTGATTAGTAAATCTTGCAACTACAACGGAATGGCTGAATAAAAGTACCAACAACTGCTTTGGGTTTTTGGGTTATCTCATGATAAATGTATCTGACTAGTAAGTGTTGCCACTATCACGGAATGGTTAACCAAAAGTGCCCACTGCTTACTTTATCAGGACGATTATCTAAATCTGACTAGTAAAGTGCCACCACTATAACTGAATAAGTAAAACTGCCAATCGTGTGAGTTCCTCGGTTGACTTCCTCGTCTGGTCTCGAGGGGGAAACACCGGGATGGGTTTGTTTGGTGTTAGCTTGAGTTGGATCCGAATAGGTCATTCTCACCCTCTCGATAACCGGTGGTATCGAGTCTCTATAGGTTGTTTAGTGCATCTTTGCCGCTTGATCCACCATACCTATGTAGGCGAGGACCGCCGAATTCTAGCCTCGCCGTGTCTTGGCCTCGATCTTGGCGCTCCTTCTTTGTTTTCGCTTTGCCCTTTCGGCACCCTTTTGTTTAAGCAGGTTTTGGGATCGGCGTCGTTAGCGAGGTTACCCTTCCGGCTTGGCTGGCAGGGTTATGGGCGCCATTGGTTATTCTTGAGGCTCTTAGCCCCATTTGCATCTTGTCCGTAGCTGGACGCTATATCGTTCAAGGTGATTTGGATCTTTGTATATTATATCGTATTCTTGACTTTACGAGTCATTTGTTATATATATATACGTTACGTGGGTCCCATCGAGGACTGTTGTGTAATGTTATTACCGTTTCCACCCGCTTGCGAAAGTGCTGGTGGCACCTTTGAATCGTTTCTATGCGGGTTTGGTGAATTTTGCCCAAACTTGCATAGGTCCGATTCGAGGGTGTTACAGTGGTATCGAGCTCGGCGGTTGCGATACCCCACAAGTCCACTGTAGGATAACCTAGCTAACGGCCGAAGTAGAGTGTCAAAACTATTTTGCAAGATCGGTTGGATAGTTCTGATTAGGTCTGATTTTACTCCTTACCCCTCTGCTATTCTTCTCTTACCTCGACGTGTTTTGAATCCGCTCTCTTCTCTCTCTTGAGTCCGTGAATTCTCGTGGTTGCCGGGTTTCGCTTTCTCCCTTTTGTAACGGAGGTGCTACGATCATCAATCGCAACTTGTGCATGTACCCTTCATCCAATCTCTTGTTCTGGAGCTCTTTATCCATATGTGTTCCTTGCCGGATATCAGTGTCGTTGAAAAACACATGAGAAGGACGAGCTTTGGTGAAGTTGGAGTATACCTTGAGCATGTGTTGTTCATGCCAATGGAACCATCGCAAAAACCTAATCAGTGTGTCTTTCATACGATTCCTTGGCATCACCCTTTGTTAGGATACCGCTATGAAGATCTTGGTCTAAATCTCGAGAGTTGAATTGCCCTACCCATGTAAAGAGTTGATAGTTGGTCGGCATGGGGATCACCACCCTACCGACTCTTCTTTTTAGCTCCTGTACATCGAACTGTCATGATGATGAATCCACCTACCCGACTCTTACTATTCGCTCTGTACATCGAACTGGTGGATCAATGTAACTTTTCCCTCTTCTAATGGAAGTTAGCGGTGGCCTTATCGTTTGATACCTCTACCTTCGTCCTTTGTTTCTCCGGAGTGTTCTCCCGACGATCAGGAACAACGACCCTTTGTTGGTGGTGTCGCTGTTTTCAAGATGGAGGATGAACTCTTGTTAGTGGTGTCGCGAGGATCTACACAAAGCGAGAAGACAGAGAACGCCGACCTTCCTTCCGGTATCATGAGGCGGATCTCGAGGGCGAGATCCCTTGTTAGTGGTGTCGAATTGTGGCATCCCGCAAAACCACTACTAGAAAATCGCGTTGAATTTGTGCATTGCATCGTCATATTCATACATTGCTTGACTGCATTATTTGAAAAGCCTAGTTTGAATTGTACAAAACCCCTATTATTTTCAAACACAAAACCCCGATCGCATCGGAGTATTTTTTATTTGTCTAAAAACTATTTTTTGCAAAGTGGTTTGTTTGATTAGAACGGGACCAAACAAACACAAATAATAAAAACAGCCCTCCTAAATCCTAGTCTCACCAAACCCTATCCTACCCACCACTCTCAGCTCGCCACCTCACCCTCTCACCCAAAACCTACCCACCCTGCCACCTCACCTATCCCCCTCTTTTTTCCCCCTCTCTCCCTCTTTTTCACCTAGCCTTCCCCTAACCTCTCTCTCTTACTCTCTGGCCCCACGCCACACAACCCTGCAGCCCACTCCCTCACCTCACTCAACCGGCCACCCCCCAACCGCACGCACACGCGCGTCACGCCAGCAAACCCACCAACCGCCCCTGGGACCCTGCCCCGTCCCCACACACAGCCCCACGCCCCGTCCACGCAGAGCCGCACGCGCCCCAGCCCCCTGTCCAGCCTCTCCCGCGTGGCCCCGGGTCCCACCACCCAGCACCCCCTGTTCATCTCCTTCCTCGCATGTTCCCTCTCCCACCCCGCTTGCCAGCCTCCTTCTCCTCTCCCCAACCCCCGCGTCGCCTCCTCACGCAAGCCGACGCAACCCCGCCGCCCTCTGCCCTCTGGCGCGTGGCAGCGCCGCCGTCGGCCCTCACCGCGTCCTTCCGCGCGCAGCCCGCCCCGCTCCGGCCCGCCTCTGCAAGCTCCGGCGCGGCGCCCCGCCTCCACCCTCCGCGCTCCACCTCGCCGTCCGCCCTGCGCCCCAAGCCGGCCCCAGGCCGCCGCCTCTCCCCCGGTCCTTCCCTACCGCGCTAGCCCTGGCCGGCCGCGGCGCTCCCCGCGGCTCCGTCCTCGAGCCCCCAAGCTCCCGGCCGTCCCGCCTCAAGCCACCGCGCCTCCTCCCGGCAAGCCCTTGAGACGCCACCGACGCGCCCTCCGCTGGATCCCGCCGCACCTCGCCCGACCCGCCGCCCGGCGAGCCCCGCACCTCGGCCTCCGCACTGTCCCGTGCTGCGCCCCGGCCGCGCGCCGGACCGCCTGTCCGTCACCAAGCTCGCCCCACCTCCCAGCGACCCTCCACCCGAGCCCGGCCGGCCCGCGCACCGTGGCCGCCTCTCGGCGATCGCCCCTCGCTGATGCACCGTCCCGAGCTGCCGTGGGCCCATTGCGTACTCGGGACCACGTCGAACAAGCTCGCCTCGAAGCCGCATGAACCACAGGAGCCAAGACCGAACCCGTTCGGTCCTCGACCACCAAGCGGGAACCCGACAAGACCCCGTCCACGGACTTCAAGTTCCTTGGACGCCACGACCGCTAACGGTAACCCAAGTACTCGGCGACATCAAGACCGACCCGAGCGGACGTCGAACCCCGGAATCCGAACCTGACGGAACGACAAGTCCCCTTCCCTCGGCACGTCAAGTGCCTCGTCCCGGAACGCCGAGTACTCCGACATGGATCCGCTTGAAGCAAACCCGAAGGCGGTAGATGCAACAAGTACTTCCCCAGATCCGATGCCCGAGGACCCCGGATGCAACATGAACTTCCCCTCGGATGCCAAGACCGTCCCGATACGCGGTACCGACAAGATCTGGCCGACAACAAGATCGGCACCGACAAGTGAAGCCAGAAAACACCAAGCCCTTCTTCCTGGAACGCAAGATCTGCCCGCTACGAGAACAGAGAACCACCCGGGAATCAGAACGCTTCGCTGGACCACGACCACGGACCCTGTCGAACCCCGAACCTCGGAACCCCAAGACCGTCGAGGCCCCTAATGTGTGACCCCTTTTCCTCGAACCCTATTTTAAAACATAATAACAACTTGTTGCATATTAAATTGCCATCCTTGCATGCATATCTGTGGTTTGGGGGCCTTATGCCGATTCACCTAATAATTAAATATGGGGCCCATATGCGGGCAAATCTAGCCTTATATTGGCCTCATTTAAACTTGTGTAGCGAACCGGTATCTTATCTTGCCTTGTTAAAACAACACTTAAATTGCGGGGCTTCTAAACAACTTGAACCATTTAATTAATTGCCGGGACCCCGGTTCCGCTTAATCTTGAACTAATTGCATCGCACCTTTGCCATGCCATGCATCATGCCGATCTTCTGCCGTTGAATTAAATATTGCATCCGGTGTTCATTCTAGTGTTTTGCTTCTTCGCGGATAAGGCCGTTGAGTTGATGTGAGCTTCGCCCCGATCTTCTGTCGAACCTTCGACAATGTTTTCAGGCGAGCATCTCCCCCTTTCTACCTATCCTACTTTTATAGTAATTTACTCCTTCCTGTTGATCTTTTTGCTATCTGTGTTGCGATGCTCTAGTTTTCGTACCCATGAAATCCCTTGCAGCCCTATATAGCCTGGGACACATCCTATTACCTGTTGTTTGGTAGATAGTTGGACTTGCGCGTCGTAGTTGCTTGCTCAAGTGCTGATGTGTGTCGTCAAATGCCACAGTTGCTGATGTATTGCCGCATGTTGATGTTGGAGATGATTCTAGTTTTACTTATCGTCACTTTAATTTCTGTTTAACAACTAAAATTGATTTAAGCAGAGGCATCGGTGGGTGATAGAAAATATTTGGTTTCCGAACGCCCACTTGTGTCCCGTAAGACCCCGAGTACTTGATTCCTGTTCCTTGTTTTATCGCGCTATCCACATCCGGGAGGTATATGGGACCCCCCTGAGCCAGAGCTTGATTCAGTCTTATTTCTTGGGGCCACAAACTAGTTTGAGGTGTTTTTACTATCCTGTACTTATGCCATGCTACTTTCTGTATTTAAATTGTGCGAAATCTTGCATCTTGTTAGGATCGGGACACGATTCCACGGTGTCGACAAGCCCAGCCACACTTTCGGTTCCCGATCGTTCCACCGTCCACCCAAACCTTAAGTCCGTCTCGAGACAGTGGCCGTTGCGGGTTCTACTTAAGGGTGGCCCTGAAATAATTCTGAATCCTGTGATTGTTCAAATGAAAGCCTCGTTGGGTTTTGATTTGGTTTTCGAGGTTGATCGAGCGTGTGTTGCTATTGGTGCACCCGGCCGGTAAAACTTTCGAAAGCCGTGTCATGGATATGGACGACTTGGAGCACAGTTTCTTGATCATAGACAAGCATAACTAAAGTTTATTGCTATAAATTTGACTTATAATGACTAGTAATTAGCTTCACTATAATGGAATGGCTAAATAATACTGCCCACAATTGCTTGTTTAAGTTGTCGCTTGCGACCATTGTACCTGATTAGTAAATCTTGCAACTACAACGGAATGGCTGAATAAAAGTACCAACAACTGCTGGGTTTTTGGGTTATCTCATGATAAATGTATCTGACTAGTAAGTGTTGCCACTATCACGGAATGGTTAACCAAAAGTGCCCACTGCTTACTTTATCAGGACGATTATCTAAATCTGACTAGTAAAGTGCCACCACTATAACTGAATAAGTAAAACTGCCAATCATGTGAGTTCCTCGGTTGACTTCCTCGTCTGGTCTCGAGGGGGAAACACCAGGATGGGTTTGTTTGGTGTTAGCTTCAGGTTGGATCCGAATAGGTCATTCTCACCCCTCTCTGATAACCGCCGGTGGTATCGAGTCTCTATAGGTTGTTTAGTGCATCTTTGCCGCTTGATCCACCATACCTATGTAGGCGAGGACCGCGAATTCTAGCCTCGCCGTGTCTTGGCCTCGATCGACGCTCCTTCTTTGTTTTCGCTTTGCCCTTTGTCGGCACCCTTTTGTTTAAGCAGGTTTTGGGATCGGCGTCGTTAGCGAGGTTACCCTTCCGGCCTTGGCAGGGTTATGGGCGCCATTGGTTATTCTTGAGGGCTCTTAGCCCCATTTGCATCTTGTCCGTAGTGGACGCTATATCGTTTCAAGGTGATTTGGATCTTTGTATATTATATCGTATTCTTGACTTTCAGTCATTTGTTATATATATCTCGCTGGGTCCCATCGAGGACTGTTGTGTAATGTTATTACTTCGTTTTCCACCCGCACGAAAGTGCCTGGTGGGCACCTTTGAATCGTTTCTATGCGGGTTTGGTGAATTTTGCCCAAACTTGCATAGGTCCGATTCTGAGGGTGTTACATATTTTGTCGCTATGCATGATTATGGCCATTATTGCTCTCTTAGGTGGTCGCTCCCAGTCTTTTGCTAGCCTCCGCTTGTATTGAGTAAGCTCTACTCATGCATCCAACTCCCAAGAAACCAAGTTATTCCAAAGTGTCCACTATAAATTCCTATGCATGGTGTGTTACACAATTCCACGTATATTATTGTTTTCATCTATCTTCCAATTAAAAAGTCTTTTTTTATGTGAAAACTTAGTGATTAAAGCTCTCACAAACTTGATGGCACACTTTATTTTTTTACTAACTTGAACCATTGTGTCATCTATGTTGTATATGCTTGCACTTATACATTGGAATTAGTAGAACTGTGTTGTCACGGGGAACGCTTTCAACATTGCACTTTTACTTTGTACACAGTTGATATCATGCTCTTTTGTCTATGGATGTCGTTGGTATGAAATGAAAGGGGAGCTTGTAAGTCCATGGAGTTATGTATGTGTGTTAGAGAAACATCTGGGCCGCTAGCCTAAGCCATGCCTAATCATGATGGAAACTTGCAGCATCACCATAATGACATCTATGAAGCTTTCTTCTTATAAAAAAGAGACATATTGATAAAAGAGGAAAGAGAGAAAAAAGCACCATATTCCCATGGTAAATAAGAAGATTGCTGAGATGCTCATTGTCTGCTTGCCTTGTTATTTTGGTTATGGGATAGCTCCTGTACCATGTGCAAGGGGTACCCCGTTGGGGGTTCTCTATGATACACATGTACTTACTATTACAGGTGACTAAAGTTGAGTAGCATGAGGAACGGCCCTCGTATTCATGGGACATGAGATTGCCAACTTATAATTTGTCAAGTATATACTCCATAGTTTGTTCACTTTAACCTTAATCACTTCAAGATGCTTATGATCGAGGCAATGAGAGCTGAAAGCTAACAAGTACCATAATTTTTGGAAGCTCTTTGTGAAACTTGAAATCCATGCTTCCCTTTGAAGGGCCTTTCTTCCACTTTTATATTGAGTCTCCACCTTCTATCTTTAGGCACCAGTTAAGAGAGCATAGTTGTCATTCTTAGTTCTATGTGCATTGTCCCAAAAGTTGTTGATTGATTCATAAGGTTGCTATTGCTTGTTCTTGAACTATTTGTATCTAGTCACCCTTATGAACTTTGAAGGTGTCCTATGCATTTATGATTTTCTATACCATGAGGGACAAGCTGAATGCCACTATGCGATGTTTTCTATATATGAAACAAACAAACGTTTTTCAATGCATTGTTATTCATGAATCTTTGTTTGTAACCTTTCATGTTGCATGAATAGTTACTTTGTCTTATAGTTAAGCTTGGGGATGCTTGATACGTCGTAAACGTATCTATAATTTTTGATGTTCCATGCTTGTTTAGTATCCACTTTGCTATGTTTTGTCTACACTTTGAGGTATTTTTATACACTTTCTGGAACTAACCTATTGACAAAATGCCACAGTGTCAGTTGCATGTTTTCTGCTGTTTTTGGTTTCAGAAAGCTAAAAAATGAATATTCTCGGAATTGGACAGGACAAAAGCCAAAGTTCATATTTTTTCCTAAACGATACGGAAAATCAAAGACGAGACGGAGGAGGACACCAGGGTGGCCACACCCTAGGTGGGCACGGGTCACACCCTGGCCGTGCCCACAGGGGGTGTGGGCCCCCTGGCCCTCCACCGACCTTGCATCCTTCGCCTATAAGAAGCCTCCGACCTAGAAACCCTAAGGAATCGACCAAAAAGCAACAAAAAGTTCTGCAGCACTGCCTCCACCAAAGCGGAGATTCGGGGGGACATAAGTCTCTGTTTCGGCACCCTGCCGGGACGGGGAAGTGCCCCCGAAGCCATCTCCATCGATCTCCATCTCCATCGTTGTTGCTGATTCCCATGACGAGGAGGGAGTAGTTCTTCCTCGAGGCTAAGGGCTCTACCGGTATCTATGTGTTCATCTCTCTCTCTATGCATGATCTTGTTGTGGTCATGAGCTTTGTAATCAAGTAGATCTACTATGTTACTCAAGTGCTTCAATAGATCTCTGCTCTCCCCATGTCTGTGAAAGTGACAGCGTGCATGCCATGGTGGCACTTAGGCTAGAGTCTACATAAATACTCATCGTTCTTTAATAGATCTATGCTTTTCCCCACGTGTGTGAAGGTGACAGTGTGCACACCGTGCGTGGCACTTAAGCTAGGTTACATATATATTTATCATGAGTATATTTTGAGTTGGTTGTCTCTATGAAATTGTGGTGTTTGTTGGAACCATATAGCGCTCAAGGTGACAGTGTGGGGTTATCTAGATGGGGAAGGCAACCTTTAAGGAGTGCGTTTGTAGCCCTACCGTGGATTAGAGTGTCCAACCGGAGAGTAGTTCAGGATAGTATCGTGAAGATAAGATATTTATATGAGAGAGTTTTCACTAGTGAAAGTATGATCCCTGGCCTTGTTTCTAAACATTGAAACACCATTTGCATCTAAATCTGTTGCATGTTTGCTTGCTTCCTTTTTGTTGACTTTAGTCTTTACCTCACTGTCAAGCTATTTTCTGGCACCGCTACCGCTTGTATTTCACTATCTCTTCGCCAAACTAGTGCACCTATACACCTAACAAGTGTATTAGGTGTATTGGGGACACAAGAGACTTCTTGTATCTTGATTGCAGGGTTGCTTGAGAGGGATACCTTTGACCACTTCCTTCCTAAGTTTGATAAACCTTGGGTAATCCACTTAAGGTAAACTTGCTGCTGTTCTACAAACCTCTACACCTGGAGTCCCAACAACTGTCTACAAGAATATAAGTGTGTATACATCAGTGGTGAGTATAGGTATAGGTGAATAGGTGTCAAAATAATCTTCCCCTTCTTTCTGTGTGTATCCCTTTGCTACAAGTCGTGCCTTGTACTTCACAATAGTACCATTAGGGCCGTAACTTCTCCTTAAACACCCACTTACAGCCCACAGGTTTACAACCACAGGGTCATTCTGATAATTCCCTAGTTCCATTAGAAAGAATCGAGTCCATCTCATTTTGGCCAACTTCTTTCTAATGATCTGCATTTGGAGATGCATACGTCTCAGCAATGGATCTGGAAGTATCGTCCATAAGGCACACGATGAAATCATTACCAAAGGATCTTGCAATCCTCTGTCTTTTACTCCTCGCGGGAGGTTCATTGTCATCCTTGTCAAGAACTTCGTCATGTGGTTGTTCAGAATTATCAAAAGATGCACTAGATTTAGGAAGTATTTTAGAATAAATTCTACCAATTCAATGCATATCTTTCATAGGAAAAATATTTTGAAGGAGCATTGCATCATGAGATTCCATTATAGTATCAACATGCATATCAGGTACCTCGGATTTCACCACTAGAAATCTATAGCCTACACTTTGTGGAGCATATCCTAAAAAGAGACAATAAACTGTCTTAGGTCCGAGCTTGCGTAAGTACAAAAGTGATGGTTTTCTCCTAGCCCACTCCTCATAAGAGGTATTTTCTTTATTCTTGTTAGGAAACTCTATTCAGGACATGACATGAAATCAACAAAGACTCCCCCACCATGCCTTTGATAAGCCAGCAATGTCTAGCATGGAATTCACCAAGTCAGTCAGTGTGTGTTTTTTTTCTCTCGGCATACTTGTTTGATTGGAGCGAGTAGGGAGGCATCCTCTCATGAATAACATCGTGTTCCTCACATAATTCATGAAATATTTTGGGAAAATACTCACCACCATTATCCGACCTAAGATGCTTGATCTTTCTCTCTAGTTGCTTTTCAACTTCAACCTTATAAGTAAGTGGTCTAAAGCCTCATCTTCAGTTTGCAACAAGTAAACATAGTAGTGTTGGGGATATACTTTCCGGGTATACCCATAGGACTCGCTGACCAGGGTGTCCCACCAACGGGTTAGAGCTTTGCTTCACGGACGGCCCAGACAGAGAAAGAGGAGGAGCCAGTTCCGGCTACGACAAGGCCCAGAAGAGTTACCCACTTAGGCCGGTAGTATTACTTGTAGTCCATGCTGTATCTAGTTACCGACTCTATAACATATCTCGATAGGTCTCTCCTGTAACCCTAGGCCCCGGTGACTATATAAACCGGCCCTATGGGAGCCTTTAGGGCATAACGCAACACAACCAATCAATTGTAACACCACAATCAACTCGCACATGCGAACCTCTCTTGTAATCCATTGTAACATCCGGATTATGTTGATATATTACTGGGTTGCTAGCAGGAGTAGGATCCAATCACCGCAGTCGGATCTGAACCTAGGTAAACTTGTGCTCACCGCTCCTGGAACATCCGACATCTCATACCCCATCTTTCCAACACCACTAGGACCCCATATGGCATACTTGTCGACAATCCGACGACAGTTGGCGCCCACCGTGGGGCAGGTGACCTTTGGAGCTTCGTTCTAGGCGGAATCTGCGCATGAAGGAATCGGTGAAACTATCGCAATGGGTCGCGTGGTCTACGACAGTGATGTCCCTCTCGTCCTTCTCGACGAAACCTGGATTCCGGCTTCGAAACCTGTGATGACCTACACAATCATGTCCATCAGTGAGATCAATATTTATCTTGGTTTCGCTGATCCCACCCAACCCACCCTTGAGGTGATGACCATGGCGGAAGAAAAATCTGGATCTACTTTGTTCGCAGAGGTGGAAGAGTTCAAGATCTCGGAGAAAATCTCAGTCGGATTGCTCCACCATCTTACTGGACTCGCACAACAGTTTTGCAAAGGGAAAAATATCAGTCGGACAGTACAAGTTTGACTATGACAATAGCTAATTGACAAAAAAGAAGCCGGAAGAAATTACCTTCTACTTCATTCTTCTCAACTTACAACTTCGAATTCTCAAGGCGCAAGGCTTTGATATCCTTGCGCTTATTACAAGTGTTCTTGAGCAATTCCTGGTTGGAAGATCCAATTTTCTGTAAGTTTAGAAGACGGAATACCGTCAGACATCTACTAAGACTCGGGCTGGAAATTCAACTAAGTAAAAGTATAGCACGAGCCTTGGGGGCTACACTACATCGTTCTTTTGCAACCTAAAAGCATCAACTCGGATCCAACGATGTTTATCCGGCTTTATGCTTGGGGGCTAGAGGATATGATAATAAATGCAAATAAGAATCAGAAACTTACAATGTGTTCTAGATGCAACTTTTCAAATCCGAGCTTCGTGCTGTGAAACACCTTCTCGACAAGGGAGAGGGAAGGAACATCTGTCGCTGGGAGTTCGCCAGACTCTATCTTATCAGCCCGGACCAAAATTTGGTCGAGGAAGCTAACTAGCTTGACGTCCTCCTGCTCCTGGCTCGCTGCCTCTGCAGTTAAGGTTTGCTTCTCAAGGCTGGACTGAGCTAGCCTGAGGATCTCTTCCTTCTTTTTCCTCTTCAGGCCAGAGACAGCAGAGCCAGCCACTTTATCCAATGTTCCTGTAGATATTACCATGGGTTCATTCTTGTTAGTTGCCTGATCACCAATGGTGATTAGGGCTTGCGAGATCTTGCCAGCATCAGGAGAGGAAGAAGCTTCCTGTATTGATGGAGTACTAAATGGAGTTGGTGGCGGCATAGCAGGGGAAATAACAAGCTTTTGCTGATGCATCTGCTTGCTCGGTTTGATGTCCGGCTTGGTCTTACTCTTCAAAACTGATTTAGCTCTAGAACACGAAAATCCAAATATCAGGTGTGCTCTGGAGAGAAAGAAAGGTACAAAGTACTGCAAACAAAAGACATGGTTCTTACTTTTTAACTACTGGCAGCACTTGGCTACCAGCAGTAATAACAACTTCTTTCGCCTTGCGCTTCTTGGAGGCGGGGGCGGCAACTTCTTGCACCTCATCATCCTCCGTCGCCTTCGGATCGTCTGAGAGATAGCCCTCTAGTGGATCTATCTCAGACTCGGAGAGTTTCTCGGGCTAATAAAATTGAAAAGCATCGATGAAAATAGAGTCGGAGAAAGAACAGAAAAGAACGACGAAATGCAAAAGCAGAGTCAAAATATTTATCGGAGTTAGAGGACGGTTGGATGTAAACATCTTCATGGAGACTTCTGGAACTTTTCGTTCCACTCTTTCCTTGATCAAATATTGCATAAGGGTCTTGTAGACCTTCGCCGGAATCCGGCTCGAACTGACCCGCATCTTGTCCTTCTTTTTGCTGGTGATCTAGTACATGAGGCTATCCCCATGGTGCTGGAGAGGCTGAATCCGGCGCTCCAACTAGTAGTGGATCAAGTCGGATCCACGAAGGCCCTCATGCTTCATCGGAAATTCAATCCGCCTTTTGGCGAGGTTCAAGGTATCCGACAGCTCCGGCGCCTCCGCGTCCCATGACCTTTGGTGGGGAGCGGCACCGTCGGTGAACGCCGGAAGACCTTCCGCCTTTCTAGGATCCAAAATATACTTATGATAAAAGAAGGTTCTGGCCCAGCGTTTGACGGATTATCTAGCGTTAATCCTAGGATAGACTCGGTTTCTCCTAAGGATTAAGCTAAGGGTGTCGGTGGTGTAAGGCACACTGGCGCTGATAGAATTCTTCTGAGTACCATAGTAGTACCGGAAAAGGGTTAGACTTGGCCTAATGCCAAGAAACCCCTCGCACAGAGCTGCATGAGTGCTAAGCTCGAGCATAGAGTTGGGAGGGAGATTATGGAGTTTCACACTGTAGTAGTTGAGGACCTCGATGAGGAAGTCCAACGGTGGCAAGCTGAGTCCACGGTCGATGTGTGTGCCGAACAGCACCCTCTCGCTGTCACGCGGGGCGGTAACGGCGTGCCCTAAGGCGCTCCGTCATGCGCAACCGATGATGAATCCTTCGTCCTCCATGACCTGGAGATTGGCATCATCCATGACGCTGGGAACCCAGAGGCCCCGCATCTTCTTATCGTCTGCCGCCGACGAACCCGCTGTCGCTCCTAAGGTCGAGGCTGACTCCATTGATCTTGGAGGAAAAAGACTAGTGGGGGAGAGAAATTTTTTGAGACGTGTAGATGAGAATGGCTGCGGAGTGCTCGAGAAGTACGAGGAGGCAATGAAAGAATCCGTGGTGAGATAGATTAATTACCTCTCTTTTATTTACCTCTGCGCCAAGATTCATGCGTTAATATGCGCAATTAGCGCCACGCATAGGAGAGATGGAGGTATTCCGCCCCCTTGATTTTCGTGTAAGCATTGAAACAGAGTTCTGTTCTGTAAGGAACGGACCCACCAACGGTCGTGTTTATAGGACTCCTGTTAGTGACAGGACCTGGTCTGAAAAGTTGTCAATCCGCACGCCGCTGAAAAATTCGGCTCATGTTTCAAACTAAGCAAGGGAAAGACTAAAGTCAGAATAAAACATATCCGACTCAACTGACTCGGTATCCTACATTACAGAAAGAAGTTTTCGGGAACCCTTCAAGATTCTCAAGACGAAGAAACCGCCAAGCTAGACGGTTTATCTGACTTTGGATCTTGGAGACTTCTAGGGGATGCTGTTGGGGATATACTTTCCGGGTATACCCACAAGACTCGCTGACCAGGGTGGTGCACCAACGGGTTAGAGCTTTACTTCACGGGCGGCCCAGTCAGAGAAAGAGGAGGAGCCAGTTTCGGCTATGGCAAGGCCTAGAAGAGTTACCTACTTAGGCATGTAGTATTACTTGTAGTCCATGTTGTATCTAGTTACCAACTCTGTAACGTATCCAGATAGGTATCTCCTGTAACCCTAGGCCCCGGTGACTATATAAACCGGCCATATGGGAGACTTTAGGGCATAACGCAACACAACCAATCAATCGTAACACCACAATCAACTCGCACAGGCAAAACTCTCTTGTAATCCATTGTAACATCTGGCTTACGCCGATATATTACTGGGTTGCTAGCAAGAGTAGGATCCGATCACCGCAGTCGGATCTGAACCTAGGTAAACCTGTGCTCACTGCTCGTAGAACATCCGACGTCTCACACCCTATCTTTCCAACGCCACTAGGACCCCCTATGGCGTACTTGTCGACAATTTGACGACAAGTAGAATTTAGTAGAATCATCTATCAACGTCATGAAATATCTCAAGTGCGTAAGTACGAAAGTGATGGTTTTCTCCCAGCCCACTTCATCCTCGTAAGAGGTCTTTTCTTTATTCTTGTTAGGAATTCTATTCAGGACATGACATGAAGTCAACAAAGACTCCCCCCACCATGCCTTTGATAAACCAACAGTGTCTAGCATGAAATTCACCAAGTCAGTCAGCGTGCGGTTTTTCTCTCGACAAACCTGTTTGATTGGGGCGAGTAGGGAGGCATCCTCTCATGAATAACATTGTGTTCCCCACATAATTCGTCAAATATTTTGGGAAAATACTCACCACCATGATCCGACCTAAGACGCTTGATCTTTCTCTCTAGTTGATTTTCAACTTCAACCTTATAAGTAAGTGGTCTAAAGCCTAATCTTCAGTTTGCAACAAGTAAACATAGTAGAATTTAGTAGAATCATATATCAAAGTAATGAAATATCTTTTTCCACCTTTTGTCAACACACTATTCATCTCGCATATATCAAAATGTATGAGTTCTAGAGGTGCCAAGTTTCTCTCCTCGACTGGCTTGTGAGGCTTTCGAGGTTGCTTTGATTGCACACAACTATGGCACTTAGAACCTTTGGCAATAGTGAAATTCAGAATTAAACTCATACTGGACATCCGAGACACCAAACCAAAATTAATGTGACATAAACAAGAATGCCAAACACTTGTATCATCATTAACACCGCCACAATTATGATTCACAGATTTATTACAAAACTCTAAAAGAGAGAAACGTAACAAGCATCCAAAATCATAACCTTTACCAATAAATTGTCCACGTTTCCAAACAACAATTTCATTAGACTCTAAGACAATATTAAACCCATCTCTACATAGAAGGCAGCCGCTAACGAGATTATTTTTCATAGTAGGGACATGCTGCATGATCTTTTCAGAAGTGAACTTCAGATCCACCGTGCAACACCACGAACAGAAGCATGTGATCCATTCCCCATTAGCATAGAGATGTCAGCACACACATGAATATTAGCACTTGTATCAATCCACCAACATGGTGATTGAAACACCGAAAGAATAGTAAATGAATTACCATACCCATTAGTTGTAACGCCCCGAATCGGGTCTATGTGGATCTTAGCATTTCCCGCCAAAACCAGCATAGAAGCGATTCAAAGACGCCCACCAGACACTTTTGTGTAGGTGGGATTTGATTACAAGTAGTTACATCACAGTAGTTTACAACAGAGTCCACAAGAACTTATATATACAACAACAACTCAACGAGTCAAGGATACAAAAGGTACAATACGAAGATACAACTAAAGAAGAAAGCAAGATAGTATCCGAGTACGGACAAGATCCAAATGGGACTAAGAGTCCTGAAGAATAACCATGGAAGGAGTAAAATTCACATGGATCCACCGCTTCAATGTAACAAGAGCGAATGATAATAGTAGTGGTATGGTCATGACTCCATCCCACACTGCAAGCATTACTCTGTACATGAATAGGGGAATCGTGCAACCAGACTCTCGAAATTCAGACTAAAGATCTTGATAATCGGTATTAACAAAAGATTCAGGTAGATGATGTCATCGTGGAAAGTTGCAGGACACCGGGAAACATTTGAAAAGAGATCAAGTAGAATGAAATCCAGATGTAGATCCAACGTTACAAGAGGGGAAAGCTGAACCCTAAAGGTACGACGGAAGACCCAACCACGAGAATCCTAGACTTGAAGAAGGTAATAGACCAGATTAAAATACGCGAAGATAAGAGGAGAAATAATAGATATAAAGAGTAAAGTCAGAGCTACTCAGATCTATCCAATGCATTTGTAGCAAAATAGTTTTGACATTAGACATTGGCCGTTGGCAAGGTTATCCTACAGGTTGGACCAGTGGCGTATCATAAACTTTGCTCTAATACCACTTGTAACGCCCCGAATCGGGTCTATGCAGATCTTAGCATTTCCCGCCAAAACCAGCATAGAAGCGATTCAAAGACGCCCACCAGACACTTTCGTGTGGGTGGGATTTGATTACAAGTAGTTACATCACAGTAGTTTACAACAGAGTCGACAAGAACTTATATATACAACAACAACGATTCAATGAGTCAAGGATACAAAAGGTACAATACGAAGATACAAATAAATAAGAAAGCAAGATAGTATCTGAGTACGGACAAGATCCAAATGGGACTAAGAGTCCTGAAGAATAACCAAGCGGTGTCCAACCCTGCCCAGGCCAAGCCGGAAGGTAACCTTGCTAATGTCGTCAAACACATACCTGTCAAATCCAAAGGGTGCCGGCGAAGGGCAAAGGAAAACAGAAAGAGAGCAGTCAGTACTGAGGCCAGTACACGGCGAGACTAGAATTCGGCGGTCCTCGCCTACATAGGTATGGTAGGCTCAGCGGCAGAAAAGCTTGCACTATCTAACTTATAGAGACACGCTACAACTTAGGCTATTAGAGCGAGATAAGAGAGCACTACACGATGACTATATATAACACCAAACATAACCCATCCGAAGATTTCCCCCTCGAAGACCAGTCGAGGAAGTTCCCTTGCGGAACACACACAGTGGCAATTTTAGTTAAGTAGGTGTTTAGTTGATAAGGCTAATTACTAGTCATATTATTAAAGAGGCAAATCATTAGTGGCGTTGTCTATGATCATGACAATGTACTCCTGAGGTGTACATAACCGTGGACACACGGCTTCTCGAAAAGATTTACCCTGCAGGGGTGCACTGCTATACCCAAACGCATGCTCACCCTTCAGACAACGTATCACGCGTGCCTTCCAAATCTCACAACAAGAATTGTCCCATAACTACGCACATATCCAGAGGCATCACCTACTATGTTTTACCCACACAAGAGATACAGCTGATTCTCTAGGTGGCACAGTGTTTGAGTCTACGGTCGGCCGATGATCGAAAGATAACTTGTAGAGCTCCATCCCACCTCCGACACGATATCCCGATTTTATGCAATGCAAGCCATGGCAGTCCACCAAAACATCAAGTCCAAAGACATATCAACTCACCCATGTCCGAGGACATATTATGCGTATGCACCAAATGGAAAACCAATTTTGTAACCCTCTGGATATACGAATAGCGCCGGTAGTTGAGGGGGGATCCTAGAGGCCCCCACGTTTGGTTAGCGTGATCAACTCAGAACTGGTACCGTAGAACGAACGGGTCCTAGGTCGTCTCAAGCAGTTCCCAAAGGTGGTCCCTGCCGGGGCCTTATTATTAGGTGAAACCATAACCAACAACATCAGATTAATTATCTTATCACCAACCATATCCGAGTATCATGTTCCACCTGTATGAGCGCGATACTAAGCATGCCTACGACTCGCAAGGACAAACCTAGCTAGTCAAACAAGGCAATAGGATAACCAAGGCAATATAGTGGAGCAGGTAAATAAAGGGACGGTACTAAAGCATCGACAATAAGGATAGGAATAGATAAATTGGAGGAAGTAAAGACTGTAAATGCAAAATAGGTAGAATAGGGAGAATGCTCGCCTGTGAGACAAATTCGAGAAACCGAAGGTCGTATCTCGCATCAACTCGTCGTCCTAATCGGTGAAGAAGTAAATCACTAGAAAGAAACACCGGATGCACAATTTAATACTAGGGCGGAAGATCCGGCATGTTATGATATGATGCATGGCATGGCAATATGCGGCCTAATTTAGCAATATTAAGCGGAAACGAGATCCCGACATTTGAATATTATTGTTCGAGTTATTTATCTACCCCGCAATTTAAATGTTGACTTAACAAGATAAACCATGGCTTCGGTTCGCTACACAAATTTAAATGGAGTCGGGATAATATAAATATAACCCGCATATGGTCTCCATATTTAATTATGCGATGAATCGACATAACTCCCCCAAACCACCAAATATGTATTCAACCATGAACAATTTATATGCATCAGATGTATATATTATAAAATATGGGTCTTGGGAAAGGGGTTGCACATCAAGGGGTTCGGCGAACTTGGTTCTGAGGGTTTGGTTCGGTCTTCGGAGCCTTCGGATCGGGGTTCTCTGTATCGGGCTTTGGATCCGTGTGGGCGATCTTGGCGTTCGAGAATCTTCGGGCCTCTATCAGCGGGTTCCGGGAGGAAGAGCTTGGCAAGGCGAGGTGGAACTTGGTGATGAATAGGTTTACGGACACCGGCTCGACGCCACATTGGAAACATCGACCAAGAACACCGGGCACCAGCGAGCAACAACAAACATCTGTAATTTTATGGAAGGTGTTACCGATGGCTTGGTGAGGAAAACATCACATCAAAATTGTGCACTTGAGAGAGCTCTAACATGACAACATCTAACGGCCACGGAAGATGCGTAAATCGGAACAAACGAAGGGCACACACGCGATGGGCGACATGAGCGAGGGACGCTGTCTCGGACGGGCTGAGCTATAGGGGCATGGGCGAGGTCGCTGGCCGGCGGTTGTCGTGGAGGTCGGCGTAGGGAGGTGAGTTTGACGACAAATGCGAGACGGCGGGCAGAGCGACGGATGCCATGCTTGTACGACGCGCAGAGGCCGACAAGGACCGGGCGGGGTGCACGCAGGGGCGGCACCACGGCAGCGGGGCTCGAGGGACACGCAGTGGCGGCGGGGAGGAGAGCCCAATGACGGTGGTCAGAGACGAGGCCGACGCGGTGTGCGAACGGTGGGGCGCCGGCCGGGGCAGGTTCAAGGAGGAGGCAGAGGCGGGCGTGATCGTGGGGAGGCGGTGGACCTCGACGGTGGCGGGGCCGATGCACGGCGGCGAGGGGACGAGTTGAGCTCCGCGTCGGGGCCTGCTCGGGGAAGCGGTAAAGAGGAGAGGGAGGCTGACGGAGGGGCGCCGGCATGAGAGGAGGAAGGCGGCGGCCGCAGGAGGAAGGGGCCGTGCGAAGAGGGCGAGGGAATCGCTACAAGAGGCGGCGGCGTCGGGGATTGATTGGCGAGGAGGAGGCGCGTCAGGGAGAGATCGGATTGGGGTCACGTCGCGTGCAGGATCCGATCCAGTGCGTGTGTTAGCGTGGATCGTGTGGCTGTGTGAGTGTGTCCTGGGTGCGTGCATGAGAACGTGTTGGTTGCAGCATTATGGTTCGATCGATGTGTGTGCGTGCTGGTTCTGTGCGTGTGTGGTGTGTGGCCAACTAGGGTGTGCGGCGGCGGTAGGTGCGGTGTGTGTGGCTTGTGTTAGGATTAGGGTTTGGGGAGAAAATGGGAATAGATTATACATCAAAGTAGATTAGATGGGTCTAGTTTTGGGCCAAAATTGTAGACGGGCTTTTAGCCTAATTTTTATTTATAAAACAAGAAAAGCTTTTGCTACGGGAAATATTATTTATTTTAGTTTTAAAATAAGAACGAGAGACGGGTTTAATAAAACCACATGGATATTTGGTAAAATAAAATATGTTTTGATAAAATAATTTTACGGATAAAATATGCATGATGATGCACAAAATAAAATAACAATCAGTTTCTATTTTTTAACATATTTTGGGCGTTACATTAGTGTTGCTAGAGGTCGCAACATTGGCATTCTTTCCACTTTTCCCTCTGTGATCTGCACGTTCTAGGCGGTTCTTGAAAAAGTGGTCGAGCTCTCCACAAGTATAGCAACCTAGCTTAGCCTTGTTCAGCTTGTTCTTCTTCTTGAAGGCTTGTTGAATAAGGGATTGTTGTTCCCTTTGTTCTTGCGAACTTTTTCTTCTTCACCATATTGGCATTACACTAACGCTCGCCTCCTTTCTCAGCAGCGTCCTTAGCCTGATACTTCTCCTCAACATGAAGAGACGCTATCAGGTTTTAAACTAATATCTCATGTTTCTTGTGTTTGAGAGTTGTGGCAAAGTTCCTCCTTGTAGAAGGAAACTTTGCTAGAATTCACCTAGCCACAAACTTGTCGGGTGAGACACACTTAAGGAGTTCGAGCTCCTTGCTATAGCACTGTATCTCATGAGATTGTCCGACTATAGAACGGTTCTTAACCATCATGTAATCATGAAAGCTCTCCATGATATATAGCTCACTTCCAGCATATGTTACACCGAACTAGCATTCAATGCCTCCTAGAGCTCTTTTCCATCTTTAATGTGCATGTACACATCAAACAATTTGTTGTCAAGAACACTCAGAACGCATCCCACAAAAGCAAGATTGGTTTCCTTAAACTTGTTCTGAACCTCGTCAGATATAGTTCCATTAGGTAAGCCCTCACCGACCTCGAATATTTTCAGAGCTTGCAGCCACATCGTGGTCTTATACTTCCACCTCTTAAAATGAACACTGGCAAACTTATCTGGCTTCATTGAATTGGCCAAGTGTCCCATGTTTAACTCGGAAAATTGCATATAATAAGATTTTTAGATTATTGGAATATTAGGCATATTTTTCACAATTAATTTTTGAATATAAATCATAACTACACCAGCTATGATCATGTGAAACTCTAACATACTATATGTATTAATCAACACGAACAATAGAAATGCATTCAAAATAACAACCATAGTATACCAATAGATCAGATCATGGTATACGTGCTGATCGGTTGCCGATGAAGTCGCCGTTGCTGCAGTGGCGACATCGCCTTCTCGAAGGATATGATGTTGAATACGAGTCGCCCATGGACCTAGAGATCTCTTAGGAAGACATGCGGTGGTGACGAACTTGAGCAGTCGTGCCGAGCGCTTCCCCAAAACCTTATTCGCCCTCTCTCGTACATGATCGCAAAGACGAGTGGTTTCAGAGACCTGCTCTCCCATTCGCCGGTGCACGCTGGCTCGCGGGATGGAGTAGACTATAGTGGTAGCGCAAATAGAAATGCTGGCAAAACCCTAAATTGATTTAGTATATATGTGTGGTGGAAGGCGCACGGGCTTATATAGAGTAACTCAAAAAATCCTGTATAGGGCACAACATGATCCAAGGCCACGTCACGAACAAGTTCGTGTCAGTTACAGTAGCCCATGATCTGAAGCAACCAAACTGACTAACTGTTGACACATCTATCAAAACCGCATCAATTTTCCTCAGCAACAAAAGATAAGCTCGGATCGAGACTCATTTCACAAACCGCTGCGAGTGCGCATCGTGATGAGACGAGCGAGCGAGCAAGCGGTGTCAACGGAGGAGGAGCGCGCGTGTAACACTTCTCTTCTCACTCACTTACAAAGTGGCGAGACACTCCAACTAATAAGGTGGTGTAACTCCTCTCTAACTTTCCATATGGGACTAAAACTTTAGCTCTCACTCCTCTTGCACGCACATGTGAGCTGCCATCAGCTTGGGTCAAATCACATATGGGCTTCCTCCATGTGGGACTAAACTTTAGCTCTCACTCCTCTTGCACGCATATGTGAGCTGCCACCATCTTGGGTCAAATCACATATGGACTTCCACACATAGACTTTGAGATTTAGGAAAAAATATAAAATATCACATGGGCCAAAGTATTTACCAAATATTTCTAACATGTTTATTAGGTATCAAATAGATGTTATCAACAGGATCAGCACTACACTCTACCTCCTGACCTCAACCATATCGTCATTGAATTTCATCTAGGCCAGGAGGGATTGTAACAACCTCCTCGCCATGTAGGTGGGTGCTTCCCCTCCCGTACCCCTCCCGCACCTGTGCGGCGGCGTCGCGCCGTGTCGGGCAGCCCTCCTTCCTGGCCGAGTCCTCCCACCTGTGCTCTCTCCTCCTGCCGTCGCCGCTCGGATCATCGTCGGGCAAAGATCTGGTGGCATGGCGACGACGGCGGCGACCCTGTCTGCGATCCAGCAGGAAGACGGCAGCGTCCACCCCTGCTGGTTCAGCGGTGGTGTTGTGGCGGGCGGCGTCCGGTGATCCACGACCGAGATGGCGGTAGGCGGCGACGGGGATTCAGGCCTAGTCGCGATCTATCATGTCCGTTGCCCTCGACGTCGGCTCCTAGGCTAGCCGGGCCTTGTTCGTGACACTAGGGCGCTTGGGGCATCTGCCCCCGACATGGTGGTGGTGACCTCCTTCTCCGCCGGAGTGGTCAGCCGGGTGGTATTGCCGTCTTGCGGCAGATCCTGTTAGTTTTCGGCGGGTGGCGTGGGGGCTGCTGGCTCGTTTTCAATAAAGAAGGTGGTCCTGGATCCCTCTCAAGCCAAGACGAAGATCTGCTAGATGTTGGTCTCCATTGATCTGATTTCTGTGTCATGTTCCAGAAGGCTCCGCCGGCGAAATCCATAAGTGCACTCATGCCGTGAGTTTACTAGAAGGATTGGATTCGGTCGTACGCACCCATGTTTTACTCTGACCGTTTGGTTTCAGAGGGTGTGCTTTGAAGCTTTGTTAGCTATTATAATCATGGGGCATGTTCTTGTTCCATGGTGCCCACAAAGAAAGTCATGGAGACCGAGATCTGAGGACTGACAATGGTGGTTCGAGTCTGGGTGGTGATGAGCAATTAGCTAGGTGACTTGTGAATTGGAGCAGTGGCATGCAAGTGGGGACGATTGATGACATGGTTATACCCTACGGGTACACGACATTAGCATACCTGGTCCAGCCCAAGAAAGGCCCATAAGAATATACGCGGTCCATGAAGATTTTCGGGTGGCCTAAGCCCATGACGTCTTTGGATCCTTGGAGAGCAAGACTAGAATAGATAGAATAATCAAAGGGGCAAACCCTAAACCTGTAACCGACTCGATCTATGCCCGGGACCTGCCTACCTCTATATAAAGGCTAGGAGGGTACGACGAGGAGGATATCTCTCTCATATCACTACATACACACCTCCACGCCAGATTGCATATGCGCACCCCTGTAACTTTGGTTCCGCCATAATCAAGAGTAGACAAGCAGAAGTAGGGTTTTCCCTCCGGGGGCCTGAACCTGGGTAAATCTCGTGTCCCCTGGTTGTTTGTCTGTTAACCGTTCCACGATCTCCAGGACCACCATCTTCTCCAAAACCCAAGCTCATAACAATGGGCATTGACGAGATCGAACCTCATCAATTGGCGCCGTGTGTGGGAATCGGGGGCACTGATTGTGCGATCGTGACGGTCCCGACCAAAGCGATCTACAACTCCTTGGCAACGGAGAGCCATCTCCTCTTCGGCGCTTTCGACTTCACCGCCCACTCGCCAACCACCATAAAGGACTTCGATCCCGTAGGCGACAGGCTCGAGATCCTGTTCGGGAGCTTCTGCTTCCAGGTGGGACAGACCGGCACTCTCATCCTCCCAAAGCGGGTGCCACTGCCATCGATCAGGCCCGCCTCGTGGGCTCCGCATCCCGTGCTACGCACGTCAACATCGACAGATGAGTCATACGACAGCAGCTGCTGCAACTTAGATCTGTGTGATCCTCCATCAGATGAAGGAACCTACGGTTTTGGATCCGACCTACGGACGCTACCAATGCGCCGTGGTCATCCAAAGCAACGTGGAGCAACAACCACCACGTTCGGGTGCTCACATACCGCCACCCAACCCGCAGGGTAGAAACAGCGAAAACAGGAGGAACCAACCCCCCCCCCCCCCCCCGCCCAATGAGGACGACCCTGACGCCAATCGGGTAATCCACCTCAGCGAGGAAGCATGGAACCAAGCACGTGAAGCCGTGGCAGGTAACAAGATCCTGCCTGTGGGTGCCTCACGGGACCTACTGATGGCATACCACCTTCTCCTCATCGAAGAGCACAAAAAGCAGGTGAAGATGCAAGAAGTACTCGACAAACGCAAGCAAGCGGCTTCGGAGTCTAGCACGCGGCGAGCTGCGCTCTCCGCCGCTGGCAGCTCCAACTCACACGCCAACAACGCCAACAAGCATCGTTCTCGCGTAGATAACATGGACCCTGCTGCACGTCGCGAGGTGACCCGAAACCTCAACACGTCCTTCATGGAGATGGACGCCAACAGCAACGTCATCCCGAAGACGTCGCAAGGTATGATCATGGCAGCCACCACATATCTTGCGTCCCATCCACCTCCGGTAGGGGACCCGAAGAGGGCCATGCACAATTCCGCATTAGCCGGACTCGGACTCGTTGGAGCTGCACTCCACAGGGAATCTCCTGTGGAGCCAAAAAAGAAGGCTACGGTCAGATTCAACCACAGCCCCACACCCTCATCCGACGAGGAGGAACACGATCTACCTCGACAACACAAAAGCTCGCAACATCGCAGCCGCGGCTACGACGCTCCAAGCGAACTCACTCGGCGCAAGATCGACAAAGCACGCGCCAAGCGCGTATACTCATCCGAATCTGAGAAGGATGACGACGAAGGAGAACTCTGCGGGGCTCGATGCTTCAGCAGATCTGTTCGGCGGACACGGATGCCGAGGAACTTCAAGCTTCCCTTGGACACTCCGAAGTTTGACGGCATGCATGACCCTAAGGCGTGGCTCAGTGACCACCTGTCGTCCGTCAAGCTGCACGGCGGCAACAAAAACACCGCCATGCAATGCGTTCAGCTGCAGCTGACAGGCGCATCCCGGATCTGGCTCAGCAGCCTATCCTTAGGATCCATCCGAAGCTGGGAGGAACTGGCGTACAGTTTCATCCGAAACTTCAAGGGTACCAGCAAGAGGCCAGACTCGATCGAAGAGTTGCGGGCATGCACCCAATAAACGGGTGAATCCATTCGCTCGTACATACTACGCCGGTCCAACATCAAGAACTCCACGGCACACATCTCCGAGGAGAGAACAATCGACGCCTTCAAAGTTGGCGTCAAACGCCAGGACTTCAAGGAAGAACTTGGGCGCGTCAAGCCCTAGACACTCGACCACCTCATGGACATCGCCAACAGGTAGGCAGATGGCGAGGACTCCGTCCACCGAGCACATTCGGAGGAGGAAGACGACTACGGCCGCCGACGCGAGCGCCCTAGCAAGCGAAGATCGTGCGTCTACGACGATCGTGATGGACCTGACATGGTTGCGGCTGGCTACGCCGACCGCCGCAACAAAAGCAACTACAGCAATGGCGGATATCGTGGAAACAACTTCCGCGATGGAGGACGCCCAACGCAAACGTGGCAATGCCGCGGCCACGACAACGATCCCTCGGCATATGACAAATTGTCGGGCTCATGCACCATCCACTTCTACAGACAAGTAGGATGTCAAAAAGAAGGCCAGCCACATGCTCAAAGATTGTCGCAAGTTCTAGAAACTCAGCGAGAGCATGTCCCAGATGATACAGCAAGCCCCGAACCCTGGGTACGGACACGCACCCTCACCAAGTGACATTGCCCACGGAGCTCCTCCACCACCACCCGTGGGACCTTCGAATCACCAGATCGCACCCGCGCAGAACAATGGCAGAAACGGGTACCCCGCGCCAAAAGGGTCATTGATGATCCAAAAGGGGCGCCCAACAAACATGGTGCAAAAGAAGATCACCCGCCAAGTCAGCCTGGCTGTGACCGCTCCAGCCATCCCTAAGTACCTCAGCGGTTCGGAGTCCTGCATCACATTTAGCCGTTCGGATCACCCCACCAGATCCCTCGCCCAGGTTAAGCTACCCTGGTGCTCAAGGCGCAGATTGGAGGGTTAGAGATGAGCCGCGTCTTCATGGATGGTGGCAGCGGCATTAATATGATGTTCGCTAGCACCTTAGCAGCAATGCGGATCCCGCTGTGCAGCCTAGAACAATCCGACACAACGTTCCACGGCATCGTCCTAGGAAAGGGCATATTCCCCCTGGGAAAGATATGGCTCGACGTCATCTTCGGCAAGATCGATAACTTTAGGTGTGAGCGACTCGAGTTCGAAGTGGTCGATTGGCCATCACAATACCACGCCATCCTCAGGTGCGTGGCATTCGCAAGGTTCCTGGCAGTACCGCACTATGCGTACCTGCTACTCAAGATGCCAGGACCTAGGGGCATCATCACGGTCCACGAGAGCTTCACCCGGTCGGATCACTGCGATAGGGACTTCAACAGAATCTCCCAGTCATTCGGCATGCAGGAGGAGCTCATAAGGCTTCGAGAGGTGATAGACAACAGGGCACCCCCAGTCTCAAGGCAGAACGCACCTGACATGTCGTTCGACTCATCAGTCAACACGAATAAGGTGCAGGTCCACCCGACAGACGCCTCCAAGATGGCGCTGATCGCCAATGGCCTCAGCCCCGCATAGGAAAGCGCGCTCGTCGAATTCCTCCGTGAGCGCTGGGAAATCTTTGCCTGGTGTCCTGCAGACATGCCAGGAGTTCCCAGGGAATTCGCCGAGCATGCACTCAATGTGTTCCCAGATGCCAAGCCCATCAAACAATCCATATGACGATTGTCCGAGCCACGGGTCGAAGCCATCAGAGTCGAAGTCAACAGACTGCTCGACGCTGATTTCATCAGGGAGATCAAGGAAAGCAAGTGGTTGGCCAACACCGTGATGGTCCCTAAAAAGGACACGGACATCCTGCGGATGTGCGTGGACTTCACATCTCTAAACAAGCACTGCCCGAAGGATCACTTCCCTCTCCCTCGGATCGATCAGATTATCGATTCGACTGCAGGATGCGAGAAACTCTCCTTCCTCGACGCCTGTTGAGGCTACAATCAGATTCGACTGAAGGTCAAAGACCAGGAGAAAACGGCGCTCATCACGCCGTTCGGAGTGTTCTGCTACAACACAATGCCCTTCAGGCTGAAGAACGTAGGTGCCACGTACCAACGGTGCATGAAGGCATGCCTGAAGAGCCAGATCGGACGCAATATACAAGTCTATGTCGACGACATAGTAATCAAAACAAGGGAGGCCAAGACACTGATCGACGATCTCTGCGAGACATTCGACAACCTTGATCGCTACAAGATCAAGCTCAACCCAGAAAAGTGCGCCTTCGACATCCCATCTGGCCAACTGCTTGGCTACTTCATCTCCCAGTAAGGGATTGAGGCGAACCCGAAGAAAATCCGGGCCATAATGGCCATGGAGAAACCGAAAACCTCAAAGGTGTCCAACAGCTAGCTGGATGCATCGCGGCGCTGAGCGGATTCATCAGCCGCATGGGTGAGCAGGCCCTGCCTTTCTACCAGCTGCTACACAAAGTAGACAAATTTGAGTGGACACCTGAAGCAGACAACGCATTCGAAGATCTGAAGCGGCTGCTCTCCACCTCGCCCGTCCTGGTCACGCCAAAGGAACGCGAGCCTCTACTGCTGTACATAGCAGCCACGCATCAGTTGGTAAGCACCATACTCGCGGTTGAATGACCCGAAGATGGCAAGACTCATGGGGTCCAACGCCCTATCTATTACCTCAGCGAGGTATTGACACCAACAAAACAGAGGTACCCTCACTACCAGAAACTCGCCTACGACGTGTTCATGACGGATTGTCGGCTGAGTCACTAATTCCATGAGCATCCGATGATGGTTGTCAACGAGGCACCTCTGAACAGCATCCTAAACAACCCAGAAGCCACAGGACGCGTGGCCCTGTGGGTCATCGAGTTGTCCCCTCTAGACATAGTCTACGAGAAATGCCATGCGATCAAATCGCAGGTCCTATCAGACGTCCTTGTCCACTGGATGGAGCTGCAGCTGTCGGACACCCCGGACATGACACAATCATGGACGATGCACTTCGATGGCTCCAAGCGTGAAGCCGAAGCAGGAGCCGGGGTCATACTGACATCCCCGCAGGGTGACAAGATGAAGTACGTCCTTCGGATGAAATTTCTGGCTTCCAACAACGAAGCCGAATACGAGGCCCTCATCCACGGCATGAGGATGGCCAAGATTTGCGGCGCAACGCGCCTGGTCATCTACGGTGACTCAAACCTCGTTGTCCAGCAGACGATGAATGAGTGTGACGCACACGCCGCCAACATGATCGTGTACCGCGCACTCTACAACTCACTCGAAGGAGACTTCGACGGCTGCGAGCTTCGACACGTTGGAAGAGAAAGCAACGAAGAAGCCGACAGACTCGCCAATATCGGCTCCACTTGCGCACGGGTGCCACCAGGTGTGTTCCTCGAACAGATCTGTGTGCCATCCATCAAAAGGAAATTCCCCAATGGATCACCCGAAGAGGGAGAGCACTCGGGGTCTGCGCTACCCGAAGGTCAGGAAGGACCCGAAAATCTTGACACAGAGGTCGCAGTGGTCAACCTGATGTAGGTCATGGCAATCGAAGAAACATGGACACAGCCATACCTGCGGTACCTGATAAACAGGGAACTGCCCGATGACCCGACAGATGCCCGGCGCATATCTCACCGGTCTAAGGCCTTCACCATCATCAATGGCGAGCTGTACAAGCGCAGCATTTAGGGTGTACTCCAAAGGTGTGTCACCATCGGTGACGGCAAAACCATCCTCCAAGACATCCACGAGGGCATCTGTGGCCATCATGTGGGCAGTCGCGCCCTCGTCGCCAAAGCTCTATGAGCTGGGTTCTACGGGCCGATGGCCATGAACGATGCCAAGGACATCGTCCGAAGGTGCAACGGGTGTCAGTGGTTCGCCGACAAACCACACACACCAGGATCGGAGCTCAGGCCCATACCCTTGGCCTGGCCCTTCGCCCAATGGGGCCTCGACATGATAGGCAAACTGCCCAAGTCCTCGAAAGGAGGCCACGTCTACCTCCTGGTCGCAGTCGACAAGTTCACCAAGTGCATCGAGGCCATGCTCGTTACTAAACAAAAGGGTAAAACGGCCGTGAAGTTCTTCCAATCCATAGTCTACCGGTTCGGCGTGCCGCATAGCATCATCACCGACAGTGGTCAAACTTCATCTCCAAAGAATTCCAGGACTTCTGCGAAGGCCTCGGGATCAACATATCCTATGCCTCTGTGGCACACCCGCAAACCAATGGGCAGGTCGAAGAGGCCAATGGCCTCGTAGGCGGCTGCATCAAGAAGCGCCTACTGAGACCACTCGAGCGACTTGTGGGAGAATGGGCAGAAGAGCTACCCTCCGTCCTCTAGAGCTTGCGCACAATGCCAAACAACTCAACTGGCTACACGCATTTCTTCATGGTGCACGGAGCCGAAGTCGTGTTGCCTGCAGAAGTACGCCATAAGGCCCCACGGGCTGTCGCCTACAGCGAAGCCGAATCGACTGTCGCACTCGAAGACGCCATTGACACACTCGACGAGGCACACGACATTGCCACGGCTCGAGCAGTCTACTAGCAGAGCCTCCACAACTATCATAGTCGTCGGCTGCCAAGGTCCTTCGTCGAAGGAGACCTCGTCTTACGACTCAAGCAAGAGTGGCCGAAAAAGCTCGAGTCACCCTGGGAAGGACCATACATCGTCACCGAAGTCATCCCAGGTGGCGCATATCGCCTCAAGCACGTGGAGTCTGGAGTCACATACTCCAACCCATGGAACCTCTCCCAACTACGACGCTTATACCCCTATCTATCCCCCCTCTTACGCCATAAGGCTACTCAGCCAAGGCTACTCAGCCGAACAATTTACCTCCTCGTTACGATATGAATAAAGCTAAGTGTCTCGCCCAAAAATTTATCTTTCACTCGCATTTGTTTATGCTACAACACACTCGGGGGCTTCCCCTCACCTCACGACTTCGTCGACTGAGGATAACGCATATACACCTGAGTAGCTGATCACGTCAGGCGAACGAAAAGGGCATGCGTACAAACAAGCACCACGTGCCAAAAACAATCAACCTTTACAGCAAAGGGCACAACACGCCCAGTCAAACACATACAAGTTTTACATCTATCTTTTTTACAGGTCCTACCTATTCTGAAGAATCACCTGCGCACGGTGCTCAAAGAGATCTACAACTTCTTCGGCATACTGCCTCACGGCTGCATAGTGCGGGCGCATATCCCATAGGCCACCATCTGGTCGAGGGGGCAGTCCAGCCACCATAGCCGCAACATTCACATCTGAGCGATGCAGCCCGCATGAGGGAAAGGGCGGCCTTCACTCCCGCAACTAACTGGTGCCGCACCAACTCCCTGACGTGACGCACATCTCGAAACTTTGCCAGCAAGACCCAGAGAGTTGATGGCGCTTCATCCAGGGGAAACATGACGTGCAGAATCGACGTCGAGGAAGTTTTCACCTGCCGCAGCACTCGCGATACCTAGTGAGCACGATCCTGCACAGTCGCAAGGACCGTGGCATGGTCGCGATCCATCCAAAAAATCCACCGGCTTCCATATCTTGCTGGGTCAGGCAGTTGATCCGAATGGCAACGCGCTCCTTATCCTCCCTGGGAACAAGGTTGGCACCTGAAACAACTACAAAGTAAGATGACCCACAACAATGGCGCATCCGAAAATGAGGAGCATCTCGAAGAAGCTTACACTGCAACTACTCGGCCAACTGCCGCAGCTTCCCCATCAGATACTCCTCTCTGGCAGCACCTCGCTCCGCCTTTGACTTCCAAACGTTCGCATGACCTCGGATGCTAAGAAACTCCTTCCCAATACTGAAGATACGATCACGTAGAAAAACAAGCTGCGACGCATCATCCAAGGATGGTCGCGGCTGCGGAGCAGACGAAGTATCGATGGGGTCATCACCCGGAGGTTCCTAAGGAAAACAGAAAGGATATAAACAACACACGATTGGGCAATAGCTCGAAGGCTCAATATATACAACAAAAGCCACTACGTGGCACATGAAGTGTTCATCAAGATATTACAGCAAAGGTAGAAGGTAACTATCCTAGAAATACAAAGATAAAGCCTAAGCAGCTGCATCTTGAGTGGCCTTGGAGCCAGAGCGTCTGCCCTTGACCTCCTCCTGCTGCTTCGCCGCATATTCCGCCAGGAGGTCAATAAGGTTCGGCCCATAGCGCTTGCAGTGAGTGGCGAAGAGAGCGAAGGATACCTCGGAACCGTCGGGGGCCGTTGGAATCTAGGAGGTGACCTGATGAAGATCCATCTCCGCTCCGGACGCCATGGCCATTGCCAGCCCAATGGACGCGCAGATGACCTTCTGCTTGCGCTTATAGGCTTCAGGCGCATCCATTGACAACGCATCCGCCAACAAGTCGACATCCTCAAGGGAAACGCCCTTGGGAACGAGCTCCTTGTAGAAGCGCCCGAGGACCTCCTCGGTTTTGGCAAGAGAGCCAACCACAGTACTATAGCGGTCTTCGACCGCCACAGTAGCATCATCCAAAGCACTACCATGCTCCACGGCACTGCGGTTGAACTCAATGCATGCGGCATCTAGAGAAACGAAAAAAGAACAGTAAGAATCGAACAAAGGCACAGGGACACGGCGGCCGAAAAAACCAAATAAAGGCGAAATCACTAACCCGAAATAGCTTTGGCAGCATCCATCAACTTCTCGGCCACCTCCTTCTCGCGCGAAGCCGCGGCGGTAGCGAGCTGCTCCTCACGGTCTGTGGCTTCCTGCTGCAGGCGCTCCTTGGCCGCAACCGCGTCGGCTAGCTCCTGCTCGAGGCGCTCTTTCGCACCAACGGCATCTTCGGCTTTCTTCTCCGCTCACCCAAGGATCTTTTTGAGAGCATCAAGCTCGCGGAGGGCAATGTTATTCTCATCTGCAAAAAGCAACAAAGAACATACGTGAGCTCAACAAGTTAGCAAACAGACGAAAAAATAGAGGATGAGTTCTAGACGTACCTTGAAGGTGCCGCAGGTTGGCCTCCAACGCCAGGTGCTGCTTCAGCAGCTGGTTGGCACCTTGCACAAAAGGCTGCAAGAAGAAACAACTTGTCAAGTCAAGGGCTCGGGGTCTACGTCCAAGAAACAAGGCAAAATTTCAAACACATGAAAAATGCTCGGGGGCTCGGGGGCTCCCCCCACAACAAGAGAGAAAACGCTTACATGCTCAGACGGGGACTCCGAAGGTCTGGCTGTAGTCTTCTGGGAGACGATCACCCGAGCCTCCTGCAGAGAGGGGTTCGGAGCAGTGCCCCCATAGGTGGCCACCGTCTAAGAGGGAGGAGGCGTCATCTTCCACTCCCCTACCATCTCCTGAGTGGCATCGCTAAAAGAGCCCTCAGAGGAGTGGCTGCAAAGGAAACACCAGTCAAAGACAAGAAAAACAACAAGAAAAGGTAGCAAAAGGCATCCAAAGGAACTTACAAGTCCATATCGCTCAAGTCAAAAACAGGAAAGGACCTCTTGCCCTTCTTCTCTTCCTTGGCAGCTGCGTCGCTATAGCCTGCACAGGCACGACCGGGATGGGGGAGGAAGAGGCACCATCACCTCCACTGCGATGGACAAGGCACGTCGGGTCACTAAGTGTTGGAGGCGTCGAGGCATCCGAAGATTCGCTCGAGCTCCATGCCCGCTTTCGGGTCTGCCCCTCGCTCGCCTCGAGAGCCTCCTCAGTAGGCGACTGTGCCAGGGGAAGCTCGGACATGGAGTCCACGATTTCGTTGTCCGGTGCATTCGGAAACCGTTCGGGTAGTGGAGGCACCATGCCAGGTACCTTGAACTCCTGCACAATGAAGACGAATATTCAGAAAATATAACTACAAAGGAAACGCACTCAAAAATAGCGATACACGCACATCCTAGATCTACACCTGTGGAACGGGCCGAGAAGCACTGAACGGAGGGGTCCGCGACTTCCCCGGAAGGTCCTTGTCAACACCCGGATTTTTCAATCCTAGATGCCTGTTATGCCATACATCGCAATCCCAGGATTACCATTTTTGCGAGACATAACAGAATCGGATACCATAGTACATCATCCATTACAAATGATACATAAGTTCTTACACCAATAGGGATCTCATGATCCAGTTCTTAATACAACATCAAGCAGCGGAATACGTAATAATAACGATGAGCGTGGTAAGCTCCATCTTCGGGGTCACAGGCAATGCTGACAATGGGAGATGATCCTAGTTGTCGTAACCTTCCTGGGGTCCATCCTCCAGGTACTCCTCTTCATAGTCTGGCCATGGGAATAGCCAGGGACAAAGCGATGAGTACTCTTTAAGTACTCGCAAACTAATACTAACAAGTAAAGGGGTTTTTTGGATAATAGGACACTAGGCTCTAGGGTTGTTTTGCAATAGCCAGATTTATCTCTACTAAGTTCCAAGGCTAGCCACAATTTTATAATTCCTAAGTGGGAACTTGTATTTCATATCACAACTCTGTTGTGGTCAAGTCAAAGTCTCAATTCATTTCACAAGTCATTTTGAAAAGTCTGACGGGGGAACAGTATGGCCACTCCAACTGTCCATAACCGCGGACGCGGCTATTCGAATAGTTTGACACTCTGCAGAGATTCTACACTTTCACCACAACATTCGATACATCCGTTAGGAACAAATCCTGAATTCACCATACTCAGTATGCGGATAATCAATCCTAACCTTTCAATTACACGCCCTAGTATAAGCACCTCTCCTGTGAGTTTGGCCTCCCAACCATGACCAACTGTCATCTTGGTCTGCATGTGGACAATCTTCACAAGGTAGCCTCAGCTCAGACCTTGGTCGTGAGGGAACTAATACTAAGGAATATAAGTTTCTAGTCAAGCCCTACCCAATATTCGGGTATTGTGGTTGTACGATAAAATTGGAATGGTATCGCATCCAGACAACCATCAGTTTTATAAAGGGCTAAGGCTCATGCCTCAACATTTTTATCACCAAAATCCTCAAGTGTTTGGAAACACATGTCCAAAACATTTCAATAGAATGATCCATCATTCCAATGTTTTCATAACCATTTTCCACCAAGTATTCCCATCTGATCAAGTTTTATGCTTAGCACTAGCATCTACAGGTGGGGGTAAGCAATAATGAGGGATGGTAACTAGTGGAGTTTCAACTAAGTACAACCTTATGTCTCAGGCTGAGGTCAAGGTTTCTAACTTAGGCCAAATTTTATGCTCTTTATGCAACCTTCAGCATCTTTCCAATATCTACCAGTCACTTAAGTAAACTCTAGGTAAGCTTTGATAACGAAATAAAGTAAGAAGCTTGCACATAAAACTAGGATTGGTTTTTCAAGTGGGTATGATCACATATACTTAAGGCATATAGTAATCATAGAACAAGTAGGGGTTTGTTGCATCAGTAGGGTATCTTGCAAGGGTTAACTTGCATCAATATCAGTATAAGCTTGCTAAATTGCAAGTGTTAGCTTGCCTTATGCAGAGCAGTGGTTGAAGTTCTCCTCGGCTTCTTCTTCGTAGTATCCTCCTTCCTCCTCGTATCCTTGGTTGGTACTAGCGTCTATGAATAAATACGAGGTACACAATCACCAAAAAATACTTAACTACTTGCAATCATCACACACAAGGGTCCTTGTAGAGGTCCCAACCTTTAATAAGGTAGAGATCCCTGTGTTTACAATGCTAGTCCCTGGATCAATAGCTAGCATCCACAGTCAAGATGTAATATCAAGGAACAAAGGTCATAATACAACTTTATAACCAGGAATAAAATATTTCATTACATCTTACATAGCTCATTTGGCTATTACATTAGATTGCAGCAGAATATCTATAAGCATGGGGTCCTTCATCTTCAAAGTGCCACAGGCAAACATGTTGGTTGTAGACTTTGTAATCCTAATCAATCAAATTCACTAATTTCAATCAAACCTGCAACATTACAAGTTACAGCCACAAGGGTCAATACATTTGAATTGTATTGTCAAGTTTCACTACTATGTAGAATATAAGTGGATCCTATCAATACATGCATATTTGGCTAAGTAGGGTTTTAGGCTCATTTGCAGAAAGCAATAATTTATCCTATCTTTTCAAAATAGTTTTGATCTTTTGTCAAATCTTTTTGAACTCCTTGGTAAATCCCCAAGTGCTTCAAGTTTTTATCAAAATCTCTTGAGCTCCTTGGTACACCCCAAGTACTTCAAGTTTTTATCCAAATCTCTTGAGCTCCTTGGTAAATCCCCAAGTGCTTCAAGCCTTTTGTTGTCACTTAAAAGTTTTTCTTTTAGAAATTGGAATGTCAAGATTTCCCATAGCTTCAGACCTTTAGTTGCTCAGTATTGTCCATAACCGGGGACACGGCTAAGTACTTAGAATTTTCATCTTCTGCAGAAGTTGTACACTTTACCCACATAACACACTCTCATCTTGTTGCCACCAGTGGCCGCTGGATTAGTACTCACCAAGATGGAGTACTGGCAGATTGAGAATGTGACGAAGTCTTTCCATAGGGTCCTCCCATACATCATGCTAGCTTGTCTTCAGGCACCCATGTAGGGTTTCGAGTTCCCTCATTTTCAGTTAACCTGAAGATCAATGCATGGGTCTTCCCAATGTAGTTGACTAAGCCAGAGCCATAATAGCATGTGGCTATACACGGAAGCCACTGTTGGAGAAACATGTTCAATCCCTAAGTCCCTGGGTGGTTTTCATCTGGTGCACAACAAAAAGAGATTGCCATATAAACATGGTTCCTCTTGTTGCCACCTTGTCCAAAACTTGAGTATCCTTGTCCACCCAGGTGGTTCATTGAGTACTTGTTTTATTATATAAAACATAAGTCTTTTCTCAACTTCATAAAATCTCAACATGTATCTCTTCTCAAAATATGTAGCTTGGCTAAGAATTTTACAACTACATTGTTTTCACTAAGGAATCTATAAGGGTATCTTATTAGGATTTTAGCATAGCATAAGTATAGAAATCCTTTTCATGCATGTTTTAAAAATCCACTAAGTATAATGAAAATAGTAGGACTTTAGATGATAGTGTAACTTGCCTTTTTGGAAGGGAATGTTGGTTCACTTCTTGATCTTGCTAATATCACACTCTTCTAGCTTCACTACAAATCAATCAAGCAAACACAAATTCAACTAGCATTCCAACCAATATTCAAACAATCAAACACACATAAAATAATAGAGACAAAGTCATGCATACAAGCATGCAAAAGATAGTTTTATTTCAAAAAGTGGTTTCTACTAGGCTCTACACATTGTAAGGCTCAAAGTGGTCATTTTCTAAAGTGGCAAAGTCATTTGCAAAAGGGTTTTATCTATAGATCATTTTTAAATCAAATCATTATTTCATGTGGTGGAAAATGTTTTTAGCAAAGCAAAAAATTTATATTGTTCACCAAATAAGTTGTTAATTCACAAAACTTGGTGTTTTGGGTCAGTAGGTTTGAATCAAAACATTTTCCAAAGGTTTTTCTCAAAATCATTTCCATAACAAAATCAACATTTTTATTTGACTAGAAATGGGCTAAATCAAGTTTTTATTCCTAAACTCCACAAAGTACATTTTTAAATACATGGGTTAGTTCCTATGGTCAGTAGGTTCACAACAAACCAATTTGCAAAGATTTCATCCTTAAAATTATTTTGGAATAATTTTTCTAACCTAAACAAGCATACAAATGTTTCTACAAAAACAAACATTTTACCAGAAGCTTTTTACTAAACAAATTGCATGGTTGGCTAGGGTTTGTTCCACTGATTCCATTGATATAAAGTTTGCAAATTTTGAACGTGTGGATCAAAAGTTACAAGGTTTACAAAACACATTCTAATCAGATTCAAAATTTGTTTTAAACAGAACTGGTGCCACACGGCGCAGTACTATTGGGCGGTACCGGTTCGCACGGATCGACCTATGTGGGGCGTTGGATCTAATCAGATCGCACGGCACTGGTTGCGTACCCTTTCAGCGTTAAGTGATCTAATCGCAGCCGCAGGATCTAAATCGCACACGCCGCCTAGCCGCGTGCGGGCTGGGGGGTGGGTGGGCGGGCGCGGCGGGTGCGTCAGCTGGCGGCGCGCGCTAGAGGAAGCGAGGAAGAGGTTGGCGAGGCTTACGGACTCGTAGAGGCTTCTTTGAAGCTCGAGGTGGTACTGGCTGGCGAAGGGGCGCACTGGGGTGGAAGTAATTGCTCGCCGGAGACGATGGCGGCGTCAGGCGGTTCTGGTGGTCGTCGGGGACGACGTTGTAGATCACCCTAAGACGAACGGGTGGTACGGTTAGAAGCGTGCTGTTCTGAAGAAGATGGGAGCATCATCGAGGAGTCTTTGGGTCGATACTTACCGAAGGTCGCGGAGAAGGAAGCGACGGCGCTCGAGGTTGTCGGCGGCGTTACAGGCGCCCGCGAGTGAACGGACAGCACAGGGAGAAGCACCAGGGGCTGGGGGTCACGGCCGTGTGCTCAGGGAGGCAAGGGGCGACAGGGTTCGGCCGGAATCGCTCGGTGAGACTCGATGGAGCAGCGGTGGTGCAAATTCGATTTAGGGCAGCCTGGTGGCTCTGGTCGAGTGGGTTCTGAGGGGAAAGGAAGAGGAGTTGCTGGCGATTAAGAGTGCGTGGTCGCAGGGAGGATTCATTGTGCCATTTACGCGTATTGATTCGAGCAATCAACGGCAGGAAACGGCGGGGAGGAATCAGCGTGGGTTTGAAGACGATGAACAGTGGTGTGGGGTCCTGTCGTCAGTGGGGGAGAGAGAGGGAAAGAGGGGCCACTGGTCAGTGTCTGTGTGGGTGGGTCTTCTGGTAAAAAATGATTCGCGCGTGGGGAAGGAGTTGGGCTTCCTTGGCCAGGTGAGTTGGGCTGCTGTCTGATTCTATTTTTTTCTTTCGAATTGCTTTATCTTTTTCTATTTCTATTTTCTGTTTTGAAATTCAATCAAACAAATCAATCAACAAATCAATTCAAAACTCCTCCATACTTTGCCTTGAGTTTTGGTTCTGTTTAACGACAATATTCTAAGTCCCAAAATAAAATAATTTTATTCTTTTTAGGACCCATTAATAATTAAATAAAATGGATCTTAGTTATTTAATTCAAATAGAATTTTCTTTAATAAAACCTTTGTCTTTTTGAAATCTCAATATAAAACCAAAAACACTTCAGTAGTTTTATTTGAGAATATAAAATACTTGGAAAACTTATTTAAAATAAATTAATAAGTTTTAATGTTTTATTAAAAAGGGAAAGTCTTTACTTTAACAAAATTGGGTATTAATAAATCCCTATTATTTTCTTTTAAATAAATCTTTATTCTTTTGATCAAAACAAAATGTTTTATTTCAAAAGCTTGGCCAAGGTTTAATTTGGCTCTATAAATAATCCTTATTTAATATTTCTACCTTTTCATTTGAAAACCAAATCTTTTTATTAAAAGATTCAAAAATAGTAATTCCAAATATTTTTAGCTTTATTAATTGTTTTATCTTTTCAAATCCTTTAAGATTGGTTTGATCAAATAGGTTTGAAGATTTCCAACTGGATTCAAAAAGTTTCTTCTCACCCTGAAAATCAACAAAGTTTTATTTTATTCATTTATTTTTCACATTACAAGATTTGGAAAATCTTGGGATGTGACAGTCCTATGGATGATCTAGCATCATCCCTAACATTACAAGGTTAAGGCTTGATTTAATTCCTTTTATTTTTTTAGAAAAGTAATTTCTACTCATTGAAAAACTACTTAAGATTTAATATTCTCCAAACCAAATATGGGATCATGTTGACACATGTCATCACCACATATTGTAGTCCATGGGAATGTGATTTGAAGTAGTGTCACAATTTAATAAGGTTTTACCCTTTTATTTTAATTAATTAAAGTGGCTAGAAATGCTTATGTAGCATTCTTTTATTACTTGAACAATATTTCTGCAAGTAAACCTATATATTTATATATATTCTGAAAGGTATGGTTAAATGTGATTTTTGAGAGTTGGAATCAACTCAAAAGCTATTATGGTTTAAATTTGAAAAATGTTTGAATGCAGAAAAGCTTCTGCCTTGTTATTTTTACCATGGGTGATCTATAGATCCAAATGACTTGAATCCAACGGGCTTTGATTCGGCATTCACAGAACTTTCCAATAAAATTGCTTTCATTCAATTTGGTGCACTGAATCTATCTGGGTTGATTTTTGAAGTTGGGTACAGAAGTGTGTTTGAATTGAAATAGAAAAAGTTTTAATTTGAATAACTGGGCTATGCGGGAAAAGTTACTTAGCCGGCCTGCTAAGCGCAGTGCTTCCGCGGGCTGCTTAAGTGGGTGTCCCCACTCGTCAGTGACGCGGGGCTGGGCGAAGCGGTATGGGGCAACGTGGATCGTTCGATCTAGTTCTAATCTAACGGATGGGGTCATCGTCGATGCGAGACAACGCCAGCGAGAACGAAATCTAGCGGCGGTGAGGGTTCTTTGGGGGCTCACCGAGTCTTGGCGGTCGGCGGGCGGCGGCGCAGCGAAGTCGACGGCGAATCTCCTGGTACCGGTGGCTTCTCCTGGGGCGGCTCCAATCGCTGGCTCCCTTCTTCTCCAGAGGCGGCGGGCTCCGGTGAAATTCCAGCGGGGTGGTGCTCGCCTTGCTCTGAGAACGGTGTGGCACGATCAGTGAGGAGAGGGGAGTGATATGGTGTGAAGAAATCGTGCGGGGGTGGACTCTATTTATAGTCGAGCGAGGGGACCGTCGGGGCGCACGGTGAGCTCGTCGGGGGTGAGGTTACAGGCGGCTAATGGCATGGGCAAGGGTAGGGGACGGTGCTGTGTCTCCTGGCGATGCTCAATGACATGGTCTCGAGGCATGGGGCGGTGTGGTTTGGTGCAGGCAGGCGGTGCTGCTTGGCGATGCGGCGTCTTCGACAACAAAGTGGTGTATGCGACGCAGGCGATGCAGGGATCTCTAGCGGTCTCCTGGGTCGGTGGGGATTGTGTATGCACGCGGTGAGGGCGGCGCGCGGTCTATGGACACTGGTCGAGGGTGGTGCTCTGGCGCATGCTCGGCATGGTCTCTGGATGCAGGCGCGGCTTGTGCGCTGGTCGAGGCTTGGCAACGCTTCATGGGACAGTAGTGGCGGTGGACGGTGGGCTGCCTCCCATACAAGGTTGGCACGGCTAGTTCTTCCTCTAGCATGGTGTCCACAATGGGGTGACAAGGGGGGTGCTCGGCAGTTCACCATTGATGGCAATGGAAAGCTCACAGGGGTTCTAGTCCTTAGCTAATCTTCCTAGATGATCTACTGAGCTGTGTGTGAGCTAACTAGGGAACAAGTTAGGCCAATTTTACTGCACACTATAGTGTTTGATGTTTGTTTTATTTGTGTCTGCAACCTGTTTGATGAAATGGCCGCATGAACTCAAGTTTTGAATTTTGAAAAGATTTTTGGTGGGTTTGCTAGATTGGTGCTAGTGAGTCTGCAGATGCTTGGGTTTTGAAAGTTGAGCTTGTTTGAGTGGTTTTTGAAAAAGTGGGATCTTCCCATATGATAAAGATACAATTTTGAATTCTCATTTAAACTATGCATTTGGAAGTTTCTGGATGATCACAAAGTGGGCCTTGATACCTTGTTATGAGTACATTCAAGGGGTGCAAAGGTCGAGAGAAGTTTCTGTTAGGTTCTGAAAGTTTGAGACAGCCAAAGTAGGCATGGGAGTTAAATTGGTCAAAGTGACCATTCATTTCATATATGTGTTTTGATTTACTTATCTTTAGGAAAAGTGTGGGAAATGTTTAGATGATGTTTATTTCACCTAAGAAACATTTTACAAGCAATGAAGCAAACAAACAAGGTGGTTTTAAAGGAATTCAAAATCCCTACATACACATATGCATGCATTCATAATTTTATTTAACAAAGTTTTTGTTAACCCTAATTTTGATGATTTGAATTTGATGATCCAAGCTTAGTATTTTTGGGATGCTACAAACCTCCCCCCCTTAAAAAAATCTCGTCCCGAGATTTGAAAAAGGACAAAAAGATTACCTAGGATTTGAAGAGATCGGGAAACTCCGTCCTGATGTGATCTTCGCGCTCCCAGGTAGCTTCCTCTTCTGTGTGGTTGCTCCACTGAATCTTGAGAAACTTGATGCTTCGGGTTCGGGTAGTTCGAAAAGCTTCTTACAAAATGCGGATGGGTACTTCGGGATAGGTCAGGTCATCATTGATCTCTATGGTCCGGTGGTCGATATTCTTGAACACTTCGGTCTTCTCGGGGACTTCGAGACACTTGCGAAGTAACGAGATATGGAACACATTGTGCACAGCTGACATCTCTTCAGGTAGTTCCAATTGATACGATACTTCTCCTCGATGTTTTAGAATTTTGGAAGGTCCGATATATCTGGGGGCTAACTTTCCTTTGAGTTGGAAACGCTACATTCCCTTCAATGGCGACACTTTCAGATAAACAAAATCTCCTATATTGAAGGCGAGGTCTCGACGTCTCTTGTCGGCATAACTCTTCTGTCGGGATTGGGCGGTCTTGAGGTGCTCACGAATCTTGTGAACCTTCTCTTCTGCTTCTCGGAGGATGTCGGGTCCGAAAATCTGACTCTCTCCTACTTCCGACCAGTTCAAAGGGGTACGACACTTTATTCCGTACATGAATTCAAATGGGGCCATTTGCAAACTGGCTTGGTAACTATTGTTGTATGAAAATTCTGCAAACGGCAGACAGTCTTCCCACTTGGATCCATATTCTATCACACATGCTCTCAGCATATCTTCGAGTATTTGATTTACTCGCTCCGTTTGTCCATCAGTCTGAGGGTGATACGCAGTACTGAAATCTAGGCGGGTTCCTAAACCTTCTTGGACTTTCTTCCAGAATCTCGAGGTAAACTGAGTTCCTCGATCCGATACTATGTTCTTGGGGACTCCGTGCAAACTAACGATTCTAGCGATGTATAACTCCGCTAGTTTTGAACTCTGATAGGTGGTTTTGACGGGCAAGAAATGGGCGACTTTGGACAACCTGTCCACTATGACCCAGATAGAGTCATTTCCCCTACTAGAAGTAGGTAGTCCAGTGATAAAGTCCATTCCTACAGAATCCCATTTCCATTCCGGAATTTGCAAAGGTTGCAACAATCCAGTAGGTCTTTGATGTCCTGCCTTGACTCGCTGACATATATCACACTTGGCGATGTAGCTTCCGATTTCTCTCTTCATCTTATGCCACCAAAATTGCTCTTTCAAATCTTGATACATCTTAGTTCCTCCGAGATGGATAGAATAAAGAGTATCATGAGCCTCCTTCAAGATAACTTCTTTCAACTCAGAATCTGCTGGTACACAAAGGCGTCCTTTGTACCACAAAACTCCTTCTTCGTCCTCGGTGAATCCGGGTACTTTGCCTGTACCGATAAGACGCTTGATTCTGTCGATACTGGCATTTCCCTTCCGCGCCTCTTTAATCTGACTGATCAAAGTGGGATGAAGTTCTATGCTAGCCAAAAATCCTTCACTTACTAATTCCATTCTAAAATCTTCCATCTCTTTGTGCAAACTTGGTTGCTCCTTCAAAATCATGGAGTTCAAGCGGCACGGCAATCTGCTAAGGGCATCGGCTACCACGTTGGCTTTACCAGGGTGATAGTGAATGTCCAGGTCGTAATCCTTGATTAGATCAATCCATCTTCTCTGCCTCATATTCAACTCCTTCTGAGTGAATATATACTTTAGGCTCTTGTGATCCGAATAAATCTCACAACGGTTTCCCATTAGGTAATGTCTCCATGTCTTCAGGGCTAGAACTACTGCTGCGAGTTCGAGGTCATGGGTTGGGTAGTTTTGCTCATGTTGCTTCAATTGTCGGGATAGATAAGATATAACTTTTCCTTCTTGCATTAGCACATATCCGAGACCAATGTTGGATGCGTCACAATACACATCGAAGGGCTTCGTGATATCCGGCATGATCAGGATTGGGGCTGAAATCAATCTCCACTTGAGTTCTTGAAAACTCGCTTCACATTTGTCGGTCCATTCAAACTTCTTGTCCTTCTTCAGCAATTGGGTCATGGGTCTGGCGATACTCGAGAATCCTTCTACGAATTTGCGGTAATATCCCGCCAATCCGAGAAAAGCACGAACTTGGGTTTGAGTGGTTGGGGCTTGCCAATCTTCTACATCTTTCACTTTGGCAGGGTCAACTGCAATTCCTCGGGCTGATACAATGTGACCGAGGAATCCTACCTCCTGTAACCAGAATTCACATTTGCTAAACTTTGCATACAACTGATGCTCTCTAAGGGTTCCAAGAATGGTCCTTAGGTGTAGCTCATGTTCTTCTCTGATTTGGAATAAATCAGAATGTCATCAATGAAAACAACGACAAACTTATCCAGGAAGTCCATAAAAATATTATTCATGAGGTTCATGAAATAAGCGGGGGCATTGGTTAATCCAAAAGACATGACTGTATACTCATACAATCCATATCTGGTGGTAAAGGCAGTCTTTGGAATATCTTCCGTACGAATTTTGAGTTGATGATAGCCAGTTCTAAGATCAATCTTAGAAAACACTTTGGCACCGGTCAACTGATCAAACAAATCTTCTATATTGGGCAAAGGGTACTTGTTCTTGATGGTGACATCATTTAACTTCCGATAATCCGTACACAAACGTTTACCTCCATCCTTCTTGTCCACAAATAAGGCAGGTGATCTCCATGTTGACGCACTTGGTTGAATCAATCCAATTTCTAGCATGGAATCCAGTTGCTTCTTCAGTTCTTCTAGTTCTGACAGGATCATACTATAGGGTCTCTGGGCTATGGGTCATGTTCCGGGGATTAGTTCGATGATAAACTCTATATCCCGATCTAGGGGCATACCAGGCAAAACATCTGGAAATACATCGGGGTATTCACAGACTATCCGGACTTGGTCAATGGTAGGTTGGGCTAGACTCTTGTTACACTTGAACTGGCGAGGTAGGGTTTCAGATATATGCTCGACTGATATTCCGGTGGTACTGGTCATGGTGATGGCTTTCTTAGCACAGTCAATCAATCCCTTATGTTTGGACATCCAATCCATTCCTAGTACTACTTCCAAACCTTTAGTCCCGAGTACTATTATATTAGCATAAAAATCTATGCCATGGATTTCGGATAGGGACGGCTTTGCAAATTTGCCTAGCCTTGGTGGTTGATCCGGGAATTTGCACAATCATAACATGCTTCAGTTTTGTTGGTTGAATTTTACTAGTTCAGGCAAATTCTTCGGTGACAAATGAATGCGAGGCACCCAGAGTCAAACAACACTCTTGCAAGTACTGAATTAACAGAAAACATACCCGGTACAACGTCTGGCGCTTCCTGAGCTTCTTCAGCATGCATGAGAAAAAGACGGCCATTGCGGTTGAGTGAATTCCCTGGGGCAAATCTTCTCCCTGGCTGGACACGACGCTGCTGTTGAGCTGGGGCATTGGTATTAGGGGCTATAGCATTCTTCTTGTTGGGGCACTCGTTGGAATAGTGGCCTTTATTTCCACAGTCATAACAGGTCACTTGTGACTTGTCCTTGGCTGCTACAGGCACAGCATTGCTTCCATTCCTCGGGGCAGTGTTGGTGTTGGCGGTAGCATGGTTGGTGTTGAACTTGGGTGGGGCACGGGTAAAATTGCTAGAGTTGCCGGGGTTGTTGTGATTTCCTCCGGGTCTAGGGTTTCCACGATTGGGATAGGTCGGACAGTTCATAGGGGGTCTGTTGGTTCTTGGGGCAAATCCTGGAGATGGGTTGGGGCGATACTTTGGGGTCTGATGGGTTCCGGGTTGATGCATCATGTGACGCTTGCGGTTCTCATTGGCTTGGTCGATCTTTCCTTCCATCTGGATAGCATATTCGACAAGGGCTTCAATATCAGCGAAGGGGATATTAATTAACACCGTCTGCATCTCGTCATGCAGACCATTCAGGAATCTTTCTTTCTTCTTGGCTTCGGTGTCTATCTCGTCCGGGGCATACCTAGCTAATGACAAAAATTTGTCACGGTATTCCACTACAATCATCCTTCCTTGCTTCAGCTCTCTGAACTCGTCTCTCATTCTCTTGATCAAACCTGGTGGCACATGGGTTCTGCTAAACTTGACCTTGAATTCCTCCCAGGTCATCATCTGGCCTCCGGTCATTGCACGAACACTGTTCCACCATGCCCTGGCATCTCCGGCTAGATAATGGGTGGCGAACAGGACTTTCTCGTTGGCTTCCACTCTGGCGACTTCTAGGTTGTTTTCCATGGTTTGCAGCCAATCATCGGCGTCTAGGGGTTCTTCTGACTTGGTGAAAACGGGTGGGTTAGTATTCTGGAAATTCTTGAGTTTAGATCCATGGTTGTCCTGATTTTCGTGGCCTTGGTTGTTGTGGGCTAGCTGGGCTATCTGTTGCAGAGTGGATAGGTTGGCTTGACGTTCCGCTCTTTCAGCTTCGCGGTCAGAAGTCAACATTTGCAGAATCTGCAACATCGGGTCCAGGGTTGAACCACTTCCTCCACGTGGCATCTGAAGATTGATATAGACTATGAGAAAAGAGGGAAATTTCTAAGGTTTTGGTTTTTTGAAAAGTTTTAAATGTTTGACTCAGATTTTTCTAGCAAATTGCTTTTTCATTCATTCATTCACTCGATACAATGCACACCACAGCAAGGAAAAAACAGATGGTTTTAAGAACCATTCTGGAATCTACGATATAGTGGGACCGACTACTACTCACTACGGTAGTGCTCAGTGCTACTACTCCTCGGAGTATGTGGCTTCATCATCTTCATCATCATCGATGAAGGCGAAATCATCCTCATCAGTGAAGAAGTCCATGGCCTGATCCTCCAGAAAATCATCGTCATCGCTGAGATAGGAGTAAGGGTCTCCACGAAGATCCTCTCCGGCATTCTCCCTTTCCTCCAACTGCATGTCTCTCTCGTGGATGGTCTCCTCCGGAGATGAGATGCGGTGGCGAAGACGGGCAATAATGCACTCCTTCTTGTCGAGTTGCCAGCGGCGAGACTTGTGATCCTTTGCTAGCATAGCTATGGTCTGATCCTTCGTCTTGATGATGGCAGACTTGTGGTTGCAGTAGTCGCGGAAGTTGTCCAACTCCTGCTGACGATCATACATCATGAAGCTAAGGTGGTCCAATTGAGTCTTCAGCTCGGGGTGGTATGGGGCTTCCAGTGGTTGTCCATTTGCATCACGCCTTGGGCAAAACTCAAAGCGAGTACCCTTGATCTGATTGATGCTCTGCCCACATAGACGGGAAAGATCTTCCTGCATTGCTCTGGCAAGTCCATCGATCCAGTTGTTTTCCCTCAAGGTAAACTGAATTCCCTCCGCAGTGGGAGGTTCAATCTTTCCTCGGAGACTTGCAACAATTAGCCACTGCAGATCTTCTCCTCCTTGATCATTGAGCTGAGCTCCGAAGAACTCGGGGTGCGGACGCTCCAGAAGTTCCGAAAGCTGATCCAGATCCCTCTCAAAGATAAGGTCTCCTCCATTCCCAAGTTGGTAAAACTTGCTGTACTTCACGTCCATCTATGAAAATAGAGGATGAGTAGATTAGCAGAGTGATCAAGTGTGTCAAAATTTTATGTATTTTGCAAGAGTTTTTGAGGAACATGTATTTTTATGAAAGAATCAAAGAGATAAGAATGAGAATAAGTTTTTGTAAATATTTGTTGTTCTTTGGTTTTGAAACTAAGTTTTTGGTTCAAACGTCCAGTCTAACTAGGGTCTCCTATGGTCAGGATGGCTCTGATACCAACTTGTCAACACCCAGATTTTTCAATCCTAGATGCCTGTTATGCCATACATCGCAATCCCAGGATTACCATTTTTGCGAGACATAACAGAATTGGATACCATAGTACATCATCCATTACAAACGATACATAAGTTCTTACACCAATAGGGATCTCATGATCCAGTTCTTAATACAACATCAAGCAGCGGAATATGTAATAATAACGTTAGCGTAGGCGAAGCTCCATCTTAGGGGTCACAGGCAATGCTGACGATGGGAGATGATCCTAGTTGTCGTAACCTTCCTGGGGTCCATCATCCAGGTACTCCTCTTCATAGTCTGTCCATGGGAATAGCCAGGGACAAAGCCATGAGTACTCTTTAAGTACTCGCAAACTAATACTAACAAGTAAAAGGGGGTTTTTGGATAATAGGACACTAGGCTCTAGGGTTGTTTTGCAAAATCCAGATTTATCTCTACTAAGTTCCAAGGCTAGTCACAATTTTATAATTCCTAAGTGGGAACTTGTATTTCATATCACAACTCTGTTGTGGTCAAGTCAAAGTCTCAATTCATTTCACAAGTCATTTTGAAAAGTCTGACGGGGGAACAGTATGGCCACTCCAACTGTCCATAGTCATGACGGCTATTCGAATAGTTTGACACTCTGCAGAGATTGTACACTTTCACCACAACATTCGATACATCCGTCAGGAACAAATCCTGAATTCACCATACTCAGTATGCGGATAATCAATCCTAACCTTTCAATTACACGCCCTAGTATAAGCACCTCTCCTGTGAGTTTGGCCTCCCAACCATGACCAACTGTCATCTTGGGTACTGCACAGGTGGACAATCTTCACAAGGTAGTCTCATCTCAGACCTTGGCCGTGAGGAAACTAATACTAAGGAATATAAGTTTCTAGTCAAGCCCTACCCAATATTCGGGTATTGTGGTTGTACGATAAAATTGGAATGGTATCGCATACAGACAAACATCAGTTTTATAAAGGGCTAAGGCTCATGCCTCAACATTTTTATCACCAACATCCTCAAGTGTTTGGAAACACATGTCCAAACCATTTCAATAGAATGATCCATCATTCCAAGATTTTCATAACCATTTTTCCACCAAGTATTCCCATCTAAAAGTTGATCAAGTTTTATGCTTAGCACTAGCATCTACAGGTGGGGGTAAGCAATAATGAGGGATGGTAACTAGTGGAGTTTCAACTAAGTACAACCTTATGTCTCAGGCTGAGGTCAAGGTTTCTAACTTAGGCCAAATTTTATGCTCTTTATGCAACCTTCAGCATCTTTCCAATATCTACCAGTCACTTAAGTAAACTCTAGGTAAGCTTTGATAACGAAATAAAGCAAGAAGCTTGCACATAAAACTAGGATTGGTTTTTCAAGTGGGTATGATCACATATACTTAAGGCATATAGTAATCATAGAACAAGTAGGGGTTTGTTGCATCAGTAGGGTATCTTGCAAGGGTTAACTTGCATCAATATCAGTATAAGCTTGCTAAATTGCAAGTGTTAGCTTGCCTTGTGCAGAGCAGTGGTTGAAGTTCTCCTCGGCTTCTTCTTCGTAGTATCCTCCTTCCTCCTCGTATCCTTGGTCGGTACTAGCGTCTATGAATAAATACGAGGTACACAATCACCAAAAAATACTTAACTACTTGCAATCATCACACACAAGGGTCCTATGGATGATCTAGCATCATCCCTAACATTACAAGGTTAAGGCTTGATTTAATTCCTTTTATTTTTTTAGAAAAGTAATTTCTACTCATTGAAAAACTATTTAAGATTTAATATTCTCCAAACCAAATTCGGGATCATGTTGACACATGTCATCACCACATATTGTAGTCCATGGGAATGTGCTTTAAAGTAGTGTCACAATTTAATAAGGTTTTACCCTTTTATTTTAATTAATTAAAGTGGCTAGAAATGCTTATGCAGCATTCATTTATTACTTGAACAATATTTCTGCAAGTAAACCTATATATTTTTATATATTCTGAAAGGTATGGTTAAATTTGATTTTTGAGAGTTGGAATCAACTCAAAAGCTATTACGGTTTAAATTTGAAAAATGTTTGAATGCAGAAAAGCTTCTGCCTTGTTATTTTTACCATGGGTGATCTATAGATCCAAATGACTTCAATCCAACGGGCTTGGATTCAGCATTCACAGACCTTTCCAACAAAATTGGTTTCATTCAATTTGGTGCACTGAATCGATCTGGGTTGATTTTTGAAGTTGGGTATAGAAGTGTGTTTGAATTGAAATAGAAAAAGTTTTAATTTGAATAACTGGGCGCGAGGAAAAGTTATCGACGGCACGCTAAGCGCAGTGCTTCGCTGGATGCTTAAGTGGGTGTCCCCACCGCCGCTGACACGGGCTGGGCGGCGGTATGGGACAACGTGGATCGCTCGATCTAGTTCTAATCTAACGGTGGGGTCATCGTCGACGCGAGACAACGCCGCGAGAACGAAACCTAGCGCCGCCAGTGAGGGTTCGGGGCTCACCGGGTCTTGGCGGTCGGCGAGGCGGGCGAACGACGAAGTCGACGACGGCGAATCTCCTAATACCGGTGGCTTCTCCTGGGGCGGCTCCAATCGCTGGCTCCCTTCTTCTCCAGAGGCGGCGGGCTCCGGTGAAATTCCAGCGGGGTGGTGCTCGCCTTGCTCTGAGAACGGTGTGGCATGATCAGTGAGGAGAGGGGAGTGAGATGGTGTGAAGAAATCGTGCGGGGGTGGCCTCTATTTATAGTCGAGCGAGGGGGCCGTCGGGGCACACGGTGAGCTCGTCGGGGGCGAGGTTACAGGCGGCTAATGGCATGGGCAAGGGTAGGGGACGGTGATGTGTCTCCTGGCGATGCTCAACGACATGGTCTCGAGGCATGGGGCGGTGTGGTTTGGTCTGAAACGGGCGGTGCTCTGCGCGGCAGAGGCGGCGTCTTCGACGACAGGCGGTGGCTGTGCGGCACGGGGCGGCAAACGGGGATGTCTGGCGGTCTCCTGGGTTGGTGGGGATTGTGTATGCACGCGGTGAGGGCGGCGCGCGGTCTGTGGACACTGGTCGAGGGTGGTGCTCTGGCGCATGCTCGGCATGGTCTCTGGCGGTCTGGGCGCGGCTTGTGCGCCTGGTCCAGGGCTTGGCAACGCTCGCGGCTGGGACAGGTAGTGGCGGTGGACGGTGGGCTGCCTCCCATACAAGGTTGGCACGGCTAGTTCTTCCTCTAGCATGGTGTCCACAATGGGGTGACAAGGGGGGTGCTCGGCAGTTCACCATTGATGGCAATGGAAAGCTCACAGGGGTGCTAGTCCTTAGCTAATCTTCCTAGATGATCTACTGAGCTGTGTGTGAGCTAACTAGGGAACAAGTTAGGCCAATTTTACTACACACTATAGTGTTTGATGTTTGTTTTATTTGTGTCTGCAACCTGTTTGATGAAATGGCCGCATGAACTCAAGTTTTGAATTTTGAAAAGATTTTTGGTGGGTTTGCTAGATTGGTGCTGGTGAGTAAACATGACCCGAAACCCTGCGGATGGACGGGGAATTACCTCGTCGCTGGGGATCTTGATGGCCTCCTTGTCCTGCGGGATTAGGCCCCGCTCACGAAGTTTGCGCAGGTCGCCCTCACGCGTCTCCGTGCACCGCCACCCACCATCGGTGACACGCATGGTGGTGGTGCCCTTCTTGCCGCCGACAGCAGCACTGGTGGAGGTCTTCTTAAATTTTAACCTTTGTAGAATGACGACGATGGAGGTGCGAGCGCAGGAAAGAAGAGGGAAACGATCAGAGAATTTCCAGCGCGCGGCGAGAAAAGCTCAAGAAAGTGGAAGCAGTAGAAAGCAAGTGGCTACGGTGAAAACATACCACAATTTTTCCCCACGGTTATAAGGATGAAGACGATGAACAGGGACCGTTCATCTGGAATCCCTAACGCCAACATCAAATCCAACCATCCACGTGTTAGCACAGCAGCGAACCGTCGCTCGCACGCTGCCCACTATGCACGGGAATCAAGGAGACGCCGTAATTCTCGCCACGTCGCGCGTGACCAGTCAACTCCAAGTCAGAAAGTGGGAACCACGTTCGTCCAGTCACGTCACCTCTGGCGCCGTAGACGCTTGAGGTCACCGATCGTCAACACTGACATCATTAAAGCCATACCAGCAACGGTTACAAACCTTCGGCTAAACAGCTAAAGTACTCACTCGAATCTACGATTCGAGCAACTACTCGGGGGCTACTCCTATTAGGAGCGCTGGCTGCGCACCCGAAGCATGAATAACGTACCGCGCTAATGATCTATTCTTCGAGTCCTACGTCGAGTCTACGACTCCACTACGGACTCGGGGGCTACTCCCATAGGGAGGATTGATTCAAGCATCCGAAAAAATTGTGTCCTACGGACCTGAAGACCACAAGGGCTGAATTAAAGTCTCTACTTGAGTCTACGACTCGAACAGACACTCGGGGGCTACTCCCATAGGGAGCGCTGGTCGCGCACCCTATGAATCCTTCGACTGCGATCCTTCGGATCAGAATGCAAAAACTTTTTCGGCAACTTTGCCCCAACTAAAGCTAAGTGAGTAACATCCTCCTTGGCCATCCGAAACACCTCCGCGGTGATAAAATTTCGGATGTTGTGTCTACGACGCAAAGATAAGACCTATAGATACCATCTGATGGCCTGGTAACGCACCCGACTATGCTCTGCTAGTAAAAATCCGTGCCAACAGGCGCGATGAAAATTCCAACAGCCGCGTTGGGTACATCATTCGAAGACTACCGGTATTTGACTCTTGTAAGACCTCAATGGCCTGAGTCGAATTACGCCAGCATCTGTTCTGGGTTCGAGTCGAGGGACTCGAATCTGAAGATCGTGTTGTTTTGTACTAAGACAGTTAACTGACCCTGATCCGTCGGGAGAGTCAGTCACATGCATCAACAATCCCTACATACTAACACTCGGGGGCAGCCGAATCCGTCGGGAGAGTCAGTCACATGATGAACAAGAACAGCTGCACCCGAAAGATTGAAGAGTCCTCAGCCGAATCTGCGATTCGACTGAACACTCGGGGGCTACTGACATGGTTATACCCTACGGGTACACGATATTAGCATACCCGGTCTAGCCCAAGGAAGGCTCACAAGAATATACGCGGTCCATGAAGATTTCCGGGTGGCACAAGCCCATGACGTCTTTGGATCCTTGGAGAGCAAGACTAGAACAGATAGAATATTCAAAGGGGCAAACCCTAAACCTGTAACCGACTCGATCTATGCCCGGGACCTACCACATCTATATAAATGCTAGGAGGACACGACAAGGAGGATATCTCTCTCATATCACCGCATACACACCTTCACGCCAGATTGCATCTGCGCACCCCTGTAACTTTCGGTTCCACCATAATTAAGAGCAGACAAGTAGGAGTAGGGTTTTCCCTCCGGGGGCCTGAACCTGGGTAAATCTCGTGTCCCCTGGTTGCTTGTGTGTTAACCGTTCTGCGATCTCCAGCACCCCCATCTTCTCCAAAACCCAAGCTCATAACAATGGGCATTGACGAGATCGAACCTCGTCAATTGCACATGAGAGGTTCATGGTCCTACCTCTCAGGGTGAAAACCCAGGGTCTGGCCTTAATTGGTTGTGCCTGCAATGGCCTTATTGAAGGTATTTTTTTGAGAGCGTGGACTTCTTTAGGGTGAACACCTAGATCTTTGATCGGGCGATGACGGTGTTTGTGCAATGTTCCCTTCTTGGAGGCGTCGTTTTTGGAGAAGATGGACTTCTGATGCTGTCTTGGTGGTGGTAGTACTGTTGTTTTAATGAATAAGTCACTGTAGCGGAACTTTTTTTTTTGTAATTCTTATTTATTTTTTTGGTCGTGTGCATCTGTATGGCCGATAGGACAATGCGTTGTTGTAGAGTCTAGGTATAATTGTTATCTCTTATATTAATATATGCTCATTTCCACACAAAAAATCTAGGCCAGGAGGACCAACTGCATTAGCAAAGGAGCCCCCGTGGACTGCACCAGGTCTTTCAAGAGTTAAGGCCTTCTGGATTAATGTATCCTCGCTCTGCAGGTAATGAACCTAGTGTTTATAGAATGAAGAAAATTTGTAACATGTAGGAAACATGTACACTACTTTTTTTAAGTAACTATGTATTTCATTATTGTAAATAGAGATTACAAAAGCTCCTCACGGAAACTACCAAAGATACTGTGCGAAAACAACTATCCTTGAAACTATGCACGAAAAGCCTGCACTTACCGACACAAACAGCCATCACAAACCACCAGCGCCGTCGAGACGCCCGCCGATAGAAGATGAGAAAGGCCTCCATCGTTACAAGAGCCAGGGAAACATCATCGCCATCGAGGCTTTTTGAGCTGAAGACCAGGCCTATCACGCACGGCAAGGCACATATCGTCGTGACATGTCGACTAGGGATCTTCCCCATGCCATCCCTACCCTAGATCCTCCGCCTCCCGTCGACGTAGTTAAGAGATCACGCCAGATCCGCCATCCACGAACCACCTTCCAAGAATAATTCCCCCCTGCTCCACCAAGACGCCGGAGATAGCACCATAGCAGCGGGGACAAAGCAGGAGGACAGACACATTTGATGGAGTCGCTGCCGCCGCCTCGCCGACACCATCCACAAAACCGACAGCCGTCAATCTAAAAGGTCGGCAAGCACACGATGCCATCACTTCCGAGACGCTGCCATGAAGGACACTGGCGGTGTAGGAGTGAAGATGAGGCAGATTTATCCGCTCGGGCACCGCTCCCACCATCCCAAGGACGCGCCATGGAAAACTTGCCCTAACCCTAACTACCAAGCCCGAACGAAAGAACGAGGCCCCCTCCCTCCTGCTGCCAGAGTGGCAAGCGGAGAGAGAGGGGACCAGCAGTCTTGCCGGTGGAGATCGGAGGAGAGTTGTATGCCTAGTCGCAGGAGAGGTTCTTAGCGTCTAGGTTACCGTGACTAGGCTAGGAACAGACGGTCTGCTAGTCTGAAAAACATGTACAGTACTATAAGAGCACGAAGCTGTGTACTCCCTTCATCCCAGTTTATAAAAGTTACGCGTATTTCTAGATTGATAAATTAACCAACTTAGCATGAGATACATATGATAAAAGTTATACTATTAAAAACTTTAAATGTTATATTTTCTAATGGTATAATTTTTATATTATATAATTCATATTATATGGCTCATGCGGACGACCTAGATATACGCGCAAGTCTTATAAACTGGGATAGAGTGAGTATTTCAGATTTGAAGGAAGCAAATAAATATGGTGTCCGAAATATGTGAAGTGACTTGTACGCGGCACTAATTTTTTCTCCGAACGAAGCTTCTATGGTCACACATAAATAATTGTTGTAGGTTTCACAATACCAGTATACTTCCTACACATCCGAGTTATATTTTTTTGCGAAATTCTCACCATTTTATTAATAATCATCAATAACGGTATACAAAAGTTTAAAAGTAATAAAAATTATAAATAAGTCATTGTACCACCTAGTGACCACTACAAATATTAGCACGAGCCGAAGGCGTGCAACCGTCCTCGTTCACATTTTGTCAACACATCAATCATGTTTCTAAAATCGGTGCATTATGGTACACTATAATCAACTATGTGCTTCCAACATTAATACATTATTATGTTTGAACCATTCGAATTTCATTTTGGTACCTCCAAATGTTTTGTGAAATATATCACTTACCCATGACACAAATTTTTGTATGCTACATCCAAGAAAATCAATTCACCATGGAATCAGTATTCAAGAGTCCGGTACGTCCACGCAAACATATTTTGATACCTTTAAAATACTGTAACTATGTTAAGATTGAAGCAAAATTCGGTTGCAATGGAAGCAAGATTCAGTTGCAAAGTAAGCAAAATTTAAATAATGGTCATTCGCAAAAATAATAATTAAATAATAGTGAAACAAAAAAAAAGGTGCTACCAACGGAAACAAATCTGCACGCTGGAATTTTTGCTAGAGTTGTTATTTTCCTTCATAACAAGAGTTTTTTTTTGGGAAGGTTCGTATCCCACTACTTAGGGGTTAGTTATGGTTATGTAAGCATCCAAATCCTTGAGAATCCGAGTCCATCCTACTCCCGATCGTATCGTAAGGCAACAAATCAGCGCATATATCGGACGCCGATTCCGCTTTGAATTATTCTGATTTATTTTCTCTTTTGAGTATACAAGGCTACAAATCAGCGCATCACCCCGACCTGCCTGACGCGATCACACCACCACCCTAAACGCGCCGCCGCAGCCCTGTGAGACGCGACCACACCGCCGCCTCTTAGCCGCAGCCCTGCACGCCCGCCGCGCGCCGCCGCAACCCTCCACGCCACCGCCGCTGCACCCGCCCGTCCCCTGCACCCAGCTCGACAACGTCCTGCTCCTCCAAGGCTTCCGGCTCCTCGGCGACAGTCTCCTCCAAGGTTGTGTTCCTCTCGGTGATACAAACTTTACCACAATAGAGCCGGGATGGTGCCTATTGATCAGTGTTTCATTCACGCTTGAGGTTTCCTTAGCTGATTTGGAAGAGAAACAAGATCAGAGTACTACTGTAGAAATCGAGGTGATTTTCCTCATTTTCCCCCAAAATGCAGCTGTTTAATTGGATCCTTGTTTGATTTAGCAGGTTTTGATTCTCTTGATCGACCATGTGGTTCCATGAGAAAGTGATATAGCAAAGTTCCGTCTCAACCTTATTACTGACAATTTGTTGAAACACATTCACATTGACGTAATATATTCTTAAATGCAGGGAGAAAATAAATACTTTACCAGGAAGGAATTGCATGTGCTGTGATGGGTATGGAGAGTATCAAGTGCTTCTTAAGCAGGTATAAAGCTAATTTCTTGGTATGCCCAATAGCAGGGACCTTCTTGATGACAACTCTGAACGGAGAGTATCAAACTCTGAACAAGGGATGAATCTAACTTAATCAATATGCCATGGTATATTCAAAAAGCTCTCAGTTGTTTCAGTTTGTTCAAGTCCCTGAACATGGTTTAGTGCACCCAATCCCATTCTTTCCCGTACTTGCAATGTTTTAAATAGCCGGCTATAGCCGTGCTATAGCCTTTGCGAAGTCTCCGGCTACGGCTATGCCCTTCGTAGGCTAAATGGGAAATAGCCAGCTATAGCCTGGTTTAGCCTTAAATTAGCCGCTAAACTTATGCTCTCTGAGGTTTTCTTCTTTTCCCCCCTTTTTCGAACTTATGTTAAATATGATTCAATACAACTTGTGAGTTAATTGGTTCAATACTTATTTGTGTTCAATAGTTGCATGACTTGTAACTCGAATCTTGTTTGAGTCATAGTTTTTCCCATCTTTTGAAAAGATTTAACTAAAATTTACTCAATTTTTTTAAATACGCTAAAATGGAATAGCCCGCTATAGCTGCGCTATAGCCTTTCATAGCCTCTAAAAAAGCCGCGGCTAAATGGAATAGCCGGCTATTTTAAACTTTGCGTACTTGACATTGGTGATCAAGGTCATTTGAACTTCACATTAGTATAGACTGGAGCTGGAAAGACTAAAAGCATAGGGGTAAATATAAAAATCCGTGGGTAAATTTATTTGATGCGTGCTCAATGTGTCACTTCTGTTTTTTGCTTTAAGTATTAATTCGGATGTTGACAGGGGCGCTTATCAGGGTGTGGGTTTGCATCTTCCCAACCACTAATATTTTAGCAACAGTTAAGATGATATGTGCATGCCTATTTTATTGTAAAATTGCATCAAATTGTTATTATCATTTTTCAGTGATAGCTGAGGCATTACATGCTACATTGAGAAGCAAAAGCTGCAACCTCCTTTACCGAGAATGTGATAATATGTTGTTGAGTTATAATGTGATAATGCGTTAAGCTGCTGTGATTTTTCTAATTTCTTATTGTGAATGCTATTCTTGATCTTCTGGGATGCTATATACTCCCTCCGATCCATATTAATTGTCGCAAAAATAGATGTATCTAGACATGTTTTAGTGCTAGATACATCCATTTCAGCGACAAGTAATATGGATTGGAGGGAGTATTAATTATTGTTTTAATATCGGCACAGATGAGATTGCTAGATTTAGTGACATGCTTCGGAATCCTTTGTCAGTTTTGCGAGCTTGTGCAGCTATTGTTCTGCTTCAGGCTGGTTCTGTTTTATCCACGTCAACAACTAGTACTCCCTCCGTCCTAAAAAGGATGTCACAAGTTTGTCAAAATTTAAATGAATCTATATATACTAAATAGTGTCTAGATACATTTAAATTTAGACAAAACTAAGACATCCTTTTTAGGACGGAGGGAGTATTACTTTGAGTCGCATGAGGGTTGTCTTGCTGTAGTGACATGTCTTACTCATGCATGTGGGGCATGCCTAATGAGTAATTACAAATACGACGACTTTCTCAAGTTTCCAACATGTAATGATGCATTCCCATATCAGAAGTTATCAACTGAAGCAGCTATCATATAATATGTTTAGTCATGCCTGTGCCTATCTCTGGGCATAGGGCCATTGTTTGTCCCTTCTCTCTATTATTGAATTTTTATTCATCTAGCTTCATGATATTTGTGCGAAGAAAATGACCAATGCATATTTGAATCTTGCTGTCATACTGTATTCTCATGACTAGTGTCTCTAACAATGCAGTTCACTATCCCGGGTGGTTGACATGCTGTGCACCATGCAGACCTACTTCAGAAGGCTGGGGCATCCAAGGTCCTGTGGTTGGCAACCGCGGGGTCAATGGCCCCTATCAAATATGAAATCTTCGCACGGATTGTCCTGTGGAATTTGGAGCTCCACCAAGCAGGGCCTTCAACATAGAAGGAAATTTGTACTGGTCGTGGCCCCTAACCAGTGTAAGCTGCATATCCATTTTACTCACGCGGCCAGCCACCTCTCATCTAGAGATTAGTGGTCGGTGTTGTGCTTTAAGCTCTACAGAATTTAAGCAGCAATTACTGTTCATTGGCTCCATGAATTCTGCCTCCCCCCTTGTAGCGGCGTTTTTCTTCTGTGTGACTGTTTTTCTCCCAAATGCTTAATGGTTGTTTGGTTGTGGTGGCAGGGGAAGGGTGAAGACGAGGAGATGCCGCAGTCTTGTGCTGATTTTAGTATTCCAGCTGCTGCCGAGGTAACCAAGGAATTATAATAACTAACTAAATCTGCACACTAGTCCCTACAGCCGCAAGTTGCCTCTAACCTGGTTACAACTTTGGGAATATAGTTATTGACTTTGCAGTAATCATTTTTCTCTGTACACTACTCAAAGCATGACCTAAAACAGATTGATCCTACTCCCTCTGGTTCAGTTTACTGTGCGCGCATACCAAATCTCTGCAACCTAGGCACTCGTTGATTGGGAGAGAAACTGCGATGTATATCACTAATCTTTTACCTCGTGAGTTGCAGCTTATAAATAGGGGAGTCGAGTGATCAGAGGATAGGCCCACACTCCTTCAGAATTGGCAATAGATCCTGAGATTTTTCTCCATGCATTGGTCACGCACCTAATTGCGCGATTAGAAGATAGTATTTACCGTGGGAGGAGGGGGTTACACCCTCAATTATCGCGAGCAGTTAAGGCATACACGCCTAGCGGTTTTGGAAATTCATGTTTTTAGTAGCGCTTCTATTAGACTGACCCGGAGGGAGTATCTACTTGAGTAGTGCGTGGGTTGCACCAACAAGGAGCATTTATGTTCAGTACTTTAGAAACTGAACAAGAGCAAGGTTGGTAGTGAAACCAAAATCATTAACTGCAGAAATAAACCAACAACACTAATAGTAAACTCTGGATTAATGGACGTTGCTATAACAATGAACCCAACTAGATATACAACTAGAACAAGGTAGATAGGGTAAATAGTGTTGAGGTACACACGTGGAGCTAGTTACTAGGCATGCACAAAAATGTTGTGTTGATCACTACGGCGCGGTTGCGAGCTTGTTCCTTCTTTCGGCTCACCTCCACCATCTTCTCCATCTCCACATCCATCTCCTTAAGACTATCCTTGAGGATAGACACCCTCGACTCGAGGTCTCTCAACTGCTTCGTGACATGAGCATGCCCCAACTTCACCTCCTTGTACCCCTTAGGCATAACTGATGTCCATGACAGAGAACTGAGGAGGCCAAGGAGGTCGTCGACGCGCTTGCGCATAAAGGCGACGTCCATGCCCATGGGCTTGAATGATTCTAGGGTCTTCTTCCACCCCGAAAGGTCCTCGAGGGAAGCCCTAATGGCCCCCAACGATGTCACTTGTCTATGGGGCTTATCTATTTCGGCAGATGCTTGTGGACAAACCACTTTCGTGCCTAGAAGATGTCATAGTATATCCTTTGCAGGTGATTAGGGAGTACTTCGTTTCTGACGACCTTACCGTTGCTGCCGACGACTTTGAAGTTCACGAGCCTTTTCGCGGCGAAGAAATCACCGGCGTCTGGACCATGAGATATGATACTACCGCCTGTTGCCTATCCGCTCGATATGTTGCGATTAGCAGATTTGGAACTTGCTGACTCCTCATCCTCTATAAGATAAGCAATCACAACAGAACTTGTTAGGCTATTTCAATAAGATTTTTCTTGACTCAGCCATCCATTCAAAAACTTGTTTTATAAGGATTTGAATAGGAAAAATGTCTAAAATTGAAGCTATTTGAAATGATTGCATGTTGTACCGTACCTCTGGCTGAAAATTATCATCCTTGCCTCTTTCCCTTACTACTGATGTTGCCCTTGTGAACAAATAATTTTTTTGCCCCACCTTGCTCTTGGAAAATTTGGAATATGGTGGGTCTCTTACTCTTTAACATAATCATGAAAACCGGAGCAACATCCCACTAGTCTATTTCTCAAACTAGTACTTTTTTTTTGCTCATCCAGCCAAAATGCAAGGTGAGACATAGATATGCCATTTAATATAAAAATGTCTTAACCAATGAAATTTTAAATTATTTCAAGTAAGGTCCTACCGCGTTGGTGGCTTATCCTTGTCACACACGCGTCACACCGACCCATGGAGGAAACTGTATCCAGCGACGGTTGTTGTGCTGCTACATTTCCCTCTGTGGGTAAGCGCGATACTTGAGTGACAAGGGTAATGATTTTGAGCCACCGCCGCCAATGAAAAAGCTTACTTGAAATAATTGTAAATTTCTTTGGTTAAAACATATTTGCTATTAATGGACTAATCTATGCCGCACTTTTCATTGTGGTTGGCTGAGCAAAAACATTCCTATTTTTGAGAAATAGACTAGCGAGAAATTGCTCCGCATTGAATTGTTATCTTACAGATGAAGAGAGGAAGCCCAACATGTTTGAAATTTTACAAGATCAAGGTGGAACAAAACCTTTATTGGTTCACAACATCAAAATCATTAGTGAGGGAAAGAGAGATAATGATGATAATTCAATATGAAATCATTTAAAATTGCTTCAACTTTAGACATGTTACTTCTCAAATCTTGAAAAACGGGTTCTTCAATGGTTGAAGTGTCAAGAAAAATCTAACTGAAGTAGGCTAGCAAGTTCTTCTGTGATTGCTTCTTATCTTACAGAGGAGAGGGAGGTCAGCAAGTTCCCAGTCTGCCAAGCGCAACCTAGCGAGCAAAGAGGCAGCTGGCGGCGACATCATTTCTTCGAGTTTAGACACTGGTCATCTTTTTGCCGTGTGAAGACTCGTTAACTTCAAGATCATCGCCGTCAACGATAAGGACATCGGCAACAAATTATTCCTCGATCACCTGTGCAAAGCATACAATGATCTCTGCCAGGCTCGAAAGGCGTTCCTCCATGGGCATCTGCTGAAGAATATAAGCCCCACACTCGTTTCAGTGGTGCTCATAAAGACGACCAACATCGCTGAGCTTCCCTTCTTTGCTGCTTCCCTTGAGGACTTTGTGGGGTAGAAGAAGACCCTGCAGTCACTCGAGCCCATGGGAATTGGCGTCGCCTGCATGCACACACGTTGATGACCTCCTTAGTTCCCCGTCACGGACATCAGTTGTACCTGAGGGTTATGGGGAACAAGTTGGGCATTCTCCTGTCGCGAAGAAGTTGAAAGACCTCGAGTCGAGGGTGTCGATCCTAAAAATGGTCTTAGAGAGATGGTTGTGAAGATGAAGAAGATGGTCGATGCGAACGAGATGATTGAACAAGCTATGGTGATCTGACACAACATTTTGCGTGCATTCCCAATAACTAGCTCCACGCTACGTAACTCAAGATTGTCACGGTATCTATCTTGTTCTATTTGTATATCTAGTGGGGTTCAATGTTACAACGACGTCAGCTTTTATAGTCTTATAGCTCGTGAGGTGCTGACATCCGTCTCTTTATCGAGTTTTTCTTTTTCTTCAATCTTTTTCTTGGTTTTGTTATTTTCCTCATTATAATAGTTTTCAGCTTTTAGTCATCAGCCTGATTGTATTGTTTGCCTTTTTCTAGTTCAGAAGAAAATGCAAAAGGCAACTGTCCATCGCGCAGCCTGCTCGTAGTGTTTGCCTCTTCCTCGCAGCATAAAGAAGGATCAGATGCAGAAAATGTTTCAGTACTAAATACCTGGGGATTCAGGTTCGCTGGTACAATGAGCTGACTTTGATCAAGGTAAGTCACACTCAAGTGCCTTGGTCAGTAGTTCTTCCCTTAATTTCTTGTATCACTCTCTTTCCTAAGCACCAAATCTTGCATCCAAAGAAAGTAAAAGTGAGTGACGTATGAGAGAAATGGCACACACTGGGCTATAAAAACCCCATTTAACACTAGAGTGACACGTTACTATTTTCTGCCTCGGGTGGGGAGCGGCATGGTGGCTTTGGGGGGAAGATGAGCAATTACACGTCTAATTCTGATGGTACACAAAGCTGACTGTTACCCAAACAAAAACATCTAGGTGTTAATTAGACGCTCCGGGCCTATCCTTATGGGAAATGGCCTACAACTGATAGAGCTAAATCTTCAGCCATATGCTCAAGTTATTTAAACACTCGTCGTGTTTCTAGAAACAAATGTACAAGTTAAGAAGCTGAGGTAATTGCAAGTTTACTTGCATAGGAGAAATGTATGAATCGTTCACCTAATACAGTACAATAACCATTCAAGGCACAAAAAGGTGTTGTTTATAAACACCCGATTCAATGTGTCAATTTTTTGCTGTTTCTGTATTCATGTGCACGGTGATGTTGCTCTGGACAAAAGTTCCATGCAGGAAGCCATAGGGTACTCTTCGTGGCAGTGTTATTTTGGCAACAGGAGCACCTTCAAATTCTTCGGTGTCAATAATGTGCGCCTACAACATAGGACATAAAGCTGCAAAATTAGACCTACTTTTCTTTCATATGGAAATTATTTACTCTGTTGCAAAGAAAACTTGCCTGTGATTTACAGATCGTGGATTATTTTGACCTTCTGCAAGCCGTTGATCCTAAACAAGTTGCGATATTGCCTTCGTTATTTTTAGAGTTAATTTGCACATTCTTCTGAGCTTCTACTTTACGAAACTCCACATCTGGAACTCGTTTGATTTTGCAAGTGTGCAAGTAACTCTATAACTTTCACAGAGCAAGTATGCGCTAAATCTGAAACTAATTTTCCTGAAGAAAAATTTGTACATGTGTTGACATAGACAGTGGTATATGGACACACTAAAATCCTTCAAAGTGTTTTCATAGAGGTAGAGAGCAAAAACGTTTTTCCTCAATAATCATTTTGAAACGGCAACTCTTGAGATCACATACGTATATAGGAAGTGATGCAGTACACGGCAGTACTATGGTTGGTCATTACTCATTTATAATATTCACTTCAGTCTGTAGCATCACGTTAAATGCCAAATATATAGTTGGTTGAGCCGCGCGTCATATATGGTGCATCGTCATGCAGAAACACTCAAGGAAAGTAACGAGTGACATTTGAAGCAGAGAAAAGGTACCGGCTGCCTGTGGAGCTTAGAGCTGCATGCATGCCCCGGTACGGTAGGCCACACTCTGAGATGGCGCTGTCAGGTGCTGCAGGCCTGCAGTGCTTGCTCGATCACGGCTCGATACATGTCTTGATGCCTTATCCATTACCCTGGGAAGTAAAAATATGTATTACTCTGGCCTGTTTTAATTGTCGAGGGATTTGACCTGTTTCCATATGGTATTCACATAAATCCTAATGACTTGGGTGAACATATGGAAAATTAAAATATATCATTTAGAGTTCCCCAAGCAATCAAAGGTCCAATGGTAAAAAGAAAAAATTGCACTTGAAAAGAAAGGAACAAAGAAGCCAAAGACTGGAACAAAGAAGCCAAATACTGGAAAAAAAAGGTAGGGCAACAAACTGGTTCTCATTTTTTGTCTCTCTCGGTTGCATATATAGGTAGTAAAGTTTGCGTTGTTTACATGGTTCTTCATAGTAGGTGCTGGAAAGAAAGTAAAAGAAGCTACTATGGTTGGAGAAGGTCCCCAGCAATTTACCACAAGCCAGATTACTATTGGTCCTTAATCATCTCTCATGCAATTCAGTTGTAGGACAAAATTCTTAACATTTTCATACATACCACACAGGGATCTTTTGAGGCAAGCACGAGAACTAATACTAGAATACCATACTTGACAAACAATATGTTTCATGGAGAACTTCCTCAACAATTTACCGTAAGAATGATTACTCAGTTTTTTTATAGTTTTGTACAATATAATTGTACCACGAAAATTCTTAAAAAGTTGCACTGCCTTTTTAGGGCACATGGATCTGTTGAGGCAAGCACAATTTTTTATACTACATTACCACACTGCACAAATAATAATTTTCATGGGGATCCTTCGAGCATGTTTGGTCCTTTCATCCATGGAGGATATACAGAACTTCTACATCGGAATGATGAAACTTCAGAGGTACTATATGCTTCGAGAAGATTGGATTTTGATTCCATGAATCCTGGAGGATGCAAGGAGTAGGCACAGTAGCAGTACATTTATTGTTTCTTCTTGTGGTCAGTGACCTATATATATGTGTGTATATATATATGGAGTTAGTTTTATAACAAAAATGTATGTACTACTGAACTGGATCATGAGATTGAGGATATGGATTTACCAATTTCATCATTTGTCGTGTTCCTGTCATTTGCCCATGAATTGTTTGTTGATTTATGATGATGCTTTATTAGCCAAAAATATTTATCACGTTCAGACATAGGTTACTAGAGCATGCAATGCCTTATTTTACATCTACTGCATGCCTCCATAGCACCATCACTCTTCTGTTTCATCACATACAAGGCACCCACGTCAAAGTCATTTATCAAAGTAGTGGTCTCTGGACAACGACAATCTTGAGGGGATTCTACTTGTTTATGTAAGAATCATCAAAGTATTATTGACTAGATAACCACACAATTGCACATCCATCCATTAAACTTGATGTTTACAGTGTACTTCCATTAGTTCACAACTGATTTTCCAACACTCGTGCTATGTATCTACAGCTACAATTTTAGCATAACTCAAAGGCCGGACACTCTTTATTAAGAAGAAAAGAGGATGTTACAAGTACAAATCAAGAACTCGGAGAGTACCGAGCAAGGATCTGGGATAAACTAGAATCACAGGACATATGACACACTTCAACCAGGAGCCATGACAAGCTGAAACCCAGACTAAAAAGCAGTAATACAAGTAGCAGCTCTCCTCCTGGCAAGCAACCATCAGTCCTCAGTGTTGTAACGATCTGGATCCAGGATGAAATTGGTAGCATTCCAGGAGCGCACTAAGCTCCAAACTTGATGGATAACATTTGCAGTGGACAAAATGACAAACAGACGGGCACAACATTAAGGAGCTGCATTATACAGAGAGAAAAAGTTCAGTGACATGCCTGAACTCTTAACTCTGAAGCAACAAAAGGAAGTAACAAAAGAGGAATTATGCAAAACTCCACATCTGGAACTCGTTAGATTTGGCAAGTATGCAAGTAACTCTATACTTTTCATAGAGAAAGTATGCGCTAAATCTGAAAGTAATTTTCCAAAAAAAAAGTGTACATGTGTTCAAATAGACAGTAGTATATTGACAGACTAAAATCCTTCAAAGCATTTCCATAGAGGTAGAGAGCGAAAACATTTTTCCTCAATAATCATTTTGAAACGGCAACTCTTGAGATCATATATATATTAAGTGATGTGGTACACGGCAGTACTATGGTTGGTCATTACTTCATTTATAATATCCACTTCAGTATGTAGCCTCACGATAAACGCCGAATATATAGTTGGTGGAGCCGCGCGTCATATATGGCTTATCGTCATGCAGAAACACTCAAGGAAAGTAACCAGTGTAGGCCATTAGAAGAGAGTGACTCTATTTTTCATGGGAAATATCACGCGGAATTTAGGCATGTGAGGTATCGGTAAATTTGCAATGGGGTGGCTTCTCCTTTACATCGTCTACAAACCTTAATACGTTTGTTGTTAAGTGTGGATCATATCAGAGATGACTTTAGCCTCCTAGTGTAGGGGAGGAGGAAGTAGTCTCGACTTCTATACTAGTACGACTATGCACAAGGTACCTGCGGCCTTGGACATGTGTTCAAATAGACAGTAGTATATATTGACCAGAATGTATTGCTGTTTTAAATTTCTCCTAGACTTTCTTAAGCTGCTTTTAGAGGGTGTCCTGGATCGAAGTTGTAATGGGTTTCACACACTAATTTCAGAATGAATTTGGTGGGGCATGCATGTGACCCCATTCCTAAAAAAAAATTATAATCTATGGGGCAATACAAAATTCATATTTCCTATAGCTTCCAATCGTTTTAAAAAACATGTCCTGGTACATTAGCTACTCCCTCTGCCCCGAAAAGGATGTCATAGATTTTTTTAGATTTATATGTATCTAGACACGTTTCTATACACTAAAACCTGTTTAGATCCGTGACATCCTTTTTAGGATGAGGGAGTAGTAATTTATTTTTTTGGAGGAATCTATGATGGCGCAAAACCCCAACATTAACCATTTTCATAGTTTACTTAGGCATAGTTGGTATCCATTTATTTGTTTGACAGGTGCATTTTTTTTAGAAGTCCACCGATCTATTCAACACGGTACAAGAAACTCAAATGTAAAAAAATACAAATGGGTCCTTGAACCACCACCTAGCGATGACTACAAGCACTCGAACGAGCCGAAGGTGCGCCGCCGTCCTCGCCCTCCCTCACTAGAGTCGGGCAAAACTTGTCGTTATAGAGATTGTTGTAGTAGACAGACGAGAAGTCCTTGTGCTAAGGTCTTAAATGACCAGCGCACAATAGCAACAACCATCGTCGGTAAAGGAACTTGTAGATCAAAAGGAACACCGACCAAATCTGGCAAGATCCGCTGGAGACACACCTCCGCACGCCATCCGGCGACGCTAGACGCACCACCAGGACGGGGGTTGCAGGAGGAGGACTTTATTCCATCTTAAAGGAGTCGCCACTGTCGTGCCTTCCCGAGTAGGACACTAACCCTAACCATATTGAGGAAAGCATCACAAAATGGAGCCCTACTGCATGGTGTAGCAGGTTCTCAGCGACAAACGTGACATGTTGGACTTGCGTAGGGCTATATTGATCTCAGCCGTAAAGGTGGCACAACGGTTTGACAATGTTGACGACTTCTGAAGCAAGTGCATAGGGTTTGCGGGACCAGTTGATTCCTCTTGTTTTGCCATAGGATCATACGGTGAGGCTCCCGGTACCTAGCTGGTAGGGCGTTGTTTGTGTTTTTAGGGCATATATGGCCTTGATGGCATTTTCTTCTCCCACTGTTGGGTTTGCAGGTGTTGCGTGGTGGCTTTGGATTTTTTTGATATATGCTATTATCAGAACTTTATTGAATAAAATTTAAATAAATGTTGTATGCATCTCTTCGATAAAGAGGCCGGGGGTCTCAACCTCCTTCTCGAAGAAAACATGTAGGTAGACTGAGGGAGGATTTTCTAAGGATGTTTGGTTTTGAAAGGTTTGGGGTGAAGAAATCTGATGGGAAATTCTAGGAGAAGGAAGATGTTTGAAGTACTAACCTTTTCTAAACCTAAAGCACAAAAAGTATTAAGCTTGCGAACATTTTCCCAAAAAATAAGATGCTTCTCTCTGTTGCAAGTTTCCACTGTAGCCTAAGAAAAGTACGTGTAGTTTGTTAATATCAAGAATGGCATTTTTTGGGGAAAGGAAAGAGGACATGAAGTAAACTGCAAGACTGTTAGAGGCACCAGAGAGATGTTTGGTTTTCCACCTAGCAAGATAATTTTGACACTTAACATTGATTTATTTGAAGGCGGAGGAGCGGAGCCAATTAATTGTGTGAGAAGGTAAGGCCTAAGCAGACTTGATATTGTGTGAGATTGACTCCTTGACTCGAGACAGACTTTAAAATAAATGATCAAAGTACGAGCTACCTTGCACGATATTGTGTGAGAGGGAAAGGCTAAGCAAACTTGATATTAAGAGATCTAGACATTTCGTTGTATTTCATCAACTGGTACGTACTAGAATATGGCATCATGATGAGATTTATATGCGTGCTTTATTTTTCCTATTAAAAATCTCAATTTGTAACATTTTATATATGGCATCATATTCAAGGAGATTTTGAGTACTTATTCGAATTTGAATTATAGAGCTTCTTGTTATGTTATAGTGTAGAACTTGAATGTTGATGGAGTCACTCATTAGCGATCTTACCATGCATTTTTCTTCTTCAAATTTTTTTCATGATATAGTTGACTCTCTAGTTTGGCAGTACGTATTTGGTCAGATGTATTATTCAAGCTCTATGTATGTACGCAACTGGTTTTAGATGGACTGCTCTTGTATTCATTTCATACTTTCTCGGAAATCAAAGTGGCACAACGAATCTAGGTTTTCTATTGCCTAACGTCACATAATAGATAAATTATGAATAGAGATGCCTTAAACGAAATAAATATAAAAAAATCTGCCTATATTCATTGAAATAGAAAGTGTATCTCCAGCTTTGTCATTTTTGTTGCGACCTGAATTTAATGGCGAGATATAGATCAACACTCGGGAGTGGGAACTATGGACTTTTAAGTTTTTTAACAAAATTTCAGATTTGTGCTACGAAATTTATGATTCTGAATGTTCTTTGTGCTGCAATTATATCATTGTGGAGGTCGAGAAAGTCAAGTGGCACGATTTGCAATTAGAAAAATTGACTGAACTTGAAGCAGGTTTGGAGAATGATTCCGAGGATCCAGACGACACGCGAGGAAGCAGAGCACGAGAATATGGGTCAGCATGGAGCTATTATTATGTGAAATTCAATGGCCATACTTAAAGAAATGTAACATGGCAGTCGCATCCTTTGGATGTCGTTTCCGTTTCTCGTTTGTCAGACTGAGTTTCAACAGTAAACATATGCATTAAAATCATGTTTCAAAGTACATACTAGGCTAGCTGTATTGAATAAATAAGCAGATGCCATCACTCAATATATATAAGGAGCAACACTGGCATTCAAATAACGTGCAAGAGATAAGAGATGTCCAAGACAGTGCAGAGTCTTGGAACTGAAGTGAGACTATTGGTTGACATGGAAGAACTAGGATTGGGAGAGTCTCGGAACTGAAGTCAAACTATTGGTTGACATGGAAGAGCTAGGATTGGGAGAGTCTCGGAACTGAAGTGAGACTATTGCGGTTGATATGGAAGAACTAGGATTGGGAGATACCAGGATTTCACTCAGCACAACGAGTGTGATGCGTTTTGGAGAAGTTAATCACTGGTCTCAAAGTTCTTATGATCATAGTGAATTTTTTTCTGGTCGTAGCTCGTTGCTTTGGAAATCGCCGTGTATCCATGTATAGATTGGGAAAAAGCTCAAAGACAACACACGCTTCCTCATGCAACCACACTCATGAGATTGACTCCTTGACTCGAGACGGACTCAAAAAAAAAAATGATCCAAGTACGAGCCACCTTGCACGATTTTGATTCTGTATAGATTAAACTAACTTTCGGGCGGCCGCATTATCCACCTCGTGGAAGAACTGGGAAAAAATTTCTATGGGTACGTCTCGGATGGTTAGCATCATCTTAAACTCTATATTCATAACAAAGTCGATAACTTTGCATGGAATCTTGTTGCGTTCATGGTGCCGCCTAGAAAGAGTTCAAGGCAGATTTTTCCAGAAAATGGTTAATCTAGCACAACATAACTTATACCATATTCTCATTGCGGAGATTTCAACTTGCTCAATTTTCCGTTCGAGAAGAGTAAAGTCTGGTTTGACAATCATTGATCTTTCTTATTCAACGCAATCATTGATAATTTGGATTTAAGAGAGCTTTTAATAATAAGAAAGCATTTTATCTGGGCAAACAGTCTTTTTGAACTTACATACGAAAAGGTAGATCATGTACAGATAGACTCTTATTAAGAAAAATTTCCTATGGTCTCGGTATGGACTCTAGAACGCATCGAGGCTCTGTCAGACGATGCTTTTAATTATATTATTTACCACGGGATGACTAGACCACAGTGTGCTCGCCATTTTAAGTTTGAACTTGGATGGTTACACCGTGAGAGCTTCCTTGACATGATCAAATAGTATAGAAAATACATGGTGTTGGATGTACCCTAATACAAATATGGGATAATAAAATGTGTGCGACACAAACACCTTATTGGTTGGGAATGCCACCCAACATGTATTCTTAAACAAGAAAAAACATCGATTTTCTTCTATTATTGACAACCTCGAAGTATTAGCGAAAGTTTGACCACTTTTTGAGTATGAAATTGAGCTCAAGAGCCAATCAAATGCACAAATAGCACGACTTATACGCGAGGGGGAGCTCAAATGGTAACAACTTTTAATTTAAAGCCCAATTAATACTAGAAGGAGATTCGAATACAAGATACTTCCATAGTGTTGCCAATGACAGACATAGGAAGAAACTTATTCGCTCTCTAGTTTAGGATGAGGGAATAATTGAGGTCCATGAGCAACTAAATTCGTACATACCAATTACTACAAAGGTTTGTTTGGAGCTCCTAGAGAAGGTAACTTCTTCATGAATGAGTCCCAAACACACGATATACAACAGTTTCCGATGAGGATAACAACCTACTTATTGCCCGGATACTCCAAGGAGGAAGCGAAAAAGGTTGTTTTCCAATGAAATACAACAAATCACCTTATCTAGATGGTTTTCCAGCGGAATTCCACCAGAACTTTTGGGATGTCATCAAATCGGATCTCCTCTAATTGTTCAATTTTCTGCATGGTGGATGTAGCACCCCAGATAAAACCACTACTAGAAAATTGCTCGTGTTTATGCATCATCATGATTGCATAATCATGTCATCATGCCATAATGCATTTGAGCATTGTAATGTCATTATGCATATTTAACCTTAAACATTTTTTTTTGCTTTATACATTACCCCCTCTTATTTCAAAGTATAAGGCCCGGTTTGCCCGGATCTTTTATTTGCCTAAAAACTATTTGCAAGAATATGTTTAAAATAAAATAAATAAAACTATGTTTTTAGGGGAGGTCGCGAGCCTGCCAGGACAAAAGCCTAGCAGGCTACCAGCCTACTACCTGACCCAAACAAAATCCTACCCCACCTCCCCCCCAATCCCTAGAAAATCCTACCATAATCCCCAACTACCTAACCAGCAGCCGCCGCACCATCCCGATGCATCCCAAACATAATCCCACCCCATCGCCCACACTCATGCAACCACCCACCCGACACGACTCACACATAAACACAACACACGCTTCCTCCCTGTATGCCTCTCCTCCCGATCATGGCCACCTAACACCCCAACGCGTACATGAAACTATAAGGGTTCGTAGCATGGAAAACAAAAAAATTCTATCGCATGAACGCACACAAGTCAAGATCTAATCTATAGATTGGTGCAACGAGTTGATAAAGTACTAACCCTCGAAGATCCAAAGCGTTTAACGAGATATGGATCTCTCGCGGGTGATGTAGTCGTTCACTTGCCGTTCTCAAGATCGCGTAGACGATCCTTCCAACGCCGCATTCTGGCAACTCTTCCGCAGTCGATCGCACGTTCGGTACTCGATAAAGACCTTCATCTTCCTTGTTCCAACAGGCAGCGAAGGTTGTAGATCTCCTCGTGATTCCAACAGCACGACAGTGTGGTGGTGAAACGAAGGAGTAGATCCCGCAGGGATTCGCCTAAGCCGGAGCGAGTATGGTAGGGTAGAGAGGGCCTCGACAACTTGGGTTTAGAGGCCGGGGGGTGGAGGTGGCTAGCGGCTAGGGCAGGGATAGGTAGCGACGGTTTAGAGGAGGCTCTAGGGCGGCGGCGGTTTAGAGGGGCAGCCGACCTAGGGTTTTTGAGGTAGGGCCAAGGGGAAGCCCCACCCCCTTCTTTTATAGGTGGAAGAGGCGGCTAGGGGAGGAGGAGTCCTCCCCCAACTCCCCTTGTATGGCCGGTGGCAAGGGAGGGGAAACCTTCCTCCTCTAGGTTTCCCCCTCTCCCTCCACTTGGTTTGACTTTCATTGTTGGGATTTGACTTTTCAAATTGGACTTTGACTATTCAAACTAGAATTTGATTATTTATCTACCCATTGCCCAGCCAAGTGACCTAGGGTATGATGCAACCATTCTACATTGTCATGGCACATTCCAAGTACCCATCCCCCAAGGTGGTGGACCTTCTAGAACCTTCTAGATGCTTCTGATGAAACCACCAAAAACATTTCCAAACCCTGGAATTAGACTTTCCTTATATGAATCTTATTCTCCGGACCATTCAGGATCTCCTCGTGATATCCTAGATCTAATCCGAGACTCCGAAAAACATTCGTTCTCTTATTCACATTCCATATCTACTAAACAACATTGAATCCTTAAGTGTGTCTCCCTACAGTTCGTGAACTATGCAGACATGATCGAGACACTTCTCCGATCAATAACCAATAGAGGAATCTAGAAATTCATATGGCTCCCACATATTTCTACGATGGCTTCGTGATCGAATGAACCATTTACATACGATATCAATTTCCCTTTGTCTCGCGATACTTTACTTATCCGAGGTTTGATCGTCGGTATCTTTGCATACCTAGTTCAACCTCATTACCGGTAAGTACTCTTTACTCGTTCTGTGATATGTGATCCCTTGTGAACCAGTCACATGCTTGCAAGTCAATTGGATAACATTCCACCGAGAGGGCCCAGAGTATATCTATCCGTCATATGGATGGACAAATCCACTTTTGATCCATGTGCCTCAACACATACTTTCAGAATACTCAATGCCACCTTTATAACCACCCAGTTACGAAGTGGTGTTTGATGTCATCAAAGCATCCATCTGGTGATGGTGATTATCATGATCTCATGGTCGAAGGATTTAGGTTACTATGTATTCGAAAGCTTATAGCAAACGAACTATTGAATGACTTGATCTTATGCTACGCTTAACTATAGGAGTATGTCCATCACATCATTCTCCTAATGATATGACCTTGTTATTAATAACATCAAATGCTCATGACCAGGAAACCATGATCATCAATTAATCAACAAGCTAGTTTAACAAGAGGCTTTACTAGGGACTCTTTTATGTTTACAAATCACACAAGTATTAAAGTTTGCGATTAATACAACTATAGCATGGGATGTAAACATTCATCATAAACACAAAGATATAATAATAACTACTTTTATTATTGCCTCTTGGGCATATCTCCAACAATATCACACTTGCACTAGAGTCAATAATCTAGATTACATGGTAATATACCTAACACCCATGGCGTTCTGGTGTTGGTCATGTTTTTCCCTAGGGAGAGGTTTAGTCAATGAATCTGCCACATTCAGATATGTGTGTACTTTGCAAATCTTTATTTCACCATCTTGGACATGCTCGCGAATAGCGTGAAAACATAGCTTGATATGCTTTGGATTCTTGTGTGACCTTGGCTCATGTGCATTGGCTATGGCACCCATGTTCTCACAGTAGATGTCCATTGGGTCCAATGCACTAGGAATTACACCAAGATCCTCAATGAACTCCTTCATCCATATCGCCTGTTGTGAAGCCTTCGAAGCAGCTATGTATTCCAATTCAGTTGAAGATCTTGCCATAACGCTTTGCTTAGCACTCCTCTAGCTCACTGCTGCACCATTCAAAGTAAATATGTATCCAGATTGTGATTTAGAATCATCTGGATTGGTGTTCCAACTAGCATCGGTGTAACCATTTACAATGAGATTTTCATCACCTCCATAAGAAAGAACCATATTCTTAGTCCTTTTAAGTACTTTAGGATATTTTTGACCTCTATCCAATGATCCACTCTTGGATCACTTTCACATCTGCTAGTTAAACTAACAACATATGCAATAGCTGGTCTTGTACATAACATTGCATACATGATAGAACCTATGGCTGAGGCATAGAGAGTTTTTTTATCTTCTCTCTATCTTCTGCCGTAGCGGGACTTTGAGTCTTACTCAAGGTTGTATTGGACAACATGGGCAAGAACCCTTTCTTGCTATCTTACATTCCAAACCTCTTTAGAACTTTTTCCAAATATGTACTTTGTGAAAGAGCTATTAAGATTCTTGATCTATCTCTATAAATCTTGATGCCTAATATGTAAGAAGCTTCACCAAGATCCTTCATTAAAAAACTATTATTCAAATAATCTTTGACACCTTTAAGAAGTTCTCTATCATTCCCAATCAACAATATGTCATCCACATATAGTACTAGGAATGCTATCGAGCTCCCACTCACTTTCTTGTAAATACAAGTTTCTCCATAAGTTTGTAGTGTTGGTGGTCCCACTCTTGAGAGGCAGTCGTCTTGGGCCAAGAAACTGCTAGGGAAGGTGACGAAGACATTTTGTTTCTTGCAGGACCGTGAGTACTAGGCTTATGTTGATCAGCGGCACAATGCTCAATGTCAGAAGGCTATTATGACAGTGCTCGGTGTTCCTTGCTCTCCAGAGACTAGCTCCTTCACCGCGCCCAAGGATGAGTGGATTCATGACAACTGCAAGTGGTCTGTTTATGAGGATGATGCCACCGGTCCTCCGCCTGCGTGGAACAATGCCTCTTGGGACCTCGAGCCTTCTCCTCCTCCTTTCCATGGTTGGGGCGATTAGAGTGGTCTTTTCTCCCTTTTTGGTGTCGTGATGCCAAAGGGGGAGAAAGATGTCTATTAGGTTGTTCACGGGATTTGCATGGGTTGAGTCACGAGTTCGTTTTCTTTTTGGTCCTTTCTTGCTCGTGAACTCTCTAGTTTATGTGTGTGCTTATGGACCTTGTTATTTATGCGCCTTATTTACGTATGAGACTATGTGATATGGTATGCATGTTGTTGGCTTATGGCTATTTGTATATGGTGGTGGAGTCTACAATGATATTATTTCATCTATTGTCTCCACCACATATGATTGGTGCACGATATGTCCCCTATCTTGTTTTTCCCTTGCACATGTGTTGTTTTTGCAGTAGAAAGGGGAGACTCCTTATATGTGTGCTAGTCTTGTCCTTAGAGCTTTATCTCTACCTTGCACACACACACATAGGTGGAGCTTGTTCCATTCATTGCAAAAATTTCTCTTTCTTATGCAAATCGTATGGGATTGTCATCAAACACCAAAAATGGGGAGATTGAAAGGACTATGTTTTCCCTTGATATTTTGGTGATGATGACAATCCCACTTATGATCTAACCGTTTGCTTGAGTTTCAGATTATTTGTTTATTGATGGAGCTTATGGAGTGCGTGGATGCTATTCTTGGGATCTTGTGAAGACGGCGGTCTTTCATTTTTCTCTTTCTATCATTTTATTGTTTTAGTTCGTTGTACTATCAAGAGGGGGTCCACCTCGGAAGGCTGTGGGGAATCATCTATTCTTGCACAAACCATATTTGCATCACACAACCATCCAATTCATTAGCGAGAGAGAGAGTTTCTGACCTGTTGGTGCAGTTTTTGTCTGATTGGAACTTCCGGCCAGGAGCCGGAAGTTTCGCTTAGGGTTCTCTGTGGGATGGATCTGGGATTATTTCTGGTCCAACTTCCGACGGAAGTTCCGGCCAGAGTTCAGAACCTACTATATTGTAGTGTTCTATTTGACGGAAGTAGCACCGGAAGTTCCGGTTGTAGGAACTTCCTTTGCTTTTTCCGCTGAGAACCTGGGTGGAACTTCCGCCTAGGCATCGGAACTTCCAGTCAGGCATTTTTTGCGACCCAGTTGTTCCGCCCCTAGTTTTGCTCCAAGTTCTGCTCAGGTCCAGAATACTTCTATTTGCAAGTGTTCTATTTGACGAAACTTGGTTCGGAACTTGCTCTGGAAGTTTCACCGAAACTGACCAGAACTTTTGGTCAAGCTTTGGAGCGTGCGTCGACGGTTTTCATACCGTTGAAGCAGCGCTGGGCGGAACTTCCGGCCCCTCACCGGAACTTCCGGTGATGTCGCGGACTGTCCAACGGTTCAGTTTGGAGGGGGCCTATTTAAGACGCCCTCCTTCTTCCTTCTACCTAACTCTACAATTTTCTCTCTCCTCCATTAATACTAGAGCTTCACCTCACTAGATATCTCTCCCTAGCCACTCAAATCACTTGATCTTTTCAGAGGTGGGAGAGGTTACCTAGATCTACACTTCCACAAAAAAAGATTTGATTCCCCCACCTATCCTTTGTGGATCTTGTTACTCTTGGGTTTCTTGGAACCCTAGACGGTGTAGGGAATCCTCGGAGCTAAGGGCATGTGTTGTAAAGCTCTGTGGTGTCGTTGAGAGCCTCCAATTGAGTTGTGGAGCTTCCCCCTCAATCTTGTTGTAAAGGTTTTGGTTGGCACCTTGAAGATCACCGGTTAGTGGATTGTGAGGCCTCCTTTGTGGGGGAGCTCACCGGAGAAGAAGGTGAGGCCTTTGTGGCTCTCGGGTGACCTTGTGTGGCCCCGACACCTCTACAACATAGACGTAGCTTCCTTGAAAGTGAACTACGGGAATTAAATATCCGTGTCCCCGCTCCGGTTATCTCGTTCCTTACCTTTACTACTTGCTCTTTACCGCTTTTGTGCTTATTGTTAGTTCTCTAGCATATAGGTTGTTCACCTAGTTGCATATCTAGAGAACTTATCTTCTTGCCAAGCCTAAAATTGAGTAACTAATTAAAAATTGGTAGTCGCCTATTCAACCCCCCTCTAGTCGATTCAAAGTCGGTACTTTCAACTCTTATATATGCAACTAGGTATAGCAGCAGATGCTCCACCGGCGACATCCATGCATGTCTTCTGCATATTGTAACAAATAATGTGCGACATCCATGCTTGTCTTCTACACATTGTAAAAAATAATGTGTTCTTCAGATTTTACTTGTGTATTAAGGCAGTGACGTCAGAAGAGATTAAGTGTAAAAACTCACATGTTCAAACTGTAGGCAGAAGGTTTCAGGAACTCATTGATGCTCACAGACTAAAAACGACATTTCCTGATTAGTAACCTCTATGTAGCAGAAACAATAAAGTGTTGATATAAAATTGGGCACATCAAGTACAAGGGTAATTGGTGTTTTAACAACAGGAATAGTATAAAAAATGAATCCAAGAACGGCAAATAAACACAACTATGATGTCCAGAAATGAATAAATTGGGCAGGTAGGCAAGTAAATGGTGATTGGCACTTTTTTTAGCTGCATCATGTTCACTGCCATTCGATCTCCAGCAAGCAAAGCCACCAAGAACCGGCCTGGACCGAGGGCTTCCCTAGGTTTGGCTTATTTGTATCGGAGAAAACCATTAGAGATGAGCGAAACAAACCAGAAGAGATGTCAATCGGCGTCACCGCTGCCGGGCTTCCTCCGCTGCGCAAGCTCCTCCGCCAAGCGACCTCGGTTCCGTTTGGTCTCTTGCACCGGCGCACTGCCATGCCCAAGGTGGCGGAGGATAACAGGGTGCTTCTCCTTGGCGCCTCCTTCGCATGCTATTGCTACACGCGCGACGAGGCAGCTCGCCGGTGGCGGCCGGCCAGGAGATGGGTGTGGACCTAGAAGGGAATGGGGAACAGGATGAGGCGGGATTGGGGAGGTGCGGGGAGGCGAGGATGGGGGGAGACAAGGGAAGGCGGGTTTGGGGGTGATGCGGGACAAGGAGGAGGCGAGGGGATTGGGTGAGGGGAGAACCGAGAGGATTGGTGGCCAGCCATGAGAGGGAAGGAGAGGCGGGCTAGAGGACGAGAGCGAGGGACTCGTGGGAGGCGGCTCGAGGGATTACGCGGGCTAGGGTTTCCTACCGCTTGGCTTTGCCCGTGATTTTGCATTTTATATGGACGCGGGCGGCTCAGTTTACTCCAGCGACGAAAAACTTCGAGTCCGAGGTGGGAGGGTAGAATCGTAAACTTGAATCGCTTCACATCGGCTCGACCCAACACACCGGCTGAGGGGTCACGGTGAGGTGGGCCGACCAAAACGGGGGACCCAACAGTAGTGCGTACTACTAGGCGGGTAGGACATGGCCGGTCCATTAGGTACACGCGAGTATGAGTGGACAGATCTAGACCACTGATTCCATATTGGACGGCCAAAATTTTGAATTTTTGTGGAAAGTCATACTGTCCTCCCTAATTATGTTTCTTAATGCCTTTAGGTATCCGTTATCCACGTCCAAACCCATACCCACACTATTTGCATAGGTACGGACTAGCAAAAAGACTCGTGCGTTGCACCGGATCGTTAATCGATATATATATAAAATCCATCATACATTTTTAGTTTATTAGAAAAGCCGCACCGGGGTTTTACCCCTGTTTCTTTTTTAAAGAAAAGGTAAACTAACAATACGTGCAATGTCAAGTTGTAGTCCTCGCCCAACCAAAAAATCGAATTATTTCTGTAGCATCAATTTTTGTAGATTAGTAGAAACATCCCCATGACATATGGTGCTTTCTCGGGAAGTCTTTCTTTCATGCCACTCTGATACTGCGGCAACACCTTATGTGGGCAAACCATAGCCTTGTCTCTCTTTTCATCCTTTGGCAAATATATGCCAGCCCATCAGCACAAAGGGAAGTTAATTTCTTCTTGACCATTAGGTCTTTGTCAGTTGTGTCCAAGTTGATATTACAGAAAACATGAAGTATATAAATTGGCTAGACTTGGTATGAGGAAGCGGTGTAACGGTTGAATAAAATATCCTCGTATCCTTTTCTTCGGCTGTATATTGCTTAATTTCAGAGGGAGTAAGGAAAGGGACGACGTGAGCAGCGAAAGCCTGACACGCAAAAGACCAAAGATGCCCTTAATTTCGTCTCCCAGCTTGAAATGCACAGCAGCCCCCTACTTTTGCTTATCATTACTCGTACATGGCTAAAAAGGGAGAGAAAGAGCATGACCTTCTGCACCTGTTCGCGAGCGTGAGGGAGAGCAGCAGCGTGGCACCAGGCCAGCAGCCGCACATGACCGGAGAGGCGGAAACCAGAGAGAGGCATCATCGTTTTGGGGACACGGGAGGCGAGTTGTGCCTCAGACCGGGGACTGACTGCATGCCGGGATTGTTTACAGCAGCGGTGGCGGCGGCGGACAACGACGAGCTAGGCGTCATTAGGAACAGTGCAGAGCGGCGTCCTCAGAAACGGTGCAGAGCACATCCATGGCCTGCGTGGCGGTCAATAAAGGAACAGGACGAGATGAAGCGATGGACCATGTACAGGTTGTACTCGTCAGAGGCGGCCAGCGCTCGGACGAGCTTCCCGGCAGCACGCCTGGACGAGCTTTACGGCGGCGGCGGCGGACTAAGGAAGGGAGACCCCACACGTCTTCCTCGCCCGTGAGAGGGCAATGAAGGAGAGCCATGCATTCCCCAGGTAGCGGGTGAGGAGGAGGAGGACGGGAGTTTCCGACGGCGGCGGTGGATTAAGGAGGAGAGAGACCGCACGTCCGTACAGGGAAGCGGGTTGATTTTGCACGTATTTCTCGCTTACCGGTGGCAGTGGAATAATTACTATCGTGATAAAGGGTAAAACCGTCCAAAAAAGTGTAGGTACTACAAGAAACACTCCTTCCTTTATTATTAGGTATAGATAATAGAAAATTTTCCATTGCAATCTAGGTACATTTTCCTAGTTGCACATTTTGCCAAAAAAAAGTCAACTACCTTAAGGGAAAAAGTGCAACTACACATGAAACAAAAAAAGGAAAATACATATTGAATTTTGGTTGCGATTTTCTTGATAAGCTAGTTGCACTTTTCTTTAAAAAGTGCAACTACACACATGAAACAAAAGTAAAACCAATAAATAACCACACACGAAAGTTGAAAAATACATATTGGACCATTGGTTGCAATTTTATTGATAAGGTAGTTTCCTATTTCTAAAAAATGCAACTATGAAGTAGTAAAAAGTGCAGCCTATAATATTTTCCGAAAAGTAAGAAAACCTAGTGCAACTTATAAATAGGATAACATATATAATCTCGTTTCACTTTTCTCGATAAAGTAGTTTTAATTTCTAAAAAAGCGCAACTATATTGTGGTAAAAAGTAGATTCATCCCAAAGTTGAGTGAATCTACGTACTAAAACAAGTCTATGTACATTTGCTTCACAAAGCTAAAATATCTAATATTTTGAAACGGAGGGTGTAGACAATAAAAATGAAAAAAAAAGCCATATACAATCTTGTTGTCCCCTCAAATCAAATCATATATTGAGAGGATTGTGAGCATATAAAGGTTCAAAAAACAAAACAGAAAAATATTAGAAAAAACGAAGGCCAAAATAGAAGAAAGCCTACACGCTCCATATTCCACGAAAACCCACTTGCATCGTCAACCCAGCTCCAGCTCATCTAGTTTGACGCAGAAACAGACCAACACTGAACCGATGCTCCACCCGATTGGACGCTATGCTTCCGAGACTTGTATAACAGTAGTCGAATGAGGTTTATCGATTTTGAAAATGAACTATCCTCAAATTATTTTGAAGGCTGCAACTCGTTCCGTCACGTCTATACCCAGGTACCACACGGAGAGATAATGAACCAGCCCCCTATATATTTATTTTTCAAGTCCAAGCTCTTCAAAAAATTGCTCAAACTAAAAAAAAAGTTTAGAAGTCTGTGGGCGGCACCAACCAAACCCCGGCGCGAGCCTGGCCAGGGCTTGGCCCATTCCGCTGCGAATCCTACCCATGACCCGGGCCTATCCAATATCCATCCAAGCTTCGTTCGTTGAGGGGCGAGGGGTACATAGCGGGCGCGTCTCCTTATCCCTCCCCGCTATATATAAGGGCCGCCTAGTGCGTGATTGCTCAGCTCCGGCCAAAAGCACCGGTCGTTGGCGGATCGATTAGGAAGTCTGCGGAGAGCCGTCTTGTAGCGTGTGTCTCGTTAGAAAGCACTCGACGAGCTGCACGTTTGTCGCTGGTCGTCTCGTCACAATGTCCTGGCGAAAGTATTGTTAGGTCTGGGCCAACAATTGGTATCAGAGCCAAGGTCATCGTTCGTGATCTTCTGAAAGTACAAGGAGGTCATGGCGATGGTTAAGGAAGGCGAGAGTTCGACATCAGCACCAGCGTTTGAGACGGTGGGCGTGGCTTTGTATCCGCGTCTGAATCGCAAGCATTACTGGCTATGGGCGTTTGTGATGCAGTGCGCCATGGAAGGTCAGCAGATTTAGGAGGCCATTGATCCCGGCGGCGATGAATACGTCAAGGGAGGTGCAAAGTATGGAGAGGGTTTCCAAGCATTGATGGCGCTCTACTCGGTTGTGCCGACGGACATGCTACAACACCTCGTCGGAAAGAAATCGGCGAAGTATGTGTGGGAAGCGATCAAGGTAGTATCCGCAGACACTAGTGTTCACGTGTGGCAGCTGACAAACGACCCGCCTCTAACGATGCGTGGCTAGCACCGGTTCCGTGTTAATATACCAAGGGAAAATATCCCAAGAGTTTGTTACAAGATTTGGTATGTGTCCAATTGGAGTACTACTCCATATTGTTTACAATACCTTTACAATACCGAAAATACAAGAAAAGATATAAGCTAAAATATATTTAATAGCCCCTTTAATCATAACTTTGTCTAAGGTTGAGATTACACTTAAACTCATCAAGATCTCGTACTGGTAGTGCCTTTGTAAATCCATCAGCTATTTGATCATTGGTAGATATAAATCTGATATCTAACAGTTTCTTTGCAACTCTCTCTCTGACAAAATGAAAATCAATCTCAATATGTTTAGTTCTTGCATGAAATACAGGATTGACTGACAAATATGTAGCTCCTAAATTGTCACACCATAAGCATGGTTTTTTCCTTTAGTAAAACACTAAGCTCACGAAGAAGAGCTTTAACCCATATTAATTCAGCTGTGGCATTAGCTACGGCTTTATACTCAGCCTCAGTGCTTGACCTCGATACAGTTGCTTGTTTTCTGGCACTCTAAGATATTAAATTTGGCCCAAAGAATATAGCAAAACCTCCTGTGAACCTCCTATCATGAAGGCAACCTGCCCAATCTGCATCAGAGAAAGCACTAAGCAGACTTGAGGAAGACTTCTGAAAGACAAGTCCAACTTTTATAGTTCCTTGAATATATCTCAATATTCTCTTGGCAGCTGTCCAGTGAGAGGTTGTTGGGACATGTAGAAATTGACACACTTTGTTCACCGAAAAAGAAATATCAGGTCTAGTCAAGGTCAAATACTGTAAAGCACCTATAATGCTTCTGTATTCAGTAATGTTAGAAGGACCAAGAAGTGTCCCTTCATAAAGTGACATCTTATCAGTAGAGGACAATGGTGTAGGACGTGGAGTGCACTCCTTCATACCAACTCTTGAAATCAAATCAGTAGCATATTTTTCCTGTGTAAGAATTAGACCATCATTAACTTTCTTTACCTCAATTCCCAGAAAGAAGTGAAGATCGCCTAAATATTTAAGAGCAAAATCATCCTTTAGATCACACAGTAGCAAGGAGATAGCCTGATCAGATGAGCTAGTAACAATAATGTCATCAACATAGATAAGAACAAATATCATAACCTCTGATTTGTTGTATAGGAAAAGTGAGGTGTCTGCTATGGAAGGAACAAACCCAAGAGATTGCAGCTTTGTACTGAGTCTAGAATACCACGCTCGAGGATCTTGTTTGAGACCATAAAGAGCCTTGTCAAGTTTGCATATATAATGAGGGGTTTTAGGATTTCAAAACCTAGAGGTTGCTTCATATAAACTTCCTCCTCTAGAACACCATGAAGAAACACGTTCTTGACATCTAGCTGCCTCAAACTCTAGCCACGAGAAACAGCAACTGAAAGTACAAGTCTAATAGTAGATGCTTTCACAACTGGGCTGAAAGTATCTTCATAATCAATGTCATACCTTTGTTTGAACCCTTTTGCAACCAGACATGACTTGTATCTGTCAACTGTCCCATCTGCATGTTTATTAATAGGATACACCCACTTACAATCAATAAGATTTTTGGTTGAATTTGGAGGTACAAGATGCCATGTTTTATTGTCCAGCAAAGCATCATATTCCTCTTTCATAGCCTTGTTCCAACAATCATGAGAGAGAGCTTCTGAAAAAGATGCCGGTTCCCCTGTAGACAAAAGCAAACCATACCTAATAGTACCATCAGTATATTGTTTAGGTTTGTGAATACCCTTTTGAAGACGTGTACGATGTTCTGGCTGATCAGGTGGGGCTGATGGAGAAAGTGGCACAGAAGATCCTGAAGATCCTGAGTCTGCACCAGAGTCTGCATCATCAGTGGACAAACTAGCTCCACTTGCATCATCTTGACGTGTGCTCGCGTCGCTGTCATGTGCAGCAGAAAGCAGCGGAGAGGACCTGTGCTGCATGCTCTCGCTTGTGTCGCTGTCAGGCCCAGCAGGGGACAACGAAGAGGACCCGCGCTGCATGCTCTCGCTTGTGTCGCTGTCAGGCTCAACAGGGGACATCGGAGAGGAGTCGCACGAGGATACGTCCACGTCTGCATGCAGAGGACTGCAGGGCGGGGGCATGTGCGGCGTCTAGACCGAGGACGGAGACCGCATCAAGGGTGACATCGAGCAGGAAACAGTGGGACTAGTTGCTGGCGAAGCCATCTCGGGATTGCTACCTGGGACATTCATAATAGACAGAGGATCTGCTTTGGGATTGCTATTTGAGACATAATCAATTCTGGCATTTTCTGTGAGTGTTTTGGCACTGTTTCTGCTCATTTCTTCACCATTTGCTTCAGAATTTCTTGCTGATTTACTCTGCATTGTAACATCATCACCTGCAACCACATTGTCTACATTAACTGGATCAACATTAGGTATAATATGCATAGTCATATGATCATCAATGTGTGTCTCCCCATTGTTAGTAGGTAACAAAAGAATATCTTGCTTGAGACGTGTACCCGCATTGGGATTGAGGTCAGCAAAGGGAAACACATTTTCATCAAAGACGACATCTCGAGAAATATAAACCCATCCTGTTTTGATGTCAAGACACTTGACACCTTTATGACGAGGACTGTACCCCAAGAAAACACACTTGGTGGAACTAAAAGTTAATTTGTGTTTCTTATAGGGACGGAGATTAGGTCAGCAAGCACAGAAAAAAAACTCTAAGAGACTCATAATTGGGTTTGGTGTCAAGGAGACGCTCAACAGGGGTGGAAAAATTTATAACTTTGCTAGGGAGAAGATTGATGAGAAAAGTGGCTGTAAGAAAATCTTCATCCCAAAATTTAGAGGCATAGACACATTGGCAAGGAGAGCAAGGCCTACTTCAATAATATGACGGTGTTTGCTTCTGCGGAGCCATTTTGTTGATGAGCATGAGGACATGAGACATGGTGGGTAATACCAATTTTTTGAATGAAACCATGCAGCTTTTCATATTCACCACCCCAATCTGTTTGCATAGTAATGATTTTTCTATCAAACTTTCGCTCAACAAGTTGCTGGAAGTTAAGAAAAACTTGATAAATTTCAGAATGCTTTTTAAGAAAATATATCCAAGTGAACTTGCTAAAATTATCAATAAAGCTTACATAGTATAAATGTTTGCCTACAGAAGCAGGTGCTGGTCTCCATACATCAGAAAAAACTTGCTCTAAAGGAAAAGTAGAAACACTAGTGGAGACTGGATATGGTAACTGATGACTCTTAGCTAATTGACAAGAATCACATATGTATGGATTTATTTTAGGAGAATAAGAAATATGATGTTTCCTAAGAATTTGCTGCACCACAAAGGAGGATGGATGTCCCAAACGGCGATGCCATGTAGAGGAAGATGGTTTTATGGTGATGAAGGCTTGCTTGGAGGATTCGGTAGACAGCGGCACTAGTGGATAAAGACCATCATGGCACGGACCTCTAAAGAGAGTTCTCCTTGTGGCTTGATCCTTAATCAAGAAAAAATATGGGTGAAACTCAAGGAAGACATCATTATCAAGTGTAAGCTTATGAACAGAAAGAAGATTTTTTGAAGCATCTGGAACATAAAGAATATTTTTAAGATGTAAAGAACTATGGGGAGTGTGCAGCATTGAATGACCAATATGAGAAATTTGCATACCATTACCATTAGCCGTGTGAACTTGATCATGCCCTGTGTATTTTTCCTGGAAGGAGAGCTTGCTCATCTCATTAGCAACATGGTTTGTAGCGCCAATATCAGAATACCAGTTTGTGTCAACACCATAGGAGGCCATGTTGGCACCCTTATCACCTCGATCATCATCACGACGATGATCATCATCACGACGATCACGGTTGTTCTTGAACCTCCACCAGCAGTCATTGGCTGGATGACCATGAATCTTGCAGATCTGACACGTGACATTGACATAGGGTGTAGGGCATGGCCACGGCGTCGACCATCATCACATCGTCCTCCATCCTCTCGACCACCATTATCACGGTGTCGTGGGAGGTCGTCATAGCGACGGTCACCACCACCTCCATGGCAGTCATCATACCTGTCCCTGCGGACATGATCATCATCATATCTGTCACGACGACAACGGTCATCATCTTGTCTGTCATGACGAACACGGTCATCATCATAGTACTCGTGGCGTCCGCGATCATCTGGACGCGGTGGCAGGGACTTGTCACCCGCACGACGCGCCATGTTGGCAGAAGAAACAAACACGTCCTTAGACTTGTGCATCTGATCAAAGGCTTGGAGTTGACTGCATAAATCTGAGAGTGTGGTGCTAGGGTTTGCATTAATGACTACCTTTAGTGTGTTGTAGGAATCTCCAAGGCCATGGAGGATAGACCAAATGAGCTCATCATCATCGAGAGGTTTTCCTGCAGCTAAAAGTTCTGAAGCGATGGCCTTCATCTTGGTGAGATACTTTTCAGCAGATAGATCCCCTTTTTTTGTGTCATTGAGAGCAGAACGTAATTGTTGAGTGCGGGAGCGAGACGGTGTCGAGGTTAGGGATTCAAGAAACTTCCATACCTTAGCAGATGTGTCTAGACCAATCACTTCAAAGATCAGATCAGGTGTAAGAGAGTTGAGGATGTACCGCAGGACTTGTTGATCACAGGTAATCCATGTGACATAGTCAGGGTTTTCGATGGAGATCTTATTTCCACTAGCATCTTCAGCCTCGATCTCTTCAGCAGGGGCCTTCTCAATTCCATTGAATAGATTGAGCACACGAGCACCTTGGAGAGCAGGCACCACAAGTGCTTTCTGCACGAGCGAGTTCTCGCGGGTGAGGATCTGGGTTGGAGGCGCACCGAGAGCAGCAGCCAGCAAAGATGCAGATGAAGACGAGGCCATAGCGACGTGCTGCAGCGACAAGGGAGATTGCGGCAACAACAGTTTTAGTTAGGGTTTTTGAGTGTGGCGGCAGGAAGTTTTGGTTTCGAGCGGCGAGGGGCGGCAGCGGTATTGGTTTTAAGGTGGTCGCAGCAGGCGAGGCGATGATATTGGTTTTGTTTGGTGTTTTTGGCGGCGGCAGTAGGGAAACTACAGCAGCGGCAGAGGATTTGGGTGTTTGGGTTTTTGGTTTTTGTTTTGATCTGCAGCCACGGCGGATGATGTTGTATTTGTTTGAGGTGGGTGGCGTAACGGAGCAAAGCTGGGCGGCGAGTTTTTTTTGGGGCTAGATGGGGTAGGAAGCGGGGCTCGATACCATGACGTGAAGCAAGGCGGCGGCGGGCGAAGTTTTTTGAGGCTTTAGGAGAGAGAGAGGAGGCAGCTCTGATACCATGACAAATGACCTGCCTCTAACGATGCGTGGCCTAGCACCTGTTCTGTGTTAATATACCAAGGGAAAATATCCCAAGAGTTTGTTACAAGATTTGGTATGTGTCCAATTGGAGTACTACTACATATTGTTTACAATACCTTTACAATACCGAAAATACAAGAAAAGATATATGCTAAACTATATTTAACACATCAGGAGACTGTCTTTAACGACGAGATGACATTGGTAGAACCGGAAGTGACCCCGGTTGGTTCGTCAAGTGTGGTGACGCCAAGTACGGCGACCAAGGTGTCAAAAGAAGTCGGCGTGAACATGTCAAATTCTGAGAAGGAGGAGTTCACCTCAAGCTCGGAAGCGCAACCGGAGAGTACTCGGACTATCGACGTCGCCAGACACGAAGTCCAAGATCGGGAAGACGTGTCGTTGCATGATGAAGGCAATAGCATGGCAGGATGGCCACCAACAACAGCAGGCAGACGTGGCGCATGTATTCTACTCGGGATCCCAGAAGGAGGAGCTTCACGTGTGGAGCCCGGGCCAATGGAAGGTCTAGGGGCTGGCGACTCAGAAATGCCAGAAAGAGGCGGTCCAAAAGTAAGTGATCTGCCGAGAGGGGCTTCATCCAGAGACCTAGAAAATAGATGAGAGGATGGTCCAGGGGCTGGCAGCCTAGAAAAGCCAGAAGGACGCGGGCTAAAAGAAGAAGGCCTGCCGAAAGGATCTCCGTCAGACGTTCATCCCAGAAGTTGGAGCAGAAAAAACAAAAAAACAAACAGTATGCGCGTTATAGCGCCAGATAAAATTAACAGACCAAAAGAATTAGGTCCGATCAGACCAGGGCTAGCCTACCCAAGAAACAGGCAAGAAGCTAGATCGGGAGAAGGCTCTATGATCGGGAGCAGCCCAGCAGTAGGAGGAGCTGCACATGGAATTCTAGCAGCAGGAGGAGCTGCATGTGGCAGTCCAGGAGCATATAGGTGGCCATGCAGGCCAGCGGGTCTAGATCCTGATCAGGAGGAATTTGCAGGTCCTGGACCAGATGCTCGTAGCGACACGGACGGGATTTTCTCGTCACCAGAGGCCGATCAATCGATCGAGCCTGAAGACACTCACGCGATAGAAACTTTAGGAGGTTCTGCTGGTGCGAGTGCAAGTTCAGCTGATCAGAAGGCAAATGCCATGGTGACTTCGGTGTCTCATCCGATAGTACTGGAAAGGAGACACGTGTTGGATTTATACCAACATGAGGTCCTTCGCACAAATGAACGTGGAGGAGCACAATGTCGAGGATTGTATTTACTCGGCAAGGAGCCAGGAGGTTTGGTAAAAAGAAACAAGCGCTATGTCGGACGCAGAAGAGTATGTCGTGCCGCCTCCGAGAGTACGTGAGCCGAGAGATGACTATAACCGATGCGAGCACGTATGCGAGACGTGTTGGACTACTATCCGAAGGAGATACTTTGGATGGTAAAAAATTCGGTAATGATGAACTACAAAAGGCAATGGTTGTTCATCAAGAAATCGATGAAGTCTGAAGACGCGGACATCAAGGACGCGGAAAAGGAGGACATAGATAAGGAGGACGCGGACAAGGACTGTCGGTGTGAAACCATGGAGAAGTCGAAGAAAGCAAAGTCGGTGACATGGATGCCACCTGGAGCGGCAAAAGCAATGCCAAGGATGCCGGCGAGAAGCAGCCGGCGCATTTAGGACCGAGGTCGAGGTGAAGTGCACGTCGTGCTTAGGGGATGATTGTTAGGAATAAACACGACGAACACCGAAGCGGCACCGTGTGCTATACGGACCACTATAGGACGCGCGCGCTACATCGAGGGCAAAAAGCCGTCGGCGTAGGCTAAAATGCTCTCGGCGTATGGTACACCAACGGCTGCCGTCGGCGTAGCCTCTTCGGCAAAGGGCTCCCTCGGTGGAGCACATAAAGGTCGTCGGCGTATCAAAATGCCGTCGGCGTATGCTACGCCGAGGGCATTGCCCTCGGCGTAGCGGCCGTCGGCATAGCTTGCAAAAACATTTTTTTAAAAAAATATATATTTTTAATTTTTTTATCAATTTTTGAATCTTTGAATTGTTTGACTCGTTAATCTCTCACTTTGAACATTTTTAACACTAATTACAGCTAAATATTTAATTAAATTGCAGTCTTGGTTGAACTTCCTGGCCGGTCACCCATCCTAATACTACTCCAGCTCCAGCACGCTTAACTTTCTCGTTCCTTCAGAATCTGTTTCCGCAAAGTAATTCATACATTGTTGTCAATACTATGATATCAATCCTATTAACCCTTATATCAACATATCACATGTTTGTATTTTTTGAAATTACAAACAATTATTTAAGTAAAAATTAATGAATAAGTAAAAATACTATTGAATTCGAATAAAAATATAATAATTTTACTTTTTTGTATTTTTCTATTTAATATGGAATAATTAATATCTTTAAATCTGTAAATCGGAATTTAACAAATAATATGTCTAAATTGATCAGAAAAATGAGAGGAATCCAAATATGATATCCATATCAACTAATCACAAACCCTACGTTTTTGAATTATCTATTTGGTGGTTGCTTTAAAAAATTCCCTTTTTGCGCTCGGATAATGAAATATGGCTTTTTGCTGCGATGAAAAGGAAAACTTGCATTGAATCTTTGATAAATAGCATATTGTGAACCTAAAAATGATTTTTTTAAAAAACATGAGCATCAGATCACGTACATGTAGTTCATATCTGACCCACTTCCTGCCGATTCGGCATGAATTTGTCTTTTTCACCAGAGATGGACGGAAAGGTTTCAGATCCCCCTGTTGGGACATTGTCCATATAAGGTGGTATAGTATTTTAGTAAAATGTGGTGGTAGCATTTTGAATTAGTAATTTTGTGGTTGCTTCATAAAATCGTCCGTTTTTTGTGCTCGGAAAATGGGAAATGGCTTTTTGGTACGACGAAAAGGAAAACTTCCTCCTGCAACATTGTTCGCCATCGCATGATGCATATGTATATACAATATGGGCACATTATCATAAAATATACCTTGATTCTAGCCATAACATTGGTCATTTGACCCGAAAGCCAAGAAACCTCGAATGAGATAGGTCATTTTGTGAAGGTTTTTTGAGACATAATTAATATATCAAGTTTAATATTTTTACTTATAACTATGTCACATAATATAACACCACACGAATGTTTCGCATTGTTTTAATCGTTTTTGAATTTTTTATGCCCGTTTTAAACTATCATCAAACTTTGTCAAACGGCGGGCATGAAGATTCTTAGCTCGGGGCCGAGCCTCGCTAAACTTGCATTGGATCTTTGATAAAATAGCATATTGTGAACCTAAAAATGATTTCTGTAAAAAAACATGAGCATCGGATCATGTACATGTAGTTCATATCTGACTCACTTCCTACCGATTCAGCAGGAATTTGTCTTTTTCACCAGAGGTGGACGGAAAGGTTTCAGATCCCCCTGTTGGGACATTGTCCATATAAGATGGTATAATATTTTTGTAAAATGTGGTGGTAGCATTTTGAATTAGCCATTTGGTGGTTGCTTCACAAAATCGTCCCTTTTTTGTGCTCGGAAAATGGGAAATGGCTTTTTGGTGCGACGAAAAGGAAAACTTCCTCCTGCAACATTTTTTGCCATCCCATGATGCATGTGTATGCACAATATGGGCATATTATTACAAATTATGCCTTGATTCTAGCCATAACATTGGTCATTTGACCCGAAAGCCAAGAAACCTCGAATGAGATATGTCATTTTGTGAAGGTTTTTTTGAGACAATCAATATATCAAGTTTAATATTTTTACTTATAACTATGTCACATAATATGACACCACGCGAAGGTTTCGCATTGTTTCAATCGTTTTTGAATTTTTTATGCCCGTTTTAAACTATCGTCAAACTTTGTTATACGGCGGGCATGAAGATTCTTAGCTCGGGGCCGAGCCTCGCTAAACTTGCATTGGATGTTTGATAAAATAGCATATTATGAACTTAAAAATGTTTTTTGTAAAAAAAACATGAGCATCGGATCATGTACCTGTAGTTCATATCTGACCCACTTCCTACCGATTCAGCAGGAATTTGTCTTTTTCACCAAAGGTGGACGGAAAGGTTTCGGATCCCCCTATTGGGACATTGTCCATATAAGGTGCTCTATTATTTTTGTAAAATGTGGTGGTAGTATTTTGAATTAGCCATTTGTTGGTTGCTTCATAAAACCGTCCGTTTTTTATGCTCGGAAAATGGAAAATGCCTTTTTGGTGCGACAAAAAGGAAAGCTTCCTCCTGCAACATTGTTCGCCATCCTATGATGCACATGTATGCACAATATGGGCACATTATCACAAACTATGCCTTAATTCTAGCCATAACATTGGTCATTTGACCCGAAAGCCAACAAACCTCGAATGAGATAGGTCATTTTGTGAAGGTTTCTTTGAGACATAATCAATATACCAAATTTGATATTTTTCCTTCTAACTATGTCACATAATATAACACCACGCGAAGGTTTCGCATTGTTTCGATCATTTTTGAATTTTTTATGCCCGTTTTAAACTATATATAATGTTTTATGTTTTACTTAATTTTTATTTACAAATGTGTAATATTTGAGTGTAGATAGATAGGTCTTATTTTTCTGCAAATTTTGATATATTATTTGTATTTTTCGAATTTAAATGATTTAGTTATGATTTTTCAAAGTTTAATAAGATAAAATAAAAAATAGCTACGCCGAGGTTACGCCGAGCCCGAGGGCAGCCGTCGGCGTAGCATAGGATATGCCGAGGGCAATTCTACGTCGACGGCTGCTTGGCGGAGCTAGCTTAGACGATGGCCCCGACGTTTGGCCGTCGGCGTAGCAACCAGCCGTCGGCGTAGCTTCCTATTTCTGTAGTGGACGTACGTATCCGAGTAGGTTTGCGTAGTCGATTAGTGGTAGAATTACTGAGTCCTAGTTCTACTAGACTAGCTACAACAAAGCTACTATATATGTACGTGTAACACCTTTGTAATCGAGTGTGTCCAGAAGAAATAAAAATACAAGGCTCGATACGAGCCTTTGGCTATCCAATTGATTCATAAGGTGTTGTGTCTTGGCGTACGTGAGTAGCTAGCTGGTTTGATCAAGACGATCAGGTTAGGCATACGTGATTGCTCAGCTCCGGCCAAAAGCACCGGCCCGTCGGCGGATCAATTAGGAAGACTGCGGAGAGCCGGATTATAGTGTGTGTCTCGTCGGAAAGCACTCGACGAGGGCTGCGTGTTTATCGCTGGTCGTCTCGTCACAACGTCCTGGCGAAAGTACTGCCGGGTCACAGTGGTTTCTTCAATTAATTTGCTTGCCGCAAGCCCGCAGCTTTGTTAATGGCTAATCATATGATGAGCTGATCTCTGCAACTGCAGCTGTGCCTGCAGACCAGCAGCGCCTTATCTTTGCAGGGAAGCAGTTGAAGAATGAGCGCACACTCGCCGACTACAATATTTAAAAGGAGTCCACGCTTCACCTGCGGCGGCAAGGGTGGGACGTACCCGCCAATTGATCCCAACCTCCTGCAGCTGGCCCTCAAGTACATGCAGCACAAGTACATCTGTCGCAAGTAAGACACGCGCACAACATATGCCAATCTGTTTGCTTACTTTGGTTTCCAGTCATGTAACTTGTGATTGTGTAGTATTTAATGCTGTGTTTTCAACTTTGCATTGCTTTTAGTATGTTCTACAGTGTTAGAAAATTGCCGCGTGGGCAGGCTCCCACACCCCTCCTCCTCCCGCACCCACGTGGCAGCGCCGCGCCGCGCCGGGCGGTCTTCCCTTTCCGCCGAGCCCTCCCTCCCATGGCCTCTCCTCCTCGCCGCCGTTGCCCGGATCGTCGCCAGGCAAAGACCTGGGACGTGGCGGCGGCGACAGCGTCCCTGATCGCGATCTGGCGGGAAGGCGGTGGCGACAGCGTCCCTGATCGCGATCTGGCGGGAAGGCGGCGGCGTCCGTCCCGGCTGGTTTGGCGGTGGTGTTACGGCGAGCGGCGACCGATGATCCTCGGCCCAGATGGTGGCAGGCGGCGGCGGGGATCTGGGCCTAGCCGCGATCTGTCCCATCCGTTGGCCTCGACGCCAGCGCCTAGGCGACCCGGGCCTTGTCCGTGACACTAGGGCGCTTGGGGCATCTGCCCCCGGCATGGTGGTGGTGGTGGCCTCCTTCTCCGTCAAATGGTTGGCCGGGTGGTCTTGCCGTCTTGCGACGGATCCTGCTAGTTTCCGGCGAGTGGCGTGGGGGCTACTGGCTTGGTTTCAATAAAGGAGGTGGTCCTGGATTCCTCTCAAGCCAAGACGATGATCTGCCGGATGTTGGTCTCCATTGATCTGGTTTCTGTGTCGTGTTCCGGAAGGCTCTGCCGGCGAACTCCATAAGTGCTATCATGCCGTGAGTTTGCTGGAAGGATTGAATTCGGTCATACGCACCCATGTTTTACGCTGACCGTTTGGTTTCAGAGGGTGTGCTTCGAAGCTGTGTTGGATGTTATTATTATAGGGCATGTTCTCGTTCCATGGTGCTGATGGAGAAAGTCATGGAGACCGAGATCTGAGGACAGACAATGGTGGTTCAAGTCAGGGTGGTGATGAGGGATTGGTTAGGTGACTTGTGAATTGGAGCAGTGGCATGCAAGTGGGGGCGACTGCACATGAGAGGTTCATGGTCCTAACTCTTAGGGTGAAAACCCAGGGTCTGGCCTTAATTGGTTGTTCTGGCAATGGCCTTGTTGAAGGTATTATTTTGAGAGCGTGGACTTTCTTCAGGATGAAAACCTAGATCTTTGATCGGGCGATGATGGTGTTTGTGCACTGTTCCCTTCTTGGAGGCGTTGTTTTTGGAGAAGCTGGACTTCTGGTGCTGTCTTGGTGGTGGTAGTACTGTTGTTTCGATGAATAAGTCACTGTAGCGGGACTTTTTCTTGTTATAATTCTTTTTTTTTCTGTGTGCATCCGTGTGGCCGCTAGGGCAATGCGTTGTTGAGAGGCTGAGTGTAATTGGTATCATTTGATATTAATATATGCTCCTTTCCAAAAAAAAAATGTGCTACATCGATAGTAGTTAGCAATCAGTAAAGGCGATCAATCAGTTAGTTAAACTTAGTTGTGCTTGTGCATCAGGTCATAAGGACACACTTCCTAGTCACAAATTAATCTGACATTTGTCATTTCCATCTCTCTTCCTGTACATAAGTAGAAAACCGTTTACAATTATATACTCTTTGCTGACGTGTCTCAACATTTTCCTGATTTTGTTTTGCAGGTGCTATGCCCGCTTTCCACTGAGGTCTTCCAACTGTCGCAAGAAGAAGTGTGGCCACAGCGATGAGGTGAGACTTAACTGTGACCAAATTGTTTCATCACACTCATGTTCTTGGCCTTAGAGCTTGTAACCTTAATTAGTACACTCTCCATGTTGTTGGTCTCAGACCCCAGTCATCATAGTGTCGAACATAACATCTTTCTGTGATTCCCCGCAAAAAAAAAAATCTTTCTGTGATACTTGTTTCAGAGTTTTCTGTAAGTTTACAGTGCAGCGTTAAGTCACCTAGGTAGTTCCATACATAATGGAGAGCTTACTGCACTAGTTCATCTCCTCGGCCTAAATCATCACAGCATTGTCTTGGTTCTTCGGATTGGTCATCCAAATATCAAAACATGCATGTTCTCTAGGTCATCCAAATACGAGTACATGATATGTTTGTTTCAGAGTTGATGTGCCAGGTCACCAACAGATTGTATTGATATAGACATTCTCTTAGCTTACTACTACCTCCATTCCTAAATATAAGATGTTTTGGTAGGCCAAAATAGTCCACCAAAACGTTTTACATTTTGGAACTGATGCAATTGTACAGTTTTTATTGTTTTCCACGAGTCTATCATCATTATATTAGTTCTTGGCTTCAGGTCTCAGTTATCAATGTCAAACATATTCTGCTCAGAGTTTTTTTGTAAGTTCACATTGCGGTGTTAACGTCAGCTAGGTAGTTTATATCAATGTATACATAATGGAGCTTTATACGCTATTATTATATATCCCCTTTGGCCTGAATCATCATATATGTTCAGTGTTGTTTGGCTTGGCCATCCGAGCATGTTCTCTAGGTTCTCATGATCTTTTTTTTTGAAACAAGTAGGTTCTCATGATCTCATCATCAGTATAAACGATCATATATTCATACAGATTTGTTCTTATGTTGTGTATTGGTATCTCCTTTAACTAGATCTTTGTTGTGTACTGCTCCATGCTTGCTAAATCGCCAATCTCCTAGTTCTCCATCAATTTGTGCAATCATTTTATATCCTGCTTGTACATATTCCAATCACTAGCAGCTGATCTGTCTGGACGTTTTATTTGCAGCTGAGGAAGAAGAAGCAGCTCGCTTCCAAGGCTCCGCAATAAAGCACTGGAATGGAATGTGAGAGCGATACACACCAGCACTGTCTCCTTAGCGGCATAGTACTAGTAGAATTTAAGCTTTGTTTGTGGCTACGTTGAACTGAAGTCCTTCTGAGTTTTATCACCTTAGTTGCTCTATCTGAATACTACAAGTCGTTCTTGATGGTGATGCATATGGCAGTAGCATGCATGCTGAATTTAGAGATGCTAGTTAAAAGTTCCTGATGTAGTCGGCACTCCTTATGAAAAACATGGATGGGTTCTCATGGCTGGTGCTATTTGTCGTGTCACTTGTTTCTTCGATCTGAATATTATCATCCCGGCATTCCTTTGTGTAGTTTATGTAACTTGCAGGTTCTGTCACTCTAATGTACTCTTATTTGGCAATTTATATGAGCAGTCGTCTTAATTGCTTCCGCTCTTTTGGTTCTTCTCCTTGTCCTCTGTTCTAATTTTGATTTAAGGTGCTCAGGGCAGACAATCCAACTGAGTATGCAAGTCTGCGTTTCTGATCGGTGTTATGCTTATTTTATTATATATAATCATCTGCCACTATTGAATGTCCACTTAAGTAGAAAATAGGTTTGTTTAAAAACGACCAAAAATGCAAAAGTTGGTGAGAAAACAAGATTGTCATAATCCACATAATATACGCATCAACTGATCTGCTTGCTGTTCTCATTGTCATTGTTAACTAGTAGTGAAACTTTGGGTACTGCTACAAAGTGGATGGCGTTTTTCTTTTCATAACCTCCAATAGACTACTTTGATCATTACCTTTTTAATGAATCTATAAGAAAACTTACAAAAATCATTGTGAGGCTGTTTTTCATGACGAATATAACGGTCTACTTAGCCTAATTAGTTTCTTACTAATGAATTGTCAAATGTTTGGTCACATATATAAAATGTGATCTATTTTGGACATGGTCCTCAACATGCAATCCCGACCAAGATTATTTGTTACTAGTAGAAATCAATAAATGTGGCATGCTATAAAAAAAACCTTGATAGATCTAATAGTATCATATTTTCCTTAATAGTCTAAATATATTTGTATATATTATGTACAAGTTAGAAAAGTTTGGCTACACGCTTTTGGTAACATCATCTATTTATGTACATGGCAAATCTATAATGGCCAGGTCAAAAGAGTTGTTAGATTTGTCATGAAAAAAAATTAACTATCTTTAATAACACATTTGTGTAACGTAAATTGTCAAGGTAATTTGAATGTCGCAAAGATACAATAGAGTAGTTGATGTCAAATCTACTAATTATCGAGTTTGAAATCGATTCCTCCTTTCCTCCCAAAGTAATCGAGTTTGAAATCCTTTTATTTTATTTTGAGAATTCAGTCCCGTATACGACCGTAAAACAAGATATCGTGCAATAATTTGTAGCAAAGGAATCTAGATGTGAGACGGTTGCCGGACAAATTTGTGTCGAGGAAGTGTATAAGAGAAAAAAAAAGCATATGATCATAAGTAATTAAAACCCTCAAGGATTCAGCAAATGGACAAGATAAAAACATACTGCATAATAATTATTCTTCTCTCATTACCACAAGTTCACAACAAGCAATCAATCATGATCCTTCATAGACAGTTTCAGCAGATCAACTCACAATTCACATGCAACATCAGTTTCAGAGTTCAGATCTCCCTCTTACACTTACTCAGCTACTACGGTATGAGTTTCAGAGTTCAAATCTGCCAGTTGAAGGCAACGGGGCTCCTGACCCGGTGCTTCCTGTTCTCCCAGGAAATGTGGCCGAAGTCCCATGTCCCGGGCGGCCTTACCTTTCCCAGGATGCTGAACTGCACCGTGTAGCTCCGACTCTGGTCCTTCCTCTTGAACTCCAGCGTCGTCGGCGTTACGCTCACCGCGACACCCTCCGGCGCCACGAACGTCACGTTGTACGTCTCCGGCCTCGCCGACACCGTCTTCACCGTCCTCGTCAGCGTGCGGACGCCATCGTTGGTCCTGTCGAACACCACCACGAACGACGGGTAGTTGAGGTTGGCCGCGCCCCCCGGGATCGTCCGCGCGCCGCACCCGGTGCTCATCTCCGGTGCGAACTGCCGCATCTGCTCCGCCGTGTAGTTGAGGGTGCAGAGGAAGTCCACGTAGTCCTCCGTGCGGGCGTCGTACACCAGGCCCGGGTCCATGGCGAGCCGCGGGAGGACGAGCCCCGCCCCGGCCGCAAGAGGCGTCGCGTCCATCGGGGCGCCGTCGACGAAGGTACCGCTGTCGACGATGTTCCTGCCGTTCTTGTCGAGCGGGCCCGCGGTCGTTATCAGAGCCGAACGCACCATGGCTGGCGACCAGTCGCCGTGCCGCTTCTTGATCAGCGCCGCGGCGCCGGCGACGTGGGGGCACGCCATGGACGTCCCCGACACGATGTTGAACTCGACTCTCCGCGGGTCCACGTCGGAGCTCGACGGCGGCATGCCGCCCGACCAGGCGCCCAGGATGTTCACGCCCGGCGCGACGACGTCCGGCTTCAGGATCTCCGGGGCCAGCACGCTGGGGCCCCGCGAAGAGAACCCCGCCACCATCGGCGCCCGGTTCTCGCCGGTCACCGTCTCGCAGGCGAAGGCGAACGACGCCACCGGGTACGGCGTTGAAGACATGTACGCGTCCAGCTTCTGGCCGGCGGTGTCGCTGATCGTGACACCGGGCAGCGGGAAGGTCGCAGCCATGACGGCGTCCTGGAACCTGTCTATGCTCTGCTGGGACACCATCCCGGCTCCGCCGGCTCTCTCCACGTAGAAGCCGGTCTCGGCTCCTGCCATCCACCCGCACACCACCACCTTGCCCATGACCTTGTCCGGCGTCAGGTCATCCTCGAGGCAGGAGCTGGAGACGAGCCGGACCATGCTCGTGCCCTTGGACTTCATGGTGTACAGCGACTGGCCCTTGAGCGTCACACCATTGCCGAGCCTGAGCTTGGCCGGGAACACCCGGTCCGTGGTGGCGGCGCCGACTGTGGTCATCCATGGCGCGACGTTGCACACGGTTGACGCCGTGGGACCTCCGTTGCCACCGGCGAGGACGACGAACACGCCCCGGCGCTCGGCACCGAACGTGGCGACGGCGACGGGGTCGTCGTAGAAGGGGTCTTCGGCGGCGCCCCCCAGGGAGATGGAGATTAGGTCCACGCCGTCGATCACGGCGGCGTCGATCGCCGCGATGACCGCCGAGCCAGGGCATCCTATTCGTGCATCCGGGACGCACGCCTTGTACATGGCAATCCTCGCGTTGCGCGCCACGCCGCTCGCCCTACCGCCCGAGAAGCCGTACAGGTCGGCGGAGGGAACCTCGGCGCCGGCAGCCGTCGACGCCACGTGCGTGCCGTGTCCCATGTGGTCCCTCGGGCTCGGGTCGTCGCACTCCGGGACCGGTAGGTTGACGGTGAAGGACTTGGCGCCGACCAGCTTGTTGTTGCAGAGTAAGGTGGCGTTGAACCCCTCGGCGTCCACGCACTTGCCCCTCCAGGTGGCGCGGACGGGGCCGAGGCCGGTGTCGTTGAAGCTGGCGCGCTCCGGCCAGATGCCGGTGTCGACGATGCCGATGATGATGCCGTCGCCGAAGTCCGTGTCCGGCCACGCGCCGAAGTCGTCGTGGAGGCCCATGAACCAGGGCGACCTCGTGGTCTGGGTGTGGTACACCCTGTCCTTGTACACGCGGGTCACGCCGGGGACGGCCGACATGCGGCGGGCCTCGCCGTCGGTGAGGCGGACGGCGAAACCGTGGATGACGGTGCCGTAGGTGTAGAGGATGCTGCGGCTGGAGGTTGTGGGCACCATGGACGTGTACCAGTGATCGAGGGTGGTGAACTTGGATGGCTTGGCCAGGTGGTTGGTTTGCACGATGTAGGTGAGGTGCGAGCTCGAAGGATGGGGCGTGTGCTTGGCAATGGAGTTCTTGGGCTCTGGGATGATGGCCGAGTGTGTGGACTGGACAAGGACGAAAGCTAGCACTAGCAGTGAGCAGAACGAGAGGATGGAGAGCGTGGAAGCCATTGTTGATCTGTGTGCGTGATTGAGTGAGCTTGAGATGGAGAAATGCATGTGTCTGGTGATGGGTTTTATAGAGCTTGAGCTAGATTGGGCTATCTGTGACGACACCGCAGTGCAGACAAAGATTTTTTTCATTCTGTGTCGAGGGAAGAATTGCTACTAGCAACCTAGCGTGTGTATTTAGTACACTTACGTAATTATGAGAACGAGAAAAGCAATTTCAAGCCCATGTTAATTTCCAATCTAGATTTAGGAGAGCCATAGTGTCAGAATAATTACCAAATTAACAATCAACCTGAACATGTGTATTTTTTTGTGATAATATCTTTAAACAAGCCTAAAATATGTTTTGTTTTAAGAAAAAAATAAAACCTGATTTTTCAAAACACAATGAAACGTCAAAATGGATTTTGAAACCCAATGAACAACATTAAAGTATATATACAAACTTTCGCTACTCGTAAGTTCATCGAACGCGTCTGCTACAAATTTAAAGTATGGTGAAACACATTCAAATGGACAACAAAGCTCTATAAAGCTAGGTATAAAATATTGTCTCTTCTAGTTGTGATCACAATGGTTCTAAATGCAACCATTATGTGCTTCCCTTAGGATTTGAACTAGGAGTACGATGTTGTTTATCCTACTTTTCATTTTTTTTGTGTGTTTGGAGTCTAAGAAAATTGCTAATTATTTTCTAACTATGATGAACGAAGTTTGGAACACCGTGAAACAAACTGTTTCATAAAAAACACCATGTTTCATAAAGCTTTTCAAAGTTTCACCAAGTTTTAAAAGTTGATTTTGAAACATTATCAAAATTTATTCAGTATCGATCTTTTTTTTTTGAACATGTCTTCACTAGGAACCTAGATATTCAAATGGTTCACAGATTGGACTCTCGGTTCAATGGTTACAAAAGTCATAAATTTTAGGACTATATCTAGTAAAGTGTGGAAGGGTGAGAGGTAGCATGCACAATATTTGGCAAAGTTTGGAGGAGAGATAATATGGGGCAATGCAGGCGATATGGCGTGCACGGTAGAAGCACCACCGCTCTCTGTGTCAAGGACGAATACTTGAGGACGAAACATACATGCGTCTTGAACAAGGAAATGGCTTTTTGTGTCTAAGATATGGCTGAGTGGAAGTTTTGATATCACATATTGCCATTAGGCTCATCTTTTGGAAGTTTGCAGCAATGATGTGCCTGCATTACCATGTTAAGCTATCATCGTATCCGTGGTGGCTCGGCTGATGATGCTACATGTGGATTTCTTCCTGCACAATTCTCGGCTAGCTAAATACACAAACATACTTTGTGCTAGTTTTGATTTTGCCCGGGACAAAAATGGATTCTGGACGGCGGCGAAACGGGCCTTCCAAACCAAATAAGGAATGAAACGGCCTCCACTCTTCTTAAATCCCAAATTACTTGTCTCCACCGCTAATTAAACACACCGCACATGCGAAACGCCACAATATTTCAGTTAACATTCTAGCTTTGTACGAGGGATAAGAGCCTGAATGCTAAGTGTCTGTCGCGAAGTAGCAGCGATAGCACCAAAAATTTCTCTTTGGAGGACGGACACCAGGCAGCCATTTATCCGAAAATATTTTGAAGTTTAAAATAAAATAAAAAAAGATGTATCCAATTATGTATTTGGCCAGCGTATAAATTTACAGCTCGAAATACTTTCTAATTTGGACTTAGTAAAAATTACAAATCTTACATAATGACAAAAACTCCACTTCAGTGCACTGTTCATTGACGATAAAATTCGCTTTATCATCCTTTTTCCGAGACCAGAATATAAGGAATTTCGTGTTGCTAATTTACACACCGATAGTATACAACATTGACTACATTCTAGTATTTTTCGATTTTCTAACTTTGAATTCGAGATTTTGATGTATGAAATTTCACCTGAGAGGCTTGGAGCCGGTGCTCCAAACGGCCGTTGCCCAATAGCACATGGTAGCAGAAAAGACAGTTTCAGTCCCTAAATAGAGACACCAAATTAAATGTTTCACTGCAGCTCTGGTGAAATTTATTACTACTACTCAGTAGTACTATATAGTAGTATATCAGTCATCCGAAACTGAGACCTGTGTCAGAAATCCCGTGCCAAGATGCGAGTAAGCCATCACACGAGTGGTCAGATGGATTTAATTTTTTTATAACAGATAGACTACTGTTTTGGTCTCGTACCTAATTAAGGCAAATGGCGAGAGACACATACTCGAAAATGTCCACCACGAGGAATATTAATCATCATCAAAGAGACAACATATCAAGTCAAGTCATAATCAGACTTAATAGCCGATTATGCTAGTGTCCGGAGAAGATTCGAAGACTGATATATGGAGGCTTCAACTATGACTCATTCAAGATGATTTCAAATGGAAAAGTTTCGAACACGAAAGTTGTGCGTCTCGTCGAAACAAGCAACTTTGGTTTTTGAATCATCTCAATACAAATTAGTACATAAAAGTTAGAGCCAAAATACTGCCAAAGACCGAATTTGCACGGTCGAAGTCTGGACCTAACATTCCTCGGCTTAGGCGTGGGCAAAAACTGTGGGCAAAACTGAAAGTTCGTATGAAAAACGTTAGACTAACGTATCTGCTTATGACCAAGATTGAGCGGTCAAGATCAACTCGGATGAAAAAGTGATAAATATGAAAGTTGTTCAATTTTTCGAGACGAACAACTTTGATTTTGGAGTCATTTTAATCTAATCAAGTATGTGACCTCCAGATTTAAAATACGGCCGAACTGCAATCAAGTTTGATACAAAAATAAGGGAAAAAGACCTTGAACATCAGGTCATATGAAAAAGTGCAAAACATAAAAGTTCTTCCTATTTTAGAGACTAGCAACTTTGCTTTTTATGATATTTTGATCCGAGATTGTTTACTATCTCCAAACTGGTTCGGAAGATACAGACGAGTTTTTGACCGAACAGTTATGCAAATTTCGGGTCTGCTTGTTTGAGTTGGACCCAAACTAGGATTTTGGACGTGAATCCAACTATCTTTCTTGCACGGAAAATCTAGCCGCTCCTTGTATACACGAGGGATGACAGCCGATTGAACCAACACCAATCAAACAAACAAATCTACAACTTTTATGTGTTCATCTACTTTTATCCCTCTCTCCTTGTATCTTTCTTCTCGTTCTTCGTTGTTCTTCAAGATTGGAGGTTGCGAATCCACGAGACTCTAAGGGCGGTCAGGCCGACCTAGGGCCGCCCGTAGCCGCCGCGCTGTCCTGACGGGGTCCCTCCCGAACGAGCGGGGTTTCGGGTATCAAAAGCGTCTGTCAGACTGTCTTGTGTATCGCGCTTCCGACGAGCCTCCCTCAGCGCGTGCTGCCACGCATCAGGCTCGACGCCGAGGGTAGACGGTGTCGTGTTCGTGTGCGAACACACTTTTTGGCAACTCCACTAGGGACGAAGCTTTGAACGGTCTCCAGCCTGTTCTTGCTACGAAGAGAGCGTCATCAAGAGTCTGCACTCTACTGTGGTATGAATACTCAATCCAATTATGTAGATGAAAGTAACTCTGTCCACGTTGCTAGATCTTTTGATATGTGTGGTGTATCGTCTAGACCTAGTTCTAACTATGCGCAACATTCGATGCAAAATTATCTATAAGTTTCATCTAGTTTTAGCAACTTGCGATATGTAAACTCGAATTATCATGCATTGGCAACCCTAGAAATCCATATGCCGATGAGCACCATGATAAATTCGGTCAATCAATATGAGACATCTGTTGGTAGAAGTTTCAATAGCATGCATGAGGGTGTTTCATCTTTTTATTCATCAGCAAATAATTTGCAATATGTTGATTCACCTTCGCACATACCAATGGACAGAGGAATTGGCCAAGCTACTACTAGCTATTTGGCCAATTATTCTCAGCCATCATATGCTACTCCTTTTGTTACTAACTTTTCAGCACTATATACATCTGGAGATATTCATGATTCGGCTACGCATCTTCACAATGGTTACGGCCGAATAAATGGGAGTTCAGTAAAATATCATGTGCATTCATCTAGTGTTGATGCTTATGGTACGCCCTTTGCGCAATTGCAGAATTTCGGCAGCCCATGGCCGAAAGAAACTGAAAGTGTCAGGGGACAAGCCTATCCAAGTTTGGACGAGGTTAAGGAGAAAATCATGCTTGGCACAAACAAAGAAAAACCAAAGCTAGCAGAGAGTAACAACGATGACTTCACTAAGCCGACATTTTAGGAATTACTTGAGGAACATTGCCAAGCTTATGAAGTACTCAGGAAGCAGCGAAGAGAAGAAATTGAGGCGCTCCAGAAAAAGCATGAGGAGGAAGATATGCAGGAGTTTCTTGCAAATATCGCGAATGATCTTCAGTACATCAAATCCCTTCCTCGATGCAGCAAACAAGTTGGAACCTCTACTAAGCTGAGGCAAAAAGAAGAAGCTTTGCAATCTGATGAAACCCATGAAGGTACAAATGATTCAGCTAGGATGGTTAATTAAGTTATTGAAAAAGCCGAATCAGAAAATGCATGTGTTGAATCTACCAAATCAGAAGAAGGAAGCTTCGTTGATCAAGAGCATGGCCAGATTAGAAAAACTATCGTGCTTGACTTTTCTGGATGCAAGGGACCTTACATGTTTCCCTATGAATTTTGTGCCAAAGAAGTTTGTGAACATCAACACCAACAAGATATGGCCGAACAATGTTTGGTTGATGAAGAGCATCAAAGTGAAGAGGCACAAAATCGAGAAAAGGAAGAAGACAAGGCGTTGGAGAATTATCTAGAGGCCGAGAAAGATATTGTCCAGGACATCCGACCATCACACTCTTCCAACGTCTTCAAACAGGTACATCTAGAAAATAATTCACTTATATTCCGATGTGGTCTAGACTTTATTATTGATACATTTGTTAGCAAAAATGAAAGACCAATTGAGAGAGGTAATTTATTTGTCAGAAATATAATTTTTACAAAACATATCGGTCAACACATTATGCCATTTAGAGAGACCGATAGTAACAAACTATTACAACCAAAGTTTTCCCCATCGTTTCATTTGCATTTTATATCTACATGGATAGCTTTGTTTATTTCATAATTGGCTAACATTTGGTCTCAAGTGAGACATATGTGTTTTAATCTTTTTGGTTTCAGAAACCTAAATCCAAGGTTATCGTCTCTTGGGGAAGCCGATGCTAGTATAACTGTGTATTCAAAGACATCGGAAAATATGTGCAGAAAACAATGCATAGCCAAATTGGGTGGTGTAAAATCTGAACCATTCGATTGCTTAATTCCAAAGCCGTTCTCACAACAAGATCGGTTAGAAGATAAAGGGTGTACCTTCAGTTTGAGTATGTGTGATCATATCTTTGATATGCTATTGAAAATCGATTATGTTAGAATTCTTGATCACAATACTGAGCCACCATTACAAGGACGAATATATTGCAAGTTGCATGATTCGTTCGAGCATAGTATAGAGAGTTGCAACATGTTTCATCAAATAGTATAATCGGCTGTTAATAAGGGACGATTGAAATTTGCTAAACACAAATTGATGACCAATCTATTTCGATTGGTCTTGATGGCCAAAAGATATTGCATCGGCTACCTCTGGTCGATTCATATAATGATGAGTAGGTACACACGGAAGATGATGGAATCAAGCTTTCAAGCAAACATATCATTGAAGAGCATATTGCAAATGTTCTTGAAGGAGGGAGTTCCATTGAAGCTACAATGAAGACATCAAGTATTGGGGGGCAACAACAAAACTCAAAGATCAATGTGTGCAAAACTCAAAAAGACAAAGGCCACAATAAGAACAGGGGTAAGAAACCAAAAGTCACTTTCGCACAGCTGCTGGAAAAATATAAAAAGGAGAGTGAAGCAAAAAGTTCATATCGGCCAAGTAGTCCAAAAGCATCAAGATCGCCCCCAAGGAAAAAGTCTAAAGACAGGGATTGGCGAAGGGAGAAATTCAATGCAACAAATTCATATCCTCCTTTTGGGCCACCAATGCCAATGTCATGGATACCTCCCTATGCTATTTTTTATTCATGTCCATCATGGGAAAGGTATGATTCATGGGCACGTTATCCATCTAATTCTAGATCATCTCACCCAAATTATGCAGCTCCAAGAAGGTCAATTGATCAGCAGTCACATGTCAAAGACCGTTTCAATAGAAAAATCGGTCCGGAGTTCATGGGTAAAGAAAGAAGTGGTCAAGCAAGTATACCAAATCAAAAAGGATGGACGCAAGTGTGCTTTTTCAGACTTAACTTCAAATAATAAAAATCCAGCCGAGTTAACGTTGGCTACTAAGGGCAAGGAAGTGAAGCGAGTAACTTTCAAAGTCCCAATTGGTGAGTCCAAACTAGCCAAATCGAAAGTGCCCAAGATTAACAAAGTCATGCCATTGTGTGAAACAAAACCACAGCCGAGATTCCCACTCGGCTTATCACATTGGCAAGAGAGGAAGCTATATCGGCTTAGGGCTGAGGAGCTGAAGAAACTAAACATGGCATGGTTCCCAAAGGAAACCATCAAGCAAGGAAGATGTGCAAGGTCTCATCATAAGAAGGGTAGCAAAAACAAAGATCAAAAAGAATAAAGTCAACAAGCGATCAGGCCAAAGAATTCGGTATCACTACCAAAACTTCGGCCAACACATCATCCATATTATTCTACTTCACCATTAATTCATATGCCATGGAATTCATCCCCACGTATGATTGGTTACCCACCATGGTTTCATTTTGATCCTTGGATGCAACATGATTCTATAAATCATGAAAGGGTATTCCCAAATAATTATTCATTTGATTAGTTGCATTTTTGTTGCTAATCCAAGAGGCCGAATATTTGAAGTTCATAATCAGATTTATTGTTTTGTTTACTTCGGCTATACATACTTTGGTGGATGGATTATGCATGCCCATTGGGGCAAAGATATATGGCCGATATTTATTCAATCACCCTGAGATCATTATCTAATCATGGCCGATGTGGTTTTCTAACATCGTCCTTAGTTCTATTGGAGACCGAGACAAGGTATGCATTCATTAGCAATTGTGCTTATGCTTATGTGTTGATAATTTGGCTTATAAATCTTTAAAATCAATAAAAGGCCAAATTGTCTTTAATTATTAGCGTAGATGCTGAGCATGATATTGATATTGATCTTGTCTCTCTAGTACCATGGAGATTACATTTTGAATGTTCAGTTTTAAAAGCAATAGCCAATGCGTTGGTATTGTTTATTTATCTCCTTATGGTACTGTTTTATGAAGTCTCATGCTGCTTAGAATATCTTGCACAAAGAATTAGGCCGAATTTGCAGCTTTGCTATTCGTGCTAGAACATTTTATTGCTATAGGTGCTACACATATTGAGACTTCTAGTGATTCGTTGTGAGTAGTGCAACAATGTCCATGGTTTACCAATGTTTTGTCGAATCACTTGTTGTTTATCTTGATACATGTATAGACGTGAATTTCATCTTGGGTTGATTTATCATTGCTCATATATCTAGACATGAAAACTGAAGTGCAAATGAGTTGGCTCAACTAAACATTCGGTTACCATGTTATTCATAATACATTTCATATTCCACAAGAGCCGATGCTTTGTTTTGCCAACATAGGTAAGGCTAGATTGGAGACCCCCGCTAATGAAAGATCTAGTGCAGGTGAAGAAGAACAATAAAGGAAGTCCATTATTTATTACATGAAAATCTGAACTAATGGACTAGGCGAGGATCATCGTTGGATTTGTTCATAAAGACATTCATTTTATCCCTCAATCATCAAGATGAAAGTGGTTATTCCCGCAGGCAAACATTTGTAGAAGTTATACCCAAGTGGTAACAAGCTTGGACATAAAATGGCCGATATATATATATATATATCGTCCTTAGCACATATGGACGATATAGAGTTATTGCCCTAATATAATCAGTGGCCGATGGAGTGTTGACATCGTCCTTAGACTAAAAGTTAAGCAAGTTATTTTCTGGCACGCAAGCTTTGCCAGAAAACAGGGGGGCATGTGTTGGCACTCGTTTTGGACTCGTAGCTAATCAAGCCAAATGGCGAGACACACACCCAGAAAGGTCCACTATGAGAAATATTAATCATCATCAAAGAGGCAACATATCAAGTCAAGCCATGATCAGGCTTAATAGCCGATTATGCTAGTGTCCAAAAAAGATTCAGAGACTCATATATGGAGGCTTCAACTATGACTCATTCAAGATGACCTTAAATGAAAAAGTTCCTAACATGAAAGTTGTGGGCTCGTTGAAACAAGCAACTTTGGTTTTTAAATCATCTCGATACGAGTTAGTATGCAAAATTTAGAGTCAAAATACTGCCAAAGACCGAATTTGCACGGCCGGGGTCGCCGAACCCTAGATATTTCTCAGCTTAGGCGTGGGCAAACTGAAAGTTCATTTGAAAACCGCTAGACTAACGTATCTGCTTACGACCAAGATTGAGCGGTCAATATCAACTCGGATGAAAAAGTGGTAAACATGAAAGTTATTCAATTTTTCGATACGAACAACTTTGGTTTTGGAGTAATTTTCATCTGATCAAGTATAGGACCTCTAGATTTAAAATATAGACGAACTGAGGTATATTCGTTCGGTCGCAATCCGAGTTTGATACGAAAATAAGGAAAAAAGACCTTAAATATTAGGTCATATGAAAAAGTGTAAAACATAAAAGTTCTTCGTATTTTCGATAAGAACAACTTTGCTTTTTACGAGATTTTGATCTAAGATCGTTTATTATCTTAAAACTGATTCGGAAGGTACATATAAGTTTTTGACCGAACAGTTATACAAATTTCGGGGTTTACTTGTTTGAGTTGGACCAGGATTTTGGACGTGAATCCAACCCTCTTTCTTGCACGGAAAGTCCAGCCGCTCCTATATACACGAGGGGTGACGGCCGATTGAACCAACACTAATCGAACAAAAAAATCTACAATTTTTATGTGTTCATCTACTTTTATCCATCTCTCCTTGTATATGTCTTCTCATTCTTCGTTGTTCTTCAAGATTGGAGGCTGCGAATCCACGAGGCTTTAGGGGTGGTCAGGCCGACCTAGGGCCACCCATAGTCGTCGCGACGCCCTGACGGGGTCCCTCCTTGGCGAGCAGGGTTTCGGGTATCAAAAGTGCCTGTCGGACTGTCTTGCGTATCGCGCTTCCGGCGAACCACCCTCGGCGCGTGCTTCCGCGCATCGCGCTCGGTGCCGAGGGTACACGGTGACGTGTTCGTGTGCGAACAACTACATTCGCAGTTACAAGACACTGGATTCTAAATGCAAGATTTGAATTGTCTTGACCAATGTGATAGATTACATTCGCGGTTACAAGGAACCAGAGATCAATTTACACTATTATGTGTCATCATTAGCAGGTTTCTACTTCTGTGCTACTTTTTGGACACCACTAGGAATCAGGAGCCGATATTGGCTTCAGATCGGACTAGTGCATGGCCATAGGATTAGAACCAGCCGGACTGTTTGATTTGCAATTAGACCCACGCGTCTATTTGGGTAAATCAAGACCGATTTGCATGCTTACATAAAAATAGATTCCGTAACTAATACAAATATGTTAGTGTCGCTGTTCCAAATGGGTAACTACTCGTTCCTAATTTTTAGGAAAATAATTATTTAATAATTTAAGCAAAATTAGTCTCCATGCCATTTGATTTCATTCCTTATAAAACAAATTGTGTTTCCAATACTGGTTATATTTTTTTCTGATGGGATCCAAATTTGTGTTTCCAATGCTACTAAAATTTGCTTCCATACGAAAATAGTTGGAACCGCTTGTGTTAAAAATATTAGTCATGCTACTAAAATTTTCAATGGTATTAACTGTGGAGTATATTTGCTTCCGACGAGATCAAAATCGTGTTTCCAATGCTACTAAAATTTTCTTTCAATGTAATTAATGTTTGTTTCGATCTGAAGATAGTTGGAATGACTTGTTTCAAAAATATTAAAACCATGCTTCTGCAAACATGATACTTTCTTCATCACTGAATTTGCTTCAATTTGAAAGTACGCTTTGGATCAAGGTGTATCAGCAAACTGAAAATCATACAAATGAGTAGGTGGTGACGGCTTTGTGGGAGAATGACACCAATATTATGAGAGTCGCGGTGCATAATTTTTGGCCTTTTTTTGTTGAGAGGATAATTGGCAGTTACAGACTGTACGATGTAGGGAGAATATTTGCTTGCTTCGACTAGAGCATTTGTTTCCATGGCAACCAAAAATTATTTCGGTAAAAACTATGAAACAATGTCCAATGTAAGTGTATATTATTGACTCACAATGCTTCATACATCCATATTACATGTTTCCCACAACTAAAACATTTTGTTCTTTTGATTCACCAATACAATTCATATCTACTAAACAACATCGATCCTTAAGTGTATCTCCCTACAGTTCATGAATTATGCAGACATGATCGAGACTCTTCTTCGATCAATAACCAATAGAGTAATCTGGAAATTCATATGGCTCCCACATATTTCTGCAATTACTTATCCAAAGCTTTTGATCACCTTATCAAAACATTGATTCCAACTTCGGGATGCTTGCTTCAATCCATAAATGGACCGTTGAAGTTTGCATACCTTGTTAGCATATTTAGGATCGACCAAACCTTTGGGTTGTACCATATACAACTCTTCATCAATGTCACCATTGAGGAATGCCGTTTTGATATCCATCTGCCATATCTCATAATCGTAATATGCAGCGATTGCTAACAAAATCCTCATAGACTTTAGCTTTGCTACTGGTGAGAAAGTATCATCATAGTAAACTCCTTGAATTTATCGGAAACCTTTCGCGTCAAGTCAAGATTTATAGACGGTTACACTATCATCAACATCTATTTTCTTCTTGAAAATCCATTTGTTCTCGACAGCCTTCTGGCCATCCGGTAAGTCCACCAAAGTCCATACTTGATTTTCGTACATGGATCCAATCTCGGATTTCATGGATTCTTACCATTTGTTGGAATCTGGGCTCATCATTGCTTCCTCATATGCCGCAGGGTCATCGGTGTTATCCACCAACATGAGACTCATAACAGGATCATACCAATCGGGAGTGGTATGAGTCCTCGTCAACTTGCAAGGTTTAGTAGTAACTTCATTCGAAGTTTCATGATCATTATCATTAGCTTCCTCTCTTATTGGTATAGGCGCCACAGGATCATCTTCCGGTACTGCGCTACTCTCAAATCCGAGAGAAGGTTCAACAACCTCGTTGTGTTCTACTTTCCTTCCAGTCACATCTTTCGAGAGAAACTCCTTCTCGAGAAAGGATCCATTCTTGGCAACGAATATTTTGCCTTCGGATCTATGATAGAAGGTATACCCAATAGTTTACTTAGGGTATCCTATGAAGACGCATTTTTACTCTTTGGGTTCTAGCTTGTCGGGCTGTAACTTCTTTACATAAGCTTCGCAACCCCAAACTTTAAGGAACGACAATTTAGGTTTCTTACCAAACCATAATTCATACGGTGTCATTTCAACGGATTTAGATGTGCCCTATTTAAAGTGAATGCGGTTGTTTCTAATACATAACCCCAAAATGATAACGTTAAATCTGTAAGAGACATCATAGACTGAACCATATCTAAGAGAGTTAGATTACAACGTTTAGACACACCATTACGTTGTAGTGTTCCCGACGGTGTAAAATATTTCGCATTTCTTCAAATGCTCGTCAAACTCGTAACTTAGATACTCACCTCCACGATCAGATCGTAGAAATTTAATCTTCTTGTTATGTTGATTCTCTACTTCATTTTGAAATTCCTTAAACTTCTCAAAAGTTTCGTACTTATTTTTCATGAAATAGATGTACCCATATCTACTCAAGTCATCCGTGAAAGTAAGAACATAACGATAACCACCACGCGATGCCACACTCATCGGGCCACACACATCGGTATGTATGACTTCTAATAAGTCTGTAGAACGCTCCATTATGCCAGAGAATGGAGTCTTAGTCATTTTTCCCATCATACATGATTTGTATCTTTCAAGTGATTCAAAATCAAGTCATTCAAGAAGTTCATCGGAATGGAGTTTCTTCATACGCTTCACTCCAATGTGACCAAGACGACAGTGCCACATGTATGTATAATTTTAATTTCAAACGTTTAGCATCTATATTATGAACATGGGTATCACTACTATCGAGATTCAATAAGAATTGACCATCTACCATAGGTGCATGACCATAAAATATATTAATCATATAAATCGAACAACCATTATTCTCGGACTTAAACAAGTAACCGTATCGTAATAAACAAGATCCAGATTTAATGTTCATGCTCAACGCAGGCACCAAATAACAATTATTTAAGTATAAAACTAAGCTCGATGGTAGATGAAGAGGGAGCGTGCCGACAGCGATCACATCAAACTTGGAGCCATTTCCAATGCGCGTCATCACCTCGTCTCTCGCTAGTCTTCGTTTATTCTATAACACCTGTTTCAAGTTACAAATATGAGCAACCGAACCAGTATCAAATACCCAGGAACTACTAAGATTACTAGTAAGATACACATCAATAACATGTATATCGAATATACCTTTCTTCTTGATGTTGTCGTTCTTCAGATCTACCAGGTACTTGGGGCAATTCAACTTCCAATGACCTTCGCCCTTGCAGTAAAAGCACTCAGTATTAGCCTTAGGACCAGCCTTGGTCTTCTTTGTAGGCGCGACATGTTTCTTGCCACCCTTCTTGAAGTTACCCTTTTTCTTAGGCTTGCCTTGCTTCTTAAAATTGGTGGTCTTATTGACCATCAACATTTGGTGCTCTTTCTTGATCTCCACTTCCGTAGACTTCAACATGGATAAGAGTTTAGGTAATGACTTATCCATGTGTTGCATGTTGTAGTTCATCACAAAGTTCTTGTAACTAGATGGTAGTGATTGGAGGACACGATGAATCCCTAATGCATTAGGAATCACTATTCCCAAGCTTTCGAGTTTATTGGCATGCCCAGACATTTTGAGCATGTGCTCACTAACGGAGTTGTCCTCTTCCATCTTGCAATTAAATAACTTTTCAGAAGCTTCATAACTCTCAACTGCCGCATGAGCCTCAAATATCATTTTGAGTTCACGGACAATATCACGTGGGTCAAAGTTCTCAAACCTTTTCTGAAGCTATGATTCCAATCCATGCAAGATAGCACACTGAACTATGGAGTATTGATTCTTCCGAGAAATGTAAACATTTTTTACCTCATCGGTAGCATCAGCTGTAGGCGGGTCACCTAGCGGTGCATCCAGCACATAGGTAAACTGACCAGCATTGAGGAGAATCCTCAAATTGCGGAACCAATTCGCGAAGTTGCCTCCATTGTTTTTGAACTTTTCTTTCTCTAGGAACACATTAAAATTGATGGTAGGGTCCGCCATGATCTACAACATATTTACAAAAGTTTAGACTAAGTTTATGAAAAATTGAGTTCATATTTAATACTTAAATTAACTAGGTGAACTCCCACTCAAAACAATATCCCTCACATTGTTTTAGTGATCACACAAACCAAATCCACTACACGAAGTACGATCATCACGAGAGATGATGTAGTTTCAGAGGGGAACACTCAACATGTTCATCATATCATCTATATGACTCATTCTTTACCTTTCGGTATTCTGTGTTCTGATACCATGTCTGTACATGATAGGCTCGTCAAGGTTAACCTTAGTATCTGCATGAGAAAATCTGGCTTTGCTCCGTTGTATGCATACGTAGAATCTATCACACCCGATCATGACGTGGTGCTTCAAAACGACGAGTCTTAGCAACGGTGCCTACTAAGGATGAACACTTTATTACTTGATATTTAGTGAGAGGGATCATCTTATAATGCTACCATCGCGATCTAAGCAATACAAGATGCATAAAAGGATTAACATCACATGCAATTCATAATATGTGATATGATATGGCCTTTCTTCTTGTGCCTTCGATCTGCATCTCTGAGAACGAACATGATCTCCATCATCACTAGCGTGGCGTCAAGGTCAATGGCGCCGCTCCATGGTTGTCATCCACCAGCATGAACTATCACTGTAAGACCCCACCTTTATAAAGGTAAAGGTCCCTGTGATCGCAATGCTAGTCCCTGGATCAATTGCTAGCATCCACAGTTTAAGATGAAGTACACAGAAACAAAGGTGATTATTACATCGTCATTCCAGAGATAACATCGTCTTTTAAAACTCCATAGCCATAGGCTAGTACAAGAGTTTAACTTAACAATATAAATAAAAGTCTTCATCTTCATGTGCCACAGGCACGCATGTTGAGTGTAGACTCATAACCCTAATCCTCATCAGAGTAACCTGCAACATCACAAGTTACATCCACAGTTGGTAAATTCACTGGAATAGTATTGGCAACTGATACCTTAGTAGAATAATAGTTTCTAGCTTCTATATGAATTTGGCTAAGTGTAGCTTAGGCTTGCTTTGCTCAAAATAGATTTTACCTATCAGTTGAAAACACTAAGTTTTTGTTTGGCAAAAACTCCCAAGGATCCACCAATAGACATTGGTGAACCTTAACCCTTGTTCAACCACAAGTTTTTAACTTAGAAATTGGGATGAGGAGATTCTTGATAGCTTCCATGTCTTGATGCTCAAATTGTCCATTGCCGGGGACACGACTAAGTACTTAGATTCTTCCTTCTGCAGAGGTGGTTCACTTTCCCCACAAGACTCGACATGCATCGAGACAGGACCTTTCAGAAGCCTTCCTTTAGACCAAAGTGGACGCATTCCAAACCTATCACCTCCTACCACCAACTGTCCATTTGGCTAATTTATTGCAACCTATATGATCCAGGCAGAGCCCATAATGCCATGTGGCTGCACTATAAGCTTCTTAACATATGGCATCTCAAATCCCTTAGTTCCTGGGTGGCATTCCACAAGTGAGATATATAGGGTAGACCATTGAAAAATGGGCCCTGGTAACCACTCAACAAAAATCTAACCATGCAATTACCATTCCACCCAGGTGATTCATTCACTTAGTTGTTTTATTAAGAAAAAACACAAGTCAAAGACTTAGCAATATTTTTCCATAGCATGTATATAATCCACCCTTGGTTGCTACTAGCTAGGCTAAGCATGGCAATAGAAAGTCTCTTAACTTAGAGAAAATTCTAACAATACTACAACTACTAGGATTTCCCAAGCATAGCATATAGATACTTAGCAAAAATTATCATGCAAGCCCTATACAAAATATCACTAATGCTTAGTCAAAATATTAGGACAAAAACATGAAGCACCACTTGCCTTGGTAGTTGGGGGAGTAACAACAATCCTCACAGTCACAATCACCACTAGCACCAAAATCTACACATAAAATGATAGCACCAAATTCATATTTCAAATAATCAAGCAAAAATATATGAATGCATGCAAATGCCATGTGATGATTTTTCCAAACTAAACAAGACAAGTAAAACAGTACTGAACAATAAACTAAACAATTATACATCAATTAAACTTAATTTGGCCTTTAAAACATTTTCCAAATATTTTTTATACCAAAATTAAGCCTACAAATGTCTCTGCATAATTTTCTATTTTAACATAAGCAAATAACAAAGCCAAGCCTACAAATATGTAGGATTTATTTTTGTGATTGCAATGGTATATTATTTGTATTTTTTTGGATAAACAGAACAAAAGTTATTGACTTTACAAGTTTGAATAACTAATAGATTCAAAAACAAATTTTAAATTAAAATCCCAGACACGTGGGCGTGTCTGATTGGCCCGTACCGGTTCGGCTGGATCGATCAACGAGACCTGCAGGATCTAAATGAAATCGCATGGCTCAGATCTAAACATACCCCTTCGCTAAGTGATCTAATCTGGCGCGCTGGATCTAGATTTAACGGTGTCCGATCAATCGACCATAGATAGGCGACACGAATGGGTGCTGGCGGCGGTGCTACTGGCGATGGTGTTCTGGCGATTGTAGAGATGGCTAGGGGCGATGGCGATGATTACCAGCATCGCAAGGATGCGAGGATGCTCAAGGCGGCTTCGGCTTGGACGGGGGCAAGCTGTTGCGGCCGTGGGAGCTCGTTGGAGTTGCGGACAGCGTCGGGTTCGTGCGGACGGCGACGTTGGCGATGTTCTGGACCGCCCTAGCACAAACCAAGGGCATCAGTGCATGCACAAGGATCAGGCTAACATGATAGGGTCAGAGAGAAGGCAAGGGGAGCTCGGGTTTTACCTAAACCGCTCGACGGAGTTGAGCGGCGGCTTTGTCGTTTGCAGAGGTGGACGGGGACAGCGACCTGGGTCAAGATGAGGCAAACCAGAGGCGTCACAGGATGCACAAGGACACGAGGATCTCACTCGTTTGAACCAGAAGGAAAGGGGTGGTCGAAGCTCACCGGAATTAGTCGCCGGAGACGCTCGGTACTGCGGCGGTGTGAGCTCCAATACGAACAGCCTGGTGGCGCTTAGACAGTGGTGAGTGAGGGGAAATATGCGGGGAGGCGAGGTGATTTTGTAGACAGAGCGAGGGCGGCAATTACGCGCTGAATCAATGGAATTTAAGCGAGGAATCAACGCGGCGTTTCTGGAGGAAACGACGATGGCGACGGAGTCTGCGCGCGTGGGGGTGGGGAATAAGGTGGTGACCTGGCTCGTGCCTAGTGGCAGTGTCAGCGGGGCAGAGTGGGTGCGGGTGAGAGAGAGAGGAGAGGGAATCCCAGGTGGGCTGGCTTTTGGGCCGATTCTGCTAATGGGCTGGAAGGGTGGCGCCGGCCTTTTCTCATTTTCTAATTCCTTTTCTATTTCTGATTTGATTTTCTGAAATCATTTTCAAATGCTATTAGAATGAATTTGAATTCAAACTTCTTCTGGATTTTTGTAAAATAATTAAAGCACATGTTTGAGTATAAAACCTTGATGTTTGATCATAAACATTTTAGTCCATTAAAAATAGGATTAAAACCATGCCTTAATATGATTATAGATAATAGGCATAAAATGGTTTTATATTTGAATTTTGTTTTGAGAATTTTTGTGCAAGCTTTGCATTCATCTTTGAAATATTTCTGATCATAAAAAGGTATTCTCATACTTTGAGAGTAAAATAGAACCATTGCCTTTCTAGCATAAAATAATAGGCATACAAATGGTTTCTCATTTTGAATTCTTGTTTGAAAATAACCAAATTCTTATGAATGCATGAATGATATGCGATCAAAGTCATTGTGTTTATATTGCTATAACATCATACGAAGTAATCCTAATCCTTAGACCATGAGATCATGTCAATCACTAACACTGGAATAGTATATTGATAACATCAAACGTCACACCATAATAGGGTGACTATAAAGGTGGGTTCAGTGCTATGAAGGTGTTATGTAGAGGCTCATGGATCAAGAGTGGAATTTGTCCATCCCAATGACGGAGATATATACTCTGGGACCTCTCAGTGATATCGCATCAGTTAGCTTGCAAGCAAGTGATGAGATCACTAGAATGTTATATCACGGGAACGAGAAAAGAGTACATGTCTGTAACGAGATCAAACTAGGTATGGAGATACCGAGGACCGAATCTCAGACATGTAATATATCGCGAGACAAAGGGATTAAGTTACTAGCATAAAAGGTTCTCACAATCACAAGAAGTCATTGTTGAATGTGTGGGAGTCAGTATAGATCTCCAGGTACCGCTTCTAATTATTTATCCGAGAGGGGTCTCGATCATGTCCGCATTATTCGCGAACCGTAGGGTGACACACTTAAGAGACACCGACATCATTTGGAATATTTTCTAGTCGAAAGAATTGCAAAGAGCTGGAATTATTTCAATTGACACCGAAATTGTTTCAGGCGAAATTGCAAAAACTGGTTCTGCATGCAATATTGAAAACTAGCAAGGGGTTTTATGTGAATGTTTGTTAATTAATGTAATTGAAAAAATTCTGAATAATAAATAAAAGGAGTTTTATTTAATGAGAAATTACATTAAATTTGGTGGAAATTTAATGAGAATTTGAGTGGGTTTTTGAGTGGAGAATATGGAGGGACTTTTGGTGAGTGGGATCTCAACTCACATGAATGGACGAAGGGGTGGGGGCTGAAGGGAATATTGTAAGATCCCTCCTTTGTAAAGGAAAGGATCCCTGTGATTGCAATGCTAGTCCCTGGATCAACCTCCTCTTCAACAAATGTAAGACCTGCATTCTCCATTGCGGTCTTGTATTCCTCGACATTGGTGGTCAAGGTCTCTACTTTGGCTTTGAGAGCCCTCTTCTGTGAACGAAGCCTCTCAATCACAGTTTGCTGATGCTCAAGCTCAAAGTCCTTGGCCTCCAGTTCTGCAGTCATGTCTCGAATCCTCTTGTTCCTATCTTGGACTCGCTTCTCTTGACTCTTGAACTTTCTGTCCTGACTCTCAAACTTGGCCTCCATCTCCTTGACTATCTCATCTTGCTCCGCGAAGAGCTTGTCCTTCTCACGAAGCTGCACCTGGAGTTCGTCATTGCTGAGCATGACGTTGGTCCTATCAGTGTCTATGTGCCTAAGAAGAACCTCTAAGTCCTGGAGGTATAGACGAATCGGCTCCGCCGTCTCTCTCGAAGTATCCTCGAAGTCAATGGCCTCACCATCCTCATCACGTCTACCAAAGGCGTGGAAGTGAGTACCTCTAACCTGTCGAGAGTGTCTCCCTAACAGACGTCCAATCAAGTCCTGCATGACTATCTCTAGGTCTCTCTCCTTGTCATCATGCATGAGATTGAAGATGATTGCCTCCGTGGTAGGATCAGTCTGGCGTCCGGGGTGATTAACCTTGAAGCCCCAAAGGTCTTTCCTCTAAAACTTGGTGAGGGAAGCACCATGATGGTAGGAAGAGGGAGATTGAGCAAACTAGTGAGCTCGATAATACGAGGGCCAAAGCGAGTTCCCTTGAACTCTTCAGCCGTGCTGATAGTAACATTAGGCATCTATTTAATAAGATAGGAAAAAGTTAGAATCAACACAATTTAAGACAAATCACAAGACAAGGCATCACATGCATAACTTTGGAAATCAAACACACAAGTCATGGCATACATGGATTCATTACAAACAACCAAGGTTCAACTTATTTTAAACAACATTTGGGAAATAAAATGATAGGTGTGGTGGTCCAACTAACGAAGTACGTTACAATCCCATCTCACTTGCCAAGTTGGCTAACAGGGCATCCCTAGAGGCAATCTGTTTATCTTGATCACATGACTCCATTGCTAAGTCTATGATGTCTTTCCTTAAACTTTGGTTGGTAGCCTCAAGCTCTTGGGTATGCTTCTTTTCTTCCCTAAGGTCATTCTGGGTGTTAAGCATTCTGCACTTGATTCTATCACCAAGTTCTTTGATGGCTTTCCAAGCTGCATCCCTTGCTAAATCAAAGAATGTAGTGTGCATCACTGAGTTGGTGACCATGCATAATCCTGAGTCCTTGTGGTTGTCTTCCTTGTTTTTATACAAGTGAAGTTGCACCCACCAGTACTCAACTCCTTCATCCATCACAGGAAAACCTTTGTACACAGCTGCACCATGTATTCCCATGGCAACCATGAGGTCCTTGAGAGCCTTGGGGAATTCTGTCTCGCATTCCAAAGTCATAGTCATGAGTGGTCCCTTCTTCACGGCTTCGTTAATGGAGTTCATCTATAAATAGAGATGAGAAAGAAGATTAGAAAAGTTTACGAGAAGAAAATACAAGTATGGAAGTTGTTGAAAATTTTTCCTTAGTGGTTTCCAATCCTAGGGTCATAATCCTACAGGCAACACAGTGCTCTGATACCATCTGTAAGATCCCTTCTTTGTAAAGGAAAGGATCCCTGTGATTGCAATGCTAGTCCCTGGATCAATGCTAGCATCCACAGTTTAAGATGAAGTACACAGAAACAAAGGTCATTATTACATATCATTCCAGAGACAAACATAGTCTTTTACAAACTCCATGGCCATAGGCCTAATACAAGAGTTCAAATATATAATAATATAAATAAGTCATCATCTTCATGTGCCACAGGCAAGCATGTTGAGTGTAGACTCATGACTCCTAATCATCATCAGAATATCCTGCAACATCACAAGTTACAACCACAGTGGGTCAATACATTGGAATAGTATTGGCAAGTGATACCTTAGTAGAATATTGGTGGACTAGATACTATATGCATTTTGGCTAAGTGTAGCTTAGGCTTGCTTTGCTCAAAATAGGTTTTGCCTATTAGTTGAAAACACTAAGTTTTTCTTTGACAAAATCTTTCCCAAGGAACCACCAATAGAAATTGGTGAACCTTCACCCTTGTTCAACCACAAGTTTTTACTTAGAAATTGGGATGAGGAGATTCTTGATAGCTTCCATGTCTTTATGCTCAAGTTGTCCAATACCATGGACATGGCTAAGTACTTAGATTCTTCCATCTGCAGAGGTTGTGCACTTTCCCCACAAGACTTGATTTTCACCAAGACAAGACCTTTCAGAAGCCTTCCCTTAGACCAAATGGACGCGCTCCAACCTATCATCCCACTACCACCAACTTTCCAAATGGCTAAGTTATTGCAACCTATATGATATAGGCAGAGCCCATATTGCCAAGTGGCTGCACTAGAAGCTTCTTAACATTTGGCCTCTCAAATCCCTTTGTTTCTGGGTGGCTTTCCACAAGTGAGATACACAAGGTAAACCATAGAAATGGGCCTTGTGTAACCACTCAACATAAACCATTCCTTCCATTCCACCCAGGTGTTTCATTCACTCAGTTGTTTTATTAAACAAAACACAAGTCCAAAGACTTATAAATATTTTATCATAGCATGAATACTTAACCACCCTTGGTTGCTACTAGATAGGCTAAGCATGGCATAGATAAGCATCTTAACTTAGAAATTTCTAGCAATTCTACAACTACTAGGATTTCCCAAGCATAGCATATAGACAAAAATATCCATCCAAGTCTAGCAAAAATATTTATAATGCATAAGTGAAAACATAGGAATAAATCATGAAGCACCACTTGCCTTGGTAGTTTGGAGAGTAGCTACAATCCTCACAATCACAATCACTATTTGCACCAAAATTTACACATAAAATAATAGCACCAAAATCACATACAAAATAAATACAAACAAAAATATATGGATGCATGCAATATGTCATGTGATGATTTTCTACACCAAACCAGACAAGTGCAAGATACTGAATCATAAACAAGTACAAAAGAAGCTAAATAAACTTTATTTGAACATTAAAACATTTTTCAAATGATTATTATACCCAAATTATGCCTACAAATGTTTCTGCAAAAACACCCATTTTAACAGAAGCAAAACATTAAACACATTGCATAAATGGTAAGGGCTTTCTCTCCTGATTCCATTGATATAAAATTTGTCAAATTTGGACGTGGGAATCAAAAGTTATGAATTAAACAAGTTTAAACATCTAATAGATTTAAATCAGAATTTTAAAACGAAGAACATGCCACGCGGCGCTTTCTTACTGGCTGGTACCGCTTCACGCTGGATCGCGCTTTTGAGCCGTTGGATCTAACTAAAACGCGTGGCTCAGATCTAAACTTACCCCTTCGGCTATGATCTATCACATCCACTGGATGTAAATCGAACGGCCCTAAGCAACTGACCAACAAGTGGCGGCGCTAGCGGCAGCGACAGGCGGCGGCGCGCTCTGTCAGCGGCGGAGCCGACGAACTAGGTCGCGCGGGGAGGTGGGAGGATGCTCACCAGAATTGCCGTGACAAGGAGATGCTCAACGTGTGCTCGGTTGGCGAAGGGGCGTGCTGCTGTGGCCGTGGGAGCTCGTCGGAGTCGAGGACAGTGTCGGGCTTAGGTGGACGGTGACGTTGGTGACGTTCTGATCCGCCCTAACACAAACGGAGGGCATCAGCATGTGCGCATCGATCAGGCGAACAAGATAGAGTCAAAGGGAAAGCACGGGGCGGTCGAATCTCACCGAAATTTCTTGCCGGAGTTGGAGACGGCGTCGGAAGTTTGCGGTGCTCGTTGGAGTCGATGACCAGGGGCAGTACAAGACGAACTAAGGGTGTCAGAAGGAGCGCAAGATGGTTGCGATGCAGCTCGCGTGAACCAGAGAGGGAGGCGCACATGAAGCTTACCACAATCGGTCGCCGGAGTCTGTCGGTACCGCGGCGGTGTGAGGGCAAATTCTAGCAGCCTCGTGGCGCTCTGCTTGCGGTTTGGGGGAAAATGGAGAGGGGAAGAGGGAGTTTAAGTAGAAAGGACACGGGCGAGATTTTCTCGAGCATTCAACGGAAATGAAGTCGCGAATTCAAACAGGAAAAGCCCGGCGTAATTTGGGGATGAACTGGTCGCTGGGGGGGTGGAGACGACGACTGCCATGTGGGCCGCGGTTGTCAGCGAGAGAAAGAAAGAGGGGATGGGCCCAGGCGGTCAGTGAATCTGTGGGTACGGCTGCGAGTGTGAGAGAGAGGGGAAAACCCCGGGTGGGCTTAGTGGGCTGGTTTCACTGTTGGGCTAGATTAGCAGCGCCGGCCTTTTCTTATTTCTTTATTCCTTTTCTTTTTCTATTTGAATTTCCAGGAAACATTTTCAAATGATTTAAAAACCATTTGAATTCAAACCTTTTTCTGGATTTTTGTAGAGTGTAACACTCATATTTCTGGGCATAAAATCCTGTGGTCTCTCTGAATTAGTTTGGTCCTATATATCAAACAAAATAAACAGTGACTTAGCACTTGATTTGAACAAGTTTTTAAAATGGTTTTAAATCCATATTTGTTTTTTAAATTTTTGGTTTAAGCACTAGCAATCAATCAAAACAATCTGAGAGCCACAAGGTTTGGTTTTGAAACAAATAAACTCCCATTGGAGAGTAGCATTTGATTAATGTTTGATCACATGAAATCATAGCTCTCTAGTTCTGTTTTCTTTCAAAATGAGTTTGAATTTGATCCCTAAATGATATGCATGCATGCTTGATATGAAATCTTTGAAAACATGATTTTAGGGATGTTACAAATCTAACCCCCTTAAGGTGAATCTCGCCCTCGAGATTCGGGTTGGCTAGCAAATAAGTGAGGGTGATCTTTCCGAAGATCATCTTCTCTTTCCCATGTTGCTTCTTCTTCGGAATGATGGTTCCATTGAACTTTGCAGAATTTGATAGTCTTAGTCTGTGTAACTCTTTCTGCTGTCTCAAGAATCTTGATAGGTTTCTCTTCATAGGTGATACCACTCTCCAATTGAACCTCTTCCAAAGGTATAGTATCCTTCAAAGAAGTTTCTTCCAGTTCTGGATGACATTTCTTAAGCTGACTCACATGAAACACATTATGAACAGTTGACAAAGACTCTGGCAATTCAATCTCATAGGCTACTTCTCCTTTACGAATCAGAATCTTGAATGGTCCAACATATCTTGGGGCCAATTTACCCTTGACACCAAACCTCTTCACTCCACGAAGTGGTGACACTCTAAGATAAGCTCTGTCACCTAATTTATAGGTGACTTCTCTACGCTTAGGATCTGCGTAGCCCTTTTGTTGGGACTGTGCTATCTTCAATCTGTCCTTAACTAGATTGACTTTCTCTTCAGCCTCTTTGATTAGTTCTGGTCCAAACAAACTTCTTTCTCCCACACCATTCCATAGCAATGGGGTAGTACACTTTCTCCCATAGAGAAACTCAAATGGTGCCATCTCAATACTGGCTTGATAGGTGTTATTGTAAGAAAATTCTGCGTAAGGCAGAATTTCATCCCAACTGGCTCCATAGTCTAGAGCACATTCTCTCAACATATCTTCAAGAATCTGATTGGTCCTTTCTGTCTGTCCATCAGTTTGAGGATGAAAAGCAGTGTTGAATTCCAACCTTGTTCCCAGAGACTCATGTAGTTGCCTCCAAAAATGAGAAGTGAATTGAGTTCCCCTATCAGACACAATACTCTTGGGTACTCCATGTAGACATACAATTCTACTCATATAGATCTTGGCTAACTTAGCACTTGTGTAAGTTGTCTTCACGGGTATGAAATGAGCTACTTTAGTTAGGCGATCCACTACTACCCAAATAGAATCATATCCTGACCGGGTCCTTGGCAATCCGGTGATGAAATCCATGCCAATCTTGTCCCACTTCCAATCAGGAATAGGTAGTGGTTGTAACAATCCTGCTGGTTTCTGATGTTCCGCTTTCACTCTACTACATACATCACACAAAGCAATATGTTCGACGATGTCCTTCTTGAGATTATTCCACCAAAATCTTTCCTTCATATCCATGTACATTTTGGTGTTACCCGGATGAATGGAATACGGTGAGTTGTGTGCTTCTTGTAAAATCAGTTTCCAAAGTTCCGGATCTTGTGGAACACAGATACGTTTTCCATGCCATAAAGTACCCTGTTCGTCTTCATGGAATCCTTTGGCTTTTCCCTTGCCAATCGTTTCCTTAATCTCAATTTCCTTGTCTGTCTTCTGGGCTTCTTTGATCTTGTCCAACAAGGTGGGTTGAACATCCAAAGACATGAGATGTCCTTCAGGCACAATCTCTAATCTGAGATCTCTAAATTGGGCACACAGATCATCTGGCAATTATCCCTTAGTAAGGCCATTCACAAAAACCTTACGGCTTAGAGCATCCGCTACAACATTTGCTTTACCGGGGTGGTATTGCAAACTCAAGTCATAGTCCTTGATGAGTTCTAGCCATCTTCTTTGTCTCATGTTAATTTCCTTCTGGGTGAAGATATACTTCAAACTCTTGTGATCTGTGAACACTTCACATTGCTTTCCCAAAAGATAATGTCTCCATGTTTTGAGTGCATGGACAACAGAGGCTAACTCTAAATCATGAGTAGGGTAGTTTACCTCATGAGTTTTGAGTTGTCTCGAGGCATAAGCCACAACTTTCCCTTCTTGCATAAGTACTGCACCTAATCCATGATGAGATGCATCACAATATACTTGGAAATCCTTCTCCAAATCTGGCAAACATAAGACTGGTGCTGTCACTAGTCTCTTCTTCAATTCTTGAAAGCTGAGTTCACAACCTTCAGACCAAGCAAATTTCTTATCTTTCTTTAGCAATTCTGTCATGGGTTTTGCTACCTTGGAGAAATTCTCAATAAACCTTCAGAAGTATCTTGCCAAGCCAAGGAAACTACGAACCTCTTTCACTGACTTGGGAGATTCCCATTCAGTTACAGCTGAAAATTTAGCAGGATCAACTGCTACACCATCTCCTGACACAACGTGTCCAAGAAATCCAACTTCATTTAACCAAAATTCACACTTGCTAAATTTGGCATACAACTTATGCTCTCTAAGCTTCTCAAGTATCAATCGTAAATGTCCTTCATTGTGGCATCCCGCAAAACCACTACTAGAAAATCGCGTTGAATTTGTGCATTGCATCGTCATCATCATGTTGTTTGTCTAAAACTATTTTGCAAAAACCTGTTTTATTTTCTAAGACGCCCCATCCGAATTTAAACGCAAAAGCCGGTTCGCCGGATTATTTTGTTTTGGCCGCGAGCGTTTTGCAAACGGTCCAATTAAACAAATAAAGTTTTATTTTATTTTTAGTTGGGGCAGTCGAACGGGCCAGAACGACCCGAACGACCGCCCCAGAAAACCAGATCGGTCCAACTAACCTGCCCCTCTAATCCTAAACTCACCAACTATCCTACCCACCCCCTACCTCCACCTCACTCCCTCCAATAGTAGCACCACCTCACCTAACCTCCCCTAACCAATCGCTCACCGCCACCTCACCCCAATCATCTCCCCACCTCTCTCTCCTCCTCACTTCTCTCCAGCTCCCACTGTAACCGCACCACCCACTACCTGCGCACGCACGCCTGACTCCCACCCTTTGCACCTACCACACACACACACACACACACGCTGCCTGGGACCCGCCCCTGGGCCCCACGCGCCGCCCCACCAACCGCGCTGCCCTCCCCCTGTTCATCTCCTTCCTCGCTTCCCTCTCTCACGCCCCGCAGCACCCTCCTCTCCCCACCAACCTCCCGCAACCGCCCTGCCTCCTCCTCCCTCCCCGGCGCGCAGCCGGCACCCGTCTCCCTCGCGAGCCGCTCCACCCCCCTGGCATCGGCCCCGCGCTGCCGCCGCCTGCGGGCTCGCTCCACCGCGCGTCTCCCCTCCGCCTGCCGCGGCCTCGCCCGGCCGAGCCTGCCCGCACGCAGCCTCCCCATCCCATCGCTCGCTCCTCCACGCCCGCCGCCGTGCGCCCGCCCGCCTCGCCCGGCCCAGGCAACAGCGCCGCCAAGCCAGCGTCGCCACCGCCCTCACCGCCTTTCTCCCCAGCGCGTCGCCCCTACCACGCCCGCCGCCGCCCGATCGCCCAGCCTTCTCCGCCTCCGCCCGCCTGCCTCGACCGACCACAGCCCCCACTCGGAGTTCCTCCCCTCGTGAACATGGTCGGCCCGCCGCTGTCAAGCTCGCCGGCGAGCCATCTCCCTCATCTCGCCGCGAGCTCATGCCGCCGCGGCCCTCCTCCGGCTCCTCCCCGTCGAGTTCGTCCCCCGACCACCGCTCGCTGTTCTTCTGCCCCGGCCCTGCATGCTACCGCCGCCGCTCGAGCTCATCACCGACGACCACCCGCGACCCCGTCCGTCATCCTCCAGCCCACGCGCCCGCCGCGTCGCCGTCCGCCCGCCCTGGGCTCCATCCGGCGAGCTCATGCTGCCGCGGCCCCTCCATCTCCGCCTCTGGGCCTCCTTCCTCGTCGCCGTCAGCCTCGTGCCTCCTGCGTGCCTCCTCTGGATCATCCCCGGGGCAGCACATGTTGCGGTCCGTCCCTATGAACAGTCGTTACCCAGCTTGTTGTAGTCTATGTGGTTGCTCGTGTGCTGGTACCTGGTGCAAGTTGGATGTTTGGGTACTACGACTGCCGCGGCCTATCTCGTGTGTGGGTTGCAAGCTTGGGCACCTTCCTCCTCCCATGTTGATCTGAAGAATGCGCATGGCATTAACCGAGTACCTCCAAGTCGACCTGGGTTCGCCACCAACACCCGAAAACTCCAACAAGAACGCCACCTGGAAAACCGAACCCCCTCGGTTTGTTAAGATCTTCGTCCTGGACCCTGAAGACCGATCCCGGCGCCCGAAGCCGAGAACCCCGACAAGAACCACGACACGGTTGCTCCGAGTTCCCCATCGAGGAAACCAAGGTCGACGCCAAGGAACCCCAGAACGACAAGTACCTCACCCCGGACGCCAAGTCCGACCCGACCCGTGAACCCGACAAGATCTGCGCAACGGCAAGAACGGCACCGACCCGGAAGGACCCGATGCGTTCCGACACCGAGACCCCGAATGCGACAAGTGCTTCGACCCGGACGAGACGACCGACAACATGACCCGAAGACCCCGGATGCGCCAAGACCTACCCTCGGCGTCCGAGAACGATCCCGTCAAGTTCGTCGAACCCTGAACCCCGAGATCCGATCCTCGTCGAACCCTGGACCCTGACCCCGAACCCCGGAACCCCAAGTTCGTCACGACCCCCCTCATGTGTGAACCCCTTTTCCGAAAACCCTATTTCATAATATAATAACAATTTGTCGCACTTTAATTGGTCATGCATGCATACATTCATGTGGTTTGGGGGCCTTATGCCGATTCACCTAATAATTAAATATGGGGCCCATATGCGGGCAAATCTAGCCTTATATTGGCCTCATTTAAATTTGTATAGCGAACCGGTGCTGTATTTTATCTTGTTCAAACAACATTTAATTGCGGGGGTTCTAAACAACTTGAACCATTTAACTAATTGTCGGGACCCCGGTTCCGCCTAATCTGACCTAATTGCACCGCACTTTGCCATGTCATTCATCATACATGCATCATGCCGATTTTCTGCCGATTTATTAAATATTGCACCCGGTGTTCTTCTAGTGTTTTGCTTCTTCACGGATAAGGCCGTTGAGTTGATGTGAGCTTCGCCCCGATCTTCGGATGAACCTTTCGACAATGTTTTCAGGCGAGCATCTCCCCCTTTCTACCTATCTTACTTTTATAGTGCTTTATTTCCTCCTGTTGATCTATTGCTATCTGTGTTGCGATGCTTTAGTTTCCGAACCTGTGATTTCCCTTGCAGCCCTATATTGCCTTGGACACACCCTATTGCCTGTTGTTTGGTAGCTAGTTGGTCTTGCGCGTCGCCGTCGCTTGCTATATTGCTGTTGGGTGTCGTCATATGCCACAGTTGCTGATGTATTGCCGCATGTTGATGTTGGAGATGATTCTAGTTTTAATTATCGTCACTTTAAATTCTGTTTAACAACTAAAATTGAATAAGCAGAGGCATCGGTGGGTGATAGATAATATTTGGTTTCCGAACGCCCACTTGTGTCCCGTAAGACCCCGAGTACTTGATACCTGTTCCTTGATTTATCGCGCTATCCACATATGGGGAGTATGGGCCCCCCCTAGCCAGAGCTTGATTCCGTCTTATTTCTTGGGGCCACAAACTAGTTTGAGGTTTTATTACTATCATGTACTTATGCCATGCTTTACTGCTTTATTTACGATTGTGCAGTCGCACCTTTCTCTTATTTTGGATCGGGACACGATTCGCGGTGTCGACAAGCCCAGCCACACTTTCGGGTTCCCGGTCGTTCACCGTCCACCCAAACCTTGAGGCCGTCTCGAGCTTGTCTACTCCGTTATGGGTTCTACTCAAAGGTGGCCCCAAAATATTTCTGAATCTTGCGATTGCTCTGTCGTGAGACCTCGTTGGGTTTTGATTTGGTTTTTCCGAGGTTGATCGTGTGTGTGTTGCTATTGGTGCACCCCGGCCGGGTTAAAACTTTCTGAAAGCCGTGTCCGCGGTTATGGACGACTTGGAGCACAGTATCTCGATCATAGACAAGCATAACTAAAGTTTATTGCTATAAATTTGACTTTATAATGACTAGTAATCAGCTTCACTATAATGGAATGGCTAATTAATACTGTCCACCATTTCTTGTTTGGATTTTCGCTTGCGACCATTGTACCTGACTAGTAAGTATTGCAACTACAACGAATTGGCTGAATAAAAGTAACAACCACTGCTGGGTTTTGGGTTTATCTCATGCTATCTGTACCTGATTAGTAATTGTTGCCACTATCACGGAATGATTAACTAAAACGACCCACTGCTTACTTTATCAGGATGATTATCTAAACCTGACTAGTAATTGCTGCAACAATACCCGAATAAGTAAAACTGCCAACGGTGTGAGTTCCTCGGTTGACTTTCTCGTTTGGTCTCGAGGGGGGAAACGCCAGGATGGGTTTGTTTGGTGATAGATTCAGGTTGGATCCGGTTAGGTCAATCTCACCCCTCTCTGATAACCGCCAGTTGTATCGAGTCTCTAAAGGTTGTTTCGTGCATGCTGCCGCTGCCGCTTCAGTCCACCATACCTATGTAGGCGAGGACCGCCGAATTCTAGCCTCGCCGTGTACTGGCCTCGATCTTGGCTCCTTCTTTGTTTTCTGCTTTGCCCTTTGTCGGCACCCTTTGTTAAGCAGGTTTTGAGATCGACGCCGTTAGCGGGGTTACCCTTCCGGCTTGGGGCAGGGTTATGGGCCATTGGTTATTCTTGGGCTCTTAGCCCCATTTGCTTCTTGTCCGTAGTCGGACGCTCTTTATTTTCAAGGTGATTTGGATCTTGTATATTATATCTGTATTCTTGACTCTTTGAGTCGTTATATATCTCTGTTACGTGGGTCCCATCGAGGACTGTTGTGTAATGTTATTGCCGTTTTCCACCCGCGAAAGTGCTGGTGGCACCTTTGAATCGTTTCTATGCGGGTTTGGTGAATTTTGCCCAAACTTGCATAGGTCCGATTCGAGGGTGCTACAGTGGTATCGAGCCCAGGTTGCGATACCCACAAGTCCAAATGTAGGATAACCTAGCTAACGGCCGAAGTAGAGTGTCAAAACTATTTTTGCAAAATCGGTTGGATAGTTCTGGTTAGGTCTGATTTTACTCCTTACCCCTGTGCTGTTCCCCTCTTACCCCTACGTGTTTTGAATCCGCTCTCGTCTCTTTCTTCGAGTCCAGGAATTCTCGTGGTTGGGTCTCCGTCGTACCTTTAGGGTTTCGCTTCCTCTTCGGATAACGGTGTTCTGCCATCCGGTGTTCCAGTTGCCTGATGAATCCGTCTATTCTTTGTTTGTGCCTTCCGGTGTTTTCCGACGCGACGACATCATCTATGCCAGATCCGATGCAGAGTCTGCATCACTCCTGTGTTTTCCGGACCTCGCTTGTCGAGATCTTCAGTCTAATTCCGAGAATGGTTGCACTCTTTTCCACTGATTGTGCGGAGTAATAGTTTGGGTGCGTGATGGATTGGCCCCCATGCCGACTACCCTTTCTATTCGCTTTTGTACATTGAAGTTGATAATAATGCATCGGTTCCCTTTTTCCAACGAAGATAGAGGTGGCTTTATTTGTTGATACCTCCGCCTTCGATCTTTTTGGTTACCGGAGAGTTCCCTCGACGATCACGGACAAACGACCCTTTGTTGGTGGTGTCGCCGATTCCCAGATGAAGAAGGAACCCTCGTTAGTGGTGTCGCGAGGATCTACACGAAGCGAGAAGACAGAGAACGCCGACCTTCCTTCCGGTACCATGAGGCGGATCTCGAGGGCGAGATCCATTGTTAGTGGTGTCGAATTGTGGCATCCCGCAAAACCACTACTAGAAAATCGCGTTGAATTTGTGCATTGCATCGTCATCATCATGTTGTTTGTCTAAAACTATTTTGCAAAAACCTGTTTTATTTTCTAAGACGCCCCATCCGAATTTAAACGCAAAAGCCGGTTCGCCGGATTATTTTGTTTTGGCCGCGAGCGTTTTGCAAACGGTCCAATTAAACAAATAAAGTTTTATTTTATTTTTAGTTGGGGCAGTCGAACGGGCCAGAACGACCCGAACGACCGCCCCAGAAAACCAGATCGGTCCAACTAACCTGCCCCTCTAATCCTAAACTCACCAACTATCCTACCCACCCCCTACCTCCACCTCACTCCCTCCAATAGTAGCCTGCCACCTCACCTAACCCTCCCCCCTAACCAATCGCTCACTGCCACCTCACCCCCAATCATCTCCCCACCCCCCTCTCTCTCCTCCCTCACTTCTCTCTCCCAGCTCCCACCAGAACCGCACCCACCCTGCTACACGCACGCACGCACGCCTGACTCCCACACCCGCCTGCACCTACCACACACACACGCCTGCACGCGGGACCCGCCCCTGGGCCCCACGCGCCGCCCCACCAACCGCTGCCTCCTCCTGTTCATCTCCTTCCTTCCCTCTCTCACGCCCGCAAAGACCTCTCTCCCCACCAACCTCCCCGACCCCTGCCTCCTCCTCCCTCCCGGCGCCCTGCACCTGTCTCCCTCATGAGCGCTCCACCCCGGCATCGGCCCAGCTGCCGCCCTGGGCTCGCTCCACCGGCGTCTCCCTCCTTGCCGCGGCCTCGCCGACAGCCTGCCCGCCACGCAGCCTCCCCATCCCATCTCGCTCGCTCCTCCACCGCCCGCCGTGCGCTCCTGCGCCGCCTCGGCCCAGGCAGCAGCTGCCCGCCAAGCGTCGCCACCGCCCTCTGCCGCCTTTCTCCCCACATGCGTGCCTACCGCATCGCCGCCGCCATCGCCATGGCCTTCTCCGCCTCGCGCCGCCCGGCCTCGACCACAGCCCCCACCTCGCCGGAGTTCCTCCCCTGCTGAACCGCGGTCGGCCCGCTGTCCAGCTCGCCGGCGAGCCCTCTCCCTCACCTCGCTGAGCCCCAGCCCGGCCTCCTCGCTCCTCCCGTCGAGTTCGTCCCGGCCACCGCCATTGCTTCTGCCCCTGCATGCTACCGTCGCCGAGCTCATCACCGACGACCTCGCGACCCGTCGTCATCCTCCAGCCACGCGCCCGCCGCGTCGCCGTCCGCCCGCCCTGGGCTCCATCCGGCGAGCTCATGCTGCCGCGGCCCCTCCATCTCCGCCTCTGGGCCTCCTTCCTCGTCGCCGCCTCGTGCCTCCTGCGTGCCTCCTCTGGATCATCCCCGGGGCAGCACATGTTGCGGTCCGTCCCTATGAACAGTCGTTACCCAGCTTGTTGTAGTCTATGTGGTTGCTCGTGTGCTGGTACCTGGTGCAAGTTGGATGTTTGGGTACTACATTGCCGCCTATCTCGTGTGTGGGTTGCAAGCTTGGGCACCTTCCTCCTCCCATGTTGATCTGAAGAATGCGCATGGCATTAACCGAGTACCTCCAAGTCGACCTGGGTTCGCCACCAACACCCGAAAACTCCAACAAGAACGCCACCGAACCCCTCGGTTTGTTAAGATCTTCGTCTGGACCACGAGACCGATCCGGCCAAGCCGAGAACCCCGACAAGAACCACGACACGGTTGCTCGAGTTTCCCCATCGAGGAAACCAAGGTCGACGCCAAGGAACCCGAGCGACAAGTACCTCACCCGGACGCCAAGTCCGACCGACCCGTGAACCCGACAAGATCTGCAGCGGCAAGAACGGCACCGACCGGAAGGACCCGATGCGTTCCGACACGAGACCCGAATCGACAAGTGCTTCCGACCGGACGACGACCGACAACATGACCAAGAGACCCGGATGCGCCAAGACCTACCCTCGGCGTCGAGAACGATCCCGTCAAGTTCGTGAACTCGAACCTGAACGAGATCCGATCCTCGTGAACCACGGACCCGACCCGAACCGGAACCCCAAGTTCGTCGCGACCCCCTCATGTGTGAACCCCTTTTCCGAAAACCCTATTTCATAATATAATAACAATTTGTCGCACTTTAATTGGTCATGCATGCATACCTTCATGTGGTTTGGGGGCCTTATGCCGATTCACCTAATAACAAAATATGGGGCCCATATGCGGGCAAATCTAGCCTTATATTGGCCTCATTTAAATTTGTGTAGCTTAACCTTTGTATTTTATCTTGTTCAAACAACATTTAATTGCGGGGGTTATCAACACCTTGAACCCCTTAACTAATTGTCGGGACCCAGTTTCCGCCTAATCTGACCTAATTGCACCGCACTTTGCCATGTCATTCATCATACATGCATCATGCCGATTTTCTGCCGATTTATTAAATATTGCACCCGGTGTTCTTCTAGTGTTTTGCTTCTTCACGGATAAGGCCGTTGAGTTGATGTGAGCTTCGCCCCGATCTTCGGATGAACCTTTCGACAATGTTTTCAGGCGAGCATCTCCCCCTTTCTACCTATCTTACTTTTATAGTGCTTTATTTCCTCCTGTTGATCTATTGCCATCTGTGTTGCGATGCTTTAGTTTCCGAACCTGTGATTTCCCTTGCAGCCCTATATTGCCTTGGACACACCCTATTGCCTGTTGTTTGGTAGCTAGTTGGTCTTGCAGCGTCATTGCTTGCTATATTCTTTGTTGGGTGTCATATGCCACGATTCTGATGTATTGCCGCATGTTGATGTTGGAGATGATTCTAGTTTTAATTATCGTCACTTTAAATTCTGTTTAACAACTAAAATTGAATAAGCAGAGGCATCGGTGGGTGATAGATAATATTTGGTTTCGAACCCACTTGTGTCCGTAAGACCCCGAGTACTTGATACCTGTTCCTTGATTTATCGCGCTATCCACATATGGGGAGTATGGGCCCCCCCTAGCCAGAGCTTGATTCCGTCTTACTTCTTGGGGCCACAAACTAGTTTGAGGTTTTATTACTATCCTGTACTTATGCCATGCTTCTTTGCTTTATTTACGATTGTGCGATGCACTGCTTTGTCTTTATTTGGATCGGGACACGATTCGCGGTGTCGACAAGCCCAGCCACACTTTCGGGTTCCCGATCGTTCACTGGCCCACCCAAACCTTGAGGCCGTCTGAGCTTGTCTACTCCGTTGCGGGTTCTACTCAAAGGGTGCCCTCGAAATATTTCTGAATCTTGCGATTGCTCTGTCGTGAGACCTCGTTGGGTTTTGATTTGGTTTTTCCGAGGTTGATCGAGTGTGTGTTGCTATTGGTGCACCCCGGCCGGGTAAAGCTTTCTGAAAGCCGTGTCCGCGGTTATGGACGACTTGGAGCACAGTATCTCGATCATAGACAAGCATAACTAAAGTTTATTGCTATAAATTTGACTATATAATGACTAGTAATCAGCTTCACTATAATGGAATGGCTAATTAATACTGCCCACCATTGCTTGTTTGGATTGTCGCTTGCGACCATTGTACCTGACTAGTAAGTATTGCAACTACAACGAATTGGCTGAATAAAAGTAACAACCACTGCTGGGTTTTGGGTTTATCTCATGTTATCTGTACCTGATTAGTAATTGTTGCCACTATCACGGAATGATTAACTAAAACGACCCACTGCCTACTTTATCAGGATGATTATCTAAACCTGACTAGTAATTGCTGCAACAATACCCGAATAAGTAAAACTGCCAACGGTGTGAGTTCCTCGGTTGACTTCCTCGTTTGGTCTCGAGGGGGGACGCCAGATGGGTTTGTTTGGTGATAGATTCAGGTTGGATCCGGTTAGGTCAATCTCACCCTCTCGATAACCGCCGGTTGTATCGAGTCTCTAAAGGTTGTTTCGTTGCATCTTGCCGCTTGATCCACCATACCTATGTAGGCGAGGACCGCCAATTCTAGCCTCGCTGTCTTGGCCTCGATCGACGCTCCTTCTTTGTTTTACGCTTTTGCCCTTTGTCGGCACCCCTTTTGTTAAGCAGGTTTTGAGATCGACGCCGTTAGCGGGTTACCCTTCCGGCTTGGCACAGGCAGGGTTATGGACGCCATTGGTTATTCTTGGGCTCTTAGCCCCATTTGCTTCTTGTCCGTAGTCGGACGCTCTCTTTTCAAGGTGATTTGGATCTTGTATATTATATACGTATTCTTGACTCTTTGAGTCATTGTTATATATATCTTACGTGGGTCCCATCGAGGACTGTTGTGTAATGTTATTACTTCGTTTTCCACCCGCACGAAAGTGCCTGGTGGGCACCTTTGAATCGTTTCTATGCGGGTTTGGTGAATTTTGCCCAAACTTGCATAGGTCCGATTCTGAGGGTGCTACATTCATGCTCTTCCTTGCTCTTGGAGTAGATTAGAATGTCATCGATGAATACGACAACAAACTTGTCAAGGAACTCCATGAACACTTTGTTCATCATATTCATGAAGTATGCTGGTGCATTGGTTAAACCAAATGGCATCACGGTATACTCATACAATCCATACCTTGTGGTGAAAGCTGTCTTAGGTATGTCTTGTTCCCTTATCTTAAGCTGAAAATAACCTAACCGGAGATCAATCTTTGAGAACACACAAGCTTCTTCTAGCTGATCAAACAAGTCATTGATTCTAGGCAAAGGGTATTTGTTCTTGATAGTCACCTCATTGAGTGAACGGTAATCTATGCATAACCTTTGACTTCTATCTTTCTTTTCCACAAACAAAACTGGTGCTCCCCAAGACGAATAACTTGGTTGGATAAATCCTTTTTGCAACTGTTCTCCAAGTTGCTTCTTGAGTTCTTTAAACTCATCAACTGACATCTTGTACGGTCTCTTTGCTATTGGTCCAGATCCTGGTAGCAAGTCAATAAGAAATTCCACATCTCTATCTGGTGGCATTCCTGACAATTCTTCCGGAAACACATCTGGATATTCACTCACAATAGGCACACTGTCTATGCTAACCCCCTTAAGAGAATTTAGCTTACTCCCTTTTGATTCAAAGTTAGACTTGAATCTAATCCGCTTCTTTTCCGGGGTTGTGAGTGCAACAGTACGATTAGCACAATCTAATACTCCTTCATACTTGGTCATCCAATCCATTCCCAAAATTACATCCAGTCCTTGGGAATCTAGGATTATCAGACTCACTGGAAACTTATGCTTTCCAAATTCTATCACTAGATCCTGGCATCCAAGACTTACTATCATATCTCCACCTGGAGAACTTACTTTTATTGGACACCCAATGTTTTCAGTTGGAAACCCATTTCTATCAACAAATGCTTTTGATATGAATGAATGCGATGCTCTAGTATAAAAAAGAACAAGTGCTGGAATAGAATTGAGTTTGAACTTACCAGCAACAGCATCAGGTTCCTCATAAATTTCCTCCACATTGATGCGGTTCACTTGTCCCTTTTGAAAAGGGTTGGGCTTGTTGGGTCCTTCAAATTTCTTTTCTGGGCATTCATTTGCATAATGCCCCATCTTCTTGCACTTGAAACATTCAACCTGACTAAGATCCTTCTTGACAGGCTGGCTTCCACTGCCACTTCCATTTCCACTGTGGTGGCTCTTATATCCACTCTTGTGATTCTTGTACTTATCGTTGTCAGGACTATGGTGGTGCTTGTTGTCATGATAACGGTTGTGGTTGTGGTGCTTGTTGAACTTCCCATGCTTGTGGGATCCAGAACTCCCACTGTCATCATAATGGGAACGCTTGTGAGACGATCCCGAGCTGTGCTTGTCAGTGTGCTTTCTCTTCCTACTTTCAACTTGTTTCATTTTGCTCTCCAAAATAGCAGCCTTGTCACAAAGAGACTGGTATGTGGGAACATAAGCCACAGCTAACTGCAGGTCCAGTTCATCATTCAACCCTTCAAGGAACTTTTCCTTCCTCTTAGCATCAGTGTCAACTTCATCCGGTGCATAACGCGCCAGATTGTTGAACTCCTCAATATATTCAGCCACGCTGCGGTGGCGCTGCTTCAGGTTATGGAACTCTTTCTTCAAACTCATCACTCCGGATGAGATGTGAGCAGTACGGAAACCATCTTCAAAGATAGCCCATGTCACATCCACAATGGGAGTGGTGATCTGGAAGTTATCCCACCAAGTGGCTGCTGGTCCTTCCAATAAGTGAGCTGCAAATCTGACTTTCTCTTCATCAGTACAACCAACAGTTACCAAGTCCTTGTTCACAGAGCATAGCCAATCATTGGCCACCATAGGATCAGTAGTTCCTGAGAACTTTGCTGGCCTTAGTCTCAAGAACCTGGTAAGCATGTCAAAACCCGGTGGGTTGTTCTGATTGTTGTTATTGTTATTATTGTTGTTGTTGTTGTTGTTGTTGTTGTTGTTGTTGTTGTTGTTGTTGTTGTTGTTGTTGTTGTTGTTGTTGTTGTTGTTGTTGTTGTTGTTGTTGTTGTTGTTGTTGTTGTTGTTGTTGTTGTTGTTGTTGTTGTTGTTGTTGTTGTTGTTGTTGTTGTTGTTGTTGTTGTTGTTGTTGTTATTGTTGTTGTTGTTGTTGTGGTTGTTGTTGTTGTTGTTGTTGTTGTTGTTGTTGTTGTTGTTGTTGTTGTTGTTGTTATTCTTGTTCTTGTTGTTGCTTTATTCTTGTTGTTGCTGTTGTTGTTGTTGTTGCTGTTGTTGTTGTTGCTGTTGTTGTTGTTGCTGTTGTTGTTGTTGTTGTTGTTGTTGTTGTTGTTGTTGTTGTTGCTGTTGTTGTTGTTGTTGTTGTTGTTGTTGTTGTTGTTGTTGTTGTTGTTGTTCTGATTCTGGATGAACGTAGTCATCATTTGCATCAGCTGAGTCTGAGCTATCATCATTTGCTGCATCTCAGGAGTGATGTTGTTGTTGTTGGGGTTGGGATTGGCACGTCGGGGAGGCATCTGTGGTTTTTAATAAGGATAAGAATGAGATACCCATAGATGCTAACATGCACAATACATCACATAACAAATCAAAACCATGCATCATAGTAATAAAGTTCAACAACACAGACAACAAGTTCTGAAAAGTAAACACACCAATAGCAAGCCATCCACATGTTGGATGGTCATTGCGACTCAAATATCAAAGACATGATAAATAAAGGTAAATGAGTAGTCATCACTACTCCTCGGCATCAACCTCCTCTTCAACAAATGTAAGATCTGCATTCTCCATTGCGGTCTTGTATTCCTCGACATTGGTGGTCAAGGTCTCTACTTTGGCTTTGAGAGACCTCTTCTGTGAACGAAGCCTCTCAATCACAGTTTGCTGATGCTCAAGCTCGAAGTCCTTGGCCTCCAGTTCTGCAGTAATGTCTCAAATCCTCTTGTTCCTATCTTGGACTCGCTTCTCTTGACTCTTGAACTTTCTGTCCTGACTCTCAAACTTGGCCTCCATCTCCTTGACTATCTCATCTTGCTCCGCGAAGAGCTTTTCCTTCTCACGAAGCTGCACCTGGAGTTCATCATTGCTGAGCATGACGTTGGTCCTATCAGTGTCTATGTGCCTAAGAAGAACCTCTAAGTCCTGGAGGTATAGACGAATCGGCTCCGCCGTCTCTCTCGAAGTATCCTCGAAGTAAATGGCCTCACCATCCTCATCACGTCTACCAAAGGCGTGGAAGTGAGTACCTCTAACTTGTCGAGAGTGTCTCCCTAACAGACGTCCAATCAAGTCCTGCATGACTACCTCTAGGCCTCTCTCCTTGTCATCATGCATGAGCTTGAAGATGATTGCCTCCGTGGTAGGCTCAGTCTGGCGTCCGAGATGATTAACCTTGAAGCCCCAAAGGTCTTTCCTCTCAAACTTGGTGAGGGGAAGCACCATGATGGTAGGAAGAGGGAGATTGAGCAAACTAGTGAGCTCGATAATACGAGGGCCAAAGCGAGTTCCCTTGAACTCTTCAGCCGTGCTGATAGTAACATTAGGCATCTATTTAATAAGATAGGAAAAGTTAGAATCAACACAATTTAAGACAAATCACAAGACAAGGCATCACATGCATAACTTTGGAAATCAAACACACAAGTCATGGCATACATGGATTCATTACAAACAACCAAGGTTCAACTTATTTTAAACAACATTTGGGAAATAAAATGTTAGGTGTGGTGGTCCAACTAACGAAGTACGTTACAATCCCATCTCACTTGCCAAGTTGGCTAACAGGGCATCCCTAGAGGCAATCTGTTTATCTTGATCACATGACTCCATTGCTAAGTCTATGATGTCTTTCCTTAAACTTTGCTTGGTAGCCTCTAGCTCTTGGGTATGCTTGTTTTCTTCCCTAAGGTCATTCTGGGTGTTAAGCATTCTGCACTTGATTCTATCACCAAGTTCTTTGATGGCTTTCCAAGCTGCATCCCTTGCTAAATCAAAGAATGTAGTGTGCATCACTGAGTTGGTGACCATGCATAATCCTGAGTCCTTGTGGTTGTCTTCCTTGTTTTTATACAAGTGAAGTTGCACCCACCAGTACTCAACTCCTTCATCCATCACAGGAAAACCTTTGTACACAGCTGCACCATGTATTCCCATGGAAACCATGAGGTCATTGAGAGCCTTGGGGAATTCTGTCTCACATTCCAAAGTCATAGTCATGAGTGGTCCCTTCTTCACGGCTTCGTTGATGGAGTTCATCTACAAATAGAGATGAGAAATAATATTAGAAAAGTTTACGAGAAGAAAATACAAGTATGGAAGTTGTTGAAATTTTTTCCTTAGTGGTTTCCAATCCTAGGGTCATAATCCTACAGGCAACACAGTGCTCTGATACCATCTGTAAGATCCCTTCTTTGTAAAGGAAAGGATCCCTGTGATTGCAATGCTAGTCCCTGGATCAATGCTAACATCCACAATTTAAGATGAAGTACACAGAAACAAAGGTCATTATTACATATCATTCTAGAGACAAACATAGTCTTTACAAACTCCATGGCCACAGGCCTAATACAAGAGTTCAAATATATAATAAGATAAATAAGTCTTCATCTTCATGTGCCACAGGCAAGCATGTTGAGTGTAGACTCATGACTCCTAATCATCATCAGAATATCCTGCAACATCACAAGTTACAGCCACAGTGGGTCAATACATTGGAATAGTATTGGCAAGTGATACCTTAGTAGAATATTGGTGGACTAGATACTATATGCATTTTGGCTAAGTGTAGCTTAGGCTTGGTTTGCTCAAAATAGGTTTTGCCTATTAGTTGAAAACACTAAGTTTTTCTTTGACAAAATCTTTCCCAAGGAACCACCAATAGAAATTGGTGAACCTTCACCCTTGTTCAACCACAAGTTTTTACTTAGAAATTGGGATGAGGAGATTCTTGATAGCTTCCATGTCTTGATGCTCAAGTTGTCCAATACCATGGACATGGCTAAGTACTTAGATTCTTCCATCTGCAGAGGTTGTGCACTTTCCCCACAAGACTTGATTTTCACCAAGACAGGACCTTTCAGAAGCCTTCCCTTAGACCAAATGTACGCGCTCCAACCTATCATCCCACTACCACCAACTGTCCAAATGGCTAAGTTATTGCAACCTATATGATCCAGGCATAGCCCATATTGCCAAGTGGCTGCACTAGAAGCTTCTTAACATTTGGCCTCTCAAATCCCTTTGTTCCTGGGTGGATTTCCACAAGTGAGATTGTCAACACCCGGGTTTATAATCCCAGACGCCTGTTATGCCATACATCGCAATCCCAGGATTACCATTTTTGCGAGACATAACAGAATTGGATACCATAGTACATCATCCATTACAAACCGTACATGAGTTCTTACACAAATAGGGATCTCTTGATCCAGTTCTTAATACAACATCAAGCAGCGGAATACGTAATAATAACGGTAGCATAGGCGAAGCTCCATCTTCGGGGTCACATGCAATGCTGACGATGGGAGATGATCCTAGTTGTCGTAACCTTCCTGGGGTCCATCCTCCAGGTACTCCTCTTCATAGTCTGGCCATGGGAATAGCCAGGGACAAAGCCATGAGTACACTTTAAGTACTTGCAAACTAATACTAACAAGTGAAAGGGGGTTTTGATAATAGGACACTAGGCTCTAGGGTTATTTTGCAAAAGCCAGATTTATCTCTACTAAGTTCCAAAGCTAGTCACAATTTTATAACTCCTAAGGGGGATCTTGTACTCATGTCACAACTCTGTTGTGGTCAAGTCAAAGTCTCAATTCATTTCGCAAGTAATTTTTTAAAGTCTGACGGGGGAACAGTATGGCCACTCCAACTGTCCATAACCGCGGACCCGGCTATTCGAATAGTCTGACACTCTGCAGAGATTGTACACTTTCACCACAACATTCGATACATCCGTCAGGAACAAATCCTGAATTCACCATTCTCAGTATGCAGATAATCAATCCTAACCTTTCAATTACACGCCCTAGTATAAGCACCTCTCCTGTGAGTTTGGCCTCCCAACCATGACCAACTGTCATCTTGGGTACTTCACAGGTGGACAATCTTCACAAGGTAGCCTCAGCTCAGACCTTGGCCGTGAGGGAACTAATACTAAGGTATATAAGTTTCCAGTCAAGCCCTACCCAATCTTCGGGTATTGTGGTTGTACGGTAAAATTGGAATGGTATCGCATCCAGACAACCATCAGTTTTATAAAGGGCTAAGGCTCATGCCTCAACATTTTCATCACCCAAAATCATCAGGTGTTCGGAAACACATGTCCAAAACATTTCAATAGAATGATCCATCATTCCAAGGTTTTCATAACCATTTTTCCACCAAGTATTCCCATCTAAAGTTGATCAAGTTTTATGCTTAGCACTAGCATCTACAAGTGGGGGTAAGTACTAATGATGGGTGGTAAACTAGTGGAGTTCTAACTAAGTTCAATCTCATGCCTTAAGATGACATCAAGATTATCTAGCTTAGGCAAAATTTTATGCTCTTTATGCCACCTTCACTTATCTTTCTAGTATATACCATTCATTTAGGTAAAATCTAAGTAAGCTTTGATAAATAAATAAAGTAAGAAGCTTGCCAGTAACACTAGGATTGGTTTATCAAGTGGATATGATCACATATGCTTAAGGCATATAGTTAGCATGGTAACAAATAGTGGGTTGTTGCATCAGTAGAGTATCTTGCAAGGGCTAGCTTGCATTGGTCCAATTAGTTAATAAAGCTTGCCTTGTGCAGATCAGTGGTTGAAGTTCTCCTCGGCTTCCTCTTCGTAGAATCCTCCTTCCTCCTCGTATCTTTGGTCGGTACTAGCGTCTATGAATAAATACGAGGTACACAATCACCAAACAATACTTAACTACTTGCATTCATCACACACAAGGGTCCTATAGATGATCTAACATCATCTCTAACTTTACAAGATTAAGGCTTGGTTTAATTCCTTTTATTTTTAGAAAAGTAATTTCTACTCATTGAAAAACTACTTAAGATTTAATATTCTCCAAACCAAACATGGGATCATGTTGACACATGTCATCACCACATATCTTAGTCCATGGGAATGTGATTTAAAGTGGTGTCACAATTTAATAAGGTTTTACCCTTTTATTTTAATTAAATAAAGTGACTAGAAATGCCTATGTAGCATTCTTTTATTACTTGAGCATTCTTTCTGTAAGTAAACCTATATATTTTATATATTCTGAAAGGTATGGTTAAATGTGATTTTTGAGAGTTGGAATCAACTCAAAAGCTATTATGGTTTAAATTTGAAAAATGTTTGAATGTAGAAAAGCTTCTGCCTTGTTATTTTTACCATGGGTGATCTATAGATCCAAATGACTTGAATCCAACGGGCTTGGATTCAACATTCCCAGACCTTTCTAACAAAATTAGTTTCATTCAATTTGGTGCACTGAATCGATCTGGGTTGATTTTTTTAAGTTGGGTACAGAAGTGAGTTTGAAATAAAATAGAAAATGTTTAATTCAAATAACTAGGCTGCGCGGGAAAAGTTAACGGGCCGTCCTGATAAGCGTAGCGCTTCCGCAGGCTGCTTAAGTGGGTGTCCCCACTCGTCAGTGAGACAGGGGGTGCGAAGCGGTACTGGGCAACGTGGGTCATTCGATCTGATTCTAATCCAACGGTTGGGAGTCATCGTCGACGTTGAGCAACACCGGCGAGAAAGAAACCTAGAGCGGCCAGTGGGGGTTGCTGGGGGCTCACCGGGGTGCAGGAGAGGGTCGGCGAGGCGGGCGAACGACGAAGTCGACGACGGCGAACTCAGGGGTGGTCGCGACAGCTCCTGGGGTGGACGAAATCGATGGCGCCCTTCTTCTCCAGAGGCGGCGGGCTCCGGTGAAATTCCGGCGGAGTGCTGCTCGCCTTGCTCCGGGAACGGTGTGGCACGATCAGTGATGAGTGGGGAGTAGAATGGTGTGAAGAATTCGAGCGGGGGTGTTCTCTATTTATAGTCGAGCGAGGGGACCGACAGGGCGCACGGTGAGCTCGTCGGGGGCGATGGTATAGACAGCTATTGGCATGGGCGAAGGTAGGGGCGGTGCGGTGTTCCCTGGCGATGCTCAACGACATGGTTTCAAGGCGTGGGGCAGTGCGAATTGGTCTGGAACATGCGACGCTCTACGCGGCAGAGGCGGCGTCTTCGATGGCGAGCGGTGGTTGTGCGTTACGGGGCGGCGAACGGGGATGTCTGGCGGTCTCCTTGGTCGGTGGCGATCGTGTATGCACGCGGTGACGGCGGCGCGCGGTCTGTGGGCTTCGGTCGAGGGTGGCGCTCTGGCGCACGCTCGGCATGGTCGCTGGTGGTCTGGGCGCGGTCTGTGCATGTGGTCCAGGGGTTGGCAAGGTTCGAGCGGTGGACAGGGAGTGGCGGTGGACGGTGGGCTGCCTCCCAGACATGCTGGCTAGGCTTGCTTCTCCTCCTAGCTTGCTGTCGACATGGGGGTGACATGGGTGTGCTCGGCTGTTCACCATTGATGGCAATGTCAAGCTTACAGTGGTGCTAGTAATTATTTAAGGTTGTTAGATGATCTACTAAGGCTAGTGGTGCCCAGAGAGGGAACAAGTTAGGCTCAAAACACTGCACACTATAGTGTTTAGATTTTGTATGATTTGTGTCTACAACCTGTTTGATGAAATGGCCGCATGAATTGAAGTTTTGAATTTTGAAAAGATTTTTGGTGGGTGTGCTAGATTGGTGCTGGTGAGTCTGCAGATGCTTGGGTTTTGAAAGTTGAGCTTGTTTGAGTGGTTTTTGAAAAAGTGGGATCTTCCCATATGATAAAGATTCAATTTTGAAATGTCATTTAAACTATGCATTTGAAAGTTTCTGGATGATCACAAAGTGGGACTTGATACTTTGTTATGAGTACATTCAAGGGTTGCAAAGATCCAGAAAAGTTTCTGTTAGGTTTTGAAAGTTTGAGACAACCAAATTAGGCATGGGAATTAAATTGGTCAAAATGACCATTCCTTTAGTTTATTTGTTTTGCTTTATTTGTCTTTGGGAGAAGTGTGGGAAATGTTTTAAATGATGTTTATTTCACCTAAGAAACATTTTACAAGCAAGGAAACAAACAAAGAAGGTGGTTCAAAATAATTTCAAATTCAATGCATACTCATATGCATGCATTCCTAATTTTATTTAGAAAAGTTTTTTTGTTAACCCTAATTTTGATGATTAGAGTTTGATGATTTAAGTTTAGTATTTTTGGGATGTTACAGAGATACACAAGGTAAACCATAGAAATGGGCCTTGTGTAACCACTCAACATAAACCATTCCTTCCATTCCACCCAGGTGTTTCATTCACTTAGTTGTTTTATTAAACAAAACACAAGTCCAAAGACTTAGAAATATTTTATCATAGCATGAATACTTAACCACCCTTGGTTGCTACTAGCTAGGCTAAGCATGTCATAGATAAGCATCTTAACTTAGAAATTTCTAGCAATTCTACAACTACTAGGATTTCCCAAGCATAGCATATAGACAAAAATATCCATGCAAGTCTAGCAAAAATATTTCTAATGCATAAGTGAAAACATAGGAATAAATCATGAAGCACCACTTGCCTTGGTATTTTGGAGAGTATCTACAATCCTCACAATCACAATCACTATTTGCACCAAAATTTACACATAAAATAATAGCACCAAAATCACATACAAAATAAATACAAGCAAAAATATATGGATGCATGCAATATGTCATGTGATGATTTTCTACACCAAACCAGACAAGTGCAAGATACTGAATCATAAACAAGTACAAAACAATCTAAATAAACTTTATTGGAACATTAAAACATTTTTCAAATGATTATTATACCCAAATTATGCCTACAAATGTTTCTGCAAAAACATCCATTTTAACAGAAGCAAAACATTAAACACATTGCATAAATGGAAAGGTATTTCTCTCCTGATTCCATTGATATAAAATTTGTCAAATTTGGACGTGGGAATCAAAAGTTATGAAATAAACAAGTTTAAACATCTAATAGATTTAAATCAGAATTTTAAAACGAAGAACATGCCACGCGGCGCTTTCTTACTGGCTGGTACCGCTTCACGCTGGATCGCGCTTCCGAGCCGTTGGATCTAACTAAAACGCGCGGCTCAGATCTAAACTTACCCCTTCGGCTATGATCTATCGCATCCACTGGATCTAAATCGATCGGCCATAAGCAACTGACCAACAAGTGGCGGTGCTAGCGGCGGCGACAGGCGGCGGCGCGCTCTGTCAGCGGCGGAGCCGACGAACTAGGTCGCGTGGGGAGGTGGGAGGATGCTCACCAGAATCGCCGTGACGAGGAGATGCTCAACGTGTGCTCGGTTGGCGAAGGGGCGTGCTGCTGTGGCCGTGGGAGCTCGTCGGAGTCGAGGACAGTGTCGGGCTTAGGTGGACGGCGACGTTGGCGACGTTCTGATCCGCCCTAACACAAACGGAGGACATCAGCGTGTGCGCATCGATCAGGCGAACAAGATAGAGTCAAAGGGAAAGCACGGGGCGGTCGAATCTCACCGAAATTTCTTGCCGGAGTTGGAGACTGCGTCGGAAGTTTGCGGTGCTCGTTGGAGTCGACGACCTGGGGCAGTACAAGACGAACTAAGGTTGTAAGAAGGAGCGCAAGATGGTTGCGATGCAGCTCGCGTGAACCAGAGAGGGAGGCGCGCACAAATCTTACCACAATCGGTCGCCGGAGTCTGTCAGTACCGCGGCGGTGTGAGGGCAAATTCTAGCATCCTGGTGGCGCTCTATGCTTGGGGTTTGGGGGAAAATGAAGAGGGGGAAGAGGGGGTTTAAGTAGAAAGGATGCGAGCGATATTTACTCGAGCATTCAACGGAACTGAAGTCGCGAATTCAAACAAGAAACGCCCGGCGTAATTTGGGGATGAACTGGTTACTGGGGGGTGGAGACGACGACTGCCATGTGGGCCGTGGTTGTCAGCGAGAGAAAGAAAGAGGGGATGGGCCCAGGCGGTCAGTGACTCTGTGGGTACGGCTGCGAGTGAGAGAGAGGGGAAAACCCCGGGTGGGCTTAGTGGGCTGGTTTCACTGTTGGGCTAGATTAGCAGCGCCGGCCTTTTCTTATTTCTTTATTCCTTTTCTTTTTCTATTTGAATTTCCAGGAAACATTTTCAAATGATTTAAAAACCATTTGAATTCAAACCTTTTTCTGGATTTTTGTAGAGTGTAACACTCATATTTCTGGGCATAAAATCCTGTGGTCTCTCTGAATTAGTTTGGTCCTATATATCAAACAAAATAAACAGTGACTTAGCACTTGATTTGAACAAGTTTTGAAAATGGTTTTAAATCCATATTTGTTTTGTAATTTTTTGGTTTAAGCACTAGCAATCAATCAAAACAATCTGAGAGCCACAAGGTTTGGTTTTGAAACAAATAATCTCCCATTGGAGAGTAGCATTTGATTAATGTTTGATCACATGAAATCATATCTCTCTAGTTCTGTTTTCTTTTAAAATGAGTTTGAATTTGATCCCTAAATGATATGCATGCATGCTTGATATGAAATCTTTGAAAACATGATTTTAGGGATGTTACAAATATGCCCTGAGAGGCAATAATAAACTGTTTATTATGTGTATTCCAAGTATATGATAGATGTTTATTTTGCATGCTATAATTTTATTAATATGGAAACATTAATACATGTGTGTTTAATAAACAAACAGAAAGTTCCTAGTTATGCCTCTCTCATAAACTAGCTCGTTGATTAACAAGATGATCAAGGTTTCCTGATCATGGACATTGGATGTTGTTAATAACGGGATCACAACATTAGTGTAATGGTGTGATGAACATTCATCCAAAGTATAGCATTACAATCAAAGTCATTGAGTTTATATTGCTATAACAACTTACGAAGTGATCATAATCCTTAGACCATGAGATCATGTCAATCACTAACACCGGAAGAGTTTATTGATAACATCAAACGTCACACCGTAACAAGGTGATTATAAAGATGGATTCAGAACTAATAAAGTGTTATGTTGAGGCTCATTGATCGAGAGTGGAATTTGTTCATCCCGATGATGGATAGATATACTCTGGGCCCTCTCGGTGATATCACATTGATTATCTTGCAAGCAAGTGATTTGATCACTAGAATGTTATATCACGAGAACGAGAAAAGAGTGCATGTCAGTAACGAGATCAAACTAGGTATGGAGATACAGATGATCGAATATCGGACATGTAATATATCGTGAAACAAAGGGATTAAGATACTAGCGTAAAAGGTTCCGACGATCACAAGAAAGTCAGTATGGGTCTCCAGATCCCACTTCTGATTATTGATCCGAGAGGGGTCTCGATCATGTCCGCATTATTCACGAACCGTAGGGTGACACACTTAAGAGACACCGACATCCAATTGGAGCAAAAGTTTCATGCCGAAAGAATGAACAAGCGCAGGAATTTATTTCACTAGATACCGAAACAGGTTTTCGGGTGAAATTGCATAAAGTGGTTATGCATGTGAAATAGAATTCTAGCAAGGGGTTATTTGTGAATGTTTGTCATTAAAGTAATTGACAAAATTCTGAATAAAATAAAAGAGTTTTATTTAATGAGAGTTTGCATTAAATTTGGTGGAAATTTAATGGCATGTTTGAGCGGGATTTTGAGTGGAGGGAATTTAAAGGAATTTTGTGAGTGGAGTGTCCACCCACATGAAGAGGGGAGGGCAAGGGGGCAGCTCGCATGAGCCGGCCACCCCCTTGGGGTTCCCCCCTCCTCCTATAAAAGGAACCCCTCTCCTCACTTCTCACTCACACCTCCTCGTGAAGGATATCTCTCCCCCTCTAGAATTTATCCCCCATGGTCTCGGACTAGCGAGATACATGTTACCGGTGGCTATTCGGCAAGAAAGAGTTGTGCTTCCGCTGCATCGCTGGAGTGAGGAGGCGGAGGTTGCTCGGTGCCTCGAACGTGTGTGCGAGCACGGATGCGCTGCTGATTTGCGGAGCTAGGACTTCCTCTCGATCTTGAGATCGGCAAGAGATCGTCTACATCAATCACGAGTTGAACTCGTTAAGCTTTGTCGGTCTTCAAGGGTATGTTCTCTACGGATATACATCCGCCCGTTGTTTGTATCTAATAGATAGATCTTGGTACATAGTTCACGTCGTAGAAATTTTTTTGTTTTCTATGCTGCGAACCCTACAGTGGTATCAGAGCCGGATCTATGTGTAGATGCTTTACACGGGTAGTACACATATGAGTATGTGGGCGATGATGATCATGTTATTGCTCCTTAGTTGTAATTTTGGATATTGGTGGCATAGTGGGATGAAGCGGCCCGGACAAACTTTACATGTCCTTGCACATGAGACCTGTTCCACGCTTGACATGCAACTAGTTTGCATAAGTGGCTAGCGGGTGTCTGTCTCTCCTACTATAGTCAATATCTATTTTTGCAACGAGTTGTCAACAATTTGGTTATCCTCGTTGTGGTTTATGTTCGTAGGTAAGAACGGTTCTATCTCGAAAGCCCTAAGCCACGTAAAACTTGCAATGGATAAATTAGAGGCGTCTAGTTTAGATTGTTACTGGGCTAGTGTTATGATATGGTGATGTTGTAAGTAGAAGTATGAGATGATACTCTTACAACATACATAACGTGTAATCTCCATAGACCTTGGACTTACACATATAGATATGATAGTGATCATACCATGATGCACATGATAGAGATCATATGCGGGAACCATATCATTTCACTAATAAACATGTGATGTTTGATAGCATCTTATATTGCTTGTTTAGCGCTTTGTTAGCATAATAAGATGATCCCTCATTTAAATATCAAGATAAGAATATGTTCTTCCTTTAGTATGCACCGATTATGTTTTCGTCGCTCCAAGACATCACGTGATGATCGGGTGTTCTTGGATCCACGACCATATTTCGGGTGTAAAACAGTTACACACGCGAATACTAAGGTTCTAACTTGGCGAGCCTAGCATGTACAGACATGGCCTCGGAACACGGACCGAAAGGTTAAGCATGAGTCATATAGTAGATATGATGCCCATTTGATGCTCGCCTTTGAAGCTATACCGACTCACGTGATGATCGGACTTGGTATAGTGGATTTGGTTCATGTAATCACCAAAAAGGCACGATGCATGTCGTTTTTGAGTGAGAGTTCATTCGTAATATGGATTAGTTGAACTCAATCTATCATACACTTAGTATAAACTTTACAAATTCTGTTGTAGATGGCACCACCTGCTTTTAATTTCAATGTGTTCATGTAGAAAGAGAAACTTGCAACGAACGGTAGCAACTTACTGAATGGGCCATGAATTTGAGGATTCTCCTCTCAGCTGCACAAAAGCAATACATGCTAGAAGCGCCACTAGGCCCCCCACCTTATGAGGATGCCCCTAACGATTTGAAGAATGTCTATCAGACTCGTCAGGAGGACCACAACTTAGTTCATTGCGGCATATTGTATGGGCTAGATCCGGAACTTCGAAAGCTTTTCGAAAACGGCAATGCTTTTGATACAATGGGTGAGTTGAAAATGATTTTCGACACACATGCTGCTGTAGAGAGCTACAACACTTCAGAAAAGTTCTTTAGCTGCATGATGGAAGAGCACAGCTCCGTTAGTGAGCATGTACTCAAGATGTCGGGTTACGCCGATAAGCTTGTGTCCTTGGGAATAACGATTCCCATTGACTTAGGCATCCATCGTGTTCTGCAGTCTTTGCCATCTAGCTATAAGAGCTTTGTGATGAACTATAATATGCAAGGCATGAAGAAGTCTCTCCCCGAGCTTCTGTCAATGCTTAAAACTGCAGAAGTGGAGATCAAAAAGGAACATCAAGTGTTGATGATCAATAGGAACACTGGTTTCAAGAAAGACAAGAAGGGAAAACGGAAGGGAAGTAAGGGCGACAAGCCGGTTGCCGTGCCTAAAAAGAAACCCCGAGTTAGACCTAAGTCTGATACCGAGTGCTACTATTATAAGGGGACTGGCCACTCGAAGCACAACTGCCCCAAGTATTTGGCAGACAAGAAGGCCGGCAAGGCAAACAAAGGTATATATGATATACATGTTATTGATGTGTACTTGACTAGTGCTCGCAGTAGTACCTGGGTATTTGATACCGGTTCAGTTGCTAATATTTGTAACTCGAATCAGGGGCTGCGGAACAAGCGACCGCTAGCAAGGGGTGAGGTCAAGATGCGTGTCGGCAATGGATCAAGCGTTGATGTGATCGCGTCAGAACGCTGCCTCTCCATTTGCCGTCGGGATTAGTTATAAACTTGAATAATTGTTATCTGGTGCCTGCACTGAGCATGAACATTGTATCTAGATCGTGTTTGATGCGAAGTGGTTATTCATTTAAATCCGAGAACAATGGTTGTTCTATTTATATGAATGAAATCTTTTATGGTCATGCACCGATGACGAATGGTTTATTTCTATTAGATCTCGATGATAATGTTACACATATTCATAATGTTGATGCTAAAAGGATTAAACTTAATGATGATATATCCGCATATATGTGGCACTGCCGTCTAGGTCATATTGGCGTTAAACGCATGAAGAAGCTCCATTCAGATGGACTTTTTGAATCACTTGATTTTGAATCATTTGATACATGTGAGCCATGCCTTATGGGCAAGATGACTAGAACGCCGTTTTCTGGTTCAATGGAACGGGCGACAGATTTATTGGAAATCATACATTCTGATGTATGTGGTCTAATGAGTGTGTCAGCACGAGGTGGATATCGTTATTTTGTTACTTCCACGGATGATTTGAGTAGATACGGTTATATCTACTTGATGAAACACAAGTCTGAAACCTTTGAAAAGTTCAAGGAATTTCAGAATGAAGTGGAAAATCATCGTAATAGAAAGATCAAATTTCTACGGTCCGACCGTGGAGGTGAATATCTAAGTTACGAGTTTAGCACTCACATGAAAGAGTGTGGAATTGTTTCACAACTCACACCTGTCGGAACACCACAGAGAAATGGTGTGTCGGAATGTTGTAATCGTACTTTATTAGATATGGTTTGATCTATGATGTCTCTGATGGACTTGCCGTTGTCATTTTGGGGTTATGCACTAGAAACTGCTGCATTCACTTTAAATCGGGCACCATCTAAATCCATTGAAAAGACACCATATGAATTGTGGTTTGGAAACAAACCTAAGCTGTCATTTCTTAAAGTTTGGGGATGCGATGTTTATGTGAAGAAACTTCAACCGGATAAACTCGAACCCAAAGCGGAAAAATGCGTCTTCATAAGATACCCTAAGGAAACTATTGGGTATTCCTTCTATCACAGATCCGAGGGCAAGGTTTTTGTTGCCAAGAATGGATCCTTTCTAGAGAAAGAGTTTCTCGCGAAAGGTGTGAGTAGTCGGAAGGTAGAACTCGAAGAGGTTATTGAACCTTCTCTTCAAAGTATGGCGAGTAGCGCAGCACCGGAAGTTGTTTCGGAGTTGGCTTCACCTGTTGAAGAGGGAACTAATGATAATGATCATGAAACTCTGAAAGAGAGTACTACCGAACCTCGCAGGTCTAGCAGGACGCGTGCAGCTCCCGAGCTGTATGGAAATCCTGTCATGAATTTCATGGTTGATGAAAATGATGACCCTGCGACGTATGAAGAAGCGATGATGAGCCCGGATTCCAACAAATGGTTAGAAGCCATGAAATCCGAGATGGAATTCATGTATGAAAATCAAGTTTGTAACTTGGTGGAATTACCTCACGACTGAAAGTCCGTGGAGAATAAATGGATTTTCAAAAGAAAAACTGATGCTGATGGTAATGTGACCATCTATAAAGCTCGACTTGTCGCATAGGGGTTTCGACAAATTCAAGGAGTTGACTACGATGAGACATTCTCTCCCGTAGCGATGCTAAAGTCAGTTAGGATTATGTTAGCAATTGCCGCATATTTCGATTATGAGATATGGCAGATGGATGTCAAAACCGCGTTTCTCAATGGTAATATTAAAGAAGAGTTGTATATGATGCAACCAAAGGGTTTTGTCGATCCTAAGGATGCTAACAAGGTGTGCAAGCTTCAGCGATCCATCTATGGATTGAAGCAAGCATCACGAAGTTGGAATCTCCGCTTTGATGAGGTGATCAAAGAGTTTGGATTTGTCCAAACTTATGGAGAAGCTTGTATTTACAAGAAAGTGAGTGGGAGCAATGTGGCATTTCTGATATTATTGTGGATGACATATTATTGATCGGAAATGATATAGATCTTTTAAAAAGTGTTAAAATTTATCTAAACAGCAAATTTTCAATGAAGGACCTAGGTGAAGCGTCATACATATTAGGCATAAAGATCTATAGAGATAGATCTAGACGCCTAATAGGGCTATCGCAATGTACATACCTTGATAAGATTTTAAAGAAGTTTAAAATGGACGGAAGTAAGAAGGGGTTCTTACCTATGTTGCAAGGCAAGACATTGAGTAAGACTCAAAGTCCGGCTTCGGCGGAAGAAAGAGAGATAATGGACAAAGTCCCTATTCTTGACCATAGGCTCTATAATGTCATACATGCTATGTACAAGACCGGATGTGGCACATGCTATTAGTTTGACTAGTAGGTACCAATCGGATCGAGGTTGAACCTTTGGATAGCGGTCAAGAATATCCTTAAGTACTTACGAAGAACTAAGGATATGTTTCTTGTATACGGAGGTGAAGAAGAGCTCGTCGCTAAGTGTTATGTTGACGCTAGCTTTGACACCGATCCGGATGACTCTAAGTCTCAATCCGGATGCGTATTTCTCATGAATGGCGGAGCGGTTAGTTGGAGGAGCTCCAAACAACCTGTGGTGGTGGGATCAACAACGGAGGCCGAATATGTTGCTGCTTGAGAAGCGGCTCAGGAAGCAGTTTGGATGAAGGAGTTCATATCCGAACTAGGAGTGATTGCAAACGCGTTGGACCCAATGGTGATATATTGTGACAACAATGGTGCCATTGCCAATGCCAAAGAGCCAAGGTCTCACAAGCATTCCAAGCATTTTAAGCGCCGGTTTCACTCCATCCGTGTAACACCCTCAGAATCGGCCCTATGCAAGTTTTAGCGAAACCCGCCAAACCCGCATAGAAACGATTCAAAGGTGCCCACCAGGCACTTTCGTGCGGGTGGAAAACGAAGTAATAACATTACACAACAGTCCTCGATGGGACCCACAGAACAGATATATATATACGACACGACTCCATGAGTCAAGAATACAGATATACAATACAAAGATCCAAATCACCTTAAAAATGATACAGCGTCCGACTACGGAAAAGATGCAAATGGGGCTAAGAGCCCTAAAGAATAACCAATGGCGTCCATAACCCTGCCCAGGCCAAGCCGGAAGGGTAACCCTGCTAACGACGTCGATCTCAAAACCTGCTTAAACAAAAGGGGTGCCGACAAAGGGCAAAGGAAAAAGAGGAGCGTCAGTACTGAGGCCAGTACACAGCGAGGCTAGAATTCGGCGGTCCTCGCCTACATAGGTATGGTGGACTAGAGCGGCAGCGGCAGCATGCACTAAACAACCTATAGAGACTAGATACAACTGGCGACTTTCAGAGAGGGGTAAGAAAGACCTATTCGGAACCAACCTGATGCTACCACCCAAACAAACCCATCCTGGTGTATACCCCTCGAGACCAAACGAGGAAGTCAACCGAGGAACTCACACCGTTGGCAGTTTTATTTATTCCGTTATCGTTGCAGTAATTACTAGTCAGGTATAGATAATCATCCTGATAAAAATAAGCAGTGGGCACTTTTAGTTAGCCATTACGTTGTAGTTGCATCACTTACTAGTCAGATACAATTGGCATGAGATAACCCAAAACCCAGCAGTTGTTGGTACTTTTATTTAGCCATTCCGTTGTAGTTGCAATACTTACTAGTCAGATACAATGGTCGCCAGCGATAACCCAAACAAGCAATTGTTGGCAGTTTTATTTAGCCATTCCATTAGAATGAAGCTGTTTACTAGTCATTATAAAGTCAAATTTATAGCACTACTTTAGTTATAGTTGTCTATGATTGAGATACTGTGCTCCAAGTCGTCCATAACCGCGGACGCGGCTTTCAGAAAGTTTTTACCCGGCCGGGGTGCACCAATAGCAACACACGCTCGATCAACCTCGGAAAAACCAAATCAAAACCCAACGAGGACTTCACGACAAAGCAATCACAGGATTCAGAAATATTTCAGGGGGCCACCCCATTGAGTAGACCCGCAACGAAGCTAGCTGACTCCGAGACGGACTCAAGGTTTGCGACAATGGCTGTAAACGACTGGGAACCCAAAACTGGGCTTGTCGATATCGTGAAAACATTCCGCTTACCTAAACAGTACAGCGTGCTCCTCGCACAATCGTAATAAAGCAGTAAAGCATGGCATAAGTACAGGATAGTAAATAAAACCTCAAACTAGTTTGTGGCCCCAAGAAATAAGACTGAATCAGGCTCTGGCTCAGGGGGGTCCCATAATCCTCCCGGATGTGGATAGCGCGAATATTCAAGGAACAGGTATCAAGTTCTCGGGGTCCTACGGGACACAAGTGGACGGTTAACAACCAAATAACATCTATTGCCCACCTGTGCCTCTGCTTACTTACTTCAATTTTAGTTGTTAAACAGGAATTAAAGTGAACGATAATTAAAGCCATGAACATCTCCAACATTAAACATGCGGCAACACTCCAACAACTGTGGCACTTGACGACACGCAACAGCACTTGAGCAAGCGACTACGACACGCAAGTCCAACTATCTACCAAACAACAGGTAATAGGATGTGTCCAAGGCAATATAAGGCTGTAAGGGATATCACGGGTACGAAAACTAGAGCATCGCAACACAGATAGCAATAGATCAACAGGAGGGAATAAATACTATAAAAGTAAGATAGGTAGAAAGGGGAAGATGCTCGCCTGAAAACATTGCCGAAGGTTCAACCGAAGATCGGGGCGAAGCTCACATCAACTCAACGGCCTTATCCGCGAAGAAGCAAAACACTAGAAGAAACACCGGATGCACTATTTAATACTACGGCAAAAGATCGGGCATGATGCATGTATGATGCATGACATGGCAAAGATGCGATGCAATTAGGTCATATTAAGCGGAACCAGGGTCCCGACAATTAATTAGAAGGTTTATGTTGTTTAGATAACCCGCAATTTAAATGTTGTAATAACAGGGCAAGATAAGTTACCGGTTCGCTACACAAATTTAAATGAGGCCGATATGAGACTAGATTTGTCCGCATATGGGCCCCATATTTAATTAGGTGAATCGGCCTAAGGCCCCCAAACCACACAAATATGCATGCAAGATGAATGGTTAATATGCAACAGGTTTTATATATAGCATTTATAAAATAGGGCTCGGGAAAAGGTTCACACATTAGGGTTCGGCGATCTTGGGGTTCGAGGGGTTCGGGGTTCGACAGGGTCGTTCTCGGACAGCAGGGTAGATCTTGGCGCATCCGTGGTCTTCGGGTCATGTCGACGGTCGTGGCGTTCGGGATGAAGTACTTGTCGCCCCGGGGTCTCGGGTCGAAGAACTTGGCGCGCCCGGGTTCGGTCTTCGGATCCGGGAAGAAGGCCTTCGGATCCTCGGGTCCGTGAAGGAGTACTAGGCGTCCGGCGGCGGTTATGGGATCGGTCTTCAGGATCCCGACGCCTTTGAATCCGGAGACTTGGCGTCCGTGAGGGGAACTTGGCGTGGCGTAGGGTTCAGGAAGTAGTACTTGGGGGTCTCCGGCTTCGATGGTCAGTGATCTTGTTTTATCTCTGGTGATTCCTTAGGTTCACCGGATACCATGTCGATCTTGACGAGATCCGTCAATCAAGGAGGCATCGGCCACAACAGGTACACGGGACAGGTAACACTAGTATACACACATGCTTGCACACGTCAACCCAACGAACCGGACGACAAGGCGTGCTGAGCAACGAGGAAGCTGTGGCACTCGGGTCGCGGGCTTGGGAACGATGGCGGCCTCGTCGACAGAGGGAAGGGGCGGCCTGACGAGCTTGGTGGGGCGAGGCCGGCAGCGCGGCATGGGAGTTGGGGAGGTCGAGCTCGGCGGGAGAGGTGGCCGTCGGGAGGAGGCAGCGGCCATGAGGCAGGCGGCGAGCTCGGCCGGTGGGCCCAGGAGGTCGCGGCGAGGCTCGCCGAGGAGCCAGCGGCGGACGGCAAGGGAGAGGTGGCGCGGACGGCGAGGAAGGCGGGGTCATGGAGGAGGAAGGGCGGTGGCGAACTTCAAGGAGGGGCGTCGAGCAGAGAGGAAGAGCGGCGAGGCGGCGGTGAGGCGGTCCGCGAGGGAGGCGGGGTGGTCCAGCGGGGCCCGGCTGGCGGCCGCGGGAGAGGTAGGGTCGGCGAGGCGGGAGAAGAGGCGGGGAGGCGGGCTCGGCCGGAGAGAGGCGGGGAGGCTCAAGGCGGCGCTCGAGCCGGGAGGCGGCTGGAGGCGGCGGAGCGAGGAGGAGCTCGGCGAGGAGGCGAGAGAGGCGGGAGAGGCTGAGGCGGCGTGCTGGTGGGAAAGCGGGGCCGATGCGGGGACGCGGGAGGAAGAAGGAGGGAGAGAGAGGAGCGAGCGGGCTGGTGGGGAGCGGGGCCAGGGGTAGGTGGTGGTGGGCCAGGGCGCTGGGGAGAGGAGAGAGGGGGTGGGGCCAGGGCGTCAGTCGCGGGGTGGGCCGCGCGGGTGGAGTGGAGGGAGTGTGCGGTGTGTGTCGCTGTGTGGGCGCGGGGTCCACTCGGTGGGGGACAGGGTGGGAGTGGGGCTGCTGACTAGGCCAGGTGCGGGTGGGGCCCGGGGGAAAGAGAGAGAGGGTGAGGGTGTGGCTGTGTGAGAAAGAGAGAGAGAGGGGATTGGTGAGGTGGCAGGGTGGGTAGGGATTGGGGGAGAGGGTGAGGTGGCGAGCTAGGATAGGTGGGTAGAATAGGATTGGGTAGGTATAGGATTTAGAGTTTAGGTTTTATTAGTTTTGTAAATATGTGTTTGTTTTGTTTTGTTTATTTGAAAACAAGGCTACTTTGCAATTAGTTTATAGGTAAATAAAATATCCGATACGATCGGGGTTTTGCATTTGAAATAACGAGGGGTATTTGTATAAAGCAAAACTAGGCTTTTCGAAATAGTTTCAGACAAACAATGCATGATGATGACGATGCAAAGCACAAAAACAACGCGATTTTCTAGTAGTGGTTTTGCGGGATGCCACAATCCGCGAGCATGTCAAGGATAGAGATATAAAGATTTGTAAAGTACATACGGATCTCAATGTAGCAGATCCGTTGACAAAATCTCCCCCTAGAGCAAAACATGATCAACACCAGAACTCAATGGGTGTTAGATTTATCACTATGTAACTAGATTATTGTCTCTAGTGCAAGTGGGAGACTGAAGGGAATATGCCCTGAGAGGCAATAATAAAGTGTTTATTATGTGTATTCCAAGTATATGATAGATGTTTATTTTGCATGCTATAATTGTATTAATACGGAAACATTAATACATGTGTGTTTAATAAACAAACAGAAAGTTCCTAGTTATGCCTCTCTCATAAACTAGCTCGTTGATTAACAAGATGATCAAGGTTTCCTGATCATGGACACTGGATGTTGTTAATAACGGGATCACAACATTAGTGTAATGGTGTGATGAACATTCATCCGAAGTATAGCATTACGATCAAAGTCATTGAGTTTATATTGCTATAACAACTTACGTGATCATAATCCTTAGACCATGAGATCATGTCAATCATTAACACGGAAGAGTTTCTTGATAACATCAAATGTCACACCGTAATGAGGTCATTATAAAGATGGATTCAGAACTAATAAAGTGTTATGTTGAGGCTCATGGATCGAGTGGAATTTGTTCATCCCGATGACGGATAGATATACTCGGGCCCTCTCGGTGATATCACATTGATTAGCTTGCAAGCAAGTGATATGATCACTAGAATGTTATATCACGGGAACAAGAAAAGAGTGCATGTCAAGTGAGATCAAACTAGGTATGGAGATACCGATGATCGAATCTCGGACATGTAATATATCGTGAAACAAAGGGATTAAGATACTAGTGTAAAAGGTTAGACGATCACAAGAAAGTCATCGTTGAATGTGTGGGAGTCAAGATGGGTCTCCATATCCGCATCGATTATTGATCCGAGAGGGTCTCGATCATGTCCGCATTATTCACGAACCGTAGGGTGACACACTTAAGAGACATCGACATCCAATTGGAGCAAAAGTTTCATGCCGAAGAATGAATGAACAAGCGCAGAATTTATTTCACTAGATCTTGAAAGCAGGTTTTCGGGTGAAATTGCATAAAGTGGTTATGCATGTGAAATAGAATTCTAGCAAGGGGTTATTTGTGAATGTTTGTCATTAAAGTAATTGAAAAAATTCTGAATAAAATAAAAGAGTTTTATTTAATGAGAGTTTGCATTAAATCTGGTGGAAATTTAATGGCATGTTTGAGTGGGATTTTGAGTGGAGGGAATTTAAAGGAATTTTGTGAGTGGAGTGTTCACCCACATGAATAGGGGAGGGCAAGGGGGCAGCCCCCATGCTCCGGCCACCCCCTTGGGGTTCCCCCTCCTCCTATAAAAGGCACCCCTCTCCTCACTTCTCACTCACACCTCCTCGTGAAGTATCTCTCTCCCCCTCTAGAATTTATCCCCCATGGTCTCGGACTAGCGAGATACATGTTCCCGGTGGCTATTCGGCAATAAAGAGTTGTGCTTCCGCTGTATCGCTGGAGCGAGGAGGCGGAGGTTGCTCGGTGCCTCGAACGTGTGTGTGAGCATGGATGCGCTGCTGATTTGTGGCGCTAGGACTTCCTCTCGATCTTGAGATCGGCAAGAGATCGTCTACATCAATCACGAGTTGAACTCGTTAAGCATTGTCGGTCTTTAAGGGTATGTTCTCTACGGATATACATCCGCCCGTTGTTTGTATCTAATAGATAGATCTTGGTACATAGTTCACATCGTAGGAATTTTTTTGTTTTCTATGCTGCGAACCCTACAGGGGCATCCCCCATGGCACTGGCCATTCCCCTTGGGGTAGCCCTCCTCCTATAAAAGTCCCCCTACTCCCTCTCTCACTCACACCTCCTCGTGAAGGACCTCTCTCCCCCTCTAGTTTATTCCCCATGGTATCGAACTAGCGAGACACATGTTCCTGGTGGCTTTTCGTTTGGGAAGTTGTTGCTTCCGCTGCATCCCTGGAGCGAGGAGGCGGAGGTTGTTCGATGGCTTGAACGTGTGTGCGATCATGGATGCGCTGCTGATTTGTGGCACTGGACTTCTTCTCGATCTTGATATCGGCAAGCGTTCGTCTACATCATCCATGAGTACAACCTCGTTAAACTTTATCGGTCTACAAGGGTATGTTCTCTATGGATGTATATCCACCCGCTGCGTGTATCTAGTAGATAGATCTTAGTGCTTTGTGGTTCCCATCGTAGGAATTTTTTTGTTTTCTATGCTGCGAACCCAACAGTGGTATCAGAGCCGGATCTATACGTAGATGCTTTGCACGGGTAGTAAACATATGAGTATGTGGGCTCTGATGATTAGGTTATTGCTTTTTGTTTGTACTTTGGATATTGGTGGCATAGTGGGATGAAGCAGCCCGGACAAACTTTACATGTTCTCGCACATGAGACATGTTCCACGCTTGACATGCAAATTTTCCATGATGGACCTAGGTGAAGCATCATACATATTAGGCATACAGATCTATAGAGATACATCAAGACGCCTAATAGGACTATCACAGAGTACATAACTTGATAAGATTTTAAAGAAGTTTAAAATGGACGAAAGTAAGAAGGGGTTCTTACCTATGTTGCAAGGCAAGACATTGAGTAAGACTCAAAGTCCGGCTACGGCGGAAGAAATAGAGATAATGGACAAGATCCCCTATGCTTCAGCCATAGGCTCTATAATGTACGCCATGTTATGTACAAGACCGGATGTGGCACATGCTATTAGTTTGACTAGTAGATACCAATCTGTTCTAGGTTCGAAACACTGGATAGCGGTCAAGAATATCCTTAAGTACTTAAGAAGAACTAAGGAAATGTTTCTCGTGTACGGAGGTGAAGAAGAGCTCGTCACTAAATGTTATGTCGATGCTAGCTTCGACACCAATCCAGATGACTCTAAGTCTCAATCCAGATACGTATTTCTCATGAACGGAGGAGCGGTTAGTTGGAGGAGTTCCAAACAACCCGTGGTGGCGGGATCAACAATGGAGGACGAATATGTTGTTGCTTCAGAAGTAGCTCAAGAAGCGGTTTGGATGAAGGAGTTCATAACCAAACTAGGTGTGGTTCCTAGTGTGTTTGACCCAATGGTGATCTATTGTGACAACAATAGATCCATAGCCAATGACAAGGAGCCAAGGTCTCACAAGAATTTTAGGAATATTAAGCGCTGGTTTCACTCCATCCATGAACATGTCAATGATGGAGATATAAAGATTTGTAAAGTACACACAGATCTCAATGTAGTAGATCTGTTGACTAAAACTCTCCCTAGGGCAAAACATGATCAACACCAAAACTCCATGGGTGTTAGATTTATCACTATGTAACTAGATTATTGTCTCTAGTGCAAGTGGGAGCCTGAAGGGAATATGCCCTGAGAGGCAATATTAAAGTTGTTATTATGTATATTCCAAGTATATGATAGATATTTATTTTGCATGCCATAATTGTATTAATACGTAAACGTTAATACATGTGTGTTCAATAAACAAATAGAAAGTTCCTAGTTATGCCTCTCTTATAAACTAGCTTGTTGATTAACAAGATGATCAAGGTTTCCTGATCATGGACATTGGATGTTGTTAATAACAAGGTCACAACATTATTGAAATGGTGTGTTGAACATTCATCCGAAGTATAGCATGACGATCAAAGTCATTGTGTTTATATTGCTATAACATCATACAAATTAATCCTAATCCTTAGACCATGAGATCATGTCAATCACTAACACTACAAGAGTATCTTGATAACATCAAACGTCACACCGTAACAGGGTGACTATAAAGGTGGGTTCAGTTATATGACGGTGTTATGTAGAGGCTCATGGATCAAGAGTGGAATTTTTCCATCCCAATGACGGAGAGATATAGTTTGGGTCCTCTCAGTGATATCACATTAGTTAGCTTGCAAGCAAGTGATGAGATCACTAGAATATTATATCACGGGAGCAAGAAAAGAATACATGTCGGTAACAAGATCAAAATAGGTATGGAGATACCGATGATCGAATCTTGAACATGTAATATATCGCGAGACAAAGGGATTAAGTTACTAGCGTAAAAGGTTCTCACGATCACAAGAAGTCATCGTTGAATGTGTGGGAGTCAGTATAGATCTCCAGGTCCCGCTTCTGATTATTGATCCGAGAGGGGTCTCGATCATGTCCATATTATTCGCGAACCATAGGGTGACACACTAAAGAGGTACCGACACTATTTGGAACAAATATGTTCTAGACGAAAGAATTGCAAAGTGCTGGAATTATTTCAATTGACATAAGAATTGTTTCAGGCGAAATTACAGAAACTGGTTCTGCATGTGATATTGAAAAGTAGCAAGGGGTTTTATGTGAATGTTTGTTAATTAATGTAATTTACAAAATTCTAAATAAATAAATAAATAAAAGGAGGTTTATTTAATGAGAGATTACATTAAATTTGGTGGAAATTTAATGGGAATTTGAGTGGGTTTTTGAGTGGAGAATATGGAGGGACTTTTGGTGAGTGGGACCTCCACTCACATGAATGGAGAAATGGGTGGGGACATCCCCCATGGAGACGGCCATGCCCCTTGGGGTGCCCCCTCCTCCTATAAAAGTCCCCTACTACCTCTCTATCACTCACACCTCCTCGTGAAGGATATCTCTCCCCCTTTAGTTTATTCCCCGTGGTCTCGGACTAGTGAGATACATGTTCCCGGTGGATTTTCGTTTGGAAAGAGTTGTTTCTTCCGCTGCATCACTGGAGCGAGGAGGCTGAGGTTGTTCGGTGGCTTGAACGTGTCTGCGATTTATGATTTGTGGCGCTGCTAATTTGTGACACTGGATTTCTTCTCGATCTTGATATCGACGAGCGTTCATCTACATCATCCACGAGTAAAACCTCGTTAAACTTTGTTGGTCTACAAGGGTATGTTCTCTATGGATTTATATCCACCCGTTGCTTGTATCTAGTAGATAGATCTTGGTGCTCTGTGGTTCTCATCATAGGATTTTTTTTGTTTTCTATGTTGCGAACCCAACAACAAGCCCTGCAAAAACAATTTATACGCCTCTAATATTTCTTTGCATGTTTTACGTGGCTGGGGCTTTCGCATAAGAACCATTTTAACTTACGAATATGAACCACAACATTGCTACTAGTATTGTCAATCGCCCATTATAAATTGAATCTTCACTATGGTGGGAGAGACAAACACCCGCAAAGCCACTTGTGCAATGCAAGTTGCACGTTGAGCGTATAGTGATACCTCGTAAACGTATCTATAATTTTTTATGTTCCAGGCTTGTTTAGTATCAACTTTTCTATGCTTTGTCTACACTTTCAGGAATTTTTATACATTTTCTAGGACTAACCTATTAACAAGATGCTGCAGAGCCAGTTGCCTGTTTTCTTGTCTTTTTGGTTTCAGAAAAGCTAGTAAGGAAATATTCTCGGAATTGTACGGGAGAAAAGCCAAAGTCAATATTTTACCGGAACGAACATAGAGAACAAAGGGCAGCCAAAGGGGGGCCATAGGGTGGCCACACCCTAGGGCCGCATGGGCCCACCCTAGGGCGTGCCACCCTATAGTGTGCGCCCCCTGGACGTCCTCCTACCTCGCCTCTTCGCCTATAAAAGCCCCCCGGTGCAGAAACCCTAAGCACCGATCAGATTGCCATGAAACAGAACATAATCGCCGCCACCATCGTCCCTAGATCAGGGGGATCTGAAGCTCTTCTCGGCACCCTGTTGGAGGGAAGAGATCATCCCAGAGGCCTTCTTCATCACCATTCCAGCCTCCAGTATGATGCATGAGTAGTTCACCCTTGGACTATGGGTCCATACAGTAGCTAGATGGTTGTTTCTCCTCCTTTGTGTTATCATGTTTAGATCTTGTGAGCTCCGTTCATGATCAAGATCATCTATTTGTAATCATCCATGTTGTGTTTGCGGGGATTCGATGGATATTGAGATACTATGTCAGATTGATTATTGATTCTATCATGTCATATTGATTATTGATTCTATCATGTCTGTGTTGTTTGTGATCTTGCATGCTCTTTGCTGCTAGTACCTATCTTGGCCAGGTAGATGCTAGTGACTCCAAGAGGGAGTATTTATGCTCGATAGTAGGTTGATGCCTCTAGTAATCTGGGGAAGTGACATGAATCTCTAAGGTTGTAGATGTGATGTTGCTACTAGGGAGAAAACAATAATCTTTAGTTCATGGAACAATTGTATTGTTTACTTTACACACATTGCTTAATGCAGTTATCCGTTCCTTGCAAATTAATACTGGAGGGGGTTCGGATGATAACCTGAAGGTGGATTATTAGTCATAGATGCAGTTAGATGACGGTCTATGTATATTGTTGTAATGCCCAACCAAATCTCATAGGAATCATGATGTCTAGTATTTGCATTGTTATGCCTTGATGATTCTGTCAATTGCCCCGCTGTAATTTGTTCACCCAGCATGCTATTTATCTTAAGGAGAACACCTCTAGTGAACTGTGGACCCCGGTCCAATCTTTACAATTGATACATCATCTACTGTTACCGTTTACTTTCTACAAGCAAAAATTACCTTCCACACTATATGTTTAATCCTTTGTTTAAGAAAACCAGTGAGATTGAAAACCTCACTGTAAGTTAGGGCAAAGTCTTGAGTTTGTGTTGTGGAGGATTCCAAGTTGTTAGCAACACCTTGGAGTTGTTTCCTTGCTCCTACTAGTTCGATAACCTTGGTTTCATAACTGGGGGAAGACTTGCTGCTTGCTCATCACACCTTGCTCTTGGGGTCTCCCAACGAGGCTCTATAGTGATCTGAGCCCATCATGATTTTCTGGCACCGTTGCAGGGGAGTTAAGGACAGCTTTACAAGGGGAGTCTTTCACAACTATTCTCTTTAGTTTGTTTTTGTTTTGCTTAGTTCCTTTTTCTTTGTTTTGCTTGCTTCTTTCTTTCAAAAATTACAAAAAAATAGTTTCCTTTGGTTTGCTTTTTCTTATAAAAGAACACAAAAAAATTAGTTCCTACTCTAGTTGCTGCTGCAGTTGGCTTGCTCCACTTTTGCAAAAATGAACACTGCTAAGAACACCAAGTTGTGTGACTTCACTAGCACAAACAACAATAATTTCCTTTGCACACATTTTGCTCCACCTGCTCCTGATCCTACCTTTTATGAAATTAAGCCTCCTTTGTTGAATCTTGTTATGAAAGAGCAATTTTCTGGTGCTAGTTCTGATGATGCTGCTTCCCACCTTAATAACTTTGTTGAACTTTGTGAGATGCAAAAATATAAGGATGTACATGGAGATATTATTAAGCTCAAATTGTTTCCTTTCTCCTTGAGAGGAAAAGCTAAAGAATGGTTTCTATCCTTGCCTAGAAATAGTATTGATTCTTGGATTAAATGCAAAGATGCTTTTATTGGAAAATACTATCCTCCTTCTAAGATTATATCCATGAGAAGTGAAATAATGAAATTTAAACAACTTGATAATGAACATGTTGCTCAAGCTCGGGAAAGAATGAAATCTTTGGTAAAGAATTGTCCCACTCATGGACTGACTGCTTGGATGATTATCCAAACTTTCTATGCAGGGTTAAAGTTCTCTTCAAGAAATCTGTTGGTCTGCTGCTGGAGGTACCTTTATGACCATTACTTTGGGTGTTGCAACAAAGTTCCTTGATAATATGATGGTTAATTATTCTGAATGGCACACTGAGAGAGCTCCACATGGTAAGAAGGTAAATTCTGTTGAAGAAACCTCCTCCTTGAGTGATAAAATTTATATTATCATGTCTATGATTGTCAATGGAAAAGCTCATATTGATCCAAATAATGTTCCTTTAGCCTCTTTGGTTGCTCAACAAGAGAAAGTTGATGTGAACTTCATTAGAAATAACAATTTCAGCAACAATGCCTACATCAATAATTTTGGTAATAATAATTATAGGCCATATCCTCCCTATAATGGTAATGCTTATGGAAATTCCTACAACAACAATAGAAGTGCTCCCTCTGAACTTGAAGTCATGCTTAAAGACTTTATTAGTAAACAAACCAATTTCAACAAGACTGTGGAGGAAAAGCCTTTGAATGTTGAGAAAAAAATTCATCTTTGTCTGAAGCACAATCCTCTTTGATTAATAAAATGGCTACTAAACCTGAAACCTTGGAAAGTACCTTTGTCGCTACTCATGCCATACAAGTTACTATTGATGAAAATGTTAGACTGTTCACTAAATTGCATGCTAAGTGGGAAAGAGAAGATGAAATTGCTAGAAACAATAGTATTTGTACTATTACCACCTCCCATGTTGATGCTAGCAAACCACAAGAAGTCCCCATTCCTTCTACAACAATGCCTAAACCCAATAAGAATGCTAATTTTTTTGAACTATGGGAAACAATAAGTCTACTACCTGTGATGCTAAGTTTTATTTTGATCTTGATGGCTACAATATTTCTGAAGTGATTATGTTCCTACAAAAGCTTGCTAGAAGTCCTAATGCTAGTGCTATGAATATGGCTTTCATAAAACAAATTACATATGCTCTCATTAAAATTAAGAAAGAAAAACTGAAATATAAAGCTTCTATTCCTAGGAAAGTAGAAGATAGTTGGGGACCCATCATTAATATGAATGAATTTGATCTCAAAGCTTCATGTGACCTTGGTTCTAGTGTCTCTATTATGCCTAGAAAGATTTATAAAATGCTTGATTTTCCACCTTTGTAAGATTGCTATTTAGATGTCCCACTTGATAATAATGCTAAAAAGAAACTTATGGGGAGTATTAATGATGTTCTTATTATGGTTAACAATGCCTATGTCCCTGTTAATTTCTATATTTTGGATGTTGAATGCAATGCTTCTTGTCCTATTACTTTGGGAAGACCTTTTCTTAGAACTGTTGGTGCCATTATTGATATGAAAGAAGGCACCATTAAATATCAATTTCCATTCAAGAAAGGTATAGAACACTTCCCTGTGAGGAGAGAGAAGTTACCTTTTTCTCCTCCTTTTAAAGCAAAATTTGATGTCAATGCTTCTTCATTTGAAAATACTTGATTCTTGCTTCTTGCGCCTAACTTAAAGGCGTTACAGAAAAGTACTTCTTGGGAGATAACCCAATAGTTTTATTGAGTCTTGGAAGTTATTACTTCTGTAATAACCTCTTCTTATACTTTTTGTTTGATTTTGGTGCCAAGAATAACCTCTAATGAGAGAAGTAAGATTTGGGGAAGTTACTATCCCGAAACAGATTTTTGTGATTCACTGTAAAAATTCATGAAACATCTCTGTATGTTGGTTTCAGCTATAATTTTCTGAGTAAATGCCCCAGGTTGTTATCTAACTTTTTATAGTTCAACACATTTTTATTTGAGCAACATAAGGTCTTCAAAAAAATCGGTTTTTACCTGTTGGTCTGTTTTGACAGATTTCTGCCATTATTTGCATTTGCCTCTTTATCGGTTTCTTTTTGAGTTCTTCTTGATCACTTGAGCTTTTTAAAGGAATTTCTACAGTAGCTTGTGTTTTAATGAAAATTTTGCTGTTTTGAAACTGAACCCAAAGGTTTATTCTTTTGAATGCACTAATGTTGCTAATGAAGATTGTGTGAAGTTTTGTATGAAGGAAATTTTCAAGTGTAGGGGAAGAATGATGTGATGAGATAAAGAATGGACAAAAGTTCAAGATTGGGGATGCCACCCTGTGTCGCCCCAATAAATATTTAAGAGGTACAAGCGTAAAAGCTTGGGGATGCCCAAGGAATCCCCTTCTTCATCAATAAAAATCCTAGGTCTCTTTCTAGACACTTTGTTTTTATTGTTTCATGCACTGTTGTGTTGTTCTTGGAGCGTCTTAGTTTTCGTTTGCTTGAGTAAAGTAGTTGGACCCCCACTTTCGCTGTGTTGTTTCAAATAAGTTGATTGGTGTTGGAAAAGAGTAGAATTTTTCATGCTTATAGTGGTACAAAAGGGAGCTTGTTTTGACTGTGGCCTAGACTTTATCATGTCATGCTAGATGTTGTTTTGACGTTATGCTTAGTGATTATTGCTGTAGAATGACTTGTATTCCAAACAATTGAGATTGCTTAATGTAGCTTGAAAGAATCATGCGTTGTTTTAGCATACAAAAGCATAATATTGTGGTATTGTCCTTTGATGCTTTGTTTGGGTTGACTTGACACATGCTCACACCATGTTATGACTATGAACCAGTCACCTTAGCCTCTATGATCATTTAGGTTTTGACTTGTGGTACCACTTTATGCTTTGATTGATAATGTTTTATCGCTCTACATGATTATGACCATTATTGCTCTCTTAGTTGGTCACTCCCAGTCTTTTTCTAGCCTCCACTTGTACTGAGTAAGCTCTACTCATGCATCCAACTCCCAAGAAACCAAGTTATTCCAAAGAGTCCACTATAAATTCCTATGCATGGTGTGTTACACCATTCCAAGTATATTCTTGTTTTATCTATTTTCCAAATTAAACTTGTTGTGTGAAAATTAGTGATTAAAGCTCTCACAAACTTAATGGCACACTTTATTTTTCTTGCCCCTAATAAACTTGAACCATTTTGTCATCTATGTTGTATATGCTTGCACTTATAAGTTGGGAATTACAAGAACCGTGTTGTCACAGGGAACGCTTTCAACACCTGTAAATATCTACCCAGTTGATATCATGCTCTTTTGTTTATGGATGTCAGTGGTGTGAAATAAAAGGGGAGCTTGTAAGTCTATGGAGTTATGTATATGTGTTAGAGAAATTCCAGTGCCGCTAGCCTAATCCATGCCTAATCATGGTGGAAACTTGCAGCATCACCATAGTGAGAAATCCATGAAGCATCCTCAGTAAAAAATATAGAAAAAAAGAGAGAGAGAAAAAGGAAAGAGAAAAAAATATGCACCATGCTCATGGTAAATAAAAGGATCATTGAGATGCTCACTGTCTGCTGCCTTGTCATTTTGATATGGGTAGCTCCTGTGTCATGGGGCAAGGGGTACCCCGTTGGTGGTTCTCTATGATACACATATACTTACAATGACAATAACTTGCTTGTGACTAAAGTTGAGTAGCATGAGGAACGACCCTCGTACTCAAGGGACATGAGATTGCCAACTTATGATTTGTCAAGCAGATACTCCATACTTTGTTCACTTTAACCTTAATCACTTCAGTATGCTTATGATAGGGTCAATGAGAGCTGAAAGCTAATAAGTACCATAATTTTTGGAAGCTCTTTATGAAACTTGAAATCCCTGCTTCCCTATGAAGGGCCTTTCTTTTTTACTTTAATGTCGAGTCTCCAACTTCAATATTTATGCACCAATTAAGAGAGTGTAGTTGTCATTCTTAGTTTTATGTGCATTTTCCCAAAACTTATTGATTGATTCATAATGTTGATATTGCTTGTTCTTGAACTATTTGTATCTAGTCACCCTTATGAACTTTGAAGGTGTCCTATGCATTTATGTTTTGCTACTCCATGAGGGACAAGTTGAATACCACTATGCTATGTTTTTATATGTGAAACAAACAAATGTCTCTCGATGCATTATTATTCATGATCTTTGTTTGTATCCTTTCATGTTGCAACATAGTTACTATGTCTTATTGTTAGAACTTCATCTTAAATGCTCATGTTTAGAGTACTTTGATCGCAGCTTTCAATGCTTTACAAATGGTTTGATCAAGATTGTGATGGTGCATGTCACATAAAAAATTATTCTTTTTATCACTTACCTACTCAAGGACGAGCAGGAGTTAAGCTTGGGGATTCTTGATACGTCGTAAACGTATGTATAATTTTTCATGTTCCATGCTTGTTTAGTATCAACTTTGCTATGCTTTGTCTAAACTTTGAGGTATTTTAATACATTTTCTGGGACTAACCTATTAACAAGATGCCGCAGTGCCAGTTTCCTATTTTCTGTTGTTTTTGGTTTTAGAAAAGCTAGTAAGGAAATATTCTCGGAATTGGAAGGGACAAAAGCCAAAGTCAATATTTTACCGGAACGACCATAGAGACCGAAGGGCAGCCGAAGGGGGGCTACAGGGCGGCCACACCCTAGGGCCGTGCGGCCCCACCCTAGGGCGCGCCGCCCTATGGTGTGCGCCCCCTGGCCGCCCTCCTGCATCGCCTCTTCACCTATAAAATCCCCCCGATGCAGAAACCCTAAGCACCCGATCAAATCTCCACGAAACAGTCCGTAGCTGCCACCACCATAGTCCCTAGATCGGGGGGATCTGAAGCTCTTCCCGGCACCCTGTCGAAGGGGAGAGATCATCCCGGAGGCCTTCTTCATCACCATTCCAGCCTCCGGTATGATGTGTGAGTAGTTCACCCTTGGACTATGGGTCCATACAATAGCTAGATGGTTGTTTCTCCTCCTTTGTGCTATCATGTTCAGATTTTGTGAGCTCCATTCATGATCAAGATCATATATTTGTAATCATACATGTTGTGTTTGCGGGGATCCGATGGATATTGACATACTATGTCAGATTGATTATTGATTCTATCATGTCATATTGATTTATTGATTCTATCATGTCTGTGTTGTTTGTGATCTTGCATGCTCTCCGCTGCTAGTAGCTATCTTGGCCAAGTAGATGCTAGTGACTCCAAGAGTGAGTATTTATGCTTGATAGTGGGTTCATGCCTCTAGTAATCTGGGGAAGTGACAGGAATCTCTAAGATTGTAGACGTGTTGTTGCTACTAGGGAGAAAACAACAATATTTTGTTCATAGAACAATTGTATTGTTTACTTTACACACATTGCTTAATGCAATTATCCGTTTCTTGCAACTTAATACTGGAGGGGGTTCGGATGATAACCTGAAGGTGGATTATTAGTCATAGATACAGTTGGATGACGGTCTATGTATATTGTTGTAATGCCCAATCAAATCTCACAGGAATCATGATGTCTAGTATTTGCATTGTTATGCCTTGCTCAGTCTGTCAATTGCCTCGCTGTAATTTGTTCACCCAGCATGTTATTTATCTTAAGAAGAGCACCTCTAGTGAATTGTGTATCCTGGTCCAAAATTTACCATTGATACATCATCTACTGTTACCGTTTACTTTCTACAAGAAACCATTACCTTCTACACTATATGTTTAATCCTTTGTTTTCAGCAAACCAGTGAGATTGACAACCTCATAGTAAGTTGGGGAAACCTCACACCTTGCTCTTGGGGTCTCCCAACGAGGCTCTACAGTGATCTGAGCCCATCATGGAGCAATTCTCATGAACGATGACATGTAAGGTTAGCCCGGGCCGCTTCATCCCACCATCCCGCAAGATGCAAAGTACACAAAAAGCAATCGACAACAAAAGCATCAACGCCCACAATAATCATTGTGTTCTACTCGTGCAACTGATCTACGCATAGACACGACTCTAATACCACTCTAGGGGTTCGTAGCATGGAAAACAAAAAAAAATTATCGCATGAAGACACACAAGCCAAGATCTAATCTATGAGACCGGTGCAACGAGTTGATAGAGTACTAACCCTCGAAGATCCAAAGCATTTAACGAGATACAGATCTCTTGTGGGTGATGTAGTCGTTCACTTGCCGATCTCAAGATTGCATAGACGATCCTTCCGGCGCCACGTTCTAGCAGTGCCGCAATCGGTCACACGTTCTGTACTCGATGAAGACCTTCCTCTCCCTTGTTCCAGCATGCGGCGGAGGTTGTAGATCTCCTCGCGATTCCAACAGTACAATGGTGTGGTGGTGAAATGGAGGAGTAGATCCGCAGGGCTTTTCCTAAGCCGAAGTGAGTATGGTGGAGTAGAGAGAGCCTTGGGAACTAGGGTTTAGAGGCTGAGGGGTGGAGGTGGCCGACTTCTAGGGGAGGGCTAGGCGGCGGTGGTTTAGAGGAGGCTCTTGGGCGGTGGCGGTTCAGAGGGGCAGTTTACCTAGGGTTTTTGGGGTAGGGACAAGGGAGCGCCCCACCCCCTCCTTTTATAGGTGGGAGAGGCGGCTAGGTGAGGAGGATTCCTCCCCCAACTCCCCTTGTATGGCGGCGGAAAGGGAGGGAGGGGAAACCTTCCTCCTCAAGGTTTCCTCCTCTCCCTCCACTTGGTTTGACTTTAAATGTTGGGATTTGACTTTTCAAATTGGAGTTTGACAATTCAAACTAGAATTTGATTATTTCTCTTCCCATTGCCCAGTCAAGTGACCTAGGGTATGATGCAAACATTCGACATTTTTATGGCACATTCCAAGTACCCATCCCCCCGGGGTGGTGGACCTTCCAAAACCTTCTAGATGCTTCTGGTGAAACTACCGAAAACATTTCCGAACCCCGGAATTGGACTTTCCTTATATGAATCTTATTCTCCAGACCATTTTGGATCTCCTCGTGGTATCCCGGATCCAATATGAGACTTTGAACAACATTCATTCTCTTACTCACATTCCATATCTACTAAACAACATTGAATCCTCAAGTGTGTCTCCCTACGGTTCGTGAACTATGTAGACATGATCGAGACACTTCTCCGATCAATAACCAATAGAGGAATCTGGAAATTCATATGGCTCCCACATATTTCTAATATTACTTCATGATCAAATGAACCATTTACATAAGATATCAATTTCCCTTTGTCTCGTGATACTTTACTTATCCGCGGTTTGATCGTCGGTACCTCTGCATACCTAGTTCAACCTCGTTACTGATAAGTACTCTTTACTCATTCCATGATATGTGATCCCTTGTGAACCAATCACATGCTTGCAAGTAAATTGGATGACATTCCACCGAGAGGGCCCAAAGTATATCTATCCATCATATTGATGGACAAATCCCACTCTTGATCCATGTGCCTCAACACATACTTTCATATACTCAATGCCACCTTTATAACCACCCAGTTATGAAGTGGTGTTTGATGTCATCAAAGCATCCATCTGGTGATGGTGATTAGCATGATCTCATGGTCGAAGGATTTAGGTTAGTATGTATTTTAAAGCTTATAGCAAACAAACTATTGAATGACTTGATCTTATGCTACCCTTAACTATAGAAGTTTGTCCATCACATCATTCTCCTAATGAAATTACCATGTTATTAATAACATTAAATGTTCATGGTTAGGAAACCATGATCATCAATTAATCAATAAGCTAGTTTAACAATAGGCTTTACTGGGGACTCTTTTATGTTTACAAATCACACAAGTATTAAAGTTTTCGATTAATACAATTATAGCGTGGGATGTAAACATTCATCATAAACACAAAAATATAATAATAACTACTTTTATTATTGCCTCTTGGGCATATCTCCAACAGACACCACCCCCGCACCCCGCCCCTATCTCTCACCCTCCCAACGCGGTTGTAAGGTTCCCAACCTTTAATAAGGTAGAGATCCCTGTGTTTACAATGCTAGTCCCTGGATCAATAGCTAGCATCCACATTTAATATGTAATATCAAGAAACAAAGGTCATAATACAACTTTATAACCAGGAAATAAAATAATTTATTACATCTTACATAGCTCATTTGGCTATCACATTACATTGCAGCAGATAACTATAAAGCATGGGGTCCTTCATCTTCAAAGTGCCACAGGCAGTCATGTTGGTTGTAGACTTGTAATCCTATTCAACACACTTCACTAACATCAAACAAACCTGCAACATATTAAGTTGCAGCCACAAGTGAAAGAACATGTTGGGCCCCATTGTGTGGTTTTGGTAATTAATGACAATCCTTATGGACTAATGTGTGTATTAAGTTATACTTGTAGGATTTGTCCATTGGCATCGCTTGGAGCATGTGTTGGCTTCAAGGTCGATGAAATGAAAAGAAGATTTGTTGGGCAAGCTCAATATGCGAGGTCGATGATGAGGAATTAAGGAAGGCGTTCCATCTTGAGAAGGGCAAGACCGTCTACATCGAGCTCAAGTGGAATGCTCAAGGCAAATGTATAATCTTGATAGGTTTTCTCTTTTGCTGGTCTCTTGTTGTGTGTAGGAGACCGGGTTTAGGATAGATAACCGTACTATCAAGAAGGGCTCTCGTATGAGTAATTCGGTCACATCATTCGGAGAGATCTCAAACCTTTGCATACTTGCATCATCATATTTGGTTGTTATTTGGTCTTATCCATGTGAGTATATAGAGTTTGTGGTAATCTCCATAACAAGCTCGTGTTCATCAAAATCGGATCTCCCATATATATCTTGTTGCGATTTTGATTTATGCGGCTTTTCGGTTTCTCACCAAGTGGGGTATATCACTTTATTCTACTTGATACTTTCTCACTTGGTGATAATCAATATTTCCACTTTTTAATAGAAAGCCCTTGTCGTCCTCTATCCAACGCAATTTGAATCGGGTCAATCGGAGCTTCCAGTCAAAAGTTATTGTTGTTTAAATATTTCTTTGTGCATTTTTACGGGCGGCGGTAGTACCGCCGGACGGGCTAAGATTACCACCGGGCCTGAAAACGGCCCGTTTTTGTTCTGTCTCGCTAGGTACCCAGATCCGGTACTACCGGCCGGCCCGGTAGTACCGCCCGGGTGGGCCGGTAATACTGGTTGGCCCAGATATTTTTCTAGATCTAAGATCCGTGCGTGCCCGCTCGATTGGCCCAGCCGCGGGTTGACTGCCGTTAATACGCCTCGCTTGCCTTTCGCCCTCCCTCGCGGCTGCTGCCGGCCAGCCGCTGCCACTGCGCTGCGCCATGCTTTGCCAGACGCTTCTTTGCCTGCCTCGCTCCCGCTGCGGTGTTTGACCACGTGCGCTCGACCACCGTACATTCTGCCGCTTGCTGCTGCGGCGTCAAGCCGCCATGCATCTTGGGCGCCGTGGCTGTGGCTTGCTGCTTTGGAGGCCCCGATTGACCACGCCTTTGCTCGCCATTTTCTTCTTCGTGGCTCGTTCGCTTTTTGGCTCGATCCGATTTGATTCGTTTGGTCCGGTAGTACCGTTCATATCCGGTACTATTGGTCCGTTCAGAAAAATAGCCTCAACGGCCATATTTTCTGGGCCCCTTATCTAAGGCTTTACCCGTTTTGAGTTTAGATAGCTCCTCGATTATCTATTAGGCTAAACTCCACACTTGCTCTAGATCTTGAAGCTTGGCTTATCTTTTCCCTCCAATAATTCTTGCCCATATTTGAGTGGAAGAGAGAGGAGATCTAGCCCCACGTTTTGACCTAACCGATTCATCTCTTTGTGAGTGCATCTTTGGGGATCTAGATTTTGGGGGATTTTGTGTCTCTCTTTGATTCCTCCTCTCTTGTTCCCCCAATAGCTTTGGTAGCTTTGTTGGAACTTGAGAGTGAGGGATTTGAGCATCTTTGTGGTGTTCTTACCATTTGCATTTGGTGCATCGGTTTGAGTTCTCTTTGGAGGATTTGGTTTGAATTGCTCATTGGAGCTTGTCCCTCTTGGGTTCTTGGAACCCTAGACGGTTTGTTGCCTTGGTGGCATTGTGGACTTTTGTGGCTTTTGTTGGGAGCCTCCAATTAAGTTGTGGAGTTGTGCCCCAACCTTGTGAGAGGTTCTGGTTGCCACCGACAAGTGCATCGATAGTGGAAGCGTGGATCGATCCCATTGGGGTGAGATTCATCGGAGAATAAGGGAGGCCTTTTGTGGCGTTGGTGGTTTGATACCACCCCCTCTCCAAACGAAACGTACTCCATGTTGGGAGGAACTCGGTAAAATATCGGTGTCCCCGCGTGCCTTGGTTATCTCTATACCCGACCTCTTTATTTATGCACTTTACATTGTGATAGCCTTCGTGGTTGAAGTACCATATATCTTGCTATCACTTTGTTGCTTGTATTGCTTAGCATAAGTTGTTGGTGCACATAGGTGAACCTTAGTTGTTTCTAGGTTGTGCTTAACAAAGTAAACACTAGTTTTATTCCGCCTTTATTGAGCCACTCTAGGAAAAGTTTTAATCGCCTATTCACCCCCCCTCTAGGCGACATTTGTATCCTTTCAACAAGGGTCAATACATTTGAATTGTATTGGCAAGTTTCACTACTATGTAGAAATAAGTGGATCCTATCATTTACATGCATATTTGGCTAAGTAGGGTTTAAGCTCTTTTGTAGAAAGCAATATAGTTTTATCCTATCTTTTCAAAATAGTTTTTGATCTTTTGTCAAATATTTCTGAACTTCTTGGAAAACTCCAAGTGCTTGAAAACCCTTGTTGTCACCATCAAGTTTTACTTTGAGAAATTGGAATGTCGAGATCTTCCATAGCTTCAGGCCTTAGTTGCTCAGTGTTGTCCATAACCGGGGACACGGCTAAGTACTTAGAATTTGATCTTCTGCAGAAGTCATACACTTTACCCACATGACACAATCTCGTCTTGTTGCCACCAGTGTCCGCTGGATAAGTACTCACCAAAATGGAGTACTGGCAGATCGAGAATGTGACAAAGTCTTTCCATAGGAGTCCTCCCAATACACAATGCTAGCTTGTCTACCAGGCACCAATGTAAGGATATATTTCCAATACACAATTCTAGTTAACCTGAAGATGCCAATGCAAGGGTCTTCCACTATGTAGTTGACTAAGCCAGAGCCCATTTAGCATGTGGCTGTACACGGAAGCCACTGTACGAGAAACATGTTCAATATCTAAGTCCCTGGGTGGTTTTCTTCTAGTGCACATACAAAAACATATCCATATAAACATGGTTCCCTTTGTTGCCACCTTGTTCAAAATTGAGTAACCATATTCCACCCAGGTGGTTCATTGAGTACTTGTTTTATTATATAAAACATATATTTTTCTAACACTTTATATAATCATATCATGTATTCCACCCAAATATATAGCAGGGCTAAGCATACTACAACTACAATGTTTTCACTAAGGAAGATATAAGGATATCCTAATAGGACATAGCATAGCAAAGTAATATAATAGTCATATCATGCATACTACAAAAATCCACTAAGTGTAATGAAAATAGTAGGACATGGATGATAGTGTCACTTGCCTTTTTAGTAGAGAATGTTGGTTCACTTCTTGATCTTGAAAATATCACACTCTTCTAATTCCACTACAATTCAATCAAGCAAACACAATTCAACTAGCATTCCAACCAATTTTATCACACATAAAATAATAGACACAAGGTCATGCATGCAAGCGTGCAAAAGATAGTTTTACTTGCAAAAGTGGTTTCTACTAGGCTCTAAACATTATAAAGTTCAAAAAGTGGTCATTTACTAAAGTGGTAAAACCATTTGCAAAAGGTTTTATCTATAAACCATTTTTAAATCAAATAAATATTTTATGTGGTTGAAAATGCTTTTAGCAAAGCAATATTCATTAAAGAGTTCACCAAATACATTTTAATTCTCAAAACTTGGTGTTTAGGGTCAGAAGGTTTGAATTAAATCATTTCCCAAAGGTTTCACTCAAAAATCATTTCTAAATCATAATCAATATTTTATTTGACTAGAAATGTGCTAATTCAAATATTTATCCCTTAACTTCACAAAATACATTTTTAAATTCATAAGTTGGTTCCTATGGTCAGTAGGTTCAAAACAAACCATTTTGCAAAGATTTCATCTCAAAAATATATCTAGAACATTTTTTATATTCAAAATAAGCCTACACAAGTTTCTGCAAATTCAACCAATTTTACAGAAGCAAAACATTAAACAAAATGCATGGTTGCAAAGTACTTGTTCTGCTAAATCCATTGATATAAAATTTGCAAAATTTGGACGTGTAAAACTAAAGTTATGAATTTTACAAGTTTGCAATCCTAATAGATTCTAATTTCTGTTTTAAACTAAACCATGTCCATGTGGCGCTTCCCTAATGGTCGATACCGCTTCGTGCGGATCAGCCTCTCTGGACCGCAGGATTTCATTTAAATCGCACGGCTCAGAAGCACACATACCCCTTCGGTTTAAGATCTAATCACAGCCACTAGATAACGATCTAACGGCTCGGAGATGCTTGACCATCCACTGGCGGCGCTGGCGGCGGCGCACGCTCTAGCGGTGGCGTTGGCGACGAACCAGGAAGCAAGAGGGGTAACGGGGGTGCTCACCGTGCTCGTGGTAGTGTGGAGAAGCTCGAGGTGTGGTCGGCTTGACGAGGGGCGCTCAGGAATGAAGGGGATTGCTCGCCGGAGTGTGCAGCGGAGTCGGGCGTCTCTGGAGGTTGTCGGGGACGAAACTGCAGATCGCCCTAAGGCAAACGGGAGGGGGCGTTAGATGTGTACGAGCGTGGTGATCACAGGAGTGTCACTGAGAGGGCTCGGGGCGGTCTGGCTTACTAGGGGGACTCGCCGGAGAAACGACCGAAGACGGTGGCGCTCTGATGTTGACGAAGCCGAGCTTCTAGAGCGCGCGGGAGTGAGCTGGGGCTATGGGCAGGTGCGCCTGACGATGGGGAATAGGCTCGCATGCTCTGTGAGGAGAGGGGCGGCTGCGGTTCGCCAGAATTGGCCGGGAACACCGTCGGAGACAGAGGTGGTGTGGGGGCAAATTCGAACAGCCCTGGGGCAGAGAAGGAAGGGCAAGTGAGGGAAAAGAAAGAGGAGAGCGTGGCGTTTATGTACGCGTGATCACAACAAGGATTTACTCAGCCATCAACGCGTATTGACGCCGGCAATCAATCGGCAGCAACGGAAGGGGGACGTGGTCGCGAGGTTGATGACGACGTGCTGGCGGTGGGGTCCGTTTGTCAGCGAGGTGGAGGAAGAGGGAGTGGGGCCGAGCGTTCAGTGACTTCGCGGGTTTGCGCGTGGGTGAAAAATGATTCGCTGAGGGGGGGGAAGTTTGGCTGCGAGTGGGCTTGCTGGGCCTGTTGGGTTGGGTCTGTTTGTTCCACTTTTTTTATTCTGAAAGCTTTTTCTTTTTCCAATATGAATTTCTGTTTTGATTTTCAAAAAAATAATCCAAACTCCAATTCAAATCAAACCACCACCGAACTTTGTGTTTATTTTAATTCTGTTTAACAACACAATCCAAAGTCCAAAATAAAATAATACTTTTATTCTTTTAGGGTCTATTTAATAATTAAATAAATAGACCTTAGTCTTTAATTCAAATAGGATTTAATTTATTTAAAAACTCTATTTGAAAACTAAATAATATCAAAACCATTTCAGTAGGTTTTATTTGGAAACAAAAACACTTGGAAATCTTATTTAAAATAAATTAACAAGTTTTAGTGTTTATTTAAAATAGAAAAGCCTTTACTTTAATAAAATTGGATATTAATAAATCCTCATTATTTTATTTAAATAAACCTTTACTCTTTTTATCAAATAGAATTATTTTATTTCAAAAGCATTGGCCAAGATCTAATTTGGCTCAATAAAAAAATCCTTATTTATTAATTCTACTTTGCTTTTGAAAACCAAATCTTTTTATTAAAAGATCCAAAAATAGTGATTCCAGTTATTAAAACTTTCTTTATTAATTGTTTATCTTTTTAAATCCCTTTAGGATTTATTTGATCAAAATAGGTTTGGATGTTTCCAATTGGAATCAAAAAGTTTCTTCTCACCCTAAAAATCAACAATTTTTTATTTTATTTATTTATTTTTCACATTTCAAAATTTGGAAAATTTTGGGATGTGACAGCGGTCCACCCTCACCAACCTCTCTCCCTCGTCTCGCCATGCCTCCTTCTTCCCGACCCTGATTCCACCTCACTGCCGCCGCTTCCCACCCCCTGTAGTGCTCTGGCACCTCCTCCCTCACCTATGCCCTGCTGGCGCTAGCACCAAGACGCCTCCGCCTTCTGCCAAGGACTGAGAAGTTTATTTCCTGTTGCTCGATGAGCGTTTTACTATTGCGTAGGTGCGGCACTCTGTCACGCGAATATATTGTCTATGGCCTCTACTCGCGTGACAAGTCCACACAACCTCAGGGTCCGTACGAGGAGGATTAGCTATACCTCGTACTGGTAGCTCTTTCGGGTGGCCCCCATACTTGCTTTGGGTCCAGGAAAGCATCGTGTTCGAGGCCCCGCCGACATACCGATGGGTGTATGTTAATTGATCTGGCAACATGGGTCGAAATGCATGTGGAAACTTTGGTGCACCCCTGTAGAGTTAAATCTTTTTGAAAACCCGTGTCCACGGTTATGGATGATTTGGAGCACAGTTTCTCGATCATAGAAAATTATAACTAAAGTTTACTATTATAGTTTGACTTGTATCTGATATGAATAGTAAGTTGGATAACCAAAGAATGAATAAAACTTTCAACCGTGTGAGTTTCCTCGGCAGGACTTGCTCGTTTGGTCTCGAGGGGAAAATACCAGGATGGGTATGTTTGGTGATAGTATCAGGTTGGATCTGCATAGGTCTTTATTACCTCTCTCTGATAGCCAATAGTTATACCGAGTCTCTATAGGTTGTTTAGGGCATGTTTCAATGACACTTCAGTCCACCATACCTATGTAGGCATGAGCCGTCAAATTCTAAGACTCGTCGTGTACTGGCCTGAGTACTGACTGCTCTCTTTCTCCTTTGACTTTTGTCGGCACCCCTTCTGTTTAACAGGTTTGAGATCGTCATCGTTAACAGGGTTACCCTTCCGGCTTGGCCTGGGAAGGATTATGGACGCCATGGTTATCTCTAGGGCTCTTAGCCCATTTGCATCTTATCCGTAGTCGGATATTGTATCGTTTTGAAGGTGATTTGGATCTTTGTACTATATATATATGTATTCTTGACTCATGGAGTCATTGATGTATATGTCTGTTCTGTGGGTTCTATTATGGGTTATTGTGTAATGATATTACTTTGTTTTCCACCCGCACACAAGTTCCTGGTGGGCACCTTTAAATTGTTTCTGTGCGGATTTGACGGGAATCGCTAAAACTTGCATAGGGCCGATTCGAGGGTGTTATAGTGGACAACTAGAACTATTTTGTCTGAATTTCATTGAGATAATTTCATTACCTAAGGTTCATGAAATAGAAAGGATCCAACAATAGATTCCTATTAGTCTTCTTAACGTTTTAAACTTTTCTCCAAGGTGGCAACAATCAGGATGAACACTATCGTTGACCATGTGGTTCGTCCTTTTCAGGTTGCTTTCATTTAAGGCCGCAACATCCTGGATGGGGTGGTTATAACATCCTGGATGGGGTGGTTATCTGTCATGAAACAGTACATGAAGTACATAGGAAAATTTTGAATGGTTTTTTTAGAAATTCAAGTGGTCTTTCCTCAGAAAGCTTTTTTAGTAGAGTGACGTGCTTTAATCCATAGCTTTATATCTATATGTAGTTTGGCCATAAAATTTAATGATGATGTTGGCAAATACTTTCAGACAAAAAAGGGCTAAGACAAGGAGACCATTATCACCAATGCTATTTAATATAGTGGTTAATATGCTAGACATTATCATTGAGCACGTAAAGTCTGATGACCAAATTGAAGGTGTGATTTCTCATCTGGTTGATGGTGGATTATATGTCCTACAATATGGCGATGATACAATCCTATTTATGGAAAATGATCAAAATAGTGAGAATCTAAAGGTAATTATGCCAGCTCTCTAGCAACACTTAAGTCTTAAAATCAATTTCCATAAGAGTGAATTGTTTTTCTTCAGTGAGACTCAAGGCGAGGCCAATCTATATGCTTGAGTTATTTTACTACGAATAAGGTCAATTTCCAATTAGGTATTTGTGTATATCTACATTATTGGAGACTTACAAATTTTGAATGGAAACTTGCTTAGGAGAGACTACAATTAAGATAAGCAGTTTAAAGATAAACTATTATCCTTGGTGGGTAGTTTGGTTCTCATTAGTTCAATGCTAAGTAACATGGTATTGTATATGATGTCCTTCTTCCAACTACCAAAAGGAATCTTAAAACGATTGGATTACTTTTGATTAATATTCTTTTGGAAAGGGGTAGTGAGAAAAAGAAATATCTACTGATTAAGTGGAGTGTGGTTTGTTGTCAAAAGACAAGGGTGGGCTAGGTATTCATGATATTTAGGTCAAGAATACGATCCTTCTTGGTAAATGACTCAAGTTACTTAGTGTAGATGGGGTATGGAAAAATCTCCTTAAGCAAAAATATGTTGGTTCGAATGCATTGTCCCACGTATATTGGAAACCTGATGACTCCCATTTCTAGGATGATCTAATGGTTACGAAGAAATATTTCTTCTATTTTAGATCTTTTTCAGTTAAGGACAAATCAGAGATGCGTTTCTAGGAGGACAACTGGTTAGGAAATGATACACATCGAGAATAGTATCCTGCTTTACACGATATTGTTTGTCATAAGGATGATACAATCGCCATGGTTTTGGAGTATTCTCCACCAAATGTGACATTAAGAAGAGATTTACTTGGACCCAGGTTTTTTCCTTGGAATGATTTGCTTCTATGCTTGGCTTTAGTCCATTTAAAACATGTGCCTAGTGATTTTTTGGGAATTTACATGAGAATGGTAAATCCTCGGTTGATTATATATACAACGCACTAGTTCTACCAGACTTACCAATTGATAATAATAGAAAAATCTAGAAGATAAAGATAGCTATCTACCGATGTACCAATATGCTCCATTTATGATCGTCTCTATAACGTGTGGAGTTTCACGGCCTGTTTATGAAGTCATCTACACAACTGGAGGACACGGCGGCGGACTTTTTACCCAACATGGATAGTAGGATATCTTTGGATCGGCCCTCCATCACCTTAGGCATGTTGCAGTTTCTCTTTTGATATGTAATTCATCTTTTTTAATATTTTATGACTTATGGACTTGTGCCAGCTGTGTGCAACCTGTTATGTAGAGGCCGGCGTATGCTTAAAACTCTTTAACTAATAAAGCACCATTTATCGAGAAAAATAACATCCACCCGCATAGGAGCAAAATACTTATGGGTGAACATTATGAACTTTAAATATTTTAGAAAATTTCAGGTTTGTACATGCTTTTAATTCTGAATGTTGTTTGTGTTTCAGTCACATGAAGAGTTGTGGAGGTTGGAGAAGTGACATTATTTTTAAGTTATTAAACCTTAGGAAGAGAAGACGGATGATTTCAGGGCTCTGAATTCGTGAATACTCAACGAAACCCCGAAGATCATTGTGGGGTTCGTAAACTGTCTCTTGTGGAAGTATCGAGGGTTCACTATCTTAAGAGGGTGCTCAAGGCTTCATGGAACAAGGCACTGACACACAACTATCAAGTGATTCTGTGTAACTCAAGAACATGAACAAGTGAACACCAAGATGCTCTCAAGGAACCGCAACAACTAATTATACATGAGGTGGATATGGAAGATAGGGTAGTTCCTTGGATTTTTTTTTTTTGTATGTCAAACTGAGTTTGAAGAGCGCACATTAGTGTGCATTGAAAAGTATAGAGAAGGACACACAAGAAGTGTCGAATTAACAAGCGGATGGCATCACTCTCTATATAGAGCAACACTGGGATTTAAATAGCGTACAAGAGATGAGAGATGTCACAGGATAGTGCACAGCTTCAGAATTGCAAGTGACATTACATGCGACCATGGAAATAGGGTTGGGAGGTGCCAGGATAGCACTGAACACATCGTTTCTTTTTCTACTTCCAGAAGTTACTCATTTTTCTAGCCTCGTGGAGAGTTATCATGATATTTATCTAATCGTAGCTTGTAGGTTCGGAACTCATTGTCGTACACGTATGTGATTATTACCTGGTATTGGGTTATTGGTCTCCAGCAGGAATATTCTTACTATGAGTCTCTAATCGTAGGCAGCATCACAAACAAACGGATGTTGTTAGGTTCTAGTGTAGAGTTTCTTCCATGTTGTTAGGTTCCCTGTCACGGACATCGGTTGTATCTGAGGGTTATGGGGAACAAGTTGGGGCATTCTCCTCTCGCAAAGAAGTTGAAAGACCTTGATTCGAGGGTGTCGATCCTAAAAATGGTCTCAGAGAGATGGTTGTAGAGATGAAGAAGATGGTCGATGCGAGTGAGATAAAGAAACAAGCTATGGTGATCTGACACAACATTTTGGGTGCATGCTCACTAACTAGCTCCACGTGTGTAACTCACGATTGTCACCATATCTATCTTGTTCTAGTTGTATATCTAGTTGGGTTTAATGTTATTGAGTTTTTCTTTTACTTCAATCTTTTTCTTGTTTTTGTTATTTTCCTCATTATAACAGTTTTCAGCTTTTAGTCATCAGCCTGATTGCATTGTTTGCCTTTTTCCAGTTCAGAAGAAAATGCAAAAGACAACTGTCCATTGCGCAGCCTGATAGTAGTGTTTGCCTCTTTCCCCCAGTCGAAGGATCAGATGCAGAAAATGTTGCAGTACTAGATACATGGGGATTCAGCTTCGCTGGTACAAGGAGCTGACTTTGATCAAGGTAAGTCACACTCATGTGCCTTGGGCAGTAGTTCTTCACTCTCTTTACCGAGCACCAAATCTTGAATCTAAAGAAAGTAAAAGCGTGTAATGTATGAGAGAAATGTCATACACTGGGCTATAAAACCCCCATTTAATACTAGAATGACACATTACTATTTTCCGCCTCGGGTGGGGAGCGGCGTGGTAGCTTTGGGGGGAAGCTGAGCAATTACACGTCTCATTCTGATGGTACGCCAAGGACTGTTACCCAAACAAAAAACATCTAGGTGTTAATTAGACGCTTCAGGTCTATCCTTATGGGAAATGGCTTACAACCGAGAGTGCTAAATCTTCAGCCATATGCTCAAGTTGTTTAAACACAGCTTCCTTGTGTTTCTAGAAACAAATGTACAAGTTAAGAAGCTGAGGTAGTTGCGAGTTTACTTGCATAGGAGAAATGTATGAATCGTGTACCTAATACAGTACAATAACCATTCAAGGCACAAAAAGGTGTTGTTTATAAACACCCGATTCAATGTGTCAACTTTTTGATGTTTCTGTATTCATGTGCATGGTCATGTTGTTCTGAACAAAAGTTCCATGTTGGAAGTCATAGGATACTCTTCGTGGCAGTGTTATTTTGGCAACAGGAGCACCTTCAAATTCTTCGGTGTCAATAATGTGCACCTACAACATAGGACATAAAGCTGCAAAATTAGACCTACTTTTCTTTCATATGGAAATTATTTACACTCTGTTGCAAAGAAAACTTGCCTGTGATTTACAGATCGTGGATTATTTTGACCTTCTGCAAGCCGTTGATCCTAAACAAGTTGCTATATTGCCTTTGTTATTTTTAGAGTTAAATTGCACATTCTTCTGAGCTTCTACTTTACGAAACTCCACATCTGGAACTCGTTAGATTTTGCAAGTATGCAAGTAACTCTATACCTTTCATAGAGCAAGTACGCGCTAAATCTGAAACTAATTTTCCTGAAGAAAAATTTGTACATGTGTTGAAATAGACAGTAGTATATTGACACGGTAAAATCCTTCAAAGTAGTACTGTACATATCAAAGCTAAGCTAAGGAAGCTTGTTAATATCAAAACCAATGGATGCTAGATGCTTGTACCCGTGTGACAATAAAAGAAACCAGTTTCCTAGCACATCTTCTTTTAGAGAAAAATCCAAGTGAAGTTATCACTTATGTTCGCATTTTCATGGATGAAGGTAGAGAAAGAAAAAGTGTAATTGCCACCTGTAAAATTTCCAAAACATCTCATTTTCTATAGGATAAAAATGTAAGGATGTGCACATCTATGACAGGAGACCCGGGAGAGCATTTTCTTTAATTTTATATAAACATAAGATAAAAGTATGGTTATTCTAATTGGATTGAATGTAGATTTTCTTCTTAGGAAATGTACCATAGGGTGATGTCGTACTTCTGAATTGTCACATCGATTGTTTTGCTAAGTTTGACCAATTTTATAAAAATATGTATCAACATCTCCACAACCAACTCAGTTTTATTAGACTAGTCATTAAAAAAAATTCGTTATAGATTTTTTAAAATGGGGATATCCTGAGACTTTGCATCAATTGATGCACATAGCCGCAGTTGATATTATATATATATTAGCATATATTTTCATACAGAATGGCATTTGCGGCTTTGTTAGTGTCTTGGGAGGATTCATGAAATGGTAGTGTGTCAGTCTGAAGAAACTATGAACACTACAAGAAAGGATCACTAGGCCGACGGCCGAAGGCTACGCCGACGGCATTTAGTCGGGGCCGTTGGCCTAGGTCACCACATACAAAACGGCCTGGTGTGTAGTGGGGCCCATGTGGTCTACGCCGATGGCTTAAACATCGACGGCCTAGTTGCGACCGTCGGCACGGTCTATGCCGACATCTTATAGTTAAGCAATGGCCGAGCGGTCTACGCAGACGTTGGGTTACGCCAACGGCTTAGGTGCCTTAGCTGACGGCCTGAATCCGTCGGCGTAGCGATCGTTTCCTGTAGTGGAAGGAGTTTCTAGTGTAGAGTTTCTTCCATGTTGCAAATAAATGATGCAGAGTTTCTTCCATGTCCCAGTTCGCCCGAGCAAAATTATATGAAGAAATTGAAAAGGTTTTCCTTCTCAACTAATTTCTTGTGCTCAGCTTGTTATGAATCAGTATAGAGAAGAAAAGTTCCATGTTTGAAATAAAAATGTAGCAGAAATAGGGAAGAAAACAACGCAACAAGACTAAGCTAACTTATATGCGAGGTGACGTGAGAGAGGGAGTGCGCAAGTACTACTGATGGCATGCAAAAGATTACGGTACTGTCAGTGTATTAAGGAGCAACAGAGATACATGAATGTTCTCTATGAGGCGCACTTACGAGGTTGTGTTGAATCAGGCACATGTATGGTATTTTACATAGTGATCTCAATCCTTCAAACTAAATAGATGCGGTGACCCAGCATATCACTGCATGTATAGTACACTATAGTCGTTGATATGGTATCCACAGAACACCGTTCCGTAAATATCACATCCCTCAGAGTGGTACAACAGAAACATTGCGGGTCCATATTACAAAAGTACACATATTATTATTATTACAATATCGGAAGTTTAAGACTTCCAAAAGATCCAACTTACAAACCAAATATAAGATGTTCAGCGGAAATTTAAAAGTAACAACTCCGACTAGGAGTGGGGCTCAACAGCTTATTCTATAGCGTTCATGCTGCTCGGCTCCGTTAGTTACTACTAACTATACCCTTAAGTGGACTCGTTCTCATCGACACCGTAGCGGATCTCGTAGTCCACGCCTTCAACTCCTTCGGATAGATCAGGTTCCTCGTAGAACATGTCTTCTTGGCATTCGGCTGCATACATTGGCACGTTTTGGGGATCCTCAGAGTCTAAGCAAGGGATCAAAGGAAAGGATGAGTAACATCGTTACCCAACAAGTTTATTATATGCAAGGTGGGAAGTTTGATGCTCTAACTACCACCTCGGATTATAAATCCTTGGCACTATGCAGTTTTTGTAAATCTTTCTTTAAAGATTGATTTTATTCCGAAAAACTATGACAATCAGCCTTCGCAGGTTGACCAGAACTTTTATGGAGTTCCTTTCCTGCCGCGTTCGTAGCTCCTTCCTGGAACAGAGAGTAACAAGTTATAGTTCTTACACTCTGCAGAGGTGCGTTACTTTACACATGAGAGATCAACTCCTTGTTGCACAACCGGGCGTACTTTCCCGTCCAAAATTCCATGATGTGGGGCCCAGTAGTTGGTCCAAGCCAATCACTGCCCCCTTCGCGATCCCGCATGCCTCCTTGGTGTACACCATGCCCACATAATGAATTACGGCAATGGTTTGTACAAGCCGTTAGATGCCAAAACTATCGTGGGACGATGAGGGTTCCCACCCATATGCTGCATATCCTCTACGAATTACTAATTAATATGCACGCTACGAGTATAATAGCCACGACCTGCACATTCGACTTCATGCAAGAGGAATAAGATATAGCTGACTTCTCTGTCCCATTCCAAATCTCATGGCTAATGCGTAATATACGGCGCTAGAATCACTGATGTCAGGGGTTATTAAGTCCCTATTTGATCATCATTGTTGCAATTAGAACTCTAAGTTCTATTGCTCCATTATATCACCACTTAGGATGACATCTATGATTTCTTTATTTATGAAAATAATATTTTCTTTCCTTTTTAGCATATATGATAACACACAATTTGCAAATACTTTGACAAATACTCTTCAAAGGACATGAGCAAGTGATGAACTTGCCTTGTGATGGCAAGGTAGTGAAGTCTGATGCTTGCACTGGACCTTGAGCTTCTAGTTCTACAAAAACATCATTATTGTCCGGTAAGGACAATATTTAAAGAAGAAAAATGATTATGCAAGTAATGTAATGCATTCTTTAATTCTATATGCATTTTCCCTATATAAGGTGCCTTTTAATAAAGCATTTATAACTATTAGCTTTTTTATATTTATTGCATATATTGAATTATTTTATTTTATTTCCCTTTTTAATTTGAATTTTATTGATTTAATAATTCTTTTAGGAATTATTAATTATACATTAAAATTTATTATTAAATATTTACTTATTATTTTTCAAAAATACTATAATATTAATAAATAATGAAAGTGATTTTTATTTATTTTTATCACTTTTCAATAATTTTCTAAAATTCCATAAGGAATAAATAAATTACAAAATTCTTATAAAAGTTTAAGTGTTCAAAACTTTATATTTTATTTGAACAGAGTGAATTATTGTGAATCCAAAACTGTTTCATTTATAATTTTTTGACTTTTATTTATTTTCTATAATTTTATTGAGGTCAGGGGTATTTTAGTCGTTTCCATTTGATCAAAAAGATTTATTAAGCAACTTGGGCTGGCCCCTTGGGCTTATTGGGCCAGGGTGGCCCAATAGGGCAGGGTCAAAAGATCACCCCGAAGGTTTTTGGACCACCCATCCCACTCTACCTCCCTTCTCTCCCTCGACCTTATCCCCACCTCCTCTGACTCGACCCCATGGCCGGCAATGCCGCCAACGTCGATTCCTGCAGTCGTCGGCCGTTCTGGCCGCCATCGTGGTGCGAGTTGGGGTTATCGACGACGCGCTTTCGTTCTATCCACTTGGATTTGACTCCGGGGCTTCCCCGTGGTCAGTTCCACCCTATTCCTGAACCCTAGGGTTCGGAAAAGATGTTGTCGCCGCCGCCGCGATCCCTCCTACGGTGGTGTGCTGGTCTCGTGCGCTGCTGCGACCGCCGCCGTGGTAGGTGCAGGTTGCAGCGCCCCTCTGGGTCCTCCCTGTGCCGCCGCAGTTCGTCGGCCCCTCTGCTTCCTCTTCGATTCATCAGCGAGGACCACAGGTAAGTTGTCTCTGTGGTGTTTGTTCATGCTACTGCCATGATTCTCTCTGTGTGTATCTAGTGGCTTCTCATGCTGAGTGCTTATGTGCTGATTAACTTCATCACTGGATTAGGGTTCTTGCTCTAGTTAGGGTTCATAACCCCTTGTGGATCATATCTATGATGCTTTCGATTATTACTGATCATATCTGATCATGGGAAAAGATTGTCTGCTATGGTTGATGATTGGTAGTGGCTTTGATGATACTAGTTTCCTGTCAGATTTATTCTAGTGGTAATCCCCATGATGCATGCTAGTGTCTTAATGAAATCCTTGATTGGATTATGGTGTTAATCTGAGAAGTTTCTCTTCTATCAGAATACTTGTACTGACAGTAGATTTCTCTCAGTAGTTGCTTACTACAATTATAATGTGGGCTTGTTTGATATTATACGCTCTGAATCAAATCATTACATGTAATGATTTTTTGAGGATGTATAGATTCATTTTAAGGTTGATTCCTGGCACTTGGCTTCAGGAAAATGATATGTAGTGGTCGTCCCTTTTTATCTGTGGAAGCTAAGTAAAGATTGGTTCTAGCTCATTAAGAACTTGTCCTTGTGATACCATTGTATTCTGGCACACAAGCGATTTGGTTTTTATTTCTGGCTTAGCTTGATTATGCTTGTGATTAAAACTGATAAGATGATATGGAAGCTTTTATTATCTTTCCTGCCTATGATGCTGGTCTGAGGCTCTAGGATTTAATTCATAGTTAGTTGAGCAATAGTTTGTTTGAAACTTAAAGATTTAGAGGTGCTACTCTCTCTGAGAGATGTGCCCTGATCTAATAAGATCAAATGAAAATGATCTAAGTTGCAAAAATAACACTGAACCCAGTGATGCTGGTTTGAGGGTTTAGTGTTTGTGGTTGAGCTTGATTTCTTATCCTTATGCTTGAAATCTCTAGGATAGATGCACTCCTCTTGGGTGATTATTGATAGATTATCTCATAAAACAACACATGCCTTTATTTAGATATATGATGAAATCATGTGATGGTTTTATGAGGCTCACCATAGATTCTGATGTGGATGTAGTAGATTAATGATGATCTTGATCTTGATCTGCTTTTGCTGTGCTCCTGAGCTTGCTCTTGAGCTTGCCTGCTCCTCCTAGCTCCTGGGCTTGGCCTTGCTGTCCACCAGATCCATCCCCCTCCTTATGTCACCATCCTGGTGATGTTTGGGTTGATCTGGGTGGTTGGTTTTGGCTGCTGTTCTTGGTTTGGCTGCTGTTCACCCTGGCCGTGCTAGTGTGTTGTGTAGTGGAGTGATGCACTGATGTGCTCCTCCACGGCTGTGCTGTGGTTTTGTGATGCTGGTTGTGCTTGTGAGGTCAACAGCACACCATCTGCATGCTTGTGTGTGTGCAACTTGTGTGCCTGCTATGCATATGTGGATAAGTTCAGAAAGTTTGAACTTACTATTACCAAAATACTTTTACTTGGCTGGTGAATTGGTCCCTTTTGGCTATCATTCGAATTCTGGCTTTGAATTGATGAAGGGTGAAATCTTTCAGATTGGTGAAACTTGCCCCTTTTACCACATTTCTCAATGATGAGATTGTCAAGTGCACCTCACTAACATATCTGAGAGAAATATATTAACACTGATCCTATTTTGTTTTTTGTTTAATCTTTGTTTTGCAGGTACAAAGATAAAGATGAACATTGAATGTAGATTTAGTTGTAGGCTAGTTAGTAAATATACAAATGTACTTTTCTCTTTCTTTTGTAATCTTTTTCTTTTATAATTCTTGTAATCTTTATTTTATTCATTTGTAATAAAGATTATATATTTATTAATAAAGAATATTCTTATTCTTTACTCTTTTGTAAATTGTGAAGTTTAGAATAACTTTAGTAAGTTCATTCTTTGTACTTGTTTATGTATATAAAATGAATTTCATATACCATATTGTTTTTAGATAAGATTTAAGTTATAATACTTTTCTCTTAATTAATTTTAAGATTCAAATCTTATATCAAAATTATTTAAATTATAAAACACTTAAGTTTTAAAATCCAAACTCATTTCAAAACACACATAATTCCTTTAAGATCATATCAAAATTTATAGCAATCCTCCTTTAAGACTAAACCTACTCTCAAAGTAAGAAAGAAACATTGATCACTCAAGGTTTTTATTTGGCGAAAATTTTACTCACATTTTCTCAAATATATGCATGCAACAATTCATATTCCTAATTCTACCCTTTGTTAGGTCCTATATGCTGGGATGTTACAGACCTCCCCCCTTAAATTAAACTTCATCCCGAAGTTTGTGGAGATGTACCTAAATAGTTCTGGATAAGCTTTTCTTGAATCCTATTCCTTCTCCCATGTGGATTCTCTCTCAGGGTGATGTTCCCATTGTACCTTGCAATATTTGATTGCTCTGTTCCTCAATCTTTTCCAGTTTTCTTCCAGAATCTTGCAGGGCTTTTCAATATAAGTCAGGTCTGCTTGTAGTTCTATCCCTTGATGTGTTATTGCATCATCAGGAACTTTCAAACATTTGCGAAGTTGTGACACATGGAAAACATTATGCACTTGAGCCAGTCTTGATGGTAACTCTAAAGCATAAGCTATAGTTCTGTTTTGACTCAGTATCTTGAATGGTCTGATGTATCTTGGACTCAATTTCCCTTTAACTCCGAATCTTTTTACTCCTTTCATTGGACTTACTTTTAAATAGACCATATCTCCTACTTCTGGATGCCATGATCTTCGTCTTTGATCCGCATAACTTTTCTGCCTGCTCTGGGCTATTTTCAGTCTATCCCTCATCTTATCAATGATATCTTGTCTCTCCTTGATATAATCTGGTGCAAATTCTTTGTTGCTTCAGGTTCATACCAGCATATTGGTGATCTACACTTCCTTCCATACATAATCTCATATGGGGCTGCCTTCAGACTACTCTGATAGCTATTGTTATAAGAAAATTCTGCTAATGGTAGGTGATCTTCCCATGTTCCTCCAAAATCTAGTGCACAAGCTCTCAACATGTCTTCTAGTATTTGATTTGTTCTTTCGGTTTGACCTCCTGTCTCGGGATGATATGCCGTGCTGAAATCTAACTTTGAACCAAGTGCTTCATGCAATTGCTTCCAAAATGCTGAAGTTAACACTGATCCCCTATCAGTTATGATCTTTTTGGGTACTCCATGCTTACTTACTATCTCTTTAACATATACTTCAACTAACTTCTCGGCATTATCCTTTTGATTCACTGGAATAAAATGTGCACTCTTAGTAAGTCTGTCCACAGTTACCCATATCATATCCTTCTTTTTTGGTGTCATAGGTAACCCTGTGATAAAGTCCATGCCTATTTATTCCCATTTCCATTCAGGAATTTCAAAGGGTTGTAATGGTCCTGCTGGATTTTGATGTTCAGCTTTCACCCTTTGACAAGTATGGCATTCAGATACATATTTAGCAATATCTCTTTTCATGTTATTCCACCAAAATAGTTCTTTCAAATCCATATACATCTTGGTACTCCCGGGATGTATAGAATAGGGTGTATCATGTGCTTCTTTGAGTATGATATTTCTGATTTCAGTGACATCTGGAACACATAGACGATCTTGGAACCATAAAGATCCATAATATCCAAGGCGAAAAACTAATTTTTGCCCTTGAGATATCCTCCAAATTTCCTCAGCAATAAAAGGATATTCTTCTTGACGTCTAAAAATTTCTTGCTTAAGATCACTGTCCTGCTCTACAACTACCTGCATAGTCGATAATCCTCCAAGAACATCTATCCTGATGAATTGAAGTTCCAACCTTTACAAGTCCATTTGTAATTCTTTTGGTAACTCTCTATTGATAGGCTGAATATCTACACTCTTTCTACTTAAAGCATCTGCTACAACATTTGCTTTCCCTGGGGTGTAATTGATTGTTAAATCATAATCCTTGATTAATTCCAACCAACGCTTCTGTCTCATATTCAATTCCTTTTGAGTGAAGAAATATTTGAGACTTTTATGGTCGGTGTATAACTCACATCTAGCTCTATAAAGAAAATGCCTCCATCCTTTCAGTGCAAAAAATACTGCGGCTAACTCTAAATCATGAGTTGGATAGTTGACCTCATGTGGTTTCAATTTTCTTGAACCATAAGCAATCACTTTCCGATCTTGCATTGACACACAACCCAAACCTTCTTTAGATGCATCACAATATACAGTGAAATCCCTCACTGTTTTAGGAACTGCTAAGATTGGTGTTGTGGTTAATCTAGTCTTCAACTCTTGGAAACTTGCTTCACACTTCTCATCCCACTTGAATGGTGTATTCTTCCTTAATAATTTGGTCAATGGTCCGACTATTTTGGAGAAAACTTCAATGAATCTCCGATAATAACCAGCCATTCCTAATAAACCTCGAATTTGTTTCACATTGGTTGGTGCAGTCCACTCAAGTACTGACTGAACTTTAGATGGATTCGCAGCAATCCCATCCTTACTGATCACATGACCGAGGAATTCTACCTCATCTAACCAGAACTCACACTTACTGAACTTAGCATAAAGCTTATGTTCTCTTAAAGTCTGCAATGCTATTCTCAAATGGTCAGTATGCTCTTCCTTATCCTTGGAATATATCAGAATATCATCAATAAAGACGATGGCAAACTTATCCAAATATGGCATGAAAATCTTATTCATCAGATTCATAAATATTGTTGGCGCATTGGTCAAACCAAATGGTACTACCAGATACTCATGGTGTCCATATCTTGCGACAAATGCTGTTTTTGGAACATCTTCTGGCTTGATTTTTATTTGATGGTATCCAGATCTTAAATCGATCTTTGAAAATACTCCTGCTCCTTTCACTTGATCAAACAAATCTTGAATTCTTGGTAAAGGATAATTATTCTTGATAGTCACATTATTCAGATTTCTATAATCACCACACATCCGTCTTCCACCATCTCTCTTATCCACAAAGATTACTGGTGTTCCCCATGGAGATACACTTTCATGTATAAATCCTTTTCTTGCTAACTCATCAATTTGCTCCTTGACTTCTTTCAACTCTTTGGGTCCCATTTTATAGGGTGCTTGAGGTATTGGTGCGGTACCAGGTATTAGGTAAATGGTGAACTCTATCTCCCGGTCTAGTGGCATTCCTGGTAACTCTGTTGGAAAAACATCTTGGAATTCATTAACTATAGGGATCTCTTCTAATTGGACTTCCTTCATTGAATTCAACTGCAGATCCACCATGATATTACTATGTTTATCTGCCTGGTAAACTATCCTTGCTCCACTTGGAGTTTTGATTGAGACAGTTTTCTCCTCACAATTTATCTGAGCTCCGTGTTCCATCATCCAATCCATCCCCAGCACTACTGCAATTCCCTTCAAAGGAATCACATAAAGTTCTGCGAAATATGTACAAACACAGATCGAGATAACCTGATATTGTTTTATGTGGCGTACAATCACATTCCCTCCTACCGTAACTATAGTCATAGGACGTTCTAACGTTGCCCTTCTAATCCCGAACTTATCACAAAATTCTTCAGAAATGAATGAAGTAGTTGCACCAGTATCAAATAGAACTTTGCCGGGATTGGTAAGGATATTGAGCGTACCTATTACTACATGCTCCGAATTATCCACCTCCTTGAGGGTTGCACAGTTCAGTTTTCCAGTAGGTCGGTTTCTCTTGCCATTATTGTTCTTGCCATTGTTTCCTCCTTTATTGGGCTGTCCATTTACTCCATTGGCTTGTCCTCCTCCCTTGGTAGGCCATCCTCCCGGTGGTTTGCTCGGACAATCTGGTTTGATATGCCCCTTCTGGCCACAACCATAACAGATCACTACAGGCTTTTTGCACTCCCTCAGGAAATGCCCTGGATTTCCATAGTTGTTACAGATAACATTCCTTCTCGGATTAGATTGATTTCCGCCACTGCCCTTGTTATTGTTATTATTGTTGTTGTTGCCATAATTCCTATTCCGAGGTTTGAACTCCAGGTTAGGTTTAGGTTTGCTTTCCTGAATTCTCTTGGTTTCCTTGTTGGCTCTCTTCCTCCGATCCTCTTGGACATTCTTATAGTCATCTTCAAAAGTAATGGCCGCATCCAACAACTGCTGATAAGTTTGCTTATTGGATAACCTTAGCTGCATCTTCACAAATGGATTTAATCCACGCAAGAAACGCTTCTTCCGCTTCTCTCCGGTGTTGACATCCTCCTCAGCATAACGAGATAGTTGGCTAAACTCCCGGATGTACTTCATGACACTAGTATATCCTTGCTGAAGCTCCTCAAATTCTCTCCGCTTCAACTCCATGACACTTTCTGGAACATGATATTCACGGAATATTTGCTTGAACTCCTCCCAGGTAAACTCCCTTCCTGGTTGTTGCATGGATAACTGATTTTCCCACCAAGATGCTGCAGGTCCAGTTAGCAGATGAGTTGCATACCTCAATTTTTCCTCATCATTGCAACCTACAGTTTTCAGCTTCCTTTCAGTATCTGCTAGCCAATCTTCTGCATCCATTGGTTCAGGAGCTGATGCAAAAGGTAACGGTCTTGCATTCTAGAAATCAGATAAACTCACTCCTCCACCTTCAGGTGCCCTCTGATTTGCTCGCCCCAGCAGATCTTCCATGAACTTGTTCTGGTTCTCTTGCATCATTTGCATGCATTGCATAAAGTTCTGCTCCATTAACGGCCTCATTGGTGGTGGTGGCAATGTTCCTTGATTTACTGTATCGGCATCGGCCTTTTCCTTGGCCTCATGCTCCATCTGTTGCTGCTCAGTTTCCATTTCTACACCCGTATCCATGACCCCCTAGTCCTGGAACATAAAGCGAATACTCATAATTACATCATGCATATGTGTTTTGAGCTTGACTTTACACACAGAACTAGTCACACAATGAAGATCCAAAGAAAATCCAAATATGCATTTCACATATTATACATAATATCATAATGATACAAAGTTCGTACAACATATACCGTATAGGTATATTCACAAACTACCATATTCATCTCACTACCTTATTCCTTAAAGTACAATACACAGTGCTTGATACTGTTGACTACTTGTCTCCTTCTAGTAGTAACTACGCTCATCATACATGCCTGATGTCCAACCGTGATGACGTGTTGTCCATCGCACAATTTGTGGAACAAATGGCCTTCGAGAAGGAACATACTCTGTATCTGAAGTGTCAGGACTTGAGTCATTACTCAACCTGAGCGCATCGACTCCCTCCAGCTCGGCTGAAAAGTCTTCAGAAACATATTCAACATTATCTCCAGCCTGCATCTCCTGAGCTTCATCTCTAGAGTTGTCAACAGGATACACAGGTCCTGCTGCTTCCCAGGTGCTCTTGTGGACAAGATAATTGAATACTGGATAATGTATATTCCCTGGGCTTTGAGAAGATGTTGATGATTCAAACACTCTCTCCTCAGGATCTTCTTCTTCATCCTGATCATCTATTGACATGGTATTTCTACTTCTATTATTAGGATTCATCCGTGCACCCATCCAACTAGATTGTCCAACATTTCTGTCAGAACCATCTGTGGACATCTGATGTTCATGAGATCCATTATATGATCCCATCCTCCAACCATCTGAATTATCAATAGGAAGTTCTGAGTCAGAACCATCCTCTGAGCCCTATGGTACTGCATACCGCATATCTATAGCAGGATCATGTGTAGGTTCAGGTCTTGGTGAATAAGGATATGGTGTAAAAGATTCCGGATCTATCGGTATATCTTTAAAGATAGGTGTTGCACTACTACCCGCTTCTTTCTCTAGGTGGAATGCTAACTGCTTCCTCCTTTCCGGATCAGTTAGATCCTCTAACATATCATTTTTTGTCTTTGACAATCACTTGATGAGTCTTATAAAAAGAACCAACGAGTGTCCGGTATCTATCCATAAACTTGGAAGCTAACTTAGGAGGCTTCTTAACCAAAGTAAGATGATCCGGTATAGGCTCCGAGTCTATGGAATCATGAGGTATCACAAAATGTGCTACCTTCTAACTCCTTAGTTTTGTGCTCCCAGATATTAGTTATCGCCTCCACAACAGCAACATGATAGGCTGCTAAATGACTCCTACCTTCTCCTATGGGTAGATCGTGATATAATCCAAGCTTCTCTGGAAGTTGGATACTCACACGATACTTGGATAACATTCGGCCATCAAGGTAAGTGATAGTGTTCACTGGAATTCTAGTGGGATAATTAAAGAGCTTTAAAAGTTGATGAAGTTGGTCTGTAAATGATCCTTGATAATCATCAAGAGTCTCCTCATTCCTGACCAAAGTCTGTTTTGGAAACTTTGGTGCCATATCTCTGTATATCAGAAAAATAATTTTGATTAGTATCTAATGGTATATTGCATCATAACAAAGAATTATCGCACTAAAATATATAACAGAATATTCTCATTTGAATACCCATTATATTACTTTTAGATAATTCTTTATCGTTAATAGCTTTCCTATAGGTAATACCCTTTACTAGGTTTCCAACCTAAGGCAAAGCAATTTGATCTGATATCAACTACGGTGACCCAGCATACCACTGCATGTGTAGTACACTACAGTCGTTGATATGACATCCACAGAACACCGTTCCGTAAAAATCACATCCCTCAGAGTGGTACAACAGAAACATTGCGGGTCCATATTACAAAATTACACACATTATTATTATTACAATACCGGAAGTTCAAGACTTCCAAAAGATCCAACTTACAAACCAAATATAAGATGTTCAGCGGAAATTTAAAAGTAAAAACTCCGACTAGGAGTGGGGCTCAACAACTTATTCTATAGCGTTCATGCTGCTCGGCTCCATTAGTTACTACTAACTATACCCTTAAGTGGACTCGTTCTCATCGACACCGTAGCGGATATCGTAGTCCACGCCTTCAACTCCTCCAGATAGATCAGGTTCCTCGTACAACAGGTCTTCTTGGCATTCAGCTGCATACATTGGCACGTCTTCGGGATCCTCAGAGTCTAAGTAAGGGATCAAAGGAAAGGATGAGTAACAGCGTTACCAAACAAGTTCATTATATGCAAGGTGGGAAGTTTGATGCTCTAACTACCACCTTGGATTATAAATCCTTGGCACTATGCATATTTTGTAAATCTTTCTTCAAAGATTGATTTTATTCCGAAAAACTATAACAATCAGCCTTCACAGGTTGACTAGAACTTTCATGGAGTTCCTTTCCTGCCGCGTTCTTAGCTCCTTCCCGGAACAGGGAGTAACAAGTTACAGTTCTTACACTCTGCAGAGGTGCGTTACTTTACCCATGAGAGATCAACTCCTTGTTGCACAACCGAGCGTACTTTCCCGTCCACAATTCCATGACGTGGGGCCTAGTAGTTGGTCCAAGCCAATCACTGCCCCCTTCGCGACCCCGTATGCCTCATTGGTGTACACCATGCCCACATAATGAATTACGGCAATGGTTTATACAAACCGTTAGATGCTAGAACTATCGTGGGACGATGAGGGTTCCCACCCATATGCTGGATATCCTCTACGAATTACCAATTAATATGCACGCTACGAGGATAACAGCCACGACCTGCACATCCGGCTTCATGCGAGAGGAAGAAGATACAACTGACTTCTCTGTCCCATTCCAAATCTCATGGCTAACGCGTAATATACGGCGCTAGAATCACTGATGTCAGGGGTTATTAAGTCCCTATTTGATAATCATTGTTGCAATTAGAACTCTAAGTTCTGTTGCTCCATTATATCACCACTTAGGATGACATCTATGATTTCTTTATTTATGAAAATAATATTTTGTTTCCTTTTTAGCATATATGATAACACACAATTTGCAAATACTTTGATAAAGACTCTTCAAAGGACATGAGAAAGTGATGAACTTGCCTTGTGATGGCAAGGTAGTGAAGTCTGATGCTTGCACTGGACCTTGCGCTTTTAGTTCTACAAAAACATCATCATTATCCGGTAAGGACAATATTTAAAGAAGCAAAATGATTATGCAAGTAATGTAATGCATTCTTTAATTCTATATGCATTTTCCCTATATAAGGTGCCTTTTAATAAAGCATTTATAACTATTAGTTTTTTTATATTTATTGCATATATTGAAATATTTTATTTTATTTCCCTTTTTTTCTTTGAATTTTATTGATTTAATTATTCCTTTAGGAATTATTAATTATACATTAAAATTTATTATTAAATATTTATTTAGTATTTTTCAAAAATACTATAATATTAATAAATAATGAAAGTGATTTTTATTTATTTTTATCACTTTTCAATAATTTTGTAAAATTCCACAAGGAATAAATAAATTACAAAATTCTTATAAAAGTTTAAGTGTTCAAAACTTTATATTTTATTTTATTTGAATAGAGTTAATTACTGTGAATAAAAAAATGTTTCATTTATATTTTTTGGACTTTTATTTTATTTTCTATAATTTTATTGAGGTCAGGGGTATTTTGGTCTTTTCCATTTGATCAAAAAGATTTATTAAGCAACTTGGGCTAGCCCCTTGGGCTTATTGGGCCAGGGTGGCCCAATAGGGCAGGGTCAAAAGATCACCCCGAAGGGTTTTGGTCCACCCAGCCCACTCTGCCTCCCTTCTCTCCCTCGACCTTATCCCCACCTCCTCTGACTCGACCCCGTGGCCGGCAATGCCGCCACCATCGATTCCTGCCGTCATCGGCCATTCCGGCCGCCGCCGTGGTGCGAGTTGGGGTTATCGACCATGCTCTTTCATTCTATCCACTTGGATTTGACTCCGGGGCTTCCCCGTGGTCAGTTCCACCCTATTCCCGAACCCTAGGGTTCGGAAAAGATGATGTCGCCGCCGCCGCGATCCCGATGGTGTCTTTGGTCTCGTCTTCTCCGCCGCCGTGGCAGGTGCAGGTTCAGCGCCTCTGGTGCTCCACATGCCGCGGTTCGTCGGCCCCTCTGCTTCCTCTTCGATTCATCAGCGAGGACCACAGGTAAGTTGTCTCTATGGTGTTTGTTCATGCTACTGCCATGATTCTCTCTGTGTGTATCTAGTGGCTTCTCATGCTGAGTGATTATGTGCTGATTGAGTTCATCTCTGGATTAGGGTTCTTGCTCTGATTAGGGTTCATAACCCCCTGTGGATCATATCTATGATGCTTTCGATTTAGTGTTGATCATATCTGATCATGGGAAATGATTGCCTGCTATGGTTGATGATTGGTAGTGGCTTTGATGATACTAGTTGCCTATCAGATTTATTCTAGTGGTAATCCCCCATGATCCATGCTAGTGTCTTAATGAAATCCTTGATTGGATTATGGTGTTGATCTGAGAAGTTTCTCTTCTATCAGAATACTTGTACCGACAGTAGATTTCTCTCAGTACTTTCTTACTGCAATTATAATGTGGGCTTGATTGAGATTATACACTCTGAATCAAATCATTACATGTAATGATTTTCTGTGGATGTATAGATTCATTTTAAGGCTGATTCCTGGCACTTGGCTTCAGGAAAATGATATGTAGTGGTTGTCCCTTTTTATCTGTGGAAGCTAAGTAAAGATTGGTTCTAGCTCATTAAGAACTTGTCCTTGTGATACCATTGTATTCTGGCACACAAGTGATTTGGTTTTTATTTCTGGCTTAGCTTGATTATGCTTGTGATTAAAACTGATAAGATGATATGGAAGCTTTTATTATCTTTCCTGCCTATGATGCTGGTCTGAGGCTCTAGGATGTAATTCATAGTTAGTTGAGCAATAGTTTGTTTGAAACTTAAAGATTTAGAGGTGCTACTCTCTCTGAGAGATGTGCCCTGATCTGATAAGATCAAATGAAAATGATCTAAGTTGCAAAAATAACACTGAACCCAGTGATGCTGGTCTGAGGGTTTAGTGTTTGTGGTTGAGCTTGATTTCTTATCCTTATGCTTGAAATCTCTAGGATAAATGCACTCCTCTTGGGTGATTATTGAGAGATTCTCTCATAAAACAACACATGCCTTTATTTAGATATATGATGAAATCATGTGATGGTTTTATGAGGCTCACCACAGATTCTGATGTGGATCTAGTAGATTAATGATGATCTTGATCATGATCTGGAGCTTGATCTGCTTTTGATGTGCTCATGAGCTTGATCTTGATCTTGCATGCTCCTCCTAGCTCTTGGGCTTGGCCTTGTTGTCCACCAGATCCATCCCCCTCCTTATGTCACCATCCTGGTGATGTTTGGGTTGATCTGGGTGGTTGGTTTTGACTGCTGTTCTTGGTTTGGCTGCTGTTCACCCTGGCTGTGCTAGTGTGTTCTGTATTGGAGTGATGCACTGATGTGCTCCTCCACGGTTGTGCTGTGGTTTTGTGATGCTGGCTATGCTTGTGAGGTCGACAGCACACCATCTGCATGCTTGTGTGCCTTCTATGCATATGTGGATCAGTTCAGAAAGTTTGAACTTACTATTACCAAACTACTTTTACTTGGCTGGTGAATTGGTCCCTTTTGGCTGTCATTTGAATTCTGGCTTTGAATTGATGAAGGATGAAATCTTCAGATTGGTGAAACTTGCCCCTTTTACCACATTTCTCAATGATGAGATTTTCAAGTGCACCTCACTGACATATCTGAGAGAAATATACTAACACTGATCCTATTTTGTTTTCTATTTAATCTTTGTTTTGCAGGTACAAAGATAAAGATGAAGATTTAATGTAGATTTAGTTGTAGGCTAGTTAGTAAATATACAAATGTACTTTTCTCTTTCTTTTGTAATCGTTTTCTTTTATAATTCTTATAATCTTTATTTTATTCATTTGTAATACTCTTTTGTAAATTGTGAAGTTTAGAATAACTTCAGTAAGTTCATTATTTGTACTTGTTTATGTATATAAAATGAATTTCATATACCATATTGTTTTTAGATAAGATTTAAGTTATAATACTTTTCTCTTAATTAATTTTAAGATTCAAATCTTATATCAAAATTATTTAAATTATAAAACACTTAAGTTTTAAAATCCAAACTCATTTCAAAACACGCATAATTCCTTTAAGATCATATCAAAATTTATAGCAATCCTCCTTTAAGACTAAACCTACTCTCAAAGTAAGAAAGAAACATTGATCACTCAAGGTTTTTATTTGGTGAAAATTTTACTCATATTTTCTCAAATGAATGCATGCAACAATTCATATTCCTAATTCTACCCTTCGTTAGGTCCTATATGCTGGGATGTTACAATAGACCATGAAGTGTTGCCCGATTCGGAGAAAAGTTACATGAAACCAAGAAATCCAATATTCATGACCAACACAATCGTTGATTTTAAGCTTAGGAGACATCAAGAACCTGTTATTACTCCGTGTTACATTCTATAGGAGTGGGAAACATCATAATTCTCTCTTTACTGAAAAATTTGTCATTGTTGGCGCTATGTATTTACACTTTCAGCTGGTTATTTGAAAGTTTTGGACAATACAATTTCTGTAAAAAAGAACCCAGACACGGCCCATGGTTTCACCTTGAGGCAACAGAAGTCTATGTTCACACCCATCCGGTTTTACCTCACCTCCGGGTTCTTTGCTGGGTCAGTTAGAGATCAATCTTGTTGAAACTTCAGCGGAAAGAAAGCGAAGGTCTTCAATAGTATCAGCATGTACACAACAAGGATCTTGTGGAATCTTCAAATACACTTAATAGTACCAGAGAAGGACCAGAAAAAGGGAGATTCCTGTGATTGACAACCGGCTGACTTGCGGGAATTAATTATTGGTGTTTATGTTTTTGGAACTTGTGTAATTCATATACATGTAGTTTGAAGTTCACTGCAAATCTTCACAGATTGCATTTGAACAAAAGAGCCTACCTTTTGTCACAATAGTGAATTATAGGAAAACTTAATATAAATATTGATGATGACATATTCCGGTGGTGAATACCCACGTGCCTTAACATGATATTCCAGACATGCCATATAGCCCATAAGAGAGCACACACGCCAACTCTAATTTGGCCTTTAGTGTGTTTTATCTACTCCATGCAACCAATTTCCAAATAGATTAGTAATTTTTTGGGAGGTGCTAAACCGAATGACATATGGACCATGCACCAAATTATCTTTGCAAGTGGGCAATTAATAAATAAGTGTTGTATTGTTTCATCTTTATCAGAGAACAACACGCTTGTGTCTGCTGCTGATGCAGATTGCCAGCGACAAGGTTCTAGGCCTTGCATGAGAATCTGTGCGAGCAGGAACAACACCGCTGGCAGCGAGAAGCAAGCAGGTTTTGCTGTTGCAGATCGCTCCTTACTGGAGAACCTGAGCGAGGTGTTGGGAGAGCAGGAACACCCCAGGCAGCAAGGAGAAAGCCGGTGAGGTGCTTCTGTTGCATATCACCGGAGGAGCGGCGACTCCCTAGACACCTGGGCCGACGAGAATCTGCGTAGCTGGGAGGTCAGAGGCAAGCTGTTGGAGCTGCCGGCGTTTCCTCTTGCGTAGCTGGGAGGTCGAGGGAGAGCTGCCGGTGTTTCATCTTGCACAGCTGGGAGGTCGTGGGCGAGCTGCCGGAGCTGCCAGCTTTTGCTCTTGTGAGGCCGGGAGGTCAAGGGAGAGTTGTCGGCAGCTTGTCGTACAGATGAGCTTCTCCTAGGATCTAGAGGATTGATTCCAGTAATACGCGGACAGCTGGACGACGTGCATGGATCTAGAGGATCGATTCCGGCCATGCTCAATCGATTGCGCCCGTGGGACGGGAGGATCTATTCAGATGTGTGGAGACCTGGACCACGATAAGGGTGGGCTAGGTATTCATAACCTTGAGGTCAAGAATATGACCTTTTTTGTATGGGGTATGGCAAAATCTCGTTAAGAAAATATATGTAGGTTCATGCCTTGTCCCGGGTATATTGGAAATCTGACAACTCATGTTCCTAGGATGGTCTAATGGTTACTAATAAATATTTCTTCCTCCTTGGATCTTTTTCAGTTAAGGACAAATCAGAGATGCATTTCTAGGAGGATAAATAACCAGACAATGTTACATTTCGATAATAGTATCCTTTTTTATATGGTATTTGTTTGTCATAAGGGTGACACGGTAGGCATGGTTTTAGAGTATTCTCCACCAAATGTGACATTAAGAAGATATTTACTTCGACCCAGGTTTTTTTCTTTAAATACACTGGTAGAAAACGTGTCATGCGTCCCGGTTGGTAAGGGGCTTTAGTCCCGGTTGCCCAACCGGGACGGGGCAATCGGGACTAAAACCCCAACATTTAGTCCCGGTTGCCCACCAACCGGGAAAAATGGGGGCACACGTGACGGCGTCAGAGCGCGAGGGGGGTGGAGCATTAGTTACGAACCGGGACAAATAACCTTCTGCCGCGGCAGAGATTTGGCACATTTCTCTCCCGCGGCAGAGAATTCATTTTGGCACATTTTGTTGCCGCAGCAGCATTTTCGCCACTTTTTGTGCCGTGGCAGAGAATTCATTTAGGTCAATTTATTGTTTATTTAGTGTTTTGCACTCATCAATGAAGGAACCATTATATTACACAAGATCATCATGACAATATTACATTCGATACACGGATCGAGTTCATGCACTACATACAAAAGTTGCTCTTTGTACAATCCCTATTGTCTATATACAACCGAATAGTATTCCCCTTTTGGGTCTAGGACTTCTGCATCCAAGAATCCCGCCAATTCCTCCTGAATTGCTCGTACGCGATCCTTTGGCAGAAGACCGTCCCGTAGACGTTCGATCTGATTTAAAAAAGGAGTCAGCCTATATGAATGAAACTAGACACAATTTGATTGTAATTAAAAACTATGGAAATTGTTTACGTACGTGGAGTTGCTTTAAATTTCTGCCATTCTCATTGCACGTCTGCCGGATGAACTCGCAAACATAGTATCCACATAGATTGTTACCTGGTCCTGCGTCAGGCACTTTATGAGAACATAGTTCAATCAAAATAATAATCAAGCATGATAATAACTATATCAAAACTAGAATTAAAGAGATGCGCGGATATAGCTAGTGGTGCTTACATCGCTCCAAATGTAAGCTCCTCTTTCCAAACACCCCTAGCATTTTTGGTGAACCTTTTCCAAGCGCTGCCCGGCAAAGAAAACGAATAAAATAAGTTATTAAATACTTGATATCATAAAATTCACGAACATTGCCGATATAGTGTCGTAATGATTAGAATTACCGCTGAAGAAGTATCTGCATGTCCTTCCACGTCTCAAGGGGTTTATGTTTCGAGTCAGAAGACCGTCCCGTAGACGTTCGATCTGATTTAAAAAAGGAGTCAGACTATATGAATGAAACTAGACACAATTTGACTGTAATTAAAAACTATGGAAATTGTTTACGTACGTGGAGTTGCTCTAAATTTCTGCCATTCTCATTGCACGTCTGCCGGATGAACTCGCAAACATAGTATCCATATAGATTGTTACCTGGTCCTGCGTCAGGCACTTTACGAGAACATAGTTCAATCAAAATAATAATCAAGCATGATAATAACTATATCAAAACTAGAACCAAAGAGATGCGCGGATATAGCTAGTGGTGCTTACATCGAGTGCTCCAAATGTAAGCTCCTCTTTCCAAACACCCCTAGCATTTTTGGTGAACCTTTTCCAAGCGCTGCCCGGCAAAGAAAACGAATAAAATAAGTTATTAAATACTTGATATCATAAAATTCACGAACGTTGTCGATATAGTGTCGTAATGATTAGAATTACCGCTGAAGAAGTATCTGCATGTCCTTCCACGTCTCAAGGGGTTTATGTTTCGAATCCATGACTAGTACACGCCCTTTGTCAAGTTGAATGATTAACAGAATATAGTGGTAGCTGCGAATGCATAACTAATCAATTATATACTTAACATCGAGTAAGTGAAATAGAAAGTGTATATAAGACAATAGCACTCACTCGAAGTTGTAAGGAAATAGTATTTCTCTTTTGGTTTCTTGAAACCTTAACGCATGTACTATATTATCCCCGCTCAAACCGGGACGCGTGCCAGCATTAGTCCCGGTTGGTGGCGCAACCGGAACTAATGCTTTGAGGTGGCGCGAACGGATGGCCTGTTTTCTACTAGTGATACTTTGCTTCTACGTTTTGCTTTAGTCCATTTAACACATCAGCCTAGTGAATTTCGTTGGAATCTACACGAGAATGATAAATCTTCGGTTGATTATATGTACAACGCACTAGTCCTACCAGACTTACCAATTGGTAATAATAGGAATATATGGAAGATGAAGATAGCTATCTACCGATGTACCAATATGCTTCGTTTATGGTCGTCTCTACAATGTGTGGAGTTTCATGGCCTGTTTATAAAGTTGTCTACACGACTGGAGGACACAGCGAGGGACCTTTTATCCAACATGGATGGTAGCATATCTTTGGATCATCCCTCCACCACCTTATGCATGTTGCGGTTTCTCATTTTAATATGTAATTCATCTTTTTACCATTTTATGACTTCTGGACTTATGTCGGCTCTTTGCATCATGTTATGCAGAGGCCGGCGTAATGCTTAATATTAGATTTGTTTTAGGAGGAACGGTGTTTCCTCGCTCGAGGGCACCGGGTACCTGTTATATCTGGTGAGGAAAAACCCCTCATGTGGCTATACAAAATACGATATATATACGATTGGTGTACTACACCATATCGTATACTACCCAAGTATATATGTCTAATACCCCCCTTAATCTAGACCTAAGAGAGGTTTAGATTACGTTTAAACTCATCTAATTTCTTAGTACATAAAACTTTGGTAAAACCATCAGCAATCTGATCCTTGCTTGAGATAAATCTGACATCAAGTTGCTTGCCAGCAACTCGTTCTCGAACAAAGTAAAAATCGATCTCAATATGTTTAGTACATGCATGAAAAACTGGATTAGCAGACAGATAGATAGCACCAAGATTGTCACACCATAAACAAGGTTTCTCCTTACGAAAAACACCAAGTTCACGAACCATTTCTTCAACCCAAATAAGCTCAGCAGTAGCATTTGCAAGAGCCTTATATTCAGCTTCTGTACTAGAACGCGATACTGCAGGCTGTTTTCTGGCACTCTAAGAGACAAGATTGGGACCAAAAAATATAGCAAAACCACTAGTTGAGCGTTTGTTATCTAAATCACCTGCCCAGTTTGTATCTAAATAGGCACTAAGAAGAGTGGAATTCGACCTCTGAAAAGATAGACCAACCTTACTTGTGCCATGAATATACCTCAAAATCCATTTTACAACAGTCTAATGTGCAGTAGTGGGAGCATGAAGGAACTGACAAACCTTATTAACTGAAAAAGAAAGATCAGGTCGAGTCAGTGTCAGATACTGAAGAGCACCCACGATACTCCTGTAATGAGTAATGTCCTCAGGACCAAGAGGAGAGCCGTCAGTCAGACGCAAAGTATCAGTTGTGGAAAGAGGTGTTGGACACGATGTGCAATCACGCATACCAACACGTGTCAACATATCCATAGCATATTTTTCCTGACTTAGCAACAAGCCATTGGACTGTTTATGAACTTCAAGACCTAAAAAGAAATGTAAATCTCCAAGATCCTTAAGAGCAAACTCTGAACTCAAGTTATGAAGAAGTGCTGATATGGCTGAGTCTGAAGAGCTGGTGACTATGATATCATCAACATAGATCAAAATATACATAGTGATACCTACCTTATTATAGAGAAACAGTGAGGTGTCAGCCTTGGATGGAAGAAAACCAAGGGTTGAGAGCTTGGCGCTGAGGAGAGAATACCAACCCCGAGGTGCCTGCTTCAGACCATATAATGCTTTGTCAAGTTTGCAAATATAATTAGGGGTAGCGGAAGACTTAAAACCTGGGGGTTGTTTCATATAAACCTCCTCTTTCAGAACACCATGTAAAAACGCATTATTGGCATCTATCTGCCGTAAATTCCATCCTCGAGATACTAAGATGGATAGAACAAGTCTGATAGTAGCAGCCTTAACAACAGGACTAAAAGTATCTTCATAGTCTATACCATACCGTTGTTTAAATCCCTTTGCAACTAGGCGTGCTTTGTACCTGTCCACAGTGCCATCAGCATGTTTCTTGATACGATAAACCCACTTGCAATCAATAATATTGCTGTTTGAGCCTGGGGGCACCAGGTGCCATGTGTTGTTGGTAATGAGCGCATCATATTCATCTTGCATAGCATGCTTCCAATTTGGATCAGTGAGAGCCTTAGAAAGATTTTTTGGTTCACCTGTAGACGTTAGAAGCGCATATCAAACGGTACCATCGGTATATTCTTTTGGTTGTCGAATACCTTTTTGTAGCCTCGTTTGTACACCGATAGCAGGATCTGGCGCAGAAGATCCTGTTGTGGAGACGTGATGAGAAGGATCTAGCGCAGGGGAGCTGTCGCTATCGCCCAGCTCGCTGCTGTTGGTCGGGTGCAAGGACAGGGGAGACGGAAACCAAGGCAGGTGGGGCATTGACACTGGCGATGAAATCACTCCTGACGACGTGGGCAACATAATCACGCCAGGCGACGCGGACGACGCGTACACTCCAGGCGACGTGGCAGTCCGGGACTCGCGCGGCTGAGACGAGGTCGGTGATAGGATGGGCTCATGTGCAGGAGAGAAAGATGCAACGCGGCCATCGCTGTCTGCCCCTGGCGACGCATGATCCAAGGCAGATTGTGCATGCCGGGCCTCAGAGTCCGTGCGATGTTGTTCGGTTGTGACTGCCTGGTGACAATCATTATTTAACGTACCGTAGTGTCCATTATCTTCAGAATTTTGACATGTTTCTTGAGTGAAATTTCCAAGAGGCTCATCAGCAGCAACCTGCGGAGGATCAACAACAGGAAGAACTTGCAAGTAGTGATCATTAGTGTGCATACCCCTATCATTAGATGTGGAAGTGGAGTTATTTGTTGGTAAAAGAAGGATTTCTTCACGAAGACGACGACTGGCGTTGGGATGAAGGGAAGCAAAAGGAAAAACATTCTCATCGAAAACGACATCACGAGAGACATAGACACGACCAGTGATCACATCAGGACATTTAACCCCTTTGTGTAAAGGACTGTAGCCAAGAAAAACACACTGTTTGGAATGGAAGGAGAGTTTATGTTTATTATATGGTCGTAGATTAGGCCAACAAGAACAACCAAACACTCTCAACGGTTCATAGTTGGGTTTAACATGTAGTAACTTTTCTGTAGGTGTCTCGAAATTCAGAACTTTGGATGGAAGAAGATTTATGAGGAAGGTGGCTATCAGAAAAGCATCATCCCAGTATTTTAGAGGCATGGAAGCATTGGCAAGTAAAGAAAGGACAACGACAACAATATGACGGTGTTTACACTCAGCGGAGCCATTTTGTTGGTGGGCATGAGGACATGAGACACGATGACTAATGACTACATGTTGAAAGAAACCATGGAGTTTTTCATATTCACCTCCCCAATCAGTTTGCATAGTAATAATTTTCCTATCAAACTTGCGTTCAACATATTGTTGGAAATCTAGAAACACTTGATAAACATCAGAACGTTTCTTAAGCAAATAGATCCAAGTAAATTTGCTGAAATCATCAATAAAGCTTACATAATATGCATGTTTGCTCACAGACAAGGGAGCATGACCCCATACATCAGAAAAACCTTGTTCTAGAGGAACAGTGGAAACACTAGTGGAAACTAGATAGGGTAACTGATGACTCTTATCCTGTTGACATGGATCACATATGTAAGAATTTATTTCTGGAGTGTAAGACAAATTATTCTTCCTAAGAACTTGTTGAACAATAAAAGATGACGGATGTCCTAGACGATGATGCCATGTGGATGATGTAGGCTTGATGGTGACAAGAGCATGCTTGGATGATGACCCCGTGGAGATGGGAACAAGAGGGTAGAGGCCACCATGACACGGACCTCTAAACATGATTTGCTACATGGCCTGATCCTTAATCAAGAAAAAATGGATGAATTTTAATAAAGGCATTATTGTCTAGGGCAATTTTATGAGCAGAGAGCAAGTTCATGGAAGAATAAGGAACATGAAGAATGTTTTTGAGTTGTAAAGAACAATGTGGGGTATGCAAGACTGAATGACCAATACTAGCAATTTCCATACCTTGCCCACTAGCACTATGAACTTGATCACGACCTTGATAGTTTTCATGAACTTGTAGTTTGTTGAGATGACCTGTTGTATGGTTTGTCGCCCCGGTGTCCATGTACCAGTTGGTGTCTACTCCATAGGCACCTTTTGTATCAGTGGGTGTATCATCCTCATCATCATCATCACCATAGCGCCACCAACAATCACTGGCGGGATGTCCTTCCTTTTTGCAAATCTGACATATGACACCCTCATGCCAAGGTGTTGCAACGTGACCACGATCACGGTTCTTCCTTTTCCCCCCTTTGGGCCGACGCGGCTGCTCAGGACGTGGTGGACCACGGTTCGGAGCTGGAGGAGGAGGACGCGGGGCAGGAGGAGTATGGCGCATCGGTGGTGGCATGTAGGGCATTAGTGGATGGTAAGGGGCGGGTGGTGGCATGTAGTAGTGGTGTTGTTGTGGGTATTCGGGTGACATGTATGGCTGCATAGGAGGTTGTGGATATTGAGGCGTGGAAGGCATGTAGGGCTGGTGGTAGGTGGGCGGTGGAGGCATGTATGGTTGTGGTGGTTGTGGGCGTGGTGGCACAACCCCATAGGATGGAGGGGGCGACGATCGATAGCATTGACGGATGAAGTAAAGGATCCAGGGGCTTGACCCGTGGAGAGGAGCATGGCGACACGATTCTCATAAGAAAGTAGTTGAGAGCACATGTCATTGAGGGTGGTGGTAGGAACAGCATTAATGGAAGAAACAAGAGAGTTGTAGGTACCATCAAGGCCGTTTAGGATATAATCCTTTAACTCATCATCATCAACCATGTTTCCGGCAGTAGCAAGTTCTGAAGCGAATCCTTTCATCTTGGTGATGTATTGTTGTCCAGTCATGTCGAGCTTCTTGGTGTTGGTGAGAGCACCACGGAGAATAGAGACCCGAGACTTAGACTGCATAGAGTACATGGCATGGAGGGCGCGCCACACGTCTGCGGCATGTGAAAGGCCAAAAACATGGGGTAGCACATCCTTGGAGAGAGAGTTGACGAGGAAGCTAACGACCTGCTGATCCCTGGTGATCCAAATGTCGTAAGCCGGATTGAGGATTGTAACCTTCTTCTTGTTTGCATCCTCAGCTTCCAGATTCTTAGGCGGCACACGGTCAGTCCCCTCGAGGAGGGCCATGACACGAGCACCGCGAATGGTCGGCAGAATTTGCGTCTGCCGGTACAGAAAATTCTCGCGGGTAAGCTTCAAGGCAGGTGGCGCACCAATCGCACTAGAGGAAGGCGCATTGGAGGAAGATAACGCCATCATGGAGCGTTTCCTGGGATTTGGTGGGTCGTGGATTTCCTTGGGATTTTGTGGTTTGTGGATTTGTTGTGGTTCCTGAAGATCGCTCAGGAATCGAGAAAAAATAGAAAGGACAAAAATGATCGGGCGTGATCGTTTGTTGTGGTTCCTGAAGATCCCTCGGGGATCGAGAAAAAAAGGCAAAACCGATCTGGAGATATCGTGTCCTGAGAATGAGAGAACACGAGCAAGGAAAAGGCAAACGGAGACGGGGAATAGGAAGTCCCGACTGCGACAGGAGTCCTGGTCCTAGCGATCCTCAGATCGGAAGTCCTGTACGGCGGCTGTATGGCGGCGCAAAAAAAAGCACCGGCGACGGCTAGCTAGAAGAGAGAGAAGGAGCTCTCCATACCATATTAGATTTGTTTTAGGAGGAACGGTGTTGCCTCGCTCGAGGGCACCGGGTAGTTATATCTGGTGAGGAAAAGTCCCTCACGTGGCTATACAAAATACGGTATATATATAATTGGTGTACTACACCATATCATATACTACCCAAGTATACATGTCTAATACTTAAAACTCTTTAAATAATAAAGCGCCATTTATCAAAAAAAATAACATACACCCGCATAGGAGCAAAATACTTCTGGGTGAACATTGTGAACTTTAAATATTTCGGAAAATTTCAGGTTTGTACATGCTTCTGAATCTGAATGTTGTGTTACAATGACATGAAGAGTTGTGGAGGTTAGAGAAGTGGCATTACTTTTAAGTTATTAATCCCGAGGAAGAGAATATGGATGATTTTGGGGCTTTGATTCTGTCAATCCCAACGAAACCCTGAAGATATTTGTGTGGTTCTAAACCGTCTCTGGTGGACGTATCGAGGGTACACTGTTTAAAGAGGACGCTCAAGACTCCATGGAACAAGAGTCTGTGTAACTCAAGAATATCAAGTGAACACCGAGATGCTCTCAAGGAACCGCAGCAAATAACTATACAGGAGGTGGATAGGGTAGTTGCTTGGAAACATGTTCTCGTTTCTGCTACGCCAGACTGAGTTTGAATAGTGCATGGATGCATTAAAAAAAGTAAAGAAGGACACACTAGCTGTGTTGAATTAATTAGCCAAGGACATAACCTACATATACGAAAGACAAGCGTTTCAACTATCAATAGACTGTGCCACCTCAGCGAATCACACTGAAGATGTGCAAGTTTTGTGCATCTACAGTGTTTTCCATCTCAGGCGTTTCCTTCGCTCTCTAAAAAAAATCCTAATGTCTCACGTTTCCTCTCTCGTGTCTTATCCTCTCCCGAACGAGCCGTCCATGGCCGACCGAGACCAGAGTCTGCGACGCGTGCCCCTCTTCCTCTGCGACGCGTGCGCGGTGCGCCTCTTCGTTTGTATATCGACGTGTCCAGTCCCGTAGACTTCTTGCCCTTTCTGTTTGCCTCCTCAAAGCGCTATCCCCGCCCACCGTTTTCTCTCATAGCCTAAATATATTCCTCCCATGGCCGCCGCCCGCATCGTCTACAAGGGGCCGGCGCCCTCCTTTCCCTCCCTGGCCGCCGTGCGCGGATGGGGCCAGGATCCTCCTACCCCGCGTACACCCACTTGTGCGTGCTGCCTTCCCCGCCGCAAACTCAACTGAATCTTCACGACCATGACCACGAAGATGAGGACGGAGAAGATACGAACGGAGGGTTCTCTGTGTCAGCACCGGTAGGGAGGCGGATTTCGTCAATGTCTAGCTCCCGCCGGTCCTTCTCCCCAAGGTAACCATCAGCGTGGTAAGAATTTGATTCCCCAACCCCCTTCCCTCCAAATCCGCTTCATTGATTGGTTACAATTTTTGGTTGGTTCTTTCGTTGGTCATAGAGGAGGAGGATCTTCCAATTTCAGATTTTTTTCCCGTCCAAAGCAGTCAAAGACCCTTTTATGTGTTTATGGAGATGAACTGAACACGGCGGTTGAGAAGGAGAGGAACTTTCTTGCACGTGGAGCTGGGGCTGGCGAGTTGGAGGAGCTACTCGAGGCAACTCTAGATGGAGTGCCTCGCTACCTACTTTTCTCCGCCCGTGATGGCCAGCTCCTACACCCATGCTTCCACTCTCTTTCACCCATCTACACCTGATGATAAGATATTGACGCTTCACCCTTCTCTATTCCTAGATGGATACCGGTTTGGGAGTTGGAGCAGATTGTTATGCAATTTACACAAGGGAGATTTGTTCTGGCCATCTTTTAGTTCTTCTATTATTATTGGCATATTTGTGTAGAGCACAAGGACGCTTGAAGGTGGACAAGCACTTGATTTTGTTGATGATTGGACCCTTACACTTGTTCTCCTTTTCGAGCATATGGCGCTGCACTAGGTGGTGGTTCATGAGACCACGACTGTTCGTGTGCTTGATGTTGGATAGTCCTTCAGGCGCAAGGTTGCAGGAAGCCAAGGTGTAGCCGCCGGATCAGTCGTCCACCACCACCACAATCAAGAGCGGGTGAGCGGCATTCTACTGTTGATGTCCATTGTTGTGCGCCATAAATGTAGAAGTTTCAGGTTTGTGATATGCTCATTCTTATCACACTATGATACAAGGTAAAGTATCTTCTTATTCACCATAGTGATTATTGCTACATTTCTTGGCTTGGAATTCATGGTTACATATTTCTTCCATTGAGAGAAAAAACAAAGGTTCCTCCTTTTAGCTTATGCTTGACAATTATTTATGCACCGCTATCAATTTAGGTTCACTCAGATGTTGGATTTTATAAATGATGTTGTTATAAACCTTTGTGGATGGCTATCATCTACAGCTTTACTATTTGCTATTTCTTAAGATACAAGGTAAATCATCTGCTTTTTTACTATAGTGATTATTATATGTTTATTGACTTGGATTTCACATACTGCTTTAACTGACAGAAAAACAAAGGTAGTAGTACTCCTCTCACAAAGGAAGTTAGTTTTCCCAGGTTACTCCTATATTTTTACATTTACTATTTAGGTAATATTTCTTGTGGCTACGACCATTTTATGGAAAGAAGTTTGAAGGGGCACACACTAATCAACGAGAGAACGTCTCTCCGAGGACATGGACCTGTATGTGAGGAAACACATCTAGCAGCTAGAGATCTAGACTGAATTTCAAAAGCTAGCTGGAGATGGTGATCCTTTACATTGAATCACTTATTGGCATGATATGTTATGTTTCGATGCAAATTTGATATTTATGAATAGATGCAAGAAGAAACCTGATAACCTGAGGCATTGAAGATGGATGTAGATGCTGCCTCTGAAGCCAAAACTGAGCAATATGTGAAGAAACTTGGTTCATGTATGCAAAGCTTTTCAGCCACAACGGCCTGGAGAGGAGATGGTGCTGGTGTAGATAGGGTTGAAACATGCTAATTGCAATCAGTAGTGAGAATGGTGACTATGCCAAGCAAGCAAACTTCCAGTACATGGTACTATGAGCAGCCATGAAAGAGCCACATACCAGCCAACATATCAATCATTAACAGATTAGCTTCCATCAGTTCGCTTTGTTGTTTTGAATCATTTTTGCTGGATAATGCACTGCTTAAGTGAGACAACCCTGAATTATGTAATCAGATTTAAATATATCTTAGTACCATTTGCTATTTCCTGCTTTTCTACATGAATATATTTACCAGGTTATTTCTTCAGCGATGTTGTTTTAAGACTACTGTAAACTACGATATCATCTAACATGCCGCGCCAAATTTCCTAGTCACTCTCTATACGGAGCAACATTGGGATTTAAATAGCATACAAGAGATAAGAGATGTCACATGATAGTGCACCCGCTTTGGAACTGCAAATGACAGTACACATGGCCATGGGAGAAATAGGGTTGGGAGGTGCCAAGATAGCAGTCAACACACTGTTTCTTGTTCTCCCTGGAGAATTTACTCAATGTTCTAGCATCATCAATAATTACAATGATATTCATATGGTCCTAGCTCGTAGGTTAACAACATGTTGCCGTGCATACATGTGATTATTACCCTGGTTACGCTGTTGGAGAGCAGGAGTCTTGTTACTCTAATCGTAGACAATACTAGATGGATATACGAGCTTCGTCTCGCCACCCGCATTTCCTTTTGACAGAGCATGACCAGCATGGTAGATTTGCAGACATTTTCATCTGCGACACTATGACGAATAACACTTTTTAGGTTTATGAATGTTTGGTCCTAATTAGCACATGTAGATATGAATCGGTTGGTCATGCGTTGGTCGGCGTGGTATGGATTGGCCTGGCATGATAGCATTTGCATGCACACGGTTTTGTCTTTGAGCGTTTGTTGCTTCAGTTTATGTTGTGGTCTTGCATTTGTGTGCATGTGTTGCGTTTGCGTGCACGTGTTGCATTGAGTATCATCCTATTCACCCAATTTGATGGCTTGTTAAGTTGACCTTGATTGGTTTCCTGAGGACGGTGCACCATAGATTTTTGGAACATTTCATTTACACTACTCCAACAATGCCTAGTAAAGATACTTCCATATGGGTTGTTACTAACCTAACTTGCATATATATAGCATCAAACGGAATGGTAACCTCACTCGAAACATGATGGAAATATATTTTATTGTTTCATCATTCTCATTAGACTTCTTGTTTACCATAGGCAGCAAGCAGCACGAACCATCCAAACTTTTTTTTCATGGATATATCAAATAAAAACCCTTCAGAAGAAATGTACGAAGTTAAAACGGGATAACCTACAAAAATAATCTAAGCAAAACAAAGATCAACTCATTTGTATTTACCGATGGTCACAAATACCGATGCTTGACTGCTAATTTGGAAAATATGTTCATCTACACATCATCTCTACTTCGATGCAATCCTATTTCAGTTCAAGTCATGTACTTATGTAAATGCATTTGACAAATAGACGTAAATTCATTTTGTTAGCCTGATAATTACTAGGTGGTTGGACGTCTCTACAACGTGTGGAGTTTCACGACCTGTTTATGAAGTTGTCTACACGAATGGGCGATACATCGAGGGACTTTTTTACCCAACATAGATGGAAGTATAATATTCGGATCGGTCCTCCACCACCTTAAGCGTGTTGCAATTTCTTATATTGATATGTAATTCATCTTTTTTCGTTTTATGACTTTTGGACTTGTGTCGGCCGTGTGCATCCTGTTATGCAGAGGTCAGCGTAATGCTTAAAACTCTATAAGTAATAAAGTGCCCTTCATCGAAAACACATCCCCCCTATAGGAGCAAAATACTTCTGGGTGAACATTATGAACTATAAATATTTCGAAAAATTTCAGGTTTGTATATGCTTCTAATTCTGAATGTTGTTTGTGTTTAAATCACATGAAGAGTTGTGGAGGTTGGAGAAGTGACATTATTTTTAAGTTATTAAACATGAGGAAGAGAAGACGGATGATTTCAGGGCTCTGGATTCATGAATACTCAACGAAACCCCGAAGATTATTGTGGGGTGCGTAAACTGTCTCCTATGGAAGTATCGAGGGTTCACTATCTCAAGAGGGCGCTCAAGGCTCCATGGAACAAGGCACTGACACACAACTATCAGGTGATTCTGTGTAACTCAAGAACATGAACAAGTGAACACCAAGATGCTCTCAAGGAACCGCAGCAACTAATTATACATGAGGTGGATATGGAAGATATGGTAGTTGCTTGGATATTGTTTTCTTTTGTATGTCAAACTGAGTTTGAAGAGCGCACACTAGTGTGCATTGAAAAGTATAGAGAAGGACACACGAGGTGTGTCGAATTAATAAGCGGATGGCATCACTCTCTATATGGAGCAACACTGGGATTTAAATAGCATACAAGAGATGAGAGATATCACAGGGTAGTGCACCATCTTCGGAACTGCAAGTGACAGTACACGTGGCCATGGGAGAAATAGGGTTGGGAGGTGCCAGGATAGCACGCACTCAGCACAGCTTTTCCCTTTCTGCTTGAAGAAGTTACTCATTTTTCTAGCCTCGTGAAGAGTTACAGGGATATTTATCTGATCCTAACTCGTAGGTTCACAACTGGTTGCCGTGCACATATGTGATTATTACTTGGTATTGGGTTGTTAGTCTCCAGCACAAATATTCTTACTCTAATCACAGGCAGTATCACAAACGAACGGATGTTGTTAGATTCTTCAACTAATTGGTTCAGCTAATTTAGGGGCAACCGTATTGTACATATCAAAGCTAAGCTACGGAAGCTTGTTAACTATGAAACCAATTTCCTATCACATCTTCTTTTAGAGAAAAATCCAATTTAAGTTATCGCTTATGTTCGCATTTTCACGGATGAAGGCAGAGAAAGAAAAAGTGTAGTTGCCATCTGTAAAATTTCCAAAACATCTCATTGTTAAATGTAAGGATGTGCACATAGCGAGACCCAGGGGTATTTTCTTTAAATTTATATAAACATAAGATAAAAGTATGGGTATTCTAATTACATTGAATGTAGATTTTCTTCTTAGGGAATGTAGCATAGGGGATGTCGTACTTCTCTTACAGAATTGACACATCGATTTTTTTTGCTAAGTTTGGACAATTTTATAAAAATATGTATCAACATCTCCACCACCAACTCAGTTTTATTAGACTAGTCATTAAAAATATTTCATACTATATAAATTTGATGTTATAGATTTTTTGACATTTGGATATCATCAGCCTTTGCATCAATTGATGCACATAGACACAGTTGATATTATATATTAGCATATATTTTCATAAATATGGTAAAATTTAGAGAACTTCGACTTAGGATTAACCTAGAACCTCAATTATTCTGGATTAGAGACTATGATGATTTGTTTTTCAAAATGGAGACATAGCCCCGGCATCTGCATCAACTGATGCATGCAGCCTTTTTATTACTTTATTAACCGGCAGTTCTTATAAACAGAAGCACATCAAGCGTCATACAAGGTCGATACATGTATCAACCATCTAAAGAAAAAGAAGTGTCTAGCTCACTTGGTTACGAAAGTAGATGTACAACCCATTCACTCAGGTTCAAGTCTTCACGGATGCATATTTGAGTTCTTATTATTAAAAAAATGCTATAGGGGCTTCCCCTACCGCATTTTTTTCAAAAAAATCTTCTAGAGTTAATAGTAAGAAAATTTCTCTAGTACAACTTTAATATTATATAAAGTATACATAAAGGTACTTAAAAGGGAAAACTCTCGAACTATAGAGTTTATAACTAATCCGAAAATTGGGTGGCATGTTTCAAAACCTACCAAAATCACCCATGTCTTAATTTTTATTGTCGTTTTTTTCCAAAGTCGGGGCTCCATTCCCATAAAGGGGCTTAATCCGTGTGAATCCAGATACTCCATGGTTCTATAATCATGATTTTCATATAGAATGGCATCCGTGGCTTTGTTAGTGTCTTGGGAGGATTCATGAAATGGAAGTGTGTGAGTCTGAGATGGAACAATTATATGAAGGAGTTTCTAGCGTAGAGTTTCTTCCATGTCCCAATTCGCCCGAGCACAATTATATGAAGAAATTGCAAAGGTTTTTCTTCTCAACTAATTTGTTGTGTTCAGCTTGTTATGAATCGGTACAGAGAAGAAAAGTTCCATGTTTGAAGTAAAAATGTAGCATAAATAGGGAAGAAACAACCAATGTGACTAAGCTAACTTACGTAAGAGAGGGAGTGCGCAAGTACTACAGATGGCATGCAAAATATCATGGTACTGTCAATGTATTAAGGAGCAACAGTGTATTCGTAACCAACACAATCGTTGATTTCAAGCTTAGGAGGCATTGAGAACCTGTTATTTCTCCGTGCTACATTCTATACGAGTGGTAAACATCATAATTCTATCCTCACTAAAAGATTGGTCATTGCCGGCGCTATGTATTTACGCTTTCATATGGTTATTTGTAATTTTTGGACAATACAATTTTTGTGAAAAGGAACCCGGACACGACCCACGGTTTACCTTGAGGCAACATAAGTTTGTGTTCATACCCATCCGGGTGTGGGTGTGAGGGCCGGCCTTGGATGGGGACTAGCGGGGAAGCCGCCCCGGGTCCAAAAAATATAGGGGGCCTAAAAATTTGTAAGCCTAATATATATCGTAAAACAAATTGGGCTGCCAACCGATCGACTCCCAGAATGGCAGGGCATCCTCGTGTTGATCGATCGCCTCTCCAGTCGCCTAGCCCCACCCTGTCGCTTCCTGTTCCCGATTCATCGATTCCCCTACTTCGTTCGGTACTTCCCAGGCCCTAGCGACCAGCGTCGTTGCGTCTTGCCCTCCCGGCTCCCGAGTCCCGTGTCGTACTCGGTACCCAAGGCGTACCGTACTCCCGTCGCTTTCCCTCTTCCCTGGATCGAATCACGGAATCGAGACGGAGACATTCCGCCAGGCCGCCAGGGCCTGCTGCCTGCACTTTGCCAGGCGCGACCGCGACGTAGGGGTAGGGCTTGAGTGATGATCGATCGACAGGTTCCATCCCAAGTTCCCAACTCCCAGGAAGACCCATGTCCGGCGCCATCCGACGCCGCCTCACCAGGTACATCATGTATTCACATACTCCCTTGTCAAAACCACAATAGAAGACACATATTTCTTTCGGTAATTTACTAGTGACTAGTGTATTAATCAATCTGATTATTCTTTGATACGTCAGAAACGCATTTATAATTTTTGATGCTCCATGCTTTGTTTGTATCTACTTTGCTTTGCTTTGTCTACACTTTGAGGTGTTTTTATATCTTTTCTGGAACTAACCTATTAACAAGTTATCACAGCGCCAGTTGTCTGTTTTTTTTCTGTTTTTGGTTCCAGAAAGGCAGAAAATCAATATTCTCGGAATTGGACGGGACAAAAGCCAAAGTCAATAACTTTCCGCGAGGGACACGAATCCAGAAGGAGGGACAGAGAGGCACCAGAGGGTGGCCAGACCCCCCCTGGGCGCGGCCAAGCCTGGCCCGCGCCTAGGGAAGGTGTGGGCTCTCTGGCCACCGCCTCGGCCTCCCCCTTCGCCTATAAGAAGCCCCCGGGGAGAAAATCCTAAAGGATCTAGAAGAAATCTACGAAAACCTTTGTAGCGCCGCCGCCACCGAAGGGGAGATTCGGGGGACAGGAAGTCTCTGTTCCGGCACCCTGCCAGGACGGGGAAGTGCCCCCAGAGCCATCTCCATCGATCTCCACCACCATCTACATCACCGTTGCTGATTCCCATGATGAGGAGGGAGTAGTTCTTCCTCAGAGCTAAGGGCTCTACCGGTAGCTATGTGTTCATCTCTCTCTCTATATGCATGATCTTGTTGTGGTCATGAGCTTTGTAATCAAGTAGATCTACCTTGCTACTCAAGTGCTTTATTAGATCTCTGCTCTCCCCATGTGTGTGAAAGTGACAGCGTGCACGTCATGGTGGCACTTAGGTTTGAGTCTACATAAATACTCTTTGTGTTTCAATAGATCTATGCTTTTCCCCATGTGTGTGAAAGTGATAGCGTGCATACCGTGTGTGGCACTTTGTCTAGATTGAATATTTGTTATGACTTATATTTGGAGTTGGATGTCTCTATGAAATTGTGGTGTTTGTTGGAACCATCTAGCGCTCAAGGTGACAGTGTGGGGTTATCTAGATTGGGGAAGGCGGACTTTGAGGAGTGCTGTTATAGCCCTACTGATGATTAGAATGCCCAACCGGAGAGTAGTTACGAGTAGTATCATCAAGAAAGGATATTTATATGAGAGAGTGTTCACTAGTGAAAGAAGTATGATCCTTAGGCCTTGTTTCTAAGCATTGAAACACCGTTTGCTACTAGATCTGTTTCATGTTTGCTTGCTTCCATCTTTGTTCCATTTGCCGGGGAGGTTTTGGGCTTTTGCCTTTCCTCCACGCCATCAGCTCTTTCCTGGCACCGTTACCCCACGTCAACAACAAGTCAGAAGCTATTTTCTGGCATCGTTACCACTTGTATTTCACTATATCTTCGCCGAACTAGTGCACCTATACACCTGACAAGTGTATTGGGTGTGTTGGGTGTAGGGGTTCGTAGCATGGAAAACAAAAATTTTCTATCGCATACAAACAAACAAGCCAAGATCTATCTACTAGATTGTAGCAACGAGTCGTTGGAATAAATTACCCTCAAAGATTCCAAAGCGGTTAACGAGAGCAGATTCTCGTGGGTGATGTAGTCGTACACTTCCGATCTCAAGATCGCGTAGACGATCCTTCCGGCGCTGAGTTCCGGCAGCTCCGCATGATCGGTCACTGCGTCGGTACGAAGACCTTCCTCTCCTTGTTCCAAAGCGGAGGTTGTAGCACTCTCCTCGCGATTCCGGCAGCACAACGGCGTGGTACCGGAAGTAGAGGGGAGATCCCGCAGGGCTTCGCCTTAAGCCGGAGCGAGTATGGCGGAGTATGAGAGAGCTATTAGTGGTCTAGAGATTAGACACACCAATTAGAAGGCTCTAATCCGAAGGCTAGGGCAATTAGAAGCTCTAAACCAAAGCGGCTCTAAACCGGAGTCTAGAGTTTAGATTAGAGGATAGGAACTTGTGTGTCTAGAGGAGGAGGCCATGCCCCTCCTCTTATAGGTGGAGGAGGGTCGGCGGCCAAGGGGAGGGAGGGGAGTCCCTCCCCAACTCGGCCTAGGTGGTGCGCCGGATTGGAGAGGAGGGACTCCTCCCCCAAGTCGGTTTCAACCTCCTCTTGCTTGTTTCCCTCAGTTTCCTGTTTTAGCAGTTTGACTTTCAAACTGGACATTTGACTTTTCAGTTTTAGGATTCAATTTAATCCTTTATTTGGAACAGCGAGAACACTTAGTACATGATGCAATCATTCCAATATGTAATGACACATTCATGTACCCCTTCCCCCCCGGAGTGCCGGACATTCCGAAACCTTCTAGAACATTCCCGATGAAAACACCGGAATCATTTCCGAACTCCGAAACGGGACTTTCCTTATATGAATCTTATTCTCCGGACCATTCCGGATCACCTCGTGATATCCCGGATCCCATCCGAGACTCCGAACAACATTCGGTCTCTTTCTCATAATACCATAACTACTCAAACAACGTCGAATCCTTAAGTGTGTATCCCTACGGTTCGTGAATTATGCGGACATGATCGAGACACTTCTCCGAACAATAACCAATAGAGGAATCTGGAAATTCATATGGCTCCCACATATTTCTACGATTACTTTGCGATTGAATGAACCACTTACATACGATACCAATTTCCCTTTGTCTCACGATAGTTTACTTATCCGAGGTTTTGATCGTCGGTATCTCTGCATACCTAGTTCAACCTCGTTACCGATAAGTACTCTTTTCTCGTTCCCGTGATATGTGATCCCTTGTGATCCAGTCACATGCTTGCAAGCCAATTGGATGACATTCCACCGAGAGGGCCCAGAGTATATCTATCCGTCATATGGATGGACAAATCCCACTCTTGATCCATGTGTTTCAACCAATACTTTCTGAACACTCAATGCCACCTTTATAGCCACCCTGTTATGGTGTGGTGTTTGATGACATCAAAGCATCCATCCGGAAAAGGTGATATGCATGATCTCATGGTCGAAGGAATTAGGTTACTATGTATCAGAAAGCATATAGCAATTGAACTATTGAAATAACTTGATCTTTATGCTACACTTATCTATAGGAGTATGTCCATCACATCATTCTCCTAATGATATGATCCCGTTGTTAATAACATATCTATGTTCATGATCAGGAAACCATGATCATATATTAACCAACAAGCTAGTTTAACAAGAGGCTTTACTAGGGACTCTTATTTTAGTTTACAAATCACACAAGTATTAATGTTTCCGGTTAATACAATTATAGCATGGTATGTAAACATTTATCATAAGTGTGAAGATATGATAATAACCACTTTATTATTGCCTCTTGGGCATATCTCCAACAGTCTCCCACTTGCACTAGAGTCAATAATCTAGTTTCAAACCTTTGTGTATTCAACACCTATGGCTTTCCGGTGTTGTATGTACACGATTGCTAGTGGTCAACTGATCTCCGGATCGACACTTCCGTGTCCGTGTAATTGCATGTCTTTGCGTCTCTACGCATCACTCATTCTCTAATGAGATGGCTTCGTACAAATTTGGTCCTTTGGTGTGACCTTTAGTTCTTTGGGGTTAAAACATGTTGATAATATTGTCGTACAATATATCTTCATAGTATTATCCCACTGTGAACTACACCTAGTTTGATAACAAACTACTTGACACAAACGCCCTCTTTAGCTGCTATTATAGCAGTCATATACTTAGCCTTTTGTTGTAGTATCTGTCAGAATGTCTTCACTTTGGAACTCATCCAAATCCATTATGGAACTTAGTTTCTATTATATTGTGCCACCCTTAGTTTAGATTGAGATAAACTTAATTTGTATTTTGTGACAAAACTAGTATCAATGTAGTACTTTTACAATGAACTAACCATCTATTTGTCACTTCTACAAATAATATACTCTTAGTTCTTCCAAAAGATCATAAGAATATCCTTACTATTGTCCAATGATCATCTTACGAATCATTCTGGTATATGCTCACAACATTTAGAGCATAGGACATATCTGGATTTGTACATATCACAGCATGATTGATATAAATACTCTTTGTGATTTCATACATCAAGTATCAACCTATACTTGATTATTTTTTTCACTTTACCAAATGTCAATACACTTGAATATATCATCATCATTGAACTCATTCAATCCTTTCTGTGCGACAAGAACCTCTCTTGTAGTTTCTATATTGAACTCATTCAATATCTTGTCTATGTACTTCTGGCACAACCATATTAGCGTCTATTGATGCCAAATATTTGGGTTTTGCCTAAGTGTTTCATCGGGATGAAATTCTTAATATGTGTTAAAAGATACATTATTTCCAATCAACAATATGTCTTCCACATAATGTATTAGAAACATGTCTTAGCGCTCCCACTTAATTTCTTGCAAATGCAAGCATCTTCATCGTCTCTAATGAACTTTTAAACTCCTTTAACAGTTTCATCACAGTGAAGATTCCAACTCATGATGCTCACTTTAACCATTGAAGTTTGCATATGCTTTTAGCATCCTTTGAATTAACAAAACCCTATGGACCGTGTTATGCACATGTCCTAGGTAACGATTCTATTAGAAGAACTTGTTTTGTTTATTCAACTACCATATAACAAATTATATGTAGTGGTTGCTACATTAATCCGTCTAGACTAAATATCACTATGAAAGATCAAATCTTGTCATAGTCAACCTTTGAACATTTTGTGAACTCTTTCCCAACATGTCGACTATTTCATAGATGTAAAACATCCATGTCTATTTCTTTATAGATCCAGACACAACTGTAAGGTCTTACACCTTTCTCGAGGGTCCTTCAAGTTCAAAACTTGATTTCTCGTGTATGGAACTATCACGGATTTTATGGCTTCAAGCCATTTGATGGAGTCAGGGCTCATCATCGCTTCTTTGCACGTAGTCGGATCATTATTGTTAAATAATGATTTAACTCTCAAATCTTGGTATTTGATTGTTCATCCGACCTACTTGTTTCAATAGGAGCTTAGATCTCTGTGACCACAACCTTTGAAGTACGCGAGCCATGAGCATTGTTTGCTAACTCCGAAACACTTTTCGGCGCTGCGCAACTTTGCACATATAGCTAAGGTTCTTTTAACCTTATCAAAGTTCTATTGTCCTCCCACTTAACTTTTCACGAAAAATTCCTTCTCAAAGAAACTTGACGTTCTAAGCAACAAACACTTTTGTCTCCGGTGTTTATGGAGGAATACTTAACAGTTATACAAAGACAGGTTCATCCGACTTTGGTTGCACACATCTTTCTTATGCATAGCATACCAATGTTTTAAGAAAGGACTACTTGAGTTTTATCCCAAACCATAACCTTATATGGTGTCATTTCAACGGATTATGATGAAGCTCTTTTCAGTGGAAAAACGGTAATCTCTAAAGTTTTTAATCTTTAAAATATAATGGCAGTTTTATGAATTATACCTTTGATCTTACCATGTCAAACAAGGTTTAATTACATACCTCGAACGCTCCATACTCTTATGGTGTTTCGGGAAATGTAAATCTACGGAACGATTCCTTAAATCTTAGGTATTATGCTAAACTTGTAACTCAAATATCTTCCTTTATGATCTTATCATAAACTATTTATATTCTTGTTACAATGATTTTGCACTTCATCTTGAAAATCTTTGAAGTTTTCAAATATTTCACACTTCATCCTTATTAAGTAAATATTCATATATTCACTCAAATTTTCGGAGAAAGCATATGAAGTTGAAATCCATCGCTCTTGACTACACATAATGGATTTCGTACAACAATATGTACAAGTTCCAATAAGCTAGTCATTCGTTCCCTTTTGGCCTATGAACGAAGTTTTAATTATCTCTAGGAAAGTTTCACAAGCGTCATTTGATCAAAAATCAAAAAGACTCCAAAATTCCATCCACATGGAGTTTCTTTATGTTTTCTTTCCAATATAATTTAAACGGCGATGTCACTTCCTAAGTGATCTTTCAATCAATTTGTCTTTCAACATTTTTAGCACTAGTTTTATGGATGTGATTTCTCCAACAAAATTTGTGAATCATCCATCTTTTATGAATTACGGAAATTATTTGAACAACCCTTTTGTTCTTATAATACCTGATAAAACAAATCTTGAAGGCAAACTTTGATGTTTAACGAGCAACACAATAACCCTTTATTTGTTCTCGATGAACATCATCACATATTCTTTTGCTAGTTACTTAGGCCATTGTAGTTCATGAATTTTGTTGTTTCGTATGACGATTCATACCAACAAATTCAGTATCAAATACTTAAGAACCATATTGTTTAATAAGCAAAGAATATATCCATAACATGTATATCATCTATATACTTAAGATGAACAATTCTAGTCTTTTATTTTCAGCCACATATTTATGAGATTCTCTTTCAGTATTTCTGTTTGAAAGAATCTATCAACATCAATAGTGGAGTCATACATATGACACATAGTCCAAAGCGTGTATAGTTAAATACCAATGTCTTTGGACTTGCACTTTGAAGTAGATCACCATTATCAAATGTTTGGTGTTCTTTCAAATTCCTTTCTTTAGTAATCTCTTGGTGTAGTAAACATTTTACCTACATCAAATATTCACCCTCATCATGGATTTATCCATGATCAAGCTACTTTTAGCTTGTAACGGTGAAACGCGAATATAATGTTGCTCTCCAAAACCTTATGGAAGATTAGGATAACTAGTGTCTCCAACCTTTTGCAAATTCTCATCAAAATATGAGAATATGAACTTTGCCATATTATACTCTATCATGTTGTAACCAAAACTTCGTTTCAGATATCACAATATCTTCCACACATCATGGTTTCTGAAACAACTCTTCCAGATCCTAGATAACCTTGATATTAAGAGAATCCTTTGAATATCAAGAATCATGGAGACAAACATGATACTTATATACTAACACTTGGAATTGTTACTCTTGATTTAATACTAATTATTAAACTTCATGGAGTAACCGGAACTTACTGAAAGTTTGCAATAGGACTTTTAAACTTTAGATTAACACTTCAAAACAATACGATACCAAATGAAAGTAACTAACCAGAATTCTATAGTTCTATCATCTCAATTATAACTAAGCGCAAGGTGGTAAACGGATGCCAATGACTACAACAACTATGCAAATTCACTTTGATTTAGTTTATGATAAATTGAGTTCTAATTAATAATTAAATTAATCTAGGTAAACTCCCACTCAAAACAATATCCCTCACATTGTTTTAGTGATCACACGAACCAAATCCACCATATCAAAACCGATCATCACGAGAGTTGATATAGTTTCAATGGCGAACAATCGACATGTTCATCATATCTACTATATGATTCATGCTCTACCTTTCGGTATTCCGTGTTCCGAGACCATGTCTGTACATGCTAGGCTCGTCAAGATCAAACCTTAGTTTTCGCATGAGCAAATCTGGCTTGCTCACGTTGTATACACTTGTAGAATCTAACACACCCGATCATCACGTGGTGCTTCGAAACAACAAGCTTTAGCAACGGTGCTAACTAAGGGTGAACACTTTATGACTTGAAATTGATGTGCATGAGGGATCATCTTATAATGCTACCGTCGTCTACTAAGCAATACAAGATGCATAAAGGATTAACATCACATGCAATTCAATAATATGTGATATGATATGGCCTTTCTTCTTTGTGCTTCCGATCTCCATCTTCAAGCACGAACATGATCTCCATCATTACCGGCATTGCATCAAGGTCAATGACGCCTCTCCATGGTTGTCGTCCACCGGCTTCAACTATTACAACTACTTTGAATAGACACGCGGGTCTTAACAGAAATTAACGACAACCATATGGCTCTTGCCGGTTGCCAACTTACAATAAGGAACATTGCATACATCATATATAATCACAAGCATGGCCATATCACATCATTGCACACCCCTGCAAAACAAAGTTAGATGCCTCTACTTTCTTTGCATGTTTTACGTGGTTTGGGGATGTTAATAAGTGTCGTTCTAACTTACGAACATGAACCACAACATTGATACTAGTATTGTTAATCACCCGTTGTAAATTGGATCTTAACTATGCTAGGAGAAACAGGCACCCGCAAAGCCACTTATGCAATACAAGTTGCATGTCGAGCGTGGAGCAAGTCTCATGAACGATGTCATGTAAGGTTAGCCCGGGCCGCTTCATCCCAACATACCGCAATATGCAAAGTACACAAGAAGCAATCGACAATAAAAGCGTCAACGCCCACAATGACCATTGTGTTCTACTCGTGCAATAGATCTACATATAGACACGGCTCGATACCCTTTGAGGGGTTCGTAGCATGGAAAATAAAAATTTCTATCGCATACAAACAAACAAGCCAAGATCTATCTACTAGATTGTAGCAACGAGTCGATGGAATAACACCTCGAAGATTCCAAAGCGGTTAACGAGAGCAGATTCTCGTGGGTGATGTAGTCGTACACTTCCGATCTCAAGATCGCATAGACGATCCTTACGGCGCTGCGTTCTGGCAGCGCTTCCGTAATCGGTCACACGTTCGGTACTCGACGAAGACCTTCCTCTCCTTGTTCCAGAAAATGGAGGTTGTAGCACTCTCTCGCGATTCCAAGACACAATGGCGTGGTACCGGAAGTAGAGGGAGATCCGAGGCTTCGCCTTAAGCGAGTATGGCGGAGTATGAGAGAGATATTAGTGGTCTAGAGATTAGACACACCAATTAGAAGGCTCTAATCCGAAGGCTAGGGCAATTAGAAGCTCTAAACCAAAGCGGCTCTAAACCGGAGTCTAGAGTTTAGATTAGAGGATAGGAACTTGTGTGTCTAGAGGAGGAGGCCCTGCCCCTCCTCTTATAGGTGGAGGAGGGCCGGCGGCCAAGGGGAGGGAGGGGAGTCCCTCCCCAACTCGGCCTAGGTGGTGCGTCGTCTTGGAGAGGAGGGACTCCTCCCCCAAGTCGGTTTCAACCTCCTCTTGCTTGTTTCCCTCAGTTTCCTGTTTTAGCCGTTTGACTTTCAAACTGGCCATTTGACTTTTCATTTTTAGGATTCAATTTAATCCTTTATTTGGAACAGCGAGAACACTTAGTACATGATGCAATCATTCCAATATGTAATGACACATTCATGTACCCTTCCCCGGAGTGCGGACATTCGGAACCTTCTAGAACATTCCCGATGAAAACACGGAATCATTCACGAACTCAAACGGACTTTCCTTATATGAATCTTATTCTCCGGACCATTCCGGATCACCTCGTGATATCCCGGATCCCATCCGAGACTCCGAACAACATTCGGTCTCTTTCTCATAATACCATAACTACTCAAACAACGTCGAATCCTTAAGTGTGTCTCCCTACGGTTCGTGAATTATGCGGACATGATCGAGACACTTCTCCGAACAATAACCAATAGAGGAATCTGGAAATTCATATGGCTCCCACATATTTCTGTTGGAATTATGCCCTAGAGGCAATAATAAAGATGTTATTATTATAATTCTTGTTCATGATAAAGTTTATATTCCATGCTAGAATTGTATTAAGCGGAAACTTTAATACTTGTGTGGTTTGTGAACAACACCGTGTCCCTAGTACGCCTCTATGGACTAGCTCATTGATCAATGATGGTTAAGGTTTCCTAACCATAGACATGAGTTGTCAATTGATAATGAGATCATATCATTGGGAGAATGATATGAAGGACAGACCCAAACTAAGCGAAGCAATTAGATCGTTTCATCGTGTTCATCTTTGCGAAGATTTTCCTATGTCAAATATTGTATTCCTTAGACCATGAGATAATGCAACTCCCTGGTACGGAAGAAAGCTTTGAGGTCATCAAACGTCATCCTATGAGAGGGTGATCATAAAGGTGTCTCTCGTGATCGGAAAGTATCTGTTGGGTTGTATGTATCGAGATGGAATTTGTCCTCCCAAGTGGAGAGATATACTTGGCCCACTTAATCGATATCAACACCGCTTGCAAGAATGTGATTAAGGAGTTAATCACAAAGTGATATCGGATTACGGAAAGTAAAGTACTGCTGTGAACGAGATTGAACTAGGTATGACGGCATGACGATCGAATCTCGGGCAAGTAAAATATCGCGAGACGAAGGGAATATAAATATGGGATTGATTGAATCGGCATCGTGGTTCATCCGATATGATCATCGATGAATGTGGGAGTCAATATGGGTGCCTGCACCCTGCTGATTATTGATAGAAGAGCATGTCGCATATTCTCGAACCCGCAGGTCACACACTTAACGATATCGACGCTAGGATAGATTGGATAATTGGTTTATGAATTTTGTTCAGAGCATCGGATGGGATCCGGGATATCACGAGAGGTTCGGAATGGTCCGGAGAATAAGATTCATATAAGGCGATGCAGTTTTGGAGTTCGAATTGTTCCGGTTAATCGGTATTGTCTGGAAGCTTCTAGAACCTTCGGAAGGGACCAACGTGGCCCCACCTTCCGGGAGGGGCATGGGCCTATGAGGGAGTGTCTTGGCACGCATTGTGCGGGGCACAAGGCCCCATAGGCCCAGCCGATTCTAGAGAGATTTGACTCGTTTAAATCTAGAGATAGGATTTCTAGATAAGGAGAGTTTAAATTGTTTAAACTAGAGATAGGCTTGGAGGAGGGCAAGGGATGGCGCCCCCTCTATATATAGAGGGTGGTGCCCTCCCCCACACACCTTCTTCCAAGCCCTAGCAGCCTTGCTACCTTCCTCTCTCCTTCCCGACTGTTTGTAGGCGAAGCCCTGCAGCAGAAATTCTCCACCATATACACCACGCCGTCGTGTTGTAGATCCAATCTATCTCTCCACCATACTCGCTGGTCCGAGGAAGGAGGAGACGTCGAGGTGCTGCACGTGTGCATCTCACGGAGGCACCGCCACTTGTGGTGCTAGATCGGATCGGATCGCGAGGAGGAGAAGCGAGTACGACTACATCACCCACGTTCCGTTTAACGCTGTAATGTGAATCTTCAAGGGTATGAAGATCTAATCCAATCTCTCTCGTTGATTGCATCTCCTAGATTAGATCTTGGCTTTCCCTCTGTTCGCATCCGTAGAAAATTTTGATTTACTATGCCGCGAATCCCATCAATTTCTACGATTACTTTGCGATCGAATGAACCACTTACATACGATACCAATTTCCCTTTGTCTCACGATAGTTTACTTATCCGAGGTTTTGATCGTCGGTATCTCTGCATACCTAGTTCAACCTCGTTACCGATAAGTACTCTTTTCTCGTTCCCGTGATATGTGATCCCTTGTGAGCCAGTCACATGCTTGCAAGACAATTGGATGACATTCCACCGAGAGGGCCCAGAGTATATCTATCCGTCATATGGATGGACAAATCCCACTCTTGATCCATGTGTTTCAACCAATACTTTCTGAACACTCAATGCCACTTTTATAGCCACCCCTTTACGGTGTGGTGTTTGATGACATCAAAGCATCCATCCGGAAAAGGTGATATGCATGATCTCATGGTCGAAGGAATTAGGTTACTATGTATCAGAAAGCATATAGCAATTGAACTATTGAAATGACTTGATCTTTATGCTACGCTTATCTATAGGAGTATGTCCAGCACATTATTCTCCTAATGATATGATCATGTTGTTAATAACATCTCTATGTTCATGATCAGGAAACCATGATCATATATTAACCAACAAGTTAGTTTAACAAGAGGCTTTACTAGGGACTCTTATTTTAGTTTACAAATCACACAAGTATTAATGTTTCCGGTTAATACAATTATATCATGGTATGTAAACATTTATCATAAGTGTGAAGATATGATAATAACCACTTTATTATTGCCTCTTGGGCATATCTCCAACATTGGGGACACAAGAGACTTCTTGTATATTGATTGGAGGGTTGCTTGAGAGGGAATACCTTTGACCACTTCCTCCCTGAGTTCGATAAACCTTGGGTAATCCACTTAAGGGAAACTTGCTGCTGTTCTACAAACCTCTGCACTTGGAGGCCCAACAACTGTCTACAAGAATAGAAGTGCGTAGATATCAAGATCTTTTCTGGCGCCGTTGCCGGGGAGGTAAGGTAAAAGGTACTCACACCCTCCGGTGTGAGTGCTCGAAGTTATTTCCTTTAGATTCTGTATTTTTGTCTTTTTTTCTTGTTTTTACTAGTTAGGCCTAATGGAAAACAAAAACAAAATTAGAGAGATTTATAGCATCTATCTTGAGTTAGGACATGAAGTGTTTGAAGAGAAAATTAAAAAACCTATGGAACTTTATTTGCATGCTAATAGCAATGTTATTAGTATGAATTCTTTGGACACCATTATTGCTAATGCTATGGAAAATTCTATGCTTGGGGAAGCTAGTTTTTATGAAAATGATCTTTTTAGTCCCCCAACTTTGGAAGATAGCTATTCTATTGCTTATGATGATACCTAACCTCCAATATATGATGATTACAATGATGAATATGATATTTTCAGTCCACCTAATATTAAGGAGAAAGTTAATTGTGATTACAATATGCCTCCTATATTTGATGATTATGGTGATGAGAATAATAATGATAGCTATTTTGTTGAATTTGCTCCCGCTACAATTAATAAGAATGACTATGCTTATGTGGAGAGTAATAATTGTCTTATGCATGTGGATCATGATAAGAATGTTTTATATGATAGTTATATTGTTAATTTTGTTCATGTTGCTACTGAAAGTTATTATGAGAGAGGGAAACATGGTCTTATGCATCTCAATAATATTAAGTTTCCCCTCTTTATGTTGAAAATTTTGAAGTTGCACTTGTTTTGATTTCCTATGCTTGGTGCTTTGTGATTTCATGCCTTGTTTATTTACAAGATTCCTATGCATAGGAAGTGGGTTAGACTTAAATGTGTTTTGAATTTGCTTCTTGATGCTCTCTTTTACTTCAATTCATATTTCGTATGTGAGCATCTTCTCAAACTATCAAGCCTAACTTAAAGGTGTTAAAGAAAAGTATTTGTTGGGAGATTACTCAAGATTTTTCTTGATTCTTGGAAGTTATTACTTCAGTAATGAACTCTCCTTATCCTTTTTATTTGATTTTTGTGCCAAGAATGACCTCTAATGAGAGGGAAGTAAGATTTGGGGAGTTGCTGTCCCGAAACAGATTTCTGTCCTCCATCATAAAAATTCGCGAGAAGTCCCTGTAACTCGGATTGAGCTGAAAATTTACGAATAAATCCCCCAGTATGTTAGCTAACTTTCGTTAGTTCAAAACTTTTTGATTTGATCAACAGAAGGTCTTCGAAAAAAATCGGTTTCCACCTGCCGGTATGTTTTGATAGATTTCTGCCATTATTTGCATTTGCTTCTTATTGATTCCTTTTTATGTTCTTTTTGGAAAATTGAGATTTTTGAAGGAGTTGCTACAGTAGCTTGTGTTTTTAGTGAAAAGTTTTGCTGTTCCAAAGCATTGCCAGAGGTCTAATATCTTTTGAATACACTAATGTTGCTAATGAAGATTGTGTGAAGTTTTGTATGAAGGAAAATTTGCAGGTGTAGAGAAAGAATGATGCAATGAGATGAAGAATGGACAAAAGCTCAAGCTTGGGGATGTCACCCCGTGTCACCCCAAGAAATATCCAAGAGGTACAAGCGTCAAAGCTTAGGGATGCCCAAGGCATCCCCTTCTTCATCAATAAAAAACTCAGGTCTTTCTAGACACTTCATTTTTATTGTTTCATGCATTGTTGTGTTGTTCTTGGAGCGTCTTAGTTTTCATTTTTGGTTTTCGTTTTCTTAGTTTTCTTGAGTAAGTTGGTTGGTTACACCACACTTCTTTTTGGAGAGAGACACACTCTGTTTACATTGCCTAGAACACTCTATTTTTCACTCTTATTGTTTTGTGAGTGTTCTCTTTTGCTAGCACTGCGTTTAGCTTTAGTTTTCTTGTGCTTTCAGCCTAGAACTTTTTAGTTCTTCTTTGTGGATTTGTGAGACAATCTCACAGATCTTTATTGATTATTATCTTTGTGAGTTGTTTCAAATAAGTTGTTTGCTATTGGAAAAGAGTAGAAAGCTTCATGCTTAAGTGGTACAAAAGAGGATCTTGCATTAACTGTGACTTAGAATTTAGCATGACATGCTAGGCATTGTTTTGACCTTATGCTTAGTGATTATTGTTGTAGCATGTCTTGTTCCAAACAACTGGGATTGCGTAGTATGCCTTGAAGAAATTATTTGTTGTTTTAGCATACAAAAGCATAGTATTGCGGTATTTTCCTTTGATGCTTTGTTTGAGTTGACTTGGCACATGATCACACCATGTTATGACTATGAACAAGTCACCATGACCTCTATGATCATTTAGTCCTTGACTTGTAGTACCACTCTATGCTTTGATTAGTAATGTTTTGTCGCTCTGCATGATTATGGCCATTATTGCTCTCTTAGTAGGTTGCTCCTAGTCTTTTTCTAGCCTCCACTTCTATGAGTAAGTTCTACTCATTCTTCCAACTCCCAAGAAACCAAGTTATTCCAAAGTGTCCACTATAAACTCCTATGCATGGTGTGTTACACCATTCCAAGTATATTCTTGTTTTTAGCTATCTTCCAATTAAAAACTATTTTGTTATGTGAAAACTTAGTGATTAAAGCCCTCACAAACTTGATGGCACACTTTATATTCTTTGCCCCTAATAAAATTGAATCATTGTGTCATCTATGTTGTATATGCTTGCACTTATATGTTGGCATTAGTAGAACCGTTCTGCCATGGGGAACATTTTCAATATTGCACTTGTACTTTGTACTCAGTTGATATCATGCTCTTTTGTCTATGGATGTCACCGGTGTGAAATAAAAAGGGAACTTGTAAGTCCATGGAGTTTGTATCCTGTGTTAGAGAAACGTCTGGGCCACTAGCCTAAGCCATGCCTAATCATGGTGGAAACTTGCAACATCACCATAGTGACATCTATGAAGCATTCTTCTTATAAAAAAAGAGGGGCACATTGAGAAAAGAGGAAAGAGAGGAAAAAAGCACCATATTCCCATGGTAAATAAGAAGATTGCTGAGATGCTCATTGTCTGCTTGCCTTGTCATTTTGGTTATAGGAAAGCTCATGTACCATGTGCAAGGGATACCCCGTTGGCGGTTCTCTACGATATGCAAATACTTATAGTGACAAGAACTTACAGGTGACTAAAGTTGAGTAGCATGAGGTGTGGACCTCGTATTCAAGGGACTTGAGATTGCCCACTTATACTTTGTCAAGCATATACTCCATCTTTGTTCACTTTAACCTTAACCACTTCAAGATGTTTATGATAGGGGCAATGAGGGGTGAAAGCTAACAAGTACCATAATTTTTGGAAGATCCTTTTGAAACTTGAAATCCCTGCTTCCCTTTATGAAGGGCCTTTCTTCCACCATTATTTGAGTCTCCACCTTCTACCTTTAGGCACCATTAAGAGAGCATAGTTGTCATTCTGTGTGTAGTGTCCCAAAGCTTATTGATTGATGCATATTGTGATATTACTTGTTCTTGTGCCATTTGTTTCTAGTCACCCTTGTGAACTTTGAAGGTATCCTATGCATCTATATTTCTACTCTATGAGGAACAAGCTGATTGCCACTATTCTAGGTTTTCTGTATGTGAAACAAACAAATAAACGTCTTTCAATGCATTGTTATTCATGATCTTTGTTTGTAGTGTTTCATGTTGCATGCATAGTTACTATGTCCTATTGTTAGAACTCCATCTTTCATGCACATGTTTAGAGTTCTTTGATCCCAGCTTTCAATGCTTGCAAATGGTTTGATCTTTATTGTGAAGGTGCATGTCACCTCAAAAATTATTCTTATTATCACTTACCTACTCGAGGATGAGCAGGAGTTAAGCTTGGGGATGCTTGATACGTCAGAAACGCATTTACAATTTTTATGCTCCATGCTTTGTTTGTATCTACTTTGCTTTGCTTTGACTACACTTTGAGGTGTTTTTATATTTTTTGTGGAACTAACCTATTAACAAGTTGCCACGGCGCCAGTTGCCTGTTTTCTTCTGTTTTTGGTTCCAGAAAGGCAGAAAATCAATATTCTCGGAATTGGACGGGACAAAAGCCAAAGTCAATAACTTTCCGTGAGGAACACGAATCCAGAAGGAGGGACGGAGAGGCACCAGAGGGTGGCTAGACCCCCCTGGGAACGACCAAGCCCGACCCGCGCCTGGGGAGGGTGTGGGCCCTCTAGCCACCGCCTCGGCCTCCCACTTCGCCTATAAGAAGCCCCCGGGGAGAAAACCCTAAAGGATCCAGAAGAAATCCACGAAAACCTCTGTAGCGCCGCCGCCACCGAAGGGGAGATTCGGGGGACAGAAAGTCTCTGTTTCGGCACCCTGCCGGGACGGGGAAGTGCCCCCGGAGCCATCTCCATCGATCTCCACCATCATCTCCATCACTGTTGATGATTCCCATGATGAGGAGGGAGTAGTTCTTCCTCAGGGCTAAGGGCTCTACTGGTAGCTTTGTGTTCATCTCTCTCTATGCATGATCTTGTTGTGGTCATGAGCTTTGTAATCAAGTAGATCTACCTTGCTACTCAAGTGCTTCATTAGATCTCTGCTCTCCCCATGTGTGTGAAAGTGACAGCATGCACGCCATGGTGGCACTTAGGTTTGAGTCTACATAAATATTCTTTGTGCTTTAATAGATCTATGCTTTTCCCCACGTGTGTGAAAGTGACAACGTGCATACCGTGTGTGTCACTTTGGCTAGATTGAATATTTGTTATGAGTTATATTTGGAGTTGGATGTCTCTACGAAATTGTGGTGTTTGTTGAAACCATCTAACGCTCAAGGTGACAGTGTGGAGTTATCTAGATTGGGGAAGGCGGACTTTGAGGAGTGCTGTTATAGCTCTATCGATGATTAGATTGTCCAACCGGAGAGTAGTTAACAGTAGTATCATGAAGAAAGGATATTTATATGAGAGAGTGTTCACTAGTGAAAGTATGATCCCTAGGCCTTCTTTCTAAGCATTGAAACACCATTTGCTACTAGATCTGTTGCATGTTTGCTTGCTTCCATCTTTGTTCCGTTTGTCGGGGAGGTTTTGGGCTTTTGCCTTTCCTCCACGCTATCAGCTCTTTTCTGGCACCGTTACCCCACGTCAACAACAAGTCAGAAGCTATTTTCTGGCACCGTTACCACTTGTATTTCACTATATCTTCGCCGAACTAGTGCACCTATTGTTGGGAATATGCCCTAGAGGCAATCATGTATGATGAGATTTCCCATTGTATTCATAAAGATATTAAGTAGTCCTTGTATAAACATCTGATGTGTATCATTGAATATGTGATTCGATTGTGGAACTATGCATTCATGTTGTTTGTACTAAATATCCTTGGTCATCGAAGTTGTGCTGGACACACAACTTAGACCAATGTGAAAGTTGGCTTGATGACTCGGTTCCACTTGTCATAGGCATGGAGATGCTATTCCAACTTACACAGATTCGGCTAAAGGGTTTAGCGAGTCGGATTGACCCATATTGAGGTACAACGAACAAGTTGTCATTTGTATATCTCAATCAATGTAATCCTTAGACCTGAGGTTATTGCATAGTCCGAGTTGAGAATCACCGACTTAGGTTCTATCAAACGTTGATCCGTAACTGGGCAGTTATAAAGGCAGGGTTCGGGTCGACTGAGAATCAAGCTGCGTGATGTGAATAACCAAGATGGGATTTTGCCCCTCCACTCGGAGAAATATTCTCTGGGCCCTCTCGTGAGATATGATTCGGAAAGCATGGCCATGCACGACTCGGTTAAGTGTTAACCAAGGCGATTGACTAAGAGTTAGTCAGGTGAATCACTTATCTCGGATTGAGAAGAGAGTCGGACTATTTAAGGCATGACAATTATTCGCCTATAGTCTGACAAGGTATATCGTGAGGCAAAAGGGACTCGGACGTAAGTCGCATTGGAAAGGCAAGTCGTCATGACTCTTTGGTACTTGGGAGTCGGCACGTTCTGCTAGGAGCCGCTACCGACTGATCGATTGAGAGTCGGACTCCAATCGTGTCCAAGTAGCCATGAGCCTGCGGGGTCACACACTTAAGAGCGGGAGCAAGTTCGGATTGGATCTGAACCTGTAATCTGGTTGGGTTGGACCTAAACCGGATTAGGACTGAGTTAGTGAGTTGGACTCACGGTGACTAGTGTTATATGGGCATTAGTGAATGGGCCGCGCGAGCAGAGCCCACATTCACTCCCTATATATAGTGGAGCACCGTAACCCAGAAAGGTTAATAGTTGTTCGGTTAGGTCATTCCATGTGTTGGAAACCCTAGCTCCACAGCAGTCCTGCCGCCGTAACGAACCTAGCAGTTCATCGCCGGCGCTCCTCCTTGTACGTGTGGATACCAGCAGAGGTGCTGTGCAATCAACACCAGGACGATCGGATCGTGAGGACTGCACTGCATCAACTGACGCGCTTCATCAGTAATCCGCAATTGCGCATCTAGTGGTAAACCCCGTGGCCTTCTACCTCAGCTAGATCTTGGGATCACCACGCTAGAGGAAAAAGTTTTGTTTTATCTCTACGTGGCCCAACAGTGGTATCAGAGCGATAGCTTCTGGTTTTAGGATCGAGATCTCGCATATGTGATATGCGGTTGGTTATAGATGAGATCTATGTGCTGTTTGGTGGTCAATCTATGAGATAGATCGGTTTTGTACGAAGTAGATTGGATCAACTGTACTCGGGGAATGGTAGATCTGATTTCCGTGATCATACTGCTGAGGTCGTGGAACGACATACCCCTACCGGTCGGCTTCGGCCATCGGGGTTGACTGTGACACGTAAATCCAGAAGCGGTGATCGAAGATCAAAGAGTTTGATCGAATCGGACCGCCGACTTCGCCCTGTCGTAGCGCCTTAGATGTCGTTGCGAGTTTCACAACACCGGTATATATTGTATCAATGCATAACTTGTTTTTGCAGAAAGTTGTGAATGGTATGGTTCATGTGCATGTGATGTATGTGTGTAATCCATACGTGATCTGCGAATCACGGTTTTTGTCAGCCGGCTGGAGCCTAGGCGTTGTCATTTTATTGTATAACGACCTGCGTGTCAGGTTCTCTATGTAATTTACTTTACTAAGCTAGTGTAGTTGTTTGGAGAACCCGGAAGGCATGCAAGGCCTTGTACATGTCGGCCACATGGAGTAAGACGGCAAGTGACAAGAGTTGGCACGAGTCGGATTACAGGCATTATGGAGATGGAGATCGCCATGAAGAGAGCCATACCATTTCACATTATAAATGCTTTATTTTGTGTTATTGTTATGTCTCAGTTTTACCTCTATTATATAGTCGGTAAAATTTAATCCCACAAAGAAGGTCTAGTCGGTTTTCCCGCCAGTGTTTGCACCATCACAAGTCAGACATTTTGGTAGTGGGCTCATAAAATTGAGGTGCTGCCAATTCTTTCCGACTAGGTGGGTTCGAGTCGGACTCTTACTGCGTAAACACTCGGTAAGCTAGACGGGTCTATCACAACGATTGTGGGGCTCGGGGAAAAGTTGGATGGGAGCCGGGGCATGTGATGCCACCCGTCCAACAGGAGTCGTATGAGATACGATTGACAAGGAGTTGTCTACCTAGATCACTTGGCGGCTAGCGGTGATGCTAAAGCTCACTAGCCGACTTGCTTATTTAGGATCCTGAATCACTAAAGCAACCATTGGAGGGGTGTTGGTTCTAGTGGGAGCATAAAATATTAAAATGTTTAATATGCTTGCTCTTTTATGAATACATGTCTTAAGTGTTTTTGCATATTTTCTGTTGTAGATCATGGCACCAAGTAGCAGTCACTCTCAGATATCCGGTTTTGCGTTGAGAACCATTCTTGAGAAAGATAAACTGAACGACACTAATTTTACCAACTGGTATCGAAATCTGAGAATTGTTCTCAAACAAGAAAAGAAGGACCATGTCCTAGACAACCCACTTCCAGATGAGCCGAATGAGAATGCGACTGTCGCAGCCACCAATGCCTACCGTCGGGCTAAGGATGAGTCCACGGATATTAGCTGTCTTATGCTTGCTCACATGGAACCGGACTTTCAAAAGCAGTTCGAGCATGTTGAGGCCTACGATATGATCGAAAGCCTCAAAAGTATGTTCCAGGATCATGCGAAGACTGAGAGGTATCAAGTCTCTCAGGCTTTGCTGAGTTGCAAGCTTAAGGATGGTGATCCACTGAGTCAGCATGTGATCAAAATGGTTGGTTACGTGCAGTCTCTAGAGAGGCTTGGCTACCCCATAAGCGAAGAGTTCGCTATGGATATAATTCTAAACTCTCTTCCTACTACATATGGGCAGTTCATTTCGAACTACCACATGCATGGTATGGATAAGAAGCTCACTGAATTACATGGGATGCTCAAGCAGGCAGAGGCGGATCTCAAGAAGGGCACCAGTCAAGTGTTGATGGTGCAGAATAAGGCTAAGTTCAAGAAGAGTTCTTGGACTAAGAAGAAGGCTAAGTCAGGAGGAAAGCAGCTCGGACCCGTCCCCAAGCGCTTCCTCAGGGACTAAGCCATCTCCTTCAGCCGGATCCACTTGCTTCTACTGCAAGGCGGATGTCCAATGGAAGAGGAACTGCAGCAAGTACTTGGCCGACAAAGCCAAGAGTGGAGGTATGACTTCCAACTCAGGTACACTTGTTTGCAATGTTATAGACATATATCTTGTTGATGCACCTAATAGTTATTGGGTATATGATACCGGATCAGTTATTCACATCTGCAACTCGCGGTGGACTGTAAGAACTAGGAGCGTAGCAAGAGGCGAGGTTGATATTCGAGTCGGCAACAAAGCAAGAGTTGCGTTGGAAGTCGACGATGCAACTTCATTTACCTTCGGATTCATTATGGAACTGAATAATTGTTATTATGTTCCAAGGTGCTCAAAAACATTATTTCGCTTCATGTTTGATGAGGCAAGGCTATGAGTCGAATATCAAGAATAATGGTTGTTCTTTGTATTTGAATGATATGTTTCACGGCTTTGCACCCGTGACGGGTTATTTATTTTGAATCTTGATGGTGAGTCGGTTTATAACATAAATGTTAAAAGGTTGAAACCAAATGATCGAATATGACTTACTTTTGGCAATCGGCTTGGTCATATAAGTTGGAAACGCATGAAGAAGATCCATGATGATGGACTCCTCACTGCTCGACTTGGAGTCGCTCGAGACATGCGAATCTTGCCTACTCGGCAAAATGACCAAGACACCTTTTGCAAAGAGTTGCGAAAGGGCGTCCGACTTGTTGGGACTAGTACATAGTGATGTATGTGGACCAATGAGCACGACGGTGGGTGGTTATGAGTACTTCATTACTTTCACTGATGATTTGAGTAGGTATGGATATATCTACTTGATGAAACATAAGTCGGAAGCCTTTGAAAAGTTCAAAGAATTCCAGAATGAAGCACAGAATCAACTCGGCAAGAAAATAAAGTTTCTTCGGTCAGACTGAGGAGGCGAGTACATGAGCCATGAGTTTGATGACCATCTGAAAAGTTGTGGAATAGTTCCTCAACTTACTCCGCCAGGAACGTCGCAAAGGAACGAAGTTTCGGAAAGGCGGAATCAGACCTTGTTGGACATGGTACGGTCAATGATGAGTCGGACAGATCTGCCTTTATCATTTTGGGGTTATTGTCTAGAAACAGCGGCGCTCACACTAAATAGAGTACCATCAAAATCGGTAGAGAAGACACCGCATGAGATGTGGATAGGCAAAAAGCCGAGTTTGTCTTTTCTTAAGATTTGGGGTTGTGAAGCATTTGTCAAGCGACTTCAGTCGGACAAGCTTACAGCCAAGTCGGATAAGTGTATTTTCGTGGGATATCCGAGGGAAACCTTGGGTTACTACTTCTACAACCGAGAAGAGGGCAAAGTGTTTGTCGCTCGGAACGGTGTCTTCCTTGAGAAAGAGTTTCTCAGTCGGGGAGTAAGTGGGAGCATGGTGCAGCTCGAAGAAATTCGAGAGGAACCGGCTAGTAGTGAGTCGGCAAAAACCTTGGAGGTTGAGCCGATTGTGGTAGCTGAGCCGGCAGCAGCACCTGTACTACGAAGATCGGCAAGATTACGAAGTGTTCGTGATGTGTTACTGTTAGACAGTGATGAGCCGACAAATTATTCAGAAGCGATGGTGGGATCTGATTCCGAGTCATGGCTTGGAGCCATGAGATCCGAGTTAAAGTCCATGGATGAAAATCAAGTTTGGAACTTGGTTCATCCGCCAGACGGTGCAAGACCCGTCGAGTGCAAATGGGTCTTTAAGAAGAAAACTCATATGGATGGAAATGTTTCAATCTATAAAGCACGCCTTGTCGCGAAGGGGTTCCGACAAGTTCAAGGAGTTGGTTACGACGAGACTTTCTCGCCCATAGCGATGCTTAAATCAGTTCGGATCATGTTAGCTATAGCGGCCTATTTCGACTACTAGATATGGCAGATGGATGTCAAAACGACTTTCCTTAACGGAAATTAAACCGAGGACGTGTATATGATACAGCCCGAGGGTTTTGTCGATCCGGCTAATGCTGACAAGGTGTGCAAACTTCAGAAATCCATTTATGGGTTGAAGCAAGCATCTCGGAGTTGGAATATTCGCTTTGATGAGGTAGTCAAATCATTTGGCTTCATCAAGAGTGATCATGATTCTTGTTTGTACAAGAAGTTTAGTGGGAACAAAGTAAATTTTCTAAACTTATATGTGGATGACATATTACTGATTGGAAATGATGTCCAGATGTTGCAAGAAACCAAGGAATCATTGGAAAGGAGTTTCTCAATGAAAGACTTGGGTGAGGCAACATACATCCTCGGAATCCGGATCTATAGAGATAGATCAAGGAGGCTCATTGGATTGAGTCAGAGTACTTATTTGTACAAAGTGTTGAAGAAGTTCAACATGGAATCGTCTAAGAAGGGGTTCTTACCGATGTCCCATGGTGTAAAACTTAGCAAGACTCAGTGTCCTTCGACAACTGATGAGCGAAGTCGGATGAGTGCGATTCCATATGCTTCTGAATGGATCCATCATGTATGCCATGATTTGTACTAGGCGGATGTTTCCTATGCTCTAAGTGTTGTGAGCGATACCAGTGATCTGGAGAGATCCATCGACGGCTAAAAATATCCTAAAGTACTTGAGAAGGACTAAGGATATGTTCTTGGTTTATGGTGGTGAAGATGAACTCAGTGTAAAGGGTTACACGGATGCGAGTTATCTTACTGACTCTGATGATTCTCGTTCGCAATCCGGATACGTGTTTATTATAAACGGAGGTGCTATGAGCTGGAAGAGTTCCAAGCAAGAGACTGTGTCTGCGTCTACAACAGAGGCTGAGTATATTGCCGCCTCGAAGGAAGCAAAGGAAGTTGTTTGGATGAGGAATTTCCTCATGGATCTTGGTGTGGTTCAGGGCTCGTCCAATCCGTTAGATGTGTATTGTGACAACAATGGTGCTATTGCACAAGCCAAGGAACCTAGATAACACCAGAAGAACAAGCACACACTCATGCGGTACCACCTGATTCGCCAGTTCGTGGATCAGGGTGATATCAAATTATGCAAGTTACACACGGATGCAAATATTGCGGATCCGAGGACAAAGACATTACCACAGCCGAAGCATGAGGCGCACCTGAGAGCCATGGGCATTAGATGCTTAGACATGTGATGTCGGAAGATTGACTCTAGTGCAAGTGGGAGACTGTTGGGAATATGCCCTAGAGGCAATCATGTATGATGATATTTCCCATTGTATTCATAAAGATATTAAGTAGTCCTTGTATAAACATCTGATGTGTATCATTGAATATGTGATTCGGTTGTGGAACTATGCATTCATGTTGTTTGTACTAAATATCCTTGTTCATCGAAGTTGTGCTAGACACACAACTTAGACCAATGTGAAAGTTGGCTTGATGACTCGGTTCCACTTGTCATGGGCATGGAGATGCTATTCCAACTTACACAGATTCGGCTAAAGGGTTTAGCGAGTCGGATTGACCCATATTGAGGTACAACGAACAAGTTGTCATTTGTATATCTCAATCAATGTAATCCTTAGACCTGAGGTTATTGCATAGTCCGAGTTGAGAATCACCGACTTAGGTTCTATCAAACGTTGATCCGTAACTGGGCAGTTATAAAGGCAGGGTTCGGGTCGACTGAGAATCAAGCTGCGTGATGTGAATAACCAAGATGGGATTTTGCCCCTCCACTCGGAGAAATATTCTCTGGGCCCTCTCATGAGATATGATTCGGAAAGCATGGCCATGCACGACTCGGTTAAGTGTTAACCAAGGCGATCGACTAAGAGTTAGTCGGGTGAATCACTTATCTCGGATCGAGAAGAGAGTCGGACTATTTAAGGGATGACAATTATTCGCCTATAGTCTGACAAGGTATATCGTGAGGCAAAAGGGACTCGGACGTAAGTCGCATTGGAAAGGCAAGTCGTCATGACTCTTTGGTACTTGGGAGTCAAGACGCTCGCTAGGAGCCGCATCGATCGATCGATTGAGAGTCGGACTCCAATCGTGTCCAAGTAGCCATGAGCCTGCGGGGTCACACACTTAAGAGCGGGAGCAAGTTCGGATTGGATCTGAACCTGTAATCTGGTTGGGTTGGACCTAAACCGGATTAGGACTGAGTTAGTGAGTTGGACTCATGGTGACTAGTGTTATATGGGCATTAGTGAATGGGCCGCGCGAGCAGAGCCCACATTCACTCCCTATATATAGTGGAGCACCGTAACCTAGAAAGGTTAATCGTTGTTCGGTTAGGTCATTCCATGTGTTGGAAACCCTAACTCCACAGCAGTCCTGCCGCCGTAACGAACCTAGCAGTTCACGTGGCCTCCTCATATGCGTGTGGATACCAGAGAGGTCTTCGCGATCAGCACCGTGACGATCGTGAGGACTGCACTGCATCAACTGACGCGCTTCATCAGTAATCCGCAATTGCGCGTCTAGTGGTAAACCCCGTGGTCTTCTACCTCAGCTAGATCTTGGGATCACCACGTTAGAGGAAAAAGTTTTGTTTTATCTCTACGTGGCCCAACAGTGGTATCAGAGCGATAGCTTCTAGTTTTAGGCTCGAGATCTCGCATATGTGATATGCGGTTGGTTATAGATGAGATCTATGTGCTGTTTGGTGGTCAATCTATGAGATAGATCGGTTTTGTACGAAGTTGATTGGATCAACTGTACTCGGGGAATGGTAGATCTGATTTCCGTGATCATACTTCTGAGGTCGTGGAACGACATACCCCTACCGGTCAGCTTCCGCCATCGGGGTAGACTATGACACGTAAATCCAGAAGCGGTGATCGAAGATCAAAGAGTTTGATCGAATCGGACCGCCGGCTTCGCCCTGTCATAGCGCCTTAGATGTCGTTGCGAGTTTCACAACACCGGTAGATATTGTATAAATGCATAACTTGTTTTTGCAGAAAGTTGTGAATGGTATGGTTCATGTGCATGTGATGTATGTGTGTAATCCATACGTGATCTGCGAATCACAGTTTTTGTCAGCCGGCTAGAGCCTAGGCGCTATCATTTTATTGTATAACGACCTGCGTGTCAGATTCTCTATGTAATTTACTTTACTAAGCTAGTGTAGCTGTTTGGAGAACCCGCAAGGCATGCAAGGCCTTGTACATGTCGGCCACATGGAGTAAGACGGCAAGTGACAAGAGTTGGCACGAGTCGGATTACATGCATTATGGAGATGGAGATCGCCATGAAGAGAGCCATACCATTTCACATTATAAATGCTTTAGTTTGTGTTATTGTTATGTCTCAGTTTTACCTCTTTAGATAGTCGGTAAAATTTAATCCCTCAAAGAAGGTCTAGTCGGTTTTCCCGCCAGTGTTTGCACCATCACAAGTCAGACATTTTTGGTAGTGGGCTCATAAAATTGAGGTGCTGCCAATTCTTTCTGACTAGGTGGGTTCGAGTCGGACTCTTACTGCGGAAACACTCGGTAATCTAGGCGGGTCTATCACAACGGTTGTGGGGCTCGGGGAAAAGTTGGATGGGAGCCGGGGCATGTGATGCCACCCGTCCAACAGGAGTCGTATGAGATACGATTGACAAGGAGTTGTCTACCTAGATCACTTGGCGGCTAGCGGTGATGCTAAAGCTCACTAGCCGACTTGCTTATTTAGGATCCTGAATCACTAAAGCAACCATCGGAGGGGTGTTGGTTCTAGTGGGAGCATAAAATATTAAAATGTTTAATATGCTTGCTCTTTTATAAATACATGTCTTAAGTGTTTTTGCATATTTTCTGTTGTAGATCATGGCACCGAGTAGCAGTCACTCTCAGATATCCGGTTTTGCGTTGAGAACCATTCTTGAGAAAGATAAACTGAACGACACTAATTTTACCAACTGGTATCGAAATCTGAGAATTGTTCTCAAACAAGAAAAGAAGGACCATGTCCTAGACAACCCACTTCGGATCGGCGAATGAGAATGCACATTGCAGCCACCAATGCCTACCGTCGGGCTAAGGATGAGTCCACGGATATTAGCTGTCTTATGCTTGCTCACATGGAACCAGACTTGCAAAAGCAGTTCGAGCATGTTGAGGCCTACGATATGATCGAAAGCCTAAAAAGTATGTTCCAGGCTCATGCGAAGACTGAGAGGTATCAAGTCTCTCAGGCTTTGCTGAGTTGCAAGCTTAAGGATGGTGATCCACTGAGTCCGCATGTGATCAAAATGGTTGGTTACGTGCAGTCTCTAGAGAGGCTTGGCTACTCGGAGAGATATTCTCTGGGCCCTCTCGTGAGATATGATTCGGAATGCATGGCCATGCACGACTCGGTTAAGTGTTAACCAAGGCGATCGACTAAGAGTTAGTCGGGTGAATCACTTATCTCGGATCGAGAAGAGAGTCAGACTATTTAAGGGATGATAATTATTCACCTATAGTCTGATAAGGTATATCGTGATGCAAAAGGGACTCGGATGTAAGTCGCATTGGAAAGGCAAGTCGTCATGACTCTTTGGTACTTAGGAGTCAGCACGTTCTGCTAGGAGCCGCTACCGACTGATCGATTGAGAGTTGGACTCCAATCGTGTCCAAGTAGCCATGAGCCTGCGGGGTCACACACTCTTAAGAGCGGGAGCAAGTTCGGATTGGATCTGAACCTATAATCTGGTTGGGTTGGGCCTAAACCGGATTAGGACTGAGTTAGTGAGTTGGACTCACGGTGACTAGTGTTATATGGGCTTTAGTGAATGGGCCGCGCGAGCAGAGCCCACATTCACTCCCTATATATAGTGGAGCACCGTAACCTAGAAAGGTTAATCGTTGTTCGGTTAGGTCATTCCATGTGTTGGAAACCCTAGCTCCATAGCAGTCCTGTCGCCGTAACGAACTTAGCAGTTCGCCGCCGGCGCTCCTCCTTGTACGTGTGGATACCAGCAGAGGTGTTGTGCGATCAGCACCAGGACGATCGGATCATGAGGACTGCACTGCATCAACAGACGCGCTTCATCAGTAATCCGCAACTGCGCGTCTAGTGGTAAACCCTGTGGCTTTCTACCTCAGCTAGATCTTGGGATCACCACGTTAGAGGAAAAAGTTTTGTTTTATCTCTACGTGGCCCAACACCTATACACCTGACAAGTGTATTGGGTGTTTTGGGCACACAAGAGACTTATTGTATCTTGATTGCAGGGTTGCTTGAGAGGGAATACCTTTGACCACTCCCTCCCTGAGTTCGATAAACCTTGGGTAATCCACTTAAAGGAAACTTGCTGCTTTTCTACAAACCTCTGCACTTGGAGGCCCAACAACTATCTACAAGAATAGAAGTGCGTAGATATCATTCTTGCTCATAGTTTAATTGATTATGGCCTCTGAATCCGGTGCTCAGAAAAGAAAAAGGAGACAACCAGAGAAGATATTAATCAATCCTAATATTTCTATCGCTTATCGGATCTTATTTACCATGCTCGTGACTGTTGCATCAGCTGAAAGAAGCTTTTCAAAGTTGAAATTATCGAGGAACTATTTGAGATCTTCAATGTCTCAGGAGAGGTTAAATGGTTTGGAAAGTCTATGCATCGAGAAGAAGTTAGTGGACGAGATTGATATTGATTCCATCGTCATGGACTTCGCTTCTAGGAATTTTCGGAGGAAAATTTAAGGTATCACGTGAACATTGTTATTTTTATATGAATATTATAGTTGGAAGTGTACATAAAATATTATAGTTTTAAGGTAAATATTTATTTTTCATGATCTCATATGCATAAAAAAATTATAATAAGGGGCCCAAAATTTTAGTTTCTCCCCGGGCCCCTAGACTCTCAGGACCAGCCCTAGTGGGTGTAATGGAATATATAGGCAATTCTACATTGGGTTTTACCTCACCGTCAGGTTCTTTGCTGGGTCAGTGAGAGATCAATATTGTTGAAGCTTCAGTGGTAAGAAAGCGAAGGTCTTGAATAGTATCAGCATGCGCACAACAAGGATCTTGTGGAATCTTCAAATACTCTTTAACAGTCCCAGAGAAGCACCGGGAAAAGGGAGATTCCTGTGATTGAAAATCTACTGACTTGCGGGAAATGCTTAATTATTGGTGTTTATGTTTTTGGAACTTATGCAAGTCATTTGCATGTAGTTTGAAGCTCTCTACAAATCTTCACGGATTGGATTTGAACAAAAGAGCCTACCTTTTGTTACAACAGTGAATTATAGGAGAACTTAATATAAACATTGACGATGACATATTCTGGTGATGAATACTCACGCGCCTTAACATGGTATATGGATCTTTGTGGTGATTTTCTCATTGAAATAATGTTGATTTAGCTCAATGCTTTCATACATGTCCAACAAAAATTTAAGAGATTAGAGATCATCTTCCTCATGATTGGTATTCCTCTTTTAGTGCTCGAATTAATTAATAGTTCCAGTTGTTAACAGTTTGAAGAGATTTAGAAAACACTTATATATATACATTGGCCCATTTGAACTATAGATAACACATCTTGATATAGCAATAACTAAAGAACACATGGTGAATTGCAGGAGGGGGCGTTCCTCTAGTTTAATGAGGAACAATTACCATGTAGAGGATGGAGATGGAAAGCAAATGGCTACGAATTGTCTGTCGCCAAGATTTATGAGCATATAAAAGATGATCATATATAATATGTATGATAACATAGCAGGGATTGTGAGATGGAATTCAACAACAAGGTTTTTTATGGTTTCCTCAGATGAATATTTTTTTTCTTAAAAGGGGATCACAGCCCCAGCATCTGCATTAAAATAATGCATACGACCTTTATTTCATTATTAAAGCAAATTTACCAAGTCACAGAAGTATAGATTATTATTGTTTATGGCTCACTCAAGGTTGACACATGAATGAGCCGTCTAAAGAAAGCAAATAAAAAGGGTGCGCCGGTGGATCAACATGCGAGCCTGCTATCAACCTACCAATTGCACCGCCTGAACAATTCTTGCGCAACCATTTCCAAGCGGTTGCACCCAAAATCGATGTCCTGGCGATGCGCCTCTGGCTGGAGACATAACCACATACGGGTCTAGCCAGTGGAATAACCTGTAAAGATGAAATACATTTTGATTTGCTAAAGATAAAGTCATTCCAAACATGCCATATAGCCCATAAGAGCACACACGCCAACTCTAATTTGGCCTTTAGTGTGTTTATCTACTTCATGCAACCAAATCCCAAATAGATTACTAACTTTTTTGAATGTGCTAAATCGAATGACATATGGACTATGCGCCAAACACTAGTAGAAACCACCCCATGTGTCCCGGTTGGTAAGGGCATTTAGTCCCGGTTACCCAAGCGGAACGGGGAAATCGGGACTAAAGCCCCAACCTTTAGTCCCGGTTGCCCCACCAACCGGGACAAAAGGGCGTACACGTGGCGAGGAGGAGAACAACGTCCGGTTCGTAACACGAATCGGGACAAATAACTCTGTCATGCGGAGATTTGACACATTTCTGCCATGCAGAAGAATTCATTTTGGCAACTTTTTTTGCCGCGACAGCATTTTGGCCACTTTTTGTGCCGTGGCAGAGAATTCATTTATGTTGTTTTATTTTTATTTAGTGTTTTGCATTCATCAATGAAGGAACCATTATATTACACAACATCATCATGACAATATAGATCCAAGTGTCGAACATATTACATTCGATACACGGAGTTCATGCACTACATACAAAATAAGCTCTTTGTACAATCCCTATTGTTTATACACACCCGAATAGTATTCTGCTTTTGGGTTTAGGACTTCTGCATCCAAGAATCCCGCAAATTCCTCTTGAATTGCTCGTACGCAATCCTTTGGCAGAAGACCATCCTGTAGACGTTAGATCTGATTTAAAAAAGGAGTCAACCTATATAAATGAAACTAAGCACAATTTGATGGTAATTAAAAACTATAGAAATTATTTATGTACGTGAAGTTGCTTTAAATTTATGCCCTTCTCACAACACATCTGACGGATGAACTCGCAACCATAGTATCCACATAAATTGTTCACTGGTCCCTACGTCAGGCACTTTACGAGAACAGAGTTCAATCAAAAAATAATCAAGCATGATAATAACGGTATCAAAACTAGAATCAAAGAGATGCGCGGATATAGCTAGTGGTGCTTACATCTAGTGGTTGAAATATAAGCTCCTCTTTCCAAACACCCCTAGCCTTGTTGGTGAACCGTTTCCAAGCGCTGCCCGGTGAAGAAAACGAATAAAAGAAGTTATTAATTACTTGATATCATAAAATTCACGAACATTGCCGATATAGTGTCGTAATGATTAGAACTAGGTAGGAAACGCGGCTTGCCGCTCGCTTGCCCGCTTCGCGGGCAGCACGATATAAACAATCGCTTCAAAAGACAATGAAGCTAATATATTAGCCAGCGAGTTATTTTACGTCATAAGTAAAAGCTAACCATACTTGCGAGTTAACCTTCTGTGTTAGGCCCTAAGCCTGCCTAGGCTCGATTCCGCCAGTGTCACTGCCATGTTAGTGTGGCTAGTGCTATGGCAGGTGAAGATCGAGGTAGTGCCGCTTGCAGCAATGTTGAAAAAATTGTTCTCTTGTAGCAGTGCAGTGACGGTATGTAGGACATCACCGACATCGGTGGCTTGCTCCACCACAGGAAGGAGGTGGCGCCGCCTTTCAGCAATGGCGCCTCGACTCTCGAGCGTCCAACATATAAGAAAAAATATAAGATGTAAGCCGATATGAAAAATCGATGAAGACATTCAAGTAGATTTCAGATAAAGAAGAGTTCAATCTAATCGTACTTTAATACTTTATAATACGTTAGTAGAAGATAGTATGAGAGAGCAGCACATCTGAAAACGCAGATTACATGTTGCATAAGAACAGCCAGCTGACTAACAATTTTAACGTGATTTGCACATGGCATTGTTTAGAGAATCTCCATGTAACAGCACCAAAAGGATCCTGACGAAAGGTCAAGTTGAATAGGAGTTCCAATCTAAACCCAACTGAAGTTGATGGATCTCGGTAGCATTCAGAACGAAGGAGGATCAGCTCCTTGCCGAGGGGTAGGCCGTAGATGGATCTAGGTTGATTGGATGTGTCGAATCGCCATCGACCAGAGAGAAGAATGGCAAGTGAAAACGACCCAGATCTTTGGTATAATATATTATGACCCTGGAACATCACAATGGGCTGTAAGCACGAGTAAAAGGCCTGGTAATAATTCAATAAACTGGGCCAAGAAAAGGGCGACGTCAAGTTCTTAGCTACTGAAATTTATAACAGCCCATGGCCAGACTCTTCAGATGTATGCTACTGAAATTTAAAACACAACAACAGCAGATAATCCACACTTCAGATGTATGCTACTATATACCTTTTTTAGGTACAGCAAGTCAGCAAAAATTTCAAACCCTTAGGTTACAACATAGTTACATGCAACATAGGGCAGACTATTATAATGTATATGCACCATGCCCGATAATATGATTAGTAAGCTAAATAAGCTTACAAGCCGATACAACTTCAACCTCACTGCCTACTCCTTGCTAGACTCCAGTTGATACACATTGCGGCATTAGATTCTTTCTGTTTATCAGTTTTTGAAGAAAAAAACCAAGCCAAAAATCAAAAGCCAAATTAAAAATATCCGACCAAAATGGAAACACAGCACTATTTTTTCTTACTGAGTTGCAGTTCAAACAGGAGCAAGAAGTTTTTAGTTCAGTTTGGGTTTGTTTGGTTCAGTCTAATTATGTCCAAGCTTACATCCATCAGGTGAGCAACATTCCTAAATAGTATGCAACTAATTCTGCGATAATGTATCTTCCAATTTCTGATTGCTGATAGCAAATGGTTTGCTGCTTAGCACTTTAAACATCGACCATCTAATAACCTTGAAATTACTGGCTGAGTTATGGTAAGAATCTCAAGCTCAAACGAAATTTACTTGGGAGTGAGAAATGGGTTAACAATGTAATACCTGGTTTCTAACCGCACCAATCAACATATCTTGACACCCAAATGCATGCACATTCTTGACAATGATAATAACAGTTACTGACTTGACAACCTGATGAAACAGGAAAGGACATAATGCCTGGGTGCAGATTCGTACAAGAGTTGAGGTTCAGATCAATAACTCGAGACATTTCACATACAAAGCCTGCATATGTAAAATTAGTAATGACACCATATTCATCAATGATTTGAATGAATTGCTGCTGGTAAAATTCGAGTCTAACATCTATTGCTGAACAGCCCAATAGACTGAGCTTCCTCAAATTATCATGCTTTATAATAAGTTTTTGGCACATAATAGACTGAGGTTCTCAATTCATTCTAAATGCCAGTCTATTTATATTCACCACCAAAAGTTACCGATTTGTTAGCACCTCCATTCTGCACTTACATAGTGCATCTTCGATAAAATATAGGAGTACATCTTCTTTGGAATCCTAGCAGACAACCTTCACTGCAAAAAAAACCATGACTAAGCACCCATGTATGTAACATTAGCAAAATGACAGGACCATGAAAGACTAATCTCATGTAATATCGGCTTGTTAACACATTCATTTGATGCATAAATGCCAGGATACTTTATCCATTTGCAGGAAAAGTGCTGGTTCTCATATATGTTAAATGTACCTGCACTTTCATACCATCGCGACCGTGAAAGATGGAGTACTAACTGAGATCTCACACGCTTTCTTGAGGAGGCCACCGCACTGCTAGTTGGTCTCAATCTCATGCGTAGATCTTAGGTGGCACATGCCTGCTCTACTGCGTGTTCCGCTCACTTCCGCTCGCCTTTACACCGCACCGTCAAAGTCAATTGATCTGTCCTGAACAAAATTTGGGAATCATTTCAGCTTAGTTTGAACACTCTATAATAGTTTATGCCAACTGGAGATGACATCTAGAATAATCTAAAAGGTATGGTTTCAATGATAAAATAAGTATAACATTATAGGATAAAGATTAAATACATGCGCTTATATGAATGATCTTTAAAAACAATATACCAAGAGAAGCGCTGCTCATGTATGAGCAAGCACAAGTAAGCTTAAAACGATTAATAGTCCAGCGAAGATACACCACCAATGTGATTTATCGAACAATACTTGGCAAGATTGGTGTCCATGACTCCTGTGAGAATATGCAAATGCCACATCCACAGCTTGACGCCCATTTTTTGTACAACAGCGAATGAACCAAAATATCACAAAAACAGAGTTGTAGTCTGATGATGGATATAATACAACTTAAGATAGATATAATACAACTTATTATGCTCGAGTACATAGGTAGAATATAAATTTTGATAGCACAACAGTGAAAATAAGGCAATATGGTCTCCAGAACCATTTCCTGGCTAAGTTGAATACCAAGAGATGAGTGGTCTTTGAAACTGGGACAAAATCACCAATAACCGTATTGATCCAGTGCATTGAGATGTCATGCTAGGGCGATGAAATTATGGGAGCATGCAAGTTATTGGCCATATTTTAATTCATTGCAAGCTCATTCAGCAACCAATTTGAGCTAGCCCAGTACACTTCACTTGATTTTAATTCCCGACCTCTGTTCTAGCGGCACCTTTGTACAGCTTTAGTTGTACTGAGCCATTTGCCAAAGAGAGACTATGTATCTTTGTACAATTGGAAGATGAACTTCTAGCTGGACCTGTATATCTCTGAGCCATTTTACATCTAACTAACTATACCGAGGGTCTAGCCAAGACAAATTAGATAGCTTTGGCAAGTATCCTAGTTCTAATATATTGGTGCAACCGAGTCGAGTACTGACCATATGCTCATAAAGGGAAAATAGCAGCCCACCCAACACGGAAACATCAGACAACTCAATATTAGCAAAATAATCATCTTGGGAGCACGACATGAGGGATAATGAGTTATACGTGATAGAAACGAACCAGAATCCTGTAGAGCCAAAATAAAAATTCTCAGAACCAATGAAGTCCACACCTGTAACACGTACTCCCTCCGTCCCAAAATATAAGGCGCCTAAGGTTTAGTCAAAACTCAACGTCATTAGGCGCCTTATATTTTGGGACGCAGGGAGTATAACATATGGATTATGAGCAATTTCATCTTCTTAGAATATAATCAGGAAGAGAACACCCAACACAAATAATACAGTAGATCATACATACTATTCGTAACAAGTAAAATACCACAATTTCATATGGCAAAAAAGCTAGACATAAGACCGGCATCCAGAGCCTCGGGCAAAAGATCAAAAACAAGCGAGAAAGGAAGAAGCAAGAGGAGGCTTCCATACCTTTATCTTAAAAGGATTATAAGTCAAATCAGTATTAAAAGGATGGCTACTGAAGGTGTGGCATGGCCATAATCTGGCAAGAGATGTGACGGTTAGATTGAGTATAAATAACTCAGGCTATTAGTATATCCCCGTTGGGACTCTATGTTCTCTCAGCTAAACATGTAAACAAAAAAGTAGTCCATAAGTTTAATGACATTTAAGCTCACAAGTACTTCTATGAGATTCTACAGTTTAATATAATACCTAACCATATTTTCTAACAACTCAAAATAAAACCACTTGGAGTGTTGATATACCTGGCAATGTTCCATATATATATATATATATATAAGAAAGCTTCCATCTCCGTGGGTACTTTTTATCCTTCTAGTTCCCTTCCCAGTTCTCCTCTAAATAACACATGGACACGGCCAAGGTTCATTTTCATTTGTTGTGGAAGCAAGAACCAAATCTTTGTATTGTTCTAAAAATAATAATTGCACAAGAGTATATTTTGGAAATGGTTGCAAGTTGCAAATGCCGGGATTTTCTGTTTCAAGTGATCATATAGGCTGGAAATGTCGCCCAAAGATTCTGATAATGTTTATTTAGATATTAGCGTGCGGCTAAAGTAAATATAAGAAAAAATTGTTCTAACATGCTCTGGCTCGATAAAGCCTATCATGAACTAAAAAAAGGGTAATCTTTATCCTAAAATGAAAAAAAATCAATTTTGTATGCATCGATTTCCCTGTAAAATCCTGAACATCAATTTTGAAGCAACAATTTCAATTCTATATGAATCATGGCACCTGAAAACATGGCATAAATTATCCACGTCTACTTATCAGCTAGAAGGATAGTATTTCCGATGACAAACAGTGCTTAGCAAAAAGGTTATGATAAGTGTTCCCTCAAATAGAAAATGCCATTCCCGATATATTCTCACAGAGTTGAGTGTTTTGCTTACCAAGAGCTATCCTTCCATTCTCTCTCCTGCCAAGCTATTGTCCACCAACCACACCAATATTCATTATTCAGCCTGTCCCTGCAATGAGTATTCCTTTTGCATTTCTTGCCAATGGAAGGAATGGTTCCTTCTGATTCTTGTCATTTCAGAAGTACCAAAGAGTTCCGTACAACCTCAACTGCCAATAGCCGATGCTCCTGAAAGGTTAAGAATTTAACATATGATAAATGGTGAGTGATATCCAATGTGACATAAATCCAACAGAAAAAGGAGAAGAATTAACAACAACAACATAATCATAGATATGTGTACATGCATTCTACCTTTTAGTGAATTAAATTGAGCAGACACGGGTCTGAGAATGGATAATCAAACACTCCAGCTATGAAATTAACCGTTAGAATATGCTGAACAGCATCATTAGTCCGTGATACTGTTATCTCCCTTGTCTCCACCAAGAACCCAAGATCTTCAATCTGTGAGGTATCAGAATCCGTAGATTGCTCAGCAAATGCAAAAGAATTGGTTGCTCGAGAATATATTTTATATGACAGCTTAACAAATCAACCATATTCTTTCAAGCATTAACTGATTGACAAATGTAGTAGCGATTAGACTAACAATCGGACATCATATTCTACTACCTCGAAGCCTAACTTTTAGCACATAGTGGCTGGCATGCAAAGGCTGCCCATTCCATTGAAATCATATGCAAGCTTTCTCACACACATCCACCACCAACTACCAGGCCCTGGACCACTTCAAGCTGCTGTGAATTTTGTCGAGCACCTTCTAGGCATAACATTGAATCTGCAGAAACAAATAATACTCAAGATTATTACAGGGAGAGAGGAAGAGGGGATTTTGGCTACCTGCCTTTCACGTGAGCTCAGGTGCAGCGGTGGCCCGGGCTGTTTTTGTAGCTGCTCTTGCACGTAGGTGGAGACGAGAGGGGGTTGGTGGCCGCTCAGGTAAGCTCCTTCTCCTGGTCCATTGTCGTCAAAGGGTGGTAACCTCCGTATCCATTGCCATTGCAGCGTGTGTGCTTGGGACGCGCGGCGGAGGTCGATTTCCGCGCTCAGGGCAGCTGCACCACGCCGCCAGCACCGCCGCCACGCTCGGGGAGGAAGAGAAAGTGGGTCGGGAAAGAGAGAGAGAGAGCAGAGAGATAGGGAATGAGGCAGCACATGTACCTGCAGACCAGATGGAGGAGACGATGATGCTCGCCCTATTTCCAGGCGGCCGAGCGCGCAGCACGCCACCCTCAAAGTGGGGACAGAGGGAGCCGCCATGCTCATGGTCGGGGACACGAGCCGCCGTGCCTCCTGGTCGTGGTCTCACACAAGGTGCCACTGTTGCCGGTCACCATGGACCCGGAACGAGCTGGCAGAGCCCCTGCTCCTCACGGCTCCACCTCTGCATCCCCAAGACCCCAACATCCTCTCCTCCCTCCCTCGTGTCGGCCGCCGCCGCTTGCCCTGCGAGCTCTGCGCCACTGCCCGTGAGCTCGACCCAGCGACGACCCGCAATCTCTCGGGGAAACGATGGAGGCGCTGCCAGGAACCTAGAGCCCTCCACCGCTAGCTCTTTTTATCCCCGTCGTCGCCTGCTTTCTTTCCGCGGCGGCCGTGCCATGGGAGAGACGAGGAAGACAAAGGGAGAGGAGGGGAATGTGTGGGCGAACGGAGGAGGCGACTGGATCCTGGACGCGCCGCCACGGGGAGACGAGAGGAGGATGACGGGAAAGGGAGAGGGAGAACGCGTGGGCGAATGGGAGGCTGCTGGATCGATGCACGGTGATAGGGTTTGGCTAGCAGAAGTACAAAACTACCCCTATGCGGTCATGAAAACCACCGTGGAGCCACCGCGCACAGCCTCTCAAGACTGCCGATTCGCTCTCTCACAAAGAGACACGTACCCTCTGTCTCCGACGAGCGGGCCTTGCGAAACGCAGGACCCCACCCTCCAGGGATGTTAGCTAGCAGGTGTGGATGTGCAGGTGCAAAGGAGTGGACGAAGCGGACGGGCAGGATCGGTTTGGAAGCCTAATCCGACGGTTCACGATGCTGGTGGCCTCTAAGAGCTCCCTTGGGGGGCTAGAATATTTCTCTTGATTACCGCTGGAGAAGCATCTGCATGTCCTTCCATGTCTCAAGGGATTTATGTTTCGAGTCCATGACTAGTACACGCCCTTTGTCAAGTTGAATGATTAACAGAATATAGTGGAAGCTGTGCATGCATAACTAATCAATTATATACTTAACATCGAGTAAGAGAAATAGAAAGTGTATACAAGACAATAACACTCACTCAAAGTTGTAAGGAAATAGTATTTCCCTTCTGGTTTCTTGAAACCTTAACGCGTGTACGATATTATCCTCCATATCCTGGGGGTTTGTTTTGAGATTAGCTTGATGAACCCAATATGGGTCAATGAACCCAATGTCATAGATTTGTCCTCTACTGCATTCGAGAATCTTTATTCTGCATATTATAATATGATTATATACATGCAATAAACGAGGTAAGATAGCTAGAGACTAAATTAATTACAGAATTAGTACTTACAGACAATAGGCACTGATGATCGATTTGTCCAAGACGTCTTGATTGAATAATTGAAATAGTTTATCAAATTCAATGGATATCATGTCATCTATTTCTTTCCCATAATGCTTTTTGTAACCCTTAGCATTATCCAGTTATCCCCGGCCTTTGTGGCATGCATGTACCAGTTATGCAATCTTCGCATCTTTGTTGGAACATTATTTACCTCCTCAGGTTTGACGAGAGGTTTGTCGTACTGGTATTTGTATGCTACTTCACACGGGAAATCAGAATCGAGATAACTCTTGGGCTATACTCATACCTTGAGCGTGACTTCTCCGTGTTAACTATATCTAGATCATCTTGCTCTTGACCTCATATTTGCTCGACCCACATTGGTATGGGAAATCACCTTGAGAGGGGCGCAAGACTGCTTGTTCTCCTTTGGAGCAATGATTTCGCTTGCATCGATCGCTCTTCGAGGCTTGCTGTGCCACATGTGACTTGAGAATAGAACGCTCATAGTCTGATGACATTTTTGGCTCGGTTTGATGAAGAGTCTTTAGCATTTTGAACACTCGGGATTTTTCTTCTTTGGTGCTGGGGAACTCTGGCTCTTTCGGTCGCCTCAGCTTAGCGAAAAATACTGTCGTTTCCGCATCAACGATAGTCGTAGTCTCCTATTCAGTACAGTCATAAGCTCTCTTCGGAGGAACCTTTGGTACTTTTGGAAGAGGCTCTTGTTTATGTTTTGGCGATCGCATACCATGACGCAGAGTAGTGGTGGTACACTTACGCTTTTTATCCTGAGGCGCCGGCGATGGCTGCGATGGAGCCGGGTGAGGCGACGAAGAAGGCTACCGCGGTGGCGACAACCTCGCTGGAGACGGGTGAGGCGGCGACGAAGATGGCCTTGGTGTGTGATTTAGAAGCACGATACATTCCTTTGGCCATAGAATGGTGACGTTTATTGCTTCTCCCAGTTCAGTCACACCCCCTTCACCTGCAGGGTAGTCAAGCTTCAAAGGTGGGCATGATTTCATCCACCCCAACAACAGCATAGCCCTGTGGAACTGGACGACAGTGGTAAGTTGGTGTGGGTCCAATTGGTAAGGCATAGCCGACCGCCACCTTCATTGATATGTTCACAACTTTGACATGTAGCTCGCAGTGTGTCATCTGTGTGATATCATCCACTGGGTAGCCAATAGGAGCCATCATCGGTGCACCATCGTCATCATCATTGTCATCACCCGGGACCTCGGTGGAAGCCACACCGCTTTTTCGATTATTCGATAGGCCGGTAGCATCGAATGCAGGTTCTACCACCATGTGTTGTTGATATGGGCCGGTAGTACCTTGCTGGCTAAGTGCGTTAATTTGATCTTGTTGTTGCTTTATTCGTTCTTCAATTATACGCATTCGCTCTTTCTAAATATCTGCTTCAACTTTCGCCTTCTATCAGGATATTTCTTCCTCTCTTCAGGAAACCCAGTGCTCCATGGTTTGGAGCCTATTGTGCCTCGTGTTCGTCCATCATGTTTCTTATTTCCAAGGGCGAGTGTGAGCTCATCATTCTCTCTATCGGGAATGAAGTCCCCATCTTTAACAGCCTTTACTGCTTTTCTCATCTTCTCGATTGGTAAGGGGTCTTCTTTATGTCGTATGTTATATATACACTTCCCTTCCGAGTCCAACGTGCCCCCAAGCCCGTAAAACCAATTCTTTGCATGTTCGATCCAATCGCATCTGCAGGATGATCTTTTAGCACGCAGTTCATCCTCAAGTTTAAATCCACTTAGGAATGCCATACCAGAGCCACCTTGCCCCATAGTATGGTGATACTTCTTGTTAGCAGCATTCAGCTTATTCATTGCAGACATTTTCTTAGCTTTTTCTGATGTCTTGTAATTCACAAACTCAGCCCAGAATGGTTTTATCTTCTCAAACTGAATCTTCTTGAAATCCGGAGTCTTCTCTTTCACGACATAGTCAAGGTGCAATATTTTCTTCCAGTTGGTGAAACACTGGGCCATCCTTTTCATAGCCCACTCCCTGACCTTAGCCTCCATGGCTCGCGCATGTTCTAAGGCGTCCTCAACTGGATCCTCCGCATTTGGATCCAGCTCTATCTTCGGTAGTTTGAAATTAACCATGAGACTCTTCCACAGTAAATCTTTGGCCACGGTAGGGAGAAATAAAGACGTTCCCTCTTCTTCCACATCAGCAGGCCTATTCCAATTTCGAATGGTGATCGGGATGAAGTCCCTAACGATTACTCCGTATTGTGCCACAAATTTGTTTGCGACAACTTTGGGAGCAATCGGTTTGCCGTCTTCACCGATATCTTCGATCCTAAACCTCTCATGGTCTTCCAACTTTTTGGTTGGGCCTCGTCTGCTCTTTTCAGTAGATTTCTTCGATCCAGAGAGCTAAAAGAAGAAAGATCGTCGTTACTATTTCTATATAGATAGAAGATGCTTAATTAATGAATTAATTATATTACATGCACCTCGCCGGAGGGGTCGTCTTCTCGATCACACAAGGCATCGCCTTCTCCCTCGCGAAAGGCATCACCTTCAACCTCAAATAAGTCGTCTCTTCCGGCAAAAAGAGGATCACCCTCACTAGAGTTGTTCAGAAACGTCGATACATCTAAATTTTCTTCCCCGCGGATCACATCTTGGATCAACTCTTCCTTTTCTTCGTCTTTGTCGTGTGGGTCCATATTTTCTGCATAGGTGGAAAAACGGATAAGTCAAAGCGGCTAAGGCAGAATGTTAGGTACGGTGTTGAGAGATATAAACCTTAATTTGGAGAAACCCTAATATATACATACACAATAATAAAAATGAATTTACAATATCAGAGACCCTAATTCGGATAAACCATCGGGCTCGGATCCTATCGCGAAGAACCAATACCGAAAAGAAAGGCGGCAATCAATCAACCCTCGGGTTCGGGATGCCCTGGCGAGGACACAGCGGCTATCCCTAGGTGCAACATCAATTCAACTGGGGTGTATGACAACTAATATCATGGCTAAGAATCTACAATACGATGGCTATCAAGAAATCTTCGATCTTCGATGGTGTTGACCTCAGTCTTTGAGCTTGATCTCATATTCTACCGCGAAGAACCGAACACCAGAAAGAGAGGGGAACAATCAACACATGGAATCGATGCAATGATCAAACAAGGATGACGATATGACAAGTTACTTTGTATTGAAAAGTAACCCTAAGACATGCTCGGCAATTTAAACAGGGTTCCGAGGGGGTGAAAACCCTAACTCGGTGAAACTCCGGAGTATATGAGAGGGGCTGATTTTGTTCTCTAATTAAACTTGTCTTGAAAGTTGTTGAACAATGCATGATTATAGGTTAAGATCTCATTTTTCTGAAAATTTTGATATATTATTTGTATTTTTCCGAGTTATAAATAATTAATTATTGAATTTACAATATTATATCAATTTCTGGATTTAATTAAACCATTTATGAATTTAAACAAAACTAAAAACCTTTTTACACCGAGGCCACCGCTAGCCACAGTGGCTGACAGAGGGGCCCGTGGCCACCTCAGCCTCCACGCAGGAAGGTGGGACCTGGACCAGGGCTTGACGGGGTCATACCCTAACCTAAATTATTTGCACCGCGGAGGCACCTAGCCTCTGAGGCTGGCAGGTGGGACCGGGGCCACGCGGGCACCACGCGGTAGCCACGCGAGCACCACGTCCTGACAGGCGGCGGGACGGTGGTCGGCAGCGACCACAGGGAGCGCCGGGATCAAGGATGTGCGTTCGAACCAGCGTAGCACGACGAACAATATAGAGGTGGCGCTCCTATTTGGTAGCCGAGCTACGTCTACGGCGAGCTGGTGGCCGGCATGGCGCTTCGAGGCTAGAGCAAACCGAGAGGAAGGAAGAGGAAGGGTCCTAGGACGGTGGCTCACCTGGCGCGTGGTGGGGTGGGGAAGCCTGGCGAGGTTGGAATCGGTGATGGATGGGGCGAACCTCGTCGGGGTTGGGAAGAAACCGTCGAGTGGCGCACCTTGTGTTAGTGGCGACCGGTTGGGCGCGTTAGGCCTGCAATGACATGGTGGTGGCCTCTGGCTTTGCTGCAGCAGCGTTTGGCGCGGCAACGAAGGCAGCGGCAGCGTGCTCGAGCCCTCTGCTTGCAGACGGGAGGCCGGGCGTATGGACGGAGGCGATGGTGTGGCGGCGGCTCGGGCTTCTTGGCGTCGTGGGGTTTCTGTAGCGATTCAATGAACGAGATGGGGAAGAAGAAGAGGCAAGTTATAAAGGAGAGTATCGTCGGTTGGTGGCTCCAACCGGACTAAAAATCATATGTCCCGGTTGGAGCCACCATGGGACGTATCTCCCTTTTTTCATCCCAAGGCGCATGCACGTGGTGATATGACCCTGTTTTCAAAAAAAATCAGGAATTTTCTCTCTGTTCCCGCCTTATTTTATATTTTAGGGTTTAAATTTTTTATGTTTTTTAAATGATAATTACTCTGGAATTTAGAAAAACTTTAAACATAAAAAGTGTTTTAATTTGAATAAATAATTCAAAACCATTTTCTATTTTTAAAAATAATTAATGTAACCATTTAAACTATGAACCATTTAAAATTAAAAATGAATTAACTTATATTTTTTAAATATTAATTTGGAATTTAGAAAAACTTTAAACATAAAAAATGTTTGGATTTGAATAACTAATTCAAAACCATTTTCTGTTTTTAAAAATAATTAATGTAACCATTTAAAATTAAAAATGAATTAACTTATATTTTTTGAATATTAATTTGGAATTTAGAAAAACATTAAACATAAAAAATGTTTGGATTTGAATAACTAATTCAAAACCATTTTTTGTTTTTAAAAATAATTAATGTAACCATTTAAAATTAAAAATGAATTAACTTATATTTTTTGAATATTAATTTGGAATTTAGAAAAACTTTAAACATAAAAAGTGTTTGGATTTGAATAACTAATTCAAAACCATTTTTTGTTTTTAAAAATAATTAATGTAACCATTTAAAATTAAAAATGAATTAACTTATATTTTTGAATATTAATTTGGAATTTAGAAAAACTTTAAACATAAAAAGTGTTTGGATTTGAATAACTAATTCAAAATCATTTTTTGTTTTTAAAAATAATTAATGTAACCATTTAAAATTAAAAATGAATTAACTTATATTTTTTGAATATTAATTTGGAATTTAGAAAAACTTTAAACATAAAAAGTGTTTGGATTTGAATAACTAATTCAAAACCATTTTCTGTTTTTAAGTTGGATTTGAATTAACTTATATTTTTTATATATTAATGGGAAGGAAAAAAAAGACGGGAAATAATGGGCGGGAAAAAAATTTTATTACGATAAAACTAGAATTAAAGTACATAACGCAACTAACACTAAGTTACATAAAGCACGACTGAAGATTAAGATACATAGAAGAACGAAAAATTAAGATACATGGCCAGATTAAGTCACAATCGGCCGAACTTGTTTCGCAATGTTGGAGTGATTCAGTCATGCTTCACAGACATACTTAATACTGTGAGCGTCGTGCTAAATGCCGTCATCGTCATCGTCGTCAGTAGTTGAACCTTAAAGGCTGAGTATGAGTGGGCTGGACTTGAGGGTAGAGCAGGCGGGGGTTAGAGTCATGGGCCGTGTCGTAGGCCATGACGCTCTGGAGAGTCCGGTCGCGCCAACATAGCCGACGGCCGGCCTCTTTGAAGTTCGGAGGAGGTGAGCCGTCCTCCTCGTGCCTGGCGAGCGCCCTCTCACGCCGATCCCTGAAGAAGGCTTCCCAAGTCGGGAAATAGTTGGGATACCACTTGGGATTCCTCCGCTGCTTCGGCGTGAGCTCTAAGTAGTAGTGGTTCGTGATGGCCATCCGGCGCGCCACACCTAGAAGGACAGGAGGAACCGGCGACTCGGCCTTCAAGATTCGGCCGAGGGACGTAGTAGCCCGTGAGGTGGTTCAAGTAGCATCTCCGCCTCCCTGGGGGTTAGTCGTATGGTGGAAGCCATGGGAAAGAGTGATGACGTTGCAGATATGAGTCTAGATATGTGCAATGACAGTGGAGGCCAATCCTACATATATATACTGAGAAATGGCGGGAACAAAACTGTGGGAAGAAATGGCGGGAAAAAACCACGGGAAGAAATCGCGGAAAGAAATGGCGGGAAGAAAAATGGCGGGAAGAAACTTGGGTTTAGGGTTTAGGGTTTTGTGAAGGTTTTTTCGAGCATCGTTAGAACTTGCATTGGATCTCTGAAGAAACCACATATTGCGAGTCTAAAAATGATTTTTTCAAAAAATCACAGGCGTTAGATCATGTACCTGTAGTACAAACCGGACCCACTTCCTACCGATTCGGCAGACATTTGTCCTTTTTACCCGGGATGGACGAAAAGGTTTGAGATGTCCCGGTTGGGAGATAGTCCATGTAAGGTGGTCTAGTATTTTAGAAAAATGGGATGGTAGCATTCTGAAACAGCATTTTCATGGTTACTTCACAAATCGACCCGTTTTTTGCGCTCGGAAAATGGAAAATGGCTTTTCCGTGCGACGAAAAGGAAAACTTCCTCCTGCAACATTGTTCTCCATACCAATGTCCACATGCATGCATAATATGGGCATAGCATCACAAACTATGTCGTGATTCAGCACATAACATCGGTCATTTGGACTGAAAGCTATGAAACCTCGAACATGATAGGTCATTTTGTGAAGGTTTTTTCGAGACATGATCCATATACCAAGTCTGGTATTTTTCCTTGCAACTATGTCACATAATATGACACCACGCGAAGGATTTACATTGTTCGGATTTTTTTGAATTTCTTATGCCCGTTTTGAATTTTTTGAATTTCTAACTATGTTCGAACCGTCGTGCATGAAGATAGGGACGAGCATCGTTAGAACTTGCATTGGATCTCTAAAGAAACCACATATTGCGAGTCTAAAAATGATTTCTTCAAAAAATCACGGGCGTTAGATCATGTACCTGTAGTACAAACTGGACCCACTTTCTACCGATTCGATAGACATTTGTCCTTTTTACCCAGGATGGACGAAAAAGTTTGAGATGTCCCGGTTGGGATATATTCCATATAAGGTGGTCTAGTATTTTAGAAAAATAGGACGGTAGCATTCTGAAACAGCATTTTGGTGGTTACTTTACAAAACGACCCGTTTTTTGCGCTCGAAAAATGGAAAATGGCTTTTCCGTGCGACGAAAAGGAAAACTTCCTCATGCAACATTGTTCTCCATACCAATGTCCACATGCATGCATAATATGGGCACAGCAACACAAACTATGCCGTGATTCAACACATAACATCGGTCATTTGGACCGAAAGCCATGAAACTTCGAACATGATAGTTCATTTTGTGAAGGTTTTTTTGAGACATGATCAATATACCAAGTCTGGTATTTTCCTTAAAACTATGTCACATAATATGACACCACACGAAGGATTTACATTGTTCGGGTTTTTTTTTGAATTTCTTATGCCCGTTTTGAATTTTTTGAATTTCTAACTATGGTCGAACCGGCGTGCATGAAGATAGGGGACGAGCATCGTTAGAACTTGCATTGGATCTCTGAAGAACCCACATATTACGAGTCTAAAAATGATTTTTTCAAAAAATCACGGGCGTTAGATCATGTACCTGTAGTATAAACTGGACCCACTTCCTACCGATTCGGCAGACATTTGTCCTTTTTACCCGGGATGGACGAAAAGGTTTGAGATGTCCCGGTTGGGAGATATTCCATGTAAGGTGGTCTAGTATTTTAGAAAAATAGGACGGTAGCATTCTGAAACAGCATTTTGGTGGTTACTTTACAAAACGACCCGTTTTTTGCGCTCGGAAAATGGAAAATAGCTTTTCCGTGCGACGAAAAGGAAAACTTCCTCCTGCAACATTGTTCTCCATACCAGTGTCCACATGCATGCATAATATGGGCACAACATCACAAAATATGCCGTGATTTAGCACATAACATCGGTCATTTGGACTGAAAGTCATGAAACCTCGAACATGATAGGTCATTTTGTGAAGGTTTTTTCGAGACATGATCAATATACCAAGTCTGGTATTTTTCCTTGCAACTATGTCACATAATATGACACCACACGAAGGATTTACATTGTTCGGGTTTTTTGAATTCCTTATGCCTGTTTTGAATTTTTTGAATTTCTTACTATGGTCGAACCGGCGTGCATGAAGATAGGGGACGAGCATCGTTAGAACTTGCATTGGATATCTGAAGAAACCACATATTGCGAGTCTAAAAATGATTTTTCAAAAAATCACGGACGTTAGATCATGTACCTGTAGTACAAACCGGACCCACTTCCTACCGATTCGGCAGACATTTGTCCTTTTTATCCTGGATGGACGAAAAGGTTTGAGATGTCCCGGTTGGGAGATAGTCCATGTAAGGTGGTCTAGTATTTTAAAAAAATGGGATGGTAACATTTTGAAACAGCATTTTGGTGTTTACTTCACAAAACGACTCGTTTTTTGCGCTCGGAAAATGGAAAATGGCTTTTCCGTGCGACGAAAAGGAAAACTTCCTCCTGCAACATTGTTCTCCATACCAGTGTCCACATGCATGCATAATATGGGCACAACAACATTGATAGGTTCATCTTTAGTCCCAGTTGGAGGGATTTCGGCAGGCTGGGCCAGGCAGCACTAATGATAGGGGTGAGTGTCGATATTATGTCGTGCGGCGTGTACCTTGTCCCGGATGGTGTCACCAACCGGGACTAAAGATGAACCTTTAGTCCCATTTGGAGACACCAACCGGGAAAAACATGAGTCAGCACTAATAATAGGGATGAGTGTCGACATTATGTCGTAAGTGTCGACACTATGCCGAGTTGTTTGTACTATAAATAGGCATCCTTGTGAGTCCAGTCCTCCAGCCAGATTGAGCCATCTCCAATATGGTTTTCAAGAGCAGGGACACCACGACTCGGCCAGGAGATGCCACGGATCCTCCCAAGCATCTCCAAGCGGGTCATAGAGGCACTCCTAATATGTGAAATTAGTTAGCTCTGTGTATTGCTCTAGTTAGAGAAGTTACAATCTGCAAGATGGTGTGCGAGAGCAGAGACACCACTCTGACGATGTTCGGGGAGATGCCGTGATCCAGTCCTTGGCATCTCCAAGAACTGGTCATAGAAGCACTCCTAATGTGTGAAATTAGTTAGCTCGTGTGTATTGATCTAGTTAGAGAAGTTACAAGCTGCAAGATGGTGGCGAGAGCAGGACACCACTACGACGGTTCCAGGAGATGCCACGGATCCATCCTCCGGCATCTCCAAGAAACTGGTCATAGAGGCACTCCCTAATATGTGACCACGCGCGTTTGGAGATCAGATCTTAATGGTAAGTACGAATCGGGACAACTTCTTCATAGTTCGGGAAAGTCGTTCTACGAATCGGGACTAAAGGCCCCGTTTAGTCCCGGTCCAGCCACAAAACGGGACTAACACTTAAGACATTTATTAATATTAAAAATCGAGACTACAAAACCGGAACTAAAGGCCCCCCTATATATAGTCCCGGTCAAGCCACAAACCGGTACTAACACTCAATACATTTATTAAACTTGGAAAATTGCAAACATCATAAGATATCCCGGCCAGACATGAACTAGAGTTACACAATATGAGCATGAACTTCTTGGCATATGTCCTTCCTTATGACCGCTTCAGACGTAACCATGGAGAATCTTTTTTACTTAACGGAATGTTTGGGTCAGTTTTCAGTGTGAAGGGCGGAATTTCATCAAACTTATTATAATCTTCTGACATGTCTGTCTTGTCCTCGATTCCCAAGATGTTTCTTTTCCCTGAAAGAACTATGTGATGCTTTGGCTCATTATATGATGTATCATTTGCATATTTTTTCTTTTCTCGGTCTGGAGGACATGTCCTTCACATAGAAAACCTGAGACACATCATTGGCTAGGACGAATGGTTCATCTCTATAACCAAGATTGTTGAGATCCACTGTTGTCATTCCGTACAACTGGTCTATCTTTACCCCTTCCCCATTCAGGTTGACCCATTTGCAGTGAAACAAAGGGACCTTAAAAGAGACTCCATAGTCCAGTTCCCATATCTCCTCTATGTAACCATAGTATGTGTCCTTTTTCCCATTCTCTTCTGTTGCATCAAAGCGGACACCACTATTTTGGTTGGTGCTCTTTTTATCTTGGGCGATCGTGTAGAATGTATTCCCATTTATTTCGTACCCTTGGAAATTCAATATAGTAGAAGATGGTGACGCGGCCAAAAAGTATAGCTGATCTCCAACAGTGGTGTCATTCAAGAGATGTGTCCGCATCCAACCACCAAAAGACTTCATGTGTTCATCTGTAATCCATGATTCAGGCTTCCCCAGGTTTTTGGAGCATACAATATTCTTGTGTTCCTCGATATACGGAGCTGCCAAGGTGGAATTATGTAGAACTGTGTAGTGTTCTTTAGTGAAAGAATCTCCGTCCCTACATATCATTGCTTTCTTTCCCAGCGTTCCTTTTCCACTTAGTCTTCCCTCATGCCGCGAGTCAGAAACACCAATCGGCTTAAGGTCAGGAATAAAGTCAAGACAAAACTCAATGACCTCCTCTGTTCCATATCCCTTGGAGATGCTTCCTTCTGGTCTAGCATGGTTATGAACATATTTCTTTAAGACTCCCATGAACCTCTCAAAGGGGAACATATTGTGCAGAAATACAGGACCGAGAATGGCAATCTCTTCCACTAGGTGAACCAGTAGATGCGTCATAATATTGAAGAAGGATGGTGGGAACACCAACTCAAAACTAACAAGATATTGTACCACATCCTTCTGTAACCTTGGCAGAATATCTAGATTTATTACCTTCTGAGATATTGCATTGAGGAATGCACACAGCTTCACAATGGGTACTCGAACATTTTCCGGTAGAAGCCCCCTCAATGCAATCGGAAGCAACTGCGTCATAATCACGTGACAGTCATGAGACTTCAGGTTTTGGAACTTTTCTCTGCCATATTTATTATTCCCTTTATATTAGATGAGAAGCCAGACGGCACCTTGATACTGTAAAGGACTTCAAAAAAGATTTCCTTCTCTGCTTTGGTAAGAGCATAGTTGGCACGACTTAAGTGACGCCCTTTATCCGTCTTGTTCTGTGTATGCATGTTCTTTGGGTATTTCATAATTTGTTGGTCCTCCGTGCTTCTGGTGTATCTTTTGTCTTCCCATACACGCTTAGGAATCCTAGCAGGTTCACGCAAAGATTCTTTGTCACGTGCATCACGTCGATTGAAGAGCGGACACGTAGGACTTTCCAATATGGCAGCTCCCAAAATATAGATTTCTTCTTCCACATGGGTGTGTGTCCTGTAGCGACGCTGCTCGTAATCGATTGACCGGGACCCTTTCCAAAGATTACTTCTATGTCCTTGACCATACCAAATACATCATCACCGGCAGGAGTTCAGGCTTCTTCGGTGATCTGCCTCACCTTTGAAATGCTTGCATTTCTTTCTTATGGATGATTGGTGGAAGAAATCGTCGATTCGCTGTACACAACCTTCTTGCATTTATGCAAATATGTACCTTGAGTCTTATCTAAACAGTGCGTGCATGCCTTATATTCCTTGTTTATCATTACGAAAGGTTACTAAGAGCAGGCCAATCATTGATGGTTACGAAAAGCAACCCTCGTAGGTCAAATGGCTCCTGTTTGTTCTCATCCCACGCATGTACACCTGGTTTGCCCCACAGTTGTAAGAGTTCTTCAACTAATGGCCTAAGGTACACATCAATGTCGTTGCCCGGTTGCTTCGGGCCTTGGATGAGCACTGGCATCATAATGAACTTACGCTTCATGCACAACCAAGGAGGAAGGTTGTAGATACATAGTCACGGGCCAGGTGTTGTGACTGCAGCTCTGCTCCCCAGAAGGATTCATGCCATCCGTACTTAGACCAAACCATAAGTTCCTTGCGTCACCTGCAAAGTCCGGGAAGTCTCTCTCGATTTTTCTCCACTGTGATCCATCAGCAGGTTGTCTCAACTTCCCGTCTTTCTTATGGTCTTCTTTGTGCCATCGCAACAACTTGGCATGCTCTTTTTTTCTGAACATGCATTCCAACCTTGGTATTATAGGAGCATACCACATAACCTTAGCAGGAACCCTCTTTCGGAGGGGCTCTCTCTCAACATCACCAGGGTCATCTCGTCTGATCTTATACCCAATGCATTGCATACCGGACATTTATATAAATTCTCATACTCCTTACCGTGGTAGAGGATGCAGTCATTAATGCATGCAAATATCTTCTGCACATATAATCCTAGAGGACAGAGAGTCTTCTTTGCTTCGTACATACTCTCGGGAAGTTCGTTATGTTTTGAAAACTTCGGCTTCATTATTTTCAGCATCTTTTTAAATAAGGAGTCAGTTAGACCACACTCTGCCTTCCATCGCAGCAATTTCAGTGTGGTACCGAGCTTTGTGCTGCCATCTTCACAATTTGGATACAACAATTTCTTGTGATCTTCTAACATGCCCTCTAACTTCAACTTCTTATTTTCTATTTCACAGTCTCGCTTTGCATCAGAAATGACCCTACCAAGCTCATCAGCGGGCTCATCTGATGCCTGTTCTTCACCTCCTTCCTCTTCATTGTCATCCATTGCAGTATCACTGTATTTAGAAAACATATGATGATAGTTGTTATCATCATCGTCTTCTACACTGTCTTCCATCATAACCCCTCTTTCCCCGTGCTTGGTTCAGCAATTATAGTTGGGCATGAAACCTTTCATAACCAGGTGGCCACGAATGATTTTCGAGGAAGAGTACTCCTTGTTGTTTCGACATTGAACACATGGACAACGTATAAAACCATTCTCTTTGTTTGTCGTAGCCACATCGATAAATTTATCCACTCCTTTAATATACCCGGGTACACGCCGGTCACCGTACATCCATTCCCGACCGTTCATCTGCATCATATAAGTAAGTTTATCAAAAACAGGACATCATAAATAGTGAAATAACCAATTCACATCGACACATGCATTGTATCAATGACAGAGAAAAGATAAGATTGCTAACCTCGATCGAGGGAAATAAAGAGGAGAAAGCTCAAGTGCGTCTCGGACACCTTCTATATTTTTGTTCTGTGAGAATTGAACGGTATCATTCAGTCAAATATTGCATCAAACACCTTGAATGCATGCATAGGAAAAAATAAACTAGCACACCTCTCACACCTTCCACCAAGAAAAAACACAGGGGAGGCAAAGGGCTGGGGCTCGTATTTATAGAGGGCGGGATCAAACGTCCCGGCTTGTAACACAAACCGGGACTAAAGATGTGTGTCACGCCACGTGGCTGACGCCTAACCTTTAGTCCTGGTTTGTGTTATAAACCGGGACGCATGACCCCTTACGAATCGGGACTCATGCCTCCGATCACCGTGCCCGCTTGAACCGGGACGCGTGCCAGCATTAGTCCTGGTTCGTGGCGTAACCGGGACTAATGTTGTTAGGGGTCGCGAATGGATAGCCTGTTTTCTACAAGTGAAATTATCTTTGCAAGTGGGAAACTAGTAAACAAATGTTGCGTTGTTTCATCTTTGTCAAAAAAAACATGCTTATTAGGTCCGCTGCTGCAGATCGCCAACGGCAAGGTTCTGGGCCTTGCATGAGAATCTGGGCGAGCAGGAACACCCCGGCGGCAAGGAGGAAGCAGGTGTTGCTGCTGCAGATCGCTCCTTGCTGGAGAACCTGAGCGAGGTGTTAGTCGAGCAGGAACACCCCGGGCAGCAAGGAGTAAGCCGGTGAGCTGTTGCTGCTACAGATTGCTAGAGGAGCAGCGACTCCCTGGACACCTGGGCCAGCGAGAACCTGCGTAGCTCGGAGGTTGGAGATAAGCTGTTGGAGCTGCCGGTGTTTCCTCTTGCGTAGCTGGGAGGTCGAGGGCCGGTGTTTCCTCTTGCGTAGCTGGGAGGTCGAGGGCGAGCTACCGGCATTTCATCTTGCATAGCTAGGAGGTAGTGGGCGAGCTGGCGGAGCCGACAGTATTTGCTCTTGCGAAGTTGGGAGGTCGGGGGCGAGATATCGGTAGCTTGTCGTACAATTGAGCTTCGGCTCTCCTGGGATCCAGAGGATTGATTCCCGTAACGCGCGGGCAGCTGGGTGACGTGCGCGGATCTGGAGGATCGATTCCTGCCATGCCCAATCGATCGCACGCATGAGACGGGATGTTATATTCAGCTGTGTGGAGACCTGGACAATGATCCCGAGGGATTCAAAATTCAAATTCTAGATCGTTTCCGACAAGTCAAGGGGGTATTTTTTTGTACAATTCACTCTTTTTAGTTGCTGTCGGAATACTCTATAATGTCTTATAATAAGAAACGGAGAAGTGGAGGGAGTACAACGGTACACATGTGTTATTTACTGGTTCAACATGTACATGCTTCACTTCATAAAATAATGTTTTTCCATGTAATTTAGCAAGTGATTTTCTGCACGATGATTTCATGATTGGGATACACATGATTTGCATAAATAAAAATTGGAAAGTAAGTGGTGAGTTTTTCCTTTGCTTTTGAGTGGGATTGTTGTGTCCTAGGACATCTAGGAGACTTTAATATTGGTAAAAACTAACATACCTATAAAACAATGATAGAACCAAAATCAGGTTTTACTTTAAATCTAGAACGTTTAATTTAGTTTTGACACGGGTTCCTTTTGCAAGTCAAAACCAAAGGCTTAATCATCATATATTTATATAACCATATCACTACAGGAAACAATTAAGCTGCCGACGGCCGGCCGGCTACGCCGACGGCCAAAGGTCGGGGTCGTCGGCGTAGCTGCCTTCCCTGGCCAGCCGACCACCCCGGCCGTCGGCGTAGATGACGATGCCGAGGGTAGCCCTCGGCGTAGTGTGTCCGTCGGCGTAGTAGCGAGGTCTGTGCCGACGGTGGCCCTCGGCGTAGATATAGCCCTCGGCGTAGCCCTAGTTCAGACACGATGACGAAAACGGCGTTAGGCAGCCAAGCTATGCCGATGGCCTGGCCATCGGCACAGCTCTTTGAAAAATTTTGTATGGTCCGTGCCGACGGCCAGGCCGTCGGCATAGGCCTCCAGATTTTTTCCTTTTTCATTATTTTTTGAAAAATCATAACTAAATCATTCTAATTCAGAAAAATACAAATAATATATCAAAATTTATAGAAAAAAAAATCTATCTATCTACACTCAAATATTACACATTTATAAACAAAAATTAAGTAAAATATAAAACATTATATGTAGTTTAAAACGGGCATTATAAATTCAAAAACGATCCAAACAATGCGAAACCTTCACGTGGTGTCATATTATGTGACATAGTTAGAAGGAAAAATATCAAACTTGGTATATTGATTATGTCTCAAAAAACCTTCACAAAATGATCTATCTCATTCGAGGTTTCTTGGCTTTCGGGTCAAATGACCAATGTTATGGCTAGAATGAAGGCATAGTTTGTGATAATGTGTCGATATTGTGCATAAGTATGCATCATGTGATGGCGAACAATGTTTCAGGAGGAAGTTTTCCTTTTCGTCGCACCAAAAAGTCGTTTTCCATTTACCGAATGCAAAAAAACGACGGTTTTGTGAAGCAACTACCAAATGGCTAATTCAAAATGCTACCGTCATATTTTTCAAAAATACTAGACCACCTTACATGGATAATTTCATAACAGGGGGATCTCAAACATTTCCGTCTATCCCTGGTGAAAAAGACAAATTCCTGCCGAATCGGTAGGAAGTGGGTGAGATATAAACTACAGGTACATGATCGGATGCTCATGATTTTTTACAAAAAACATTTTTAGGTTCAAAATATGTTGTTTCATCATAGATCCACTTCAAGTTTAGCGAGTCTCAGCCCCGAGCTAAGAATCTTCATGCCCACCCTTCGACAAAGTATAACGATGGTTTAAAACGGGCATTATAAATTCAAAAATGATCCAAACAACATGAAACCTTCGCGTGGTGTCATATTATGTGACATAGTTAGAAGGAAAAATATCAAACTTGGTATATTGATTATGTCTCAAAAAAACCTTCACAAAATGACCTATCTCGTTCGAGGTTTCTTGACTTTCGGGTCAAATGACCAATATTATGGCTAGAATGAAGGCATAGTTTGTGATAATATGTCCATATTATGCATAAGTATGCATCATGTGATGGCGAACAATGTTTCAGGAAGAAGTTTTCCTTTTCGTCGCACCAAAAAGCCGTTTTCCATTTACCGAGTGCAAAAAACAGACGGTTTTGTGAAGCAACCACCAAATGGCTAATTCAAAATAATACCGTCACATTTTTTAAAAATACTAGACCACCTTACATGGATAACTTCATAACACGGGGATCTTAAACATTTCCATCTATCCCTGATAAAAAAGACAAATTTCTGCCGAATCGGTAGGAAGTGGGTCAGATATGAACTACAGCTACATGATCGGATGCTCATGATTTTTTACAAAAATCATTTTTAGATTCAAAATATGGTGTTTCATCATAGATCCATTTCAAGTTTAGTGAGTCTCAGCCCCGAGATAATAGTCTTCATGCCCACCCTTCGACAAAGTATAACGATGGTTTAAAATGGGCATTATAAATTCAAAAACGATCCAAACAATGCGAAACCTTCGCGTGGTGTCATATTATGTGACATAGTTAGAAGGAAAAATATCAAACTTGGTATATTGATTATGTCTCAAACAAACCTTCACAAAATGACCTATCTCGTTCGAGGTTTCTTGGCTTTCGGGTCAAATGACCAATATTATGGCTAGAATGAAGGCATAGTTTGTGATAATGTGTCGATATTGTGCATAAGTATGCATCATGGGATGAAGAACATTGTTTCAGGAGGAAGTTTTCCTTTTCGTCGCACCAAAAAGACGTTTTCCATTTACCGAGTGTAAAAAACGGACGGTTTTGTGAAGCAACCACCAAATGGCTAATTCAAAATACTACCGTTACATTTTTCAAAAATACTATACCACCTTACATGGATAATTTCATAACACGGGGATCTTAAACATTTCCGTCTATTCCTGGTGAAAAAGACAAATTTCTGCCGAATCGGTAGGAAGTGGGTCAGATAAAAACTACAGGTACATGATCGGATGCTCATGATTTTTTACAAAAATCATTTTTAGGTTCAAAATATGTTGTTTCATCATAGATCCACTTCAAGTTTAGCGAGTCTCAGCCCCGAGCTAAGAATCTTCATGCCCACCCTTCGACAAAGTATAACGATGGTTTAAACCGGGCATTATAAATTCAAAAACGATCCAAACAACATGAAACCTTCGCGTGGTGTCATATCATGTGACATAGTTAGAAGGAAAAATATCAAACTTGGTATATTGATTATGTCTCAAAAAAACCTTCACAAAATGACCTATCTCGTTCGAGGTTTCTTGGCTTTCGGGTCAAATGACCAATGTTATGGCTAGAATGAAGGCATAGTTTGTGATAATGTGTCCATATTATGCATAAGTATGCATCATGGGATGGCGAACAATGTTTCAGGAGGAATTTTTCCTTTTTGTCGCACCAAAAAGCCGTTTTCCATTTACCGAGTGCAAAAAACGGACGGTTTTGTGAAGCAACTACTAAATGGCTAATTCAAAATACTACCGTCACATTTTTCAAAAATATTAGACCACCTTACATGGATAATTTTATAACACGGGGATCTGAAACATTTCCGTCTATCCCTGGTGAAAAAGACAAATTTCTGCCGAATCGGTAGGAAGTGGGTCAGATATGAACTACAGGTACATGATCAGATGCTCATGATTTTTTATCAAAATATGTTGTTTCATCATAGATCCACTTCAAGTTTAGCGAGTCTCAGTCCCGAGCTAAGAATCTTTATGCGTGCCGTTTTAAAAGGGCAAATGAAATTATGATAAGAATCACGGCATAGTTTGTGATAAGTTGATATTGATATCATATTTGGATTCCTCTCATTTTTCTAATCAATTTAGACATATTATTTGCCGAATTCCGATTTACTGATTTAAAGATATTAATAATTCCATATTAAATAAAAAATACAAAAAAAATAAAATCATTATATTTTTATTTGAATTCAATAATATTTTTACTTATTCATTGTTGTTTACTTAAATAATTGCTTGTAATTTCAAAAAATACAACCATATGAAATGATGATATAAGAGTTAATAGGAATGATATCCTAGTATTGACAACAATGAGTAAATTGCTTTATGGAAGAGATTCAGAGGAGCAGGAAGTTAAGCGTGCTAGAGCTGGAGTAGTGCTAAGATGGGTGACCGAACGGGAACTTTGACTAAGACTACAATTTAATCAATTATTAACTATAAATAGTGTTAAAATGATTAAAACAGAAGATTAAGGAGTTAAATAATTCGAAGATTTAAAAAATAAAATAATAAAAATAATAAAAATAATAAAAATAATAAAAAATATATTTTAGGCTATGCCGACGATCTGGCCGTCGGCGTAGCTCCATTCCTGTGCTGACGGCTGTTAGCCAAAACGGCCGTTGACTGACACGCGGGGCCCGCTGGAAGACGTTGTGCCGAGGGGGAGGGGCTGTGCCGACGGTCACGGAGCTGTGCCGATGAGAACGTACGCCGAGGGGGCTACGCCGACGGAAATTTGGCACTGTGCCGACGGCAGCCGGCCGTCGGCGTAGCAATTATTTTCTGTAGTGTATCTTGTCTCCTTCGGGGACGCCATACCTCCCTTGTCTCAAGAGACATCACAATACCTTAACATGATGGCAAGTCTGCTCTACAAAAAATAATGTGACAACAATCCCTAATTAAATATCACAAGCGAAATAAACAAGCATAATATCTCAACCATCTACTCATAATTTTATCTCTAGTGGTGATACTAATATAGTCATACACAGATCCCCTGGACTGAATACTGAGCCTCTTTTTTTATTTGGGATAAGACTGGATACAGTGTTGACAAGGGAGAAGAGGCAGCTGCATTGTGGACAAACACATAAGGGTGGCGGTGGGCAACTGCTACGGCTTCCCTATAAAAAGAGATTCCGCGACAGCTCTTGTTAGTTTTTTTTAATGAACTTATGTTATTACTCCCTCCGTTTTAAAATATAAGATGTTTTAGGTTTGTGAAGAGAATATATCTAGACTTGTTTTAGTGTGTAGATTTACTTTAAACATGAGTGAACCTATATACTAAAAGTAGTCTAGACACATTTGCTTCACAAAGCTAAAACATCTTATATTTCAAAACGGAGAAAGTAGTTGGTAAACCGCTCTCACCGTTGGCAGGCGTTTCCAATGGAAAAACGGAGTCGCCTCTGACACTTTCTATATTGTTGCACTGGTACTTCTCTGCTACTATTCAAAAAATAAATTGTGCCAGTTAGTCTACTTTTGCAACTATAAAACTAGTCTATCTAAGCTATCTACTCGTATAAAAAATTTAGTCCTTCCAAATACGCCAAAAACACTTTACAACGATGATCAGAATAATGTAGGCCACTGTCGTGCTTGAATGGAGGGTGTATTACTTAGAACGTGTTTGGATTGAATACTGTAAATAGGACCTTCAAACGAATGGGTTTACTGAGGTATCAACGGTATAATGAAAAATTAATTTTTTTTTTTGTTTTCACAGCGGAAAGGGATTTGATACCACAATTGCAAGGATAGAAATCCAAGATCCATCTGTAACAGCTAACCTAATCAAGAACATATCAACATCAGGAGGCCATGTGAGTCAACCGGGCAGAGGAGAACGCCAGAGTGGAGATCCAAAAAGCTTCGATTCTAATGGACAATGGGTGCCGAAGCTGCCCCTAGCTTGCGTCGCTGCTCGTAACACATAGGTGTTGTCACTTGTTTTGGGCGATAGCCCATTAATAATGATGAACACTTGTCATTATTCCTCATTAAAGATGCATCGTTTGTCAAGCCGAGTTGTGTCATGATCATGCTTAATAGCAAACTATGCTAGCGTTTAGAGAAGACTCGAGGACTCATATATAGAGGCTTTTACTATTACTTCTTTAAAATTATCTCAAATGAAGAAGTGTCCAAAATAAAAGTCGTGCGTCTTGTCGAGACAAACAACTTTGGTTTTGGATCATCTTAATCCGAGTTTGTATATGGTTTCTATGGGGAAAACAAGAAATAGGACAAAGACTAGGAAGTACAAGTACTACCCGGGTTAATTTGGTAGCCAAAGAGATAATAAAATATAGACTATCTAATACAAGTACTAGTAGGGCTCTTTCTAGGCCGAATCCGAGCCAACTTTAAAAACAGGGTTCAGAGTCCATCAAGACGATATCGGATGAAAAAGTTGCAAACATCAAAGTTGTTGTCTTTTGGAGACTAACCAGATTGATTTTGTTTCGATCCAAATTTGTCTACTACTTCAAAAAGAGTTCATAAGGTACATGAAAGTTTTTGATCATATATTTATGAAAAAATAAGGTTTGACATCCGAGTTAGACTCCAATTAAGGTTTTGGACATGAATCCAACCCTCTTTCTTGTACAAAAAGTCTAGCCGCTCCTTATATACGTGAGGGGTGCAGGCCGACTGAACCAACACCAATCGAACAAACACATCTACTACATTTTCGTGTTCATCTACTTTGTATCCATCTTCTTGTATCTTCCTTCTTGTTCATATGTAGTTCTTCATACCGGGGCCTACGAATCCACGAGGCTCTAGGGGCGGTAAACGCTGACCTAGGCAGCCCATAGCCGCCACGCCACCTTGATGGGGTTCTTCCCAGACGAGCGGGGTTTCAGGGTCTACAAAAGTGCCTGCTGGATTGTCTTGCGTACCGCGCTTTCGGCGAGCCTCCCTTGGGGCGTGCTACCGCGCATTGCGCTCGACGTCGAGGGTACACAGTGACGTGTTCGTGTGCTAACAAGAGGTCAGGATGGAAGCCTTCCTGTACCACGCCGAGGCGGCGCCAGACTTGGCAGAGGAGCACTGGGCGCTAGACTCGACGGAGACGTGGAGGGATGATGGACTGACTCGACAAAGCCACGAAGGAGCAATGGGCTGGGAGTTTATGTTCGGTGAGTCGCGAGCAAGAGGCGTCGCTCCTCTGGACTTTGATAACATGATATGCTTACGCTGTGAGCATATCAGTGTCAAAGTTATGCCATGGCGATACTTGATCATAGGAAACTTTTTACGGGCAGGACGAAACAAACACGTTTAACGACATCTTATTCCATTGTTGAAAGGGCATGTATGCCCCCATGTGTGGTTTTGGTAATTAATGACAATCTCTATGGACTAATGTGTAAATTGAGTTTCACTTATAGGTTTGTCCATTGGCATCGCTTGGGCCATGTGTTGGTCTCAAGGTTGGAAGATGAAGAAATGTCCAAGGGCTTTGTGCCCATTGGAATCATGAAGAAAGAAGGAGCTTGAAGGTCGATCAAGGAATGTGCAAAGAGTTGCATCAAGATGGATCAACCTCAAGTAAGGATGAAGAAGGACGAGCTCAAGATGCGCCATCTCTAGAAGATCTCATGCTTGAAGCTTACCATCCTCGTGCTCATGGAATGGTGAAGACAAGTTCAAAGAAGAGGTTTTCCCATGGAGTATGGGGGAGCATTTTACAAGTCTTCATCAAGCAAGAGCGAGCAAGAGCAAACAAGAAAGGTGTTCCCACTATAGAAGAACAAGACGGTCTACATCAAGTTCAAGTGGGACGCTCAAGGCAAAGGTATGTTGATAGGGCTTCTCTTTTGCCGGTCTCGTGTTGTTAGTTGGGAGACCGGGTTTAGGATAGATAGTCGTACTATCAAGAGGGGCTCTCAAGCGGGTGTCTCGTTTGCATCGTTCGGAGAGAGCTCAAACCTTTGCATTCATGGCATTATCTTTCTTGGTTGTTATTTGGTTCTTGTCCATGAGAGGATCTAGAGCTTGTGGTCATCATCATAACAAGCTCTAGTTCATCATCTAAGGATTTCACTTGCATATCTTATTGTGGTTTTTGATCTTGCGAGTTTTCCGGCTCCACACCTTGAGGGATGCTTCACATATATATTTATGATATTTTCTCCCAAGGTGATACTGTGGCGCCCCGCAAAACCACTACTAGAAAATCGCGTTGTTTTCGTGCATTGCATCATCATGATATCTGCATGCATGTTTTAACTAAAACTATTTTCGAAAAGCCCTTCTTTGTTTTCTAGATTTTCCCCATCTTCATTTCAAATATAAAACCTCGGTCTTTTCTAGATCTAGTATTTATCTAAAACTATGTTTTAAAATGTCTTATTTTATAAAGATAATAAAAATATTTTGTCGGGGAGACCGCTGCCAAAAGCCCGACAAGCCAGCAGTCTACGACCCGGCCCAACTAAACTCTAAAATATCTAAACCTAATCCTAGCCTTGCCCTACCCCAAACCCTAATCCCTAGAAGTCCTCCACCCCGCCGCCGCACATCCACAACCAAACCCTCCAACTCACCCCTGCCTCCACCACCCCACACCACCCGCCTGTCCCCACCCCTCCTTCCTCGCATGCCCTCTCTCTCCCCTGGCCCACCCCTTTTCCCGACGCGGTCAACCACTCACGCGTGCGCGGCAGCGTGACTCACGCCCACCCCGACCCCACCTGACGTTTACCGCCCGCAAGCCCCGCTCCCCTCGCCTCGCTCGCCACCGTCTCCTCCTCCCCGTCGAGGCCGCCGCCACGGTTCACCCTCCCCGCCTCCTGAGCCTCCATGGCCACCTCTTCCCCTCCAGGAGACGGCTCACGGCGTCCCTCTGCACTGGTCGACCTCTGCAGGCACCCCCTTTTCCTGGCTAGGCTGGACAAGCCTCCATGGCTTTCCTCGGCCCTACACTGCCGGTTCTTCCTCACAGAAGACCGGCTCGCTGGCGACCAGCCACGCCTCTTTGCTGTCGCCTCCCGGCCGGCCTCCAAGGCCGTCTGCATGGAAGCTCGGTCCCGCGTGCCCCAAGCGCCTCTGGCCGCCTCCTCCCTGATCCTCGTCTGATCTCCATGTTGCGGGCCTCCTCCTACCGCCAAGCTCCGCCGCCCCTCCTCGCGTCCCCAGTGCTCAGCCGAGCTGACCCGAGCACCATCGCGACCTGGCCCCTCTGCCTCGGTGTCCGTGCATGTTCACATCACACCAATGAGATCGACAAGCACTTCGTAGACAGGTGCCAAGACCAATGCCGAGTGATATTCTGGTGCGGGTGATGGGAGACGAACCCGAAGCACCATCGGAGTACCATTCCAAGACCCCCTCGACAAGATCTCCAATCCGACACATCGACAAGTTCGCCACGAGGAGCCGCATGAACCCGAGGATCCATCGACAAGACCTTCGACGCGAACACCGAGCTCCTCTCCCCGATTCCGAAGACCGAACCCTGGCACGCCAAGTTCTTCGACCCCGAGGACCGATCCATAGATGCGTGAAGTACTTCCTCGAGGACGCCAAGTACTTCACCCCGGACATCGAGACCCTGAACGACAAGTTCTCCTTCCCGGAAGCATTGACGCCCGTGCGACAAGATCTACTTCCCAGATCCGAAGACCCCGGTACCCGATCTACTCAAGTTCGCCATCGCGAGTCCGAACTTCATCGTTTCCCCGTCGAACCCTGAGACCGAACCCCGGAACCCCTCCGACCCCCCAAGACCTTCGACCCCAGATGTGTGAACCTTTTCCCGAGCCCCTATTTTATAAATGCTATATATAAAACTTGTTGCATTAATTGTTCATCTCGCATGCATATCATGTGGGTTGGGAGCATTATGCCGATTCACCATATAATTAAATATGGGATCCATATGCGGGCAAATCTAGTCGTATATTGGTCCCATTTAATTTGGGGTAGCGGATCGGTGCCATGTTTTGCCTTGTTAAGACAACATTTAAATGGCGGGTATCTAAACAACTTGAACATATTAATTAATTGTCGGGACCCCGGTTCCGCTTAATATTGCCTAATTGCATCGCACCTTTGCCATGTCATACATCATACCTGCATCATGCCCGATCTTTTGTCGTAGTATTAAATAGTGCATCCGATGTTTATTCTAGTGTTTTGCTTCTTCGCGGATAAGGCCGTTGAGTTGATGTGAGCTTCGCCCCGATCTTTGGATGAACCTTCGACAATGTTTTCAGGCGAGCATCTCCCCCTTTCTACCTATCTTACTTTTATAGTATTTATTCCCTCATGTTGATCTATTGCTATATGTGTTGCGATGCTCTAGTTTTCATACCCGTGATATCCCTTGCAGCCTCATATTGCCTTGGAGACATCCTATTACCTGTTGTTTGGTAGATAGTTGGACCTGCGCGTCGTAGTCGCTTGCTCAAGTGTTGTTGCGTGTCGTCAAGTACCCCAGTTATTGGAGTATTGCCGCATGTTTAATGTTGGAAATGATCATGGCTTTAATTATCGTTTAATTCAATTATTGTTTAATAACTAAAATTGAAGTAGGTAAATGCAGAGGCACAGGTGGGCAATAGATGTTATTTGGTTGTTAACCGTCCACTTGTGTCCCGTAGGACCCCGAGTACTTGATACCTGTTCCTTGAATATTCGCGCTATCCACATCCGGGAGGATTATGGGACCCCCCTGAGCCAGAGCTTGATTCATTCTTATTTCTTAGGGCCACAAACTAGTTTGAGGTTTTATTTACTATCCTTTACCTATGCCATGCTTTACTGCTTTATTTACGATTGTGCGAGGAGCACCTGTACTGTTTAGGTAAGCGGAGTGTTTTCGCGGTATCGACAAGCCCAGTCACATTTTCGGGTTCCCAGTCGTTTCTGACCATTGACGCAAACCTTGAGTCCGTCTCGAGTCACTAACTTCGCTATGGTGTACTCAATAGGGTGGCCCCTCAAATATTTCGAATCCTGTGATTGCTTTGTCGTGAAAGCCTCGTGGGTTTTGCTTTGGTTTTTCCGAGGTTGATCGAGTGTGTGTTGCTATTTGTGCACCCCGGCCGGGTAAAACTTTCTGAAAGCCGTGTCCGCGGTTATGGACGACTTGGAGCACAGTATCTCGATCATAGACAACTATAACTAAAGTAGTGCTATAAATTTGAATTTATAATGACTAGTAATCGCTTCACTATAATGGAATGGCTAAATAAAATTGCCAACAATTGCTTGTTTGGGTTGTCGCTTGCTACCATTGTACACGACTAGTAAGTATTGCAACTATAACGAATGGCTAAATAAAAGTACCAACAAGCCTTTGGGTTTGGGATATCTCATGCTAATTGTATTTGACTAGTAAGTGTCGCAACTACAACGGAATGGTTAACTAAAATTGCCCAACGCTTATTATATCGGGATGATTATCTATACTTGACTAGTAATTCTGCAACGATAATCGATAAAACCGCCAACTGTGTGAGTTCCTCGGTTGACTTCCTCGTTTGGTCTCGAGGGGAAACACCAGATGGGTTTGTCGATGGTAGCATCGGTTGGTTCGAATAGGTCTTTCTTACCTCTCGATAGCCGCTAGTTGTATCGAGTCTCTATAGGTTGTTTAGTGCATCTTTGCCTTTCGATCCACCATACCTATGTAGGCGAGGACCGCAATTCTAGCCTCGCTGTCTTGGCCTCGATCGACCGCTCTCTTTTTTCCTTTGCCCTTTATCGGCACCCTTTTGTTTAAGCGGTTTTGAGATCGGCGTCGCTAGCGAGGTTACCCTTCCGGCTTGGCACAGGCAGGGTTATGGACGCCATTAGTTATTCTTCGTGGCTCTTAGCTCAATTTGCATCTTGTCCGCATTTCGGACGTCAGACGTTTTTAAAGGTGATTTGGATCTTTGTATTGTATATCTGTATTCTTGACTCATTGAGTCGCTGTTGTGTATATATCTGTTCTGTGGGTCCCATCGAGGACTGTTGTGTAATGTTATTACTTCGTTTTCCACCCGCACGCAAGTGCCTGGTGGGCACCTTTGAATCGTTTCTATGCGGGTTTGGCGGGAATCGCTAAAACTTGCGTACGGCCGATTCTGAGGGTGTTACAGATAGCCAATATTTCGAATTTTTGTTGGATTCTATTCGTCGTTATCTTTCCAACAAAATTGGTTTCATCCCGTTTGGAGTTCGGATGCAAAAGTTATTGCGTTTCTGGTTTTCTGGTTTCTGGAATTTCCCTGACCGGAAGTTCCGGCTTCCCACCGGAAGTTCCGCTCAAACTTCTTTCTGCGGGCTGTTCTACAGTTTGTTCCGATGCTAGTTCCACCTAAGTTCCGGTGGCGGTTCAGTAATCTTCTGTTTTGAAGTGTGTTATTTGCCGGAACTTGGCCGGAACTTGCATCGGAACTTGTCCTGGCAAGAGTTCTTGAGCGGAACTTCCATCAAGGCCGAACTTCGGTTAGACTCGCTGCGACTCATAAGTTCCGCCCTTGTTCCGCCCAAGTTCGGTGAAGGCTCGATAACCTTCGCTTTAAAGCATTCTATTTGCGGAACTTTGTCGGAACTTGCTCGAAGTTCACGGAACTTCCGGCTTTTGACCGAACTTTGCGCTTGAGCGGGCGTCAGGTCGATGACCGTTGGAGCCAGTGGCGGAACTTCCTGCAGGAAGTTCCGCCATGATGCTTTTTTTCGCTCACTCCGCAGGTTTCGTCTGTTGGCTGGGTGCCACCGGAACTTCCGGCCTCCCATCGGAAGTTCCGGCCAGGTGTCGCGATTGCCCATAACGGGCAGATCTGGGATCCCTTTAAAAGGGGCTCCTCTTCCCCTTCGTGGGCACTAGCTTTTCTTCTTGGTTCTTGGCTTTCTCTCTCTCCTCCATTGTCAACCTTGAAGAAGCTTTCCCTCTCTCTTTCCCCTCCTATGATTCTTGCATCTTTTTGAGGGATTTGAGAGAGGAGATCTAGATCTACAATCCCCCCAAGTCAAATCCCTTCTTTGTGAAGGAATCATTGGGATCTAGATCTTGGAGAGTTTTGTGTTCTCCTCTTGTGTTCTTCCTCCCTTATTCCCCCAATAGCTTTTATAGATTTGTTGGAATTTGGGAGAGAAGGACTTGCCCTTGCATTTGGTGCAGAGGTTTGAGTTCTACTCTTGTGTTCTTCCTCCCTTATTCCCCCAATAGCTTTTGTAGCTTTGTTGGAATTTGGGGGAGAAGGACTTGCCCTTGCATTTGGTGCATAGGTTTGAGTTCTCCTCGGAGATTCGGCGAGTTCAAGCTTGTGAGCTTGTTTCTCTTGGGTTCCTTGGAACCCTAGACGGTTGTGTGGTTGGATTGTTGACCTTTTGTGGTCTTGTTGACCTTTTGTGGCATTGTTGGCCTTTTGTGGCATTGTTGGCCTTTTGTGGCATTGTTGGCCTTTTGTGGCTTTGTTGTTGGGAGCCTCCAATTGAGTTGTGGAGTTAGCCCCAATCTTGTACGGGTTTGGTGACCGCCCTCAAGCGTCCCAAAGTGGAGCAACTGCCCGCCTTTTGTGGTGCGCACTTGGGATAATAGGGTGAGCCTTTTGTGGCGTCGGTGAGTTGCGTGCTTCCGCATCCGGGGTGAGGCCTTGTGTGGCGTTGGGTGAGCATCGAGCCACCACACCTCGAGGTGAGCCATTTGTGGCGTTCGGAGAGCATTGCGCCATCGCACCTCTCCAACGGAGACGTAGCTTCTTTGGAAGTGAACTTCGGGAAACAAATCTTCGTCTCCGCGTCCATCGGTTATCTCTCAACCGAACCCTTTACTTATGCACTTTACATTGTGATAGCCATCGTGCTTGAAGTACTTATACCTTGCTATCACCTTGTTGCTTATATTGCTTAGCATAGGTTGTTGGTGCACCTAGGTGAACTTAGTGGCTAGGTTTTGTGCTCAATAAATTAAACGTTAGTTTTATTCCGCATTTACTTGAGCCTAAACCGTAATAATTTTAAAAGCCTATTCACCCCCCCCCCCTCTAGGCGACTTCCTTTGTACATTCAATTGGTATTAGAGCGAGGTCTCTCGCTTTTAGGCTTCACCGCCTCGAGAGTAAATATGTCTCCTAGGGGTTTAGTGCACTCTCACACATTTACTTTTGATGGCACACATTATGATGTTTGGCGTACTCGCATGCTTAGTCATTTCCGGGCCATTGACCCTATCATTGAGAGTATTCTAGATATGGGCTTGTCTTCTCCTAAGGATCCCCGAAATCTATCTTTGGAGGAGAAGACAAACTCTTATCTCGAAGCTCAAGCATCTAATGTGCTTGTTAATGTTGTGAGCTTTGTAGTTCTTTCCTCAATCATGCCTTTTCGGAATGCTCATGATATTTGGACCAAGCTTCAAGCAAAATATGATGTGTCCAAGCTTGATGAGGATGATTGTGTTCCATCCACCTCCGGCCGCGATGAGTTCTCATCTTCTTCCACTTCACCAACATGTGAGTTGTCACAAGGTAATGATATGGTGAGTGGTGATAGAACTTGCAATGTAGATAGTGAGATTTCCATTCATGATTCTTTGTCTCTATCTCAATGCAATGTTGTATCTTTGGGCATGAACACTTGTAGGACCATATGTGATTTACATCCTAGTGTTGATTGCCCTTGCATATCATCTATAAATCCCTTGAATATGTCTCATGATGATATGCTTGCTTTGCCTTGTTGCCATGATGAATGTGCTTCTATTTCCTCTAGTTCTTGTGTTGCTAACCATGTAGAGGAAAGTGAAGATTGTGTGGGCCAAGGCAAGGTTGTCATTAGAGCTTCATGTGTTCCCTCATCATCATCCTCTTCCAATGTTCACTTGTGCCTCATGGCTAAGGGTTCAAAGGTAACCTCTCCTTTGGAATCCAATATATCTCATGATGATGTGAATGTTGATCATATAGAAGTAGATGATGATGTTGCTTCCTTAAAAGATAAGGGGGGGCTAGTCCTTCGTGCTCTTCATCCTAATAAAAATGCTTGCTCTACTTTCATTGAAATATTGACCTATGCTATAGAAAGTAGGCAACTTATTGATGAGCATGAGGATACTATTGACAAAATGGGTTGTCTTGAGCGTGAGTATGCTAATGACATTGCCAACCTAAATGAAGCTCTTGAAGAGGAACAAACCACTAAGGAATCTCTTGAGGAGACCTTTGCTCTAGAGCTATCTAGAGTGAAGAAATCTCATGATAGAGATCTCGAGGTGGCACGTTCCCTTCAAATTAAAAATGATGAACTTGAAGTTGCTTATGCCAAACTCCTTGAGGATTTTGAGCACCTCAACAATGGCTCTAGGGTCATCAAGGGTGAGCTCATCAAACTCACTGAGTCACATGAGCAACTTAAAGCTTCTTATTCTAAAGAGCTCTCCAAGTTGACCTCACCTCTTGCCTTAAATGATGATGCTTGTGCTACTAACTCTATTTCTTGTGAAGCATCTATCTTGAAGGAGAATGTTGAGCTAAAGGCTCAACTTGCTTTGCTAACAAGCAACTATGGGAGATTAGAAGAAAGTCATGCCAAGCTCTCAAGCTCGCATGAGGATCTTCTACTCTCCCATGGTAGGCTAGAGTTAGCTCATGAGGCCATTGTGTCAAAGGTAACATCTAGTGGGCCTCATGTGGACGTTAGCACTATATCTACTCCCAATGCTAAATTGCCATGTGCTAGTCCTTGTAATTCATCCTCTCACAACCATGCTAAATCTTGTGATGAATTGCATTATTTTCCTTGTTGCTCTAACAATGAAGCTTCTACTTCCTCTAGTATTGTTGTTGATACTAACCATGTCGAGGAAGTCAAAGAGCTCAAGGCTCAAGTCACTTCTTTGAAGAATGACTTGAAAAGGTGTCATGAAGGGAAGACCACGCTCAAAAAGATGTTGAGTGTGCGACGACCCCCAAGTGACAAGAGTGGGCCTGGTTTCAACTCCGACACCAAGAGAAAGCCCACTAACTCGTTGAAGCACAAGGGCAACAAGAAGAAGGGCCAAGGACAAGTGAAGAATCCGGCCAACATTGTGTGCTTCAAGTGCAAGGAAGAAGGGCATCATGTGAGGGATTGCCCATTAAAGAAGAAGCCTCTTAGTGTGAAGCAACGAGGGAAGCGGCCTCAAGCTCCTCCACAAGCTCAAGATGGGCCACTTCCCAAGAAGCCTCAAGCTCTTCTTCATGGTGCAGCTCCTCCCAAGAAGAAAGATGGCAAAAGAAGAACTTGCTACATATGCCGTGAGAAGGGGCACCTTTCTTCCTCATGCACCATGGGTACCTCCTCATCCCATCCTATCTTGTTTGATGATGCTTATTCACTTCGTAAGGATGAGGGTGGCAATGTGTTTGCCAAATTTGTTGGTGCCCAAAGTGGTGTCATGAAAAGAACCATTTGGGTGGCCAAGCCTATTGTGACTAACTTCTTAGGACCCAACTTGGTTGGGGACCAACAAGCTAAAACTTGATCAATAGGTGTTTTTGGAGGGCATTGGAGACTTGACTACCTTATGAAGAATTGAGGGATCTTCATTATATTCTTGTTGTCAAAGTCAAGTCATTGGTTAGCATGCTTCTATTCCTTGTCCAATGTTCCTCCTTCCGGTAACTTGTGCTAAACTCCTTTACATTTATAGTTACTTGCTCCCTTATGCATGTGTTGGTTTTGTACCTTGTATGTGCTTGTACATGTTGTGCTTCCCACTTACTTATATTGACCTATGAATTATCTTTGTATGTTGGTTGGCACATCATGTATTTGTGTTTCTTGGTTTTGAGCCTTTATTGTTTCTAGTAGGTATCTTATTTGGATCTTGTGAGGGATTAATGGACTATTCCATTTTGGGGGAGTGTCATGCTTGGGCATTCCACAATCCTAAAATGTGTGTACATGAGAAAAACCACTTAGTAGTCATTTTGTTGTCTCTATGTGGTTTGTCTCTCTCATGAGAAACTTAAGTTTCCATAATGTCCATTAATATCTCTAGTTTGATCTTTTTGCCTCTTGTTGAGATTTCTTGGTTTATCACATTATGGGGGAGTTATATGCTTTGTGCATATTACAAACCTAGAAAATGTGGACATTTGATGTAGTGCCACTTAGATTTGATATTGAGAATTATCTAGTTCCTATGTGGCACATTTGCTCATACAAGTTCCAATTTGCTTAAATGTTTTTATTGCTCATCTTTTGGATCTTGTTCGTGATAGTGATTCTTGGTATGTGTTTCCTCATATTTGGATCTACATATCCTCATGGGAATCACTTGCTTCTATTTAATCCAATCACTAGTGATTGTGTGACTATTTGAAGCAATCAAGAATCTCTTTCGAAGCATCAAGCTTAATTCCTATCTTGTTATATGCTTCTTTGTGTGAATATGATCTTGGATATCCTTGCAAACTACCTCGGGAAAATTATCCCTATTACTTTTTGTCCTTGGACAATTAGTATTTAATATATGGTAGGATTCTTTGATCATATTCGTTTTGGCCTTTTCTTATTTATATTATCTTTGGCCAATAAAATGTTTTTCTATTTGCTCCCAAGCTTTCCTTGCCTCTTGTGGATCTTCTTATTTTATTTATCTCCCCTTGTGTTTTATTTAGTGTAGTTAGTAGTGATGATCTCATTTGTGGGCATTTTGCATTCAAAGGCAAAATTATATATAATGCTCTACTTATGGGGGAGCTCTCCTATATTATCTAGAACATTGTTTTATGCTTCTTGATTTGATCCTTCTTGCTTGGAAGCTCGATCCTTTTTGTGTTGTGTAACACCCTCAGAATCGGACCTATGCAAGTTTTAGCGAAACCCGCGAAACCCGCATAGAAACGATTCAAAGGTGCCCACCAGGCACTTTCGTGCGGGTGGAAAACGAAGTAATAACATTACACAACAGTCCTCGATGGGACCCACATAACAGATATATATAACAGCGACTCAAAGAGTCAAGAATACAGATATACGATACAAAGATCCAAATCACAGTAAAGCGATACGTCCGACTACGGACAAGATGCAAATGGGGCTAAGAGCCACGAAGAATAACCAATGGCGTCCATAACCCCGGGCCAAGCCGGAAGGGTAACCACGCTAACGGCATCGATCTCAAAACCTGCTTAAACAAAGGGTGCCGACAAAGGGCAAAGGAAAAGAAGGAGCGTCGACGAGGCCAAGACAGCGAGGCTAGAATTCGGCGGTCCTCGCCTACAAAGGTATGGTGGACTGGAGCGGCAGCGGCAGCATGCACTAAACAACCTATAGAGACTCGATACAACTGGCGGCAATCAGAGAGGGGTAAGAAAGACCTATTCGGAACCACCCTGATACTACCATCAAACAAACCCATCCTGGTGTTTCCCCCTCGAGACCAAACGAGGAATTCAACCGAGGAACTCACACAGTTGGCAGTTTTACTTATTCAGTTATCGTTGCAGCAATTACTAGTCAGGTTTAGATAATCATTCTGATAAAGTAAGCAGTGGGCACTTTTAGTTAACCATTCCGTTATAGTTGCAACACTTACTAATCAGATACAGATAGCATGAGATAACCCCAAAACCCAGCAGTTGTTGGTACTTTTATTCAGCCATTCCGTTGTAGTTGCAATACTTACTAGTCAGGAACAATGGTCGCAAGCGACACTCCAAACAAGCAGTTGTGGGCAGTATTAATTAGCCATTCCATTATAGTGAAGCTGATTACTAGTCATTATAAAGTCAAATTTATAGCAATAAACTTTAGTTATGCTTGTCTATGGTCGAGATACTGTGCTCCAAGTCGTCCATATCCGCGGACACGGCTTCGAAAGTTTTACCGGCGGGTGCACCAATAGCAACACACGCTCGATCAACCTCGGAAAAACCAAAACAAAAACCAACGAGGCTTTCACGGTGAACAATCACAGATTCAGAAATATTTGAGGGGCCACCCTTGGAGTACACCAAGTAAGCAAGCTCGAGACGGACTCAAGGTTTGCGACAATGGTCAGAACGGCGAGATCCCCAAGGGGACTGTCGATACCAAAACACTCCGCTTACCTAAGCGATGCAGTGTGCTCCTCGCACAAACGTAAATACATAAGTAGCATGGCATAAGTACAGGATCGTAAATAAAACCTCAAACTAGTTTGTGGCCCCAAGAAATAAGATGAATCAAGCTCGGCTCGGGGTCCCATATACCTCCCGGATGTGGATAGCGATAAATCAAGGAATGTGTATCAAGTACTTGGGGTCCCACGGGACACAAGTGGGCTCGAAACCAAATATTTTCTATCACCCATCGATGCCTCTGCTTATTTCAATTTTAGTTGTTAAACGGGAATTAAAGTGAACGATAAGTAAAACTATGATCATCTCCAACATCAACATGCGGCAATACATCAACAAGCTGGCCTTTGGACGACGCAACAAGACTTGAGCAAGCGACTACGACGCAAGTCCAACTATCTACCAAACAACGGTAATAGGATGTGTCCAAGGCAATATAGGGCTGCACGGTATATCATGTGTACGGAAACTAAAGCATCGCAACACGAGATAGCAATAGATCAACAGGAGGGAATAAATACTATAAAAGTAAGATAGGTAGAAAGGGAGATGCTACTTTGAAAACATTGCCGAAGGTTCATCCGAAGATCGGGGCGAAGCTCACATCAACTCAACGGCCTTATCCGCGAAGAAGCAAAACACTAGAATAAACACCGGGTGCAATATTTAAGATTACGGCAGAAGATCGGCATGATGCATGCATGATGTATGACATGGCAAGGTTCGATGCAATTAGGTCAATATTAAGTGGAACCGGGGTCCCGACAATTAATTATTAGGTTCATGTTGTTTAGCTACCCCACAAATTAAATGTTGTCATAACATGGCAGAAGATAGTACCGGGTTCGCTACACCAATTTAAATGAGGCCAATATGAGACTAGATTTGCCCGCATATGGGCCCCATATTTAATTATTAGGTGAATCGGCATAAGGCCCCCAAACCACATGATAATGCATGCAAGAACGACAATTCAATATGCGCCAAGTTGTTATTACAATTATAAAATAGGGCTCGAGAAAAGGGGTCACACTTTAGGGTTCGGCAGACCTTGGGGTTCCGGGGTTCAGGGTCGGTCTCAGGGTCCAGGGTTCGACGGGTTCGGACTCGGCGGGAACGTTCTCGGATATCGGAGGTAGGTCTTGTTGTCATGTGTAGGTGACCTCGGCATCCGGGAAGCAGGACTTGGTTCGGTGCCGGGGCACATCGGATTCTCCCTGAGTCGGTGTCGATCTCGTCGTCGCGAAGACCTTGTCGGGTCCGTGCCATCGAGTCGGTCTTGGCATCTGGCTGGAGTACTTGGCGTATCCGAGATGAAGCGCTTATCGTTCCATGCGACGGTCTTGGCGTCCGAGCGACGATCTTGTCGCACCCGTGGTCTTCGGGTCCGTGTATCGGGTCGGTCGCCGGTAGAAGTTCTTGGTGTTCCACGTCAGCGTTCTCGAGGCTCCTTATTGATACCTCGTTGTCAACTTGCGCCAGGGATCTTGTCGACAAGAAGATCTTGGCGAGGGATTCGAGGTCCGGGCACCGGGATCGGGCTTCGGGGTGGCGATCTTGGGTCCGTGTAGACGATCATGGCGTTCCGAGGAGAAGATCTCGTCACTCCAGGAGATCTTGGGGTTCCTCGTCGACGGCCTTCGGGTCCCGTGGAGGATGTCTTGTAGTGCCGTAATCCTCAGGGTCGATCATCGGATCCGGCGACGGGGCTCCGAAGCGCTTGTTATGGGGCCTGCCTTGTATCTCCGGGTCGGTCGTGTACTTGGGCGCCGACTAAAGAAACAGAGGCAAGGATGAACGGTGGCATGCGACCAAGAGGGGAAGGGCAGCGGCCTCGGCTGAAGACGCGGCACCACGCGGGCGAGAGGAGGACGGGCGGCCTTAGGCGGGGCGGCCAGGCGGGCAGCGAGGCGAGGCGGCGAGGAGGCGGGCGGAGCGGCCGGCGGAGAAGGAGCGGAAGAAGCAGGCGAGAGGCGCTGGCCAACAGCGCGGCCACGAGGAGGAGAGGGCGGCCTCGCAAGACGGGAGGCGAAGGCAGAGCCTGAGGAGGCCTCGGGCGAGGAGGCGAGAGGATGCGGCGGAGCACGGCGGCGAAGGCCGAGTCGGGAGGAAGGCAGCGCTGTGGCGCTTGAGTCTGTGGCGAGGAGAAACTCTGAGGCGGGCGTCGGGTTAGGGAGGGAGAGAGGATGGTGGGAGAGGCGCGAGCGGGAAGGTGGAAGGTGGGACCGCAGGTCGGCGGGCGAGGCGGGTGACGGCGACGCTTGAGCAGGCTGAAATGAGAGGAAGACGGGGAAGAGGAGCGGGGGCAGGAGGAGGCGAGGAAGGGCGGTGGAGGAGGCGATCAGGCGCCGGCGGGAGGGAGCCGGCTCGGGCGGCCACGGCGGCACGCCGGGGAGGAAAGGTGAGGGCGTCGGGGAGAAGCGGGGTGCTTGCGCCATGAGAGAGAGGAGGAGAGGAGAGAGCCTGTGGGAGGGAGAGGATGGTGGTGGGACCAGGGCGTGGGGCCACAAGGCAGAGCCAAGGAGACAGCAGAGATGGGGTGGGACGGATCTTTGTGTGCGTGTGTGGTGGGGTGTGTGGGGCTGGGTTGAGAGGAGAGAGAGGGGAAGAGGGGGAGTGGGGTGGTGATGTGGCGGTTTAGGATTGGGTAGAGGGGGAGAGAGGGTGAGGTGGCGAGAGGCCATTGGGTGGGGTGATGTGGAGGGGAGGGTTGGGTAGGTTAGTTGGTAGCTGTAGGATTAATGGGGCGGGTTAGGTGGTCCGATTATATTTCTGGGGCGGTCGTTCGGATCATTCGGCCCGTTCGACTGCCCCACTAAAAATAATAAATATTTTTATTGATTTCAAACAAGGCTTTTGCAACCCGATATCAGGCAAAACAAAATAATCCGGGGGCACGGTTTTGACGTTTGAATAAAGGGGGCGTTTCAGAAAACAAAACGGGCTTTGCAAAAATAGTTTTATGCAAACAATGCATGATGATGACGATGAATGCACAAAAACAACGCGATTTTCTAGTAGTGGTTTTGCGGGATGCCACATGTTGGTACTTTGTGTGCCATGAAAAGTGTGAAGAGTTTGTTTTGGTTATTCTTTCCTTGCTCTCGTTGGGAGTTGGATTTATCTCATTCCGTTTCACTTGTTTTGTTCTTTTAGGATGAGATAAATCCTTGAGCCTTGGTATTTTTCTTATCCTTTTTTCTTTGGCTCTTTCGAGTTCATTTGTTGAACTTGTGTTCTTTCATGTGTTGATTTGGATCTTCGATACATTTTGGACACCTTTTGTCAAGTCACACTTTTGTGTGTGTCTTATTGGTTTACTTGGTGTTTTTGTTCAAATTGTATCTCCTTTTGGTTCTTGAAAGCCTATGCATGCATATTTACTTCTTGTATATATTATGGCATGCTCGCTTTCTTTGATCCAATATATAGGGGAAACTCCACCAAATCCTAATGGGCTAAGATGTGCATGAAATTCAATTTCATATCAATATGCACATATTTGTGTGGGGGCTCTCCTATGTATTGTAGTTTCACTAACTACTTTGGACCCAATTTGTTTGGGGACCATAGTGTACTTAATTGTGTTTTAGGTACATTGGAGATATATATTGGGTGCTTGTATCTTGAACAAGGAAGAAGTGTCGTCTACATGTTAGTTGGATGCAAGCTAGGATGATCAACGAATTCATATCATCTTCATCCTACCAATTATATCTCGGTAACAAGTATCTCTCTCTCATTCATACGTATCTTGTTCCCAACCTTGTGTAGGTTGCTTATTGGCATGAATTTGTGTTCTTCCATATGTAGGATTTCTTGCTTTGGCTTTGAAGAGTTCTCTCTATTGCAAATGTGTGTATGTTGAGATGAGTGCATATAATGGGGACTATACTAAATCATTCTCATGATTCACTAATCCCAAATATGTCAATCTAGCAATTTTGTTGCATATCGTTTCCTCAATATCCCTCATGTGCAATAGTGAGAATTTTTGCCAAGTTGATTTCTATTTTGTGATACTTGTTGCCTTTCCCCATATATTCCTTCTATCCTCTTCTTCCCTTGAGAATAGTTGTGTTGTATGGGGTATGTTGGTGTTTGAAGATCATTGATGTACAATAAGATATATTTGAGCCCTTGGGCATGCTTTCAAGCAAAACATCTTATTGGTATATTCTATGACTTCTTTTTGGGTCTTCATGTGTTTTCTTGAGTATCTATTTTGTGTGTGCATGTTTCTTTGTGGTTATATGTCTTTGTGATATTTTCCACCTAAAAATTTATACACACAAGAGAAGATCAATATTTGGTTGTTTTTGCATTTCTTGGAAATCACCTCTTACTTCATCTTGATTCTTCGGTGGTTTCCAAATTATTTTATTTTGTGTGCATTACTAAATGGTTTTGAAGGAGTGAGGATTCCATGGTTGTGCATGTTGTTTCCAAATATAATTACTATAATTTGTGCACAATCTTTGGGGAGCTTCTATAATTCATTTAATGATGCACATGTTCCTTCTTCCTCGTTTCTTGTGGTTTAAATGCTTATGGGGGAGCAAGGATTCCATATTTGTGCATATTGTATTCAATACAAGTATTCTAACCTTTGCACAAATTTTGGGTAGCTTCTCTATTTTTATTTAAACACTTTTTTGGTTTTTGTTTCCTTTTGACATCATTTGATGGTGTTTCATTTGTTTCTTTTGGATCTTTTGATTGCTCGCTTCATTTGTTGAAGCCCTTTTCTTTTCTTTTTGCTTTCTTTGGTTCCTCAGTATAGTTTTACTTCCTCCCTAGTTCTCATCATTTGCCTTGTGCATATGCACACATTTGGAGGAATTCTCACTATGTTGGCCGTCTAGAACTTTTCACCCATTTTGGCAATCGATGCCAATGGGGGAGAAGTTTTGGAGGGTTTAAGGGAAGTTGGCCTTTGCTTTGAGTGTGTTCTTAAGCATTTGCCTCTCATGCTCTTGCATCTTTGTGTTTGCTTTGCATGTTGAATATATATAGGAAACTCAACCAACGGTAACGGTTGGCAATCTATGCAATGAAATTCAAGTTCATCACACATGCATAGATTGTGGGGGAGTTTGCTCTATATATTGTGGTTGTACCAACATCACATACTTGTGTAGTATTTGATGTTGGGGCAACCGCTTTGGTCGTTAATTGTCATATTTAAACCCTCGCTAAGGGATTGTCATCAATTACCAAAATGGGGGAGATTGAAAGGGCATGTATGCCCCCATGAGTGGTTTTGGTAATTAATGACAATCTCTATGGACTAATGTGTAAATTGAGTTTCACTTGTAGGTTTGTCCATTGGCATCGCTTGGGCCATGTGTTGGTCTCAAGGTTGGAAGATGAAGAAATGTCCAAGGGCTTTGTGCCCATTGGAATCATGAAGAAAGAAGGAGCTTGAAGGTCGATCAAGGAATGTGCAAAGAGTTGCATCAAGATGGATCAACCTCAAGTAAGGATGAAGAAGGACGAGCTCAAGATGCGCCATCTCTAGAAGATCTCATGCTTGAAGCTTGCCATCCTCGTGCTCATGGAATGATGAAGACAAGTTCAAAGAAGAGGTTTTCCCATGGAGTATGGGGGAGCATTTTACAAGTCTTCATCAAGCAAGAGCGAGCAAGAGCAAACAAGAAAGGTGTTCCCACTATAGAAGAACAAGACGGTCTACATCAAGTTCAAGTGGGACGCTCAAGGCAAAGGTATGTTGATAGGGCTTCTCTTTTGCCGGTCTCGTGTTGTTAGTTGGGAGACCGGGTTTAGGATAGATAGCCGTACTATCAAGAGGGGCTCTCAAGCGGGTGTCTCGTTTGCATCGTTCGGAGAGAGCTCAAACCTTTGCATTCATGGCATTATCTTTCTTGGTTGTTATTTGGTTCTTGTCCATGAGAGGATCTAGAGCTTGTGGTCATCATCATAACAAGCTCTAGTTCATCATCTAAGGATTTCACTTGCATATCTTATTGCGGTTTTTGATCTTGCGAGTTTTCCGGCTCCACACCTTGAGGGATGCTTCACATATATATTTATGATATTTTCTCCCAAGGTGATACCCAATATTGCGGTTTTTGTTGGATTCTATTCGTCATTATCTTTCCAACAAAATTGGTTTCATACCGTTTGGAGTTCGGATGCAAAAGTTATTGCGTTTCTGGTTTTCTGGTTTCTAGAATTTCCCTGACCGGAAGTTCCGGCTTCCCACCGGAAGTTCCGCTCAAACTTCTTTCTGCGGGCTATTCTACAATTTGTTCCGATGCTAGTTCCGCCTAAGTTCCGGTGGCGGTTCAGTAATCTTCTGTTTTGAAGTGTGTTATTTGCCGAAACTTGGCCGGAACTTGCATCGGAACTTGTCCTGGCAAAAGTTCTTGAGCGGAACTTCCGCCTGAAGGCCGGAACTTCCGGTTAGACTCGCTTTGCGACTCATAAGGTCCGCCCCTTGTTCCGGCCCAAGTTCCGGTGAAGGCTCAGTAACCTTCTGTTTTGAAGCATTCTATTTGCCGGAACTTTGTCGGAACTTGCTCGGAAGTTCACCGGAACTTCCGGTCTGTTTTGACCGGAACTTTCGGTTGCGCTTCTTGAGCGGGCGTCAACGGTCTGATGACCGTTGGAGCTAGGCTGAACTTCGCTCGAGCCGGAAGTTCCGCCATGATTCGTTTTTCGTTTCTCACTCCATGATTTTCATACATTGGTGGGTGCCACGGAACTTCCGGCCTCCATCGGAAGTTCCGGCCGTGTCGCGATTGCCCATAACGGCAGATCTGGGAGCCCTTTAAAGGGCTCCTCTTCCCTTCGTGGGCACTAGCTTTTCTTCTTGGTTCTTGGCTTTCTCTTTCTCCTCCATTGTCAACCTTGAAGAAGCTTTCCTCTCCTTCCCTCCTATGATTCTTGCATCTTTTGAGGATTTGAGAGAGGAGATCTAGATCTACAATCCCCCAAAGTCAAATCCCTTCTTTGTGAAGGAATCATTGGGATCTAGATCTTGGAGAGTTTTGTGTTCTCCTCTTGTGTTCTTCCTCCCTTATTCCCCCAATAGCTTTTGTAGCTTTGTTGGAATTTGGGAGAGAAGGACTTGCCCTTGCATTTGGTGCAAAGGTTTGAGTTCTACTCTTGTGTTCTTCCTCCCTTATTCCCCCAATAGCTTTTGTAGCTTTGTTGGAATTTGGGGGAGAAGGACTTGCCCTTGCATTTGGTGCATAGGTTTGAGTTCTCCTCGGAGATTCGGCGAGTTCAAGCTTGTGAGCTTGTTTCTCTTGGGTTCCTTGGAACCCTAGACGGTTGTGTGGTTGGATTGTTGACCTTTTGTAGTCTTGTTGACCTTTTGTGGTCTTGTAGCCTTTTGTGGCATTGTTGCCCTTTTGTGGCATTGTTGGCCTTTTGTGGCTTTGTTGTTGGGAGCCTCCAATTGAGTTGTGGAGTTAGCCCCAATCTTGTACGGGTTCGGTGACCGCCCTCAAGCGTCCCATAGTGGAGCAAGTGCCCGCCTTTTGTGGTGCGCACTTGGGAGAATAGGGTGAGCCTTTTGTGGCATCGGTGAGTTGCGTGCTTCCGCATCCGGGGTGAGGCCTTGTGTGGCGTTGGGTGAGCATCGAGCCACCACACCTCGAGGTGAGCCATTTGTGGCGTTCGGAGAGCATTGCGCCATCGCACCTCTCCAACGGAGACGTAGCTTCTTTAGAAGTGAACTTCGGGAAACAAATCTTCGTCTTCGCGTCCATCGGTTATCTCTCAACCGAACCCTTTACTTATGCACTTTACATTGTGATAGCCATCGTGCTTGAAGTACTTATACCTTGCTATCACCTTGTTGCTTATATTGCTTAGCTAGGTTGTTGGTGCACCTAGGTGAACTTAGTGGCTAGGTTTTGTGCTCAATAAATTAAACGTTAGTTTTATTCCGCATTTACTTGAGCCTAAACCGTAATAATTTTAAAAGCCTATTCACACACCCCCCTCTAGGCGACTTTCTTTGTACTTTCAACTGTAATCGGTACCGAAGAAAAACGTGCGAATCAAACTAAACACGTTCTTAGAATGGCAATTAAGTTATCACGCAAAATCAGATTCTATCGAGGTTATAAATGTGTGCTCTGGTCAGGACATACTATGGGGAGCCATGACGGCGATATTTGCAGACTGTTTTAACTTGGTTAGGGGAATAGGTGCTGTCCAAGGGATGCCAACGAAGTCGTTCATGAGATAGCTAAGTTTTGTTTTAGTTTGAAAAGTTCTTGAAATTGGATCGGATGCACCACCTAGATTTCTTTTGAATTCTCTCATGAACGATGTAGTAGTTGTTTGATTATCAATGAACTTGCCGCCCGTGATGGCTTTTCCTAAAGAAAATATCATATAACCGATTTCTTCTTACTGAATAAGCAGAGTTACTACTGTGCTAGTTTTTCGAGAGAAAAAAGTCTTCGGTGACCATGAGAGCATCTCTAGTGGCTGGTCCAAACGACCGTCTAAAGGAAATATAGAGGATGTGAGACAAAAAACACTCTCTAGAGGCTCGTCTAAAGCGTCGTCTAAATTTAGACGAGCATCCATTTCTGCTACCCGTCGTCCACATTTGGACGAGCTAGCCATGACGTCCAAACCCAACTACCCGCTCGGGAGCCTTCCGTCACGTGCAGCCGCGTCCCTGTTCCCGCGCTTGTCCCCTGTAAAATATGCGAGAGATGGTGAGAAATTGGATGGGGTGGAGGGGGATTTTCATCCTAGAACCATGGCATGTGCCGAATCCGGCCGCCGACGTTCCGTTTCTTTCCGATTCGGAGGCAGGGAGGTGGGCGGGGACGGCGCAGGATGCATGGAGGCGGAGGCGGGCTCGAGCACTGCAGGGCGGCGGCAGCGGCGCGATCTGTGCAGGGCGGCGGCGCGGGCTGTGCAGGGGGCGGCGCAGATTGTGCAGGCCGGGCTGTGCAGGCTATGGCGTCATTGCTACTGGCATGGATGGAGATGGCGTACGGCCTGAATTTTGCTGCTTCTTGGTAGCCTACAGCCTGAATTTTATTTTCCATGATTGGTCAACAATCGGATTTATCCTGCTGTGTATTTGTCGTGTACATAGACAACAACTCGCAAATGAACAACTTATAAACTTTGATCATAAACTTAACTTTTTGCAAGCCTCTAGATTTGTAGCTTCCGGATATACTCATCGGCACCATAGTCGTCAGAAACATTAGTTGGTAGTTAAAATATATTGTTAAATATAGGAGAGAGAATATAGACCTCTTGAATATAGACGTTCCACTGAAAAATTGAGGACGTCTAAACAAAAATCTTTATACATGGCCGTCTATACGGAGATATAGACGTTTATATTTGGACGTTCCACTAGAGATGCTCTGAGGCTACTCAGCAATTTTGTACTCTCACTGTACCAAAATATAAGACGTTTTAGCACACGCTACACATGGAGTGAAAAGTGCTCTTTTGTTTCAAAATAAGATGTTTTAAATTTATAAATATAGTGTATCTAGACACCTTTTAGTGTATAGATTTGAAGTGAACCTCTCCAAACCTATACACTAAAAAAGGTCTAGATAAAACATCTTGAAACGGAGTGAGTAGTAATAAACTGATGCGCAGGTGGGGGAGTACCACCGGCAAATGTTCCAAACAAGAAGCGGAAGGTCAACGAAGGCCAATAAAACCACAAGTGCCAAAGTGACGGAGCCAAAATGTGAAAGAGGTCGCTACATTGACTTTGGCTGCCAGCACCCACCAACTCCAGCAGTCGTAATCGTTGTCCAGACTCATGTTTGCAACTTCCAACGAGTAGCCAAGTCAGACCAGACCATTGTGCCGATCTTTTCGAAGCTTGCGTCTCTGTTCTGCACCACGACTTTGTACCGCAATTTTGCCATGCTGTGGTTTTCTCGTTTTCGCCAATTGCACCATGCCACTGGATTGTGGGCCATAGTAGAGAGAATGGCAAATAAGAGTATTTTTCTTCTTCAAATTGAAACAGATTTCTGACTTGGGGCACATTATTATTATTATTATTATTATTATTATTATTATTATTATTATTATTATTATCATTATTATTATTATTCACAAGTCTTTACTTCTTCCTAGAAACTAGTGATAAAACTAGCCAATCACCAAAAACTTTGAAGACCTAAGCAAGAATCCTGATCACCTGTTCCTTCAAGCAGAAGCCACCAATCCCCGGCAAAAGAAAAACTACAAGCCATCGAGATGAAAATGACTAAATGGAGAAAATCACGACGTTATTTCAGACTCCACGGCGATTGAAAACACATAGTAGGACAAAAGTTGCTGTCTGTGAGATCTGTACAGAAAGTGCAGCAGGTATGGTACTTGTGATTACTCTAATTTTTTTTTGAAGGTGATTACTCTAATTTTACCCACAAGCATGACGAAAGTTCTTTATCGCTGCCATTTTCCAGTTGCCCAGTCCTCTCCCCCACCGTGCTCTTCCCTTCCTTCTTGTTCCACACCCATACCCATCGCCATACTCGTCTTCCCCCCACCATTCAAGCCTCTCGCAATCCAATCCCTCACGTTTCTCTCGAGTCCCAAAGCAAGCAAACGACCAACCAGGCGGAAAGAGACAGCTCCAAGCAGCCATTGACCTGCTAACTACGCAATCCATTCAATCCAAATCCCCTACTCCAGTGATCCTCCGTGCCAAGACCCAGAACCAGCTAGCTGCGTCTTCTCCTTCCTGCCATGTGGATGTGGAGACTCAACTAGGTGGTCCGCCTCGTCACCTGCAACACAGGTGAAGAAAGCTCCGTGTCTTCAAATTTCATTTGTTGGGATTTGGGTACGGAGAAAAAGGTACCGCCATTGACAATGATTCGAGTTTGGTTGGTTGTTGGCTTGGAAAATCTTGAGATCTCTGACATGGCTGATCGTATCCCAGCAAGGAGGAGTATCCTTTTATTTTCGCAAATAGGCAGGAATACACACACAGGTGGGCTTCTTTTGATCGGACGTCCTCTAGATTTGGTGGGGTTTTATATTGCTGATTGTTTGTCTGGTTGATCTTTTTTGTCGCTGAAGGTTTCCCTCTTTCTTTGAAAAGTGCGAATCTCTTGATTCTTCCGTAAGTGTTTTAACTCCATGGCCAAATGGGCATCGGCGCAGTCTTGTTCTTTCGATGCCTTCAAAGCTATCTTTCTCGTTCTGGTTGTTGAATAATGGTTCTTTTCTGTGCGCCTAGTCTTCTCAACCATGCATCTTGCTTCCAAGATACCACCAGAGCTTGCTTTTGGCGCCATATGACAATGACTTGTTTAGATTGCACCTTTGACGCTGGTATGCATGTTGTTGCAGAGTTGGGGAGTCACCTCAACCGGCCAGAAGGGCGATGCAGTGCTTCCGATTCGTGGGCTGGGAGAAGGAGCGGCAGAAGGAGGAGGACCTGCAGGTGCCAGCACGGTCGCAGTCGGCATGCTCCAACAGCAGCATGTCGACAGACCATGATGCACGGCGGTCAGGGTCTGAATCTTGCTCGCTCAACATGTCCTCGGAGATTAGCGTCGAGTCCTTCGGCCGGTACCGGCAGCTATCATTGCCACAGCGGCCCAACAACCTCCGCATCTTCACCTTCCAGGAGCTCAAGAGCGCCACCCGCAACTTCAGCCGCACGCTCATGATCGGCGAGGGCGGCTTTGGCTGCGTCTACCGTGGCACCATCCGGAGTGTCCTTGAGCCGCGTCGGAGCCTTGATGTCGCCATCAAGCAGCTCGGACGCAAGGGCCTCCAGGTGTCATTCCCCTCTTCTCCCTATGCAATGTCTCAAGCTTCAAACAACTCAGCATAGTATAAGAGATCACCGATCATCAACCCAAACAATCATTGGGGGTCTGGCGGTACTGGTTGGATGCAGGTGATAATCAACTTTTTGATTCGTCATCCAGGGGCATAAGGAATGGGTGACTGAGGTGAACTTACTTGGGGTGGTGGATCATCCGAACCTTGTGAAGCTCGTCGGCTACTGCGCGGAGGATGACGAGCGGGGGATCCAGCTGCTGCTCGTGTATGAGTTCATGCCTCACGGGAGCCTAGCTGACCGCCTGTCAACCAGGACGCCAAAGCCCGCTCCATGGGCAATGAGGCTAAGAGTGGCGCTCGACACTGCCCGTGGTTTGAAGTACCTGCACGAAGATTCTGAATTCAAGGTACGCCTCGTCATAGGAATGTGTAAGCAACTCGATCAAAAAAATTAAATTGCTGAAAGATAAGATCACAAGAACATGAGCTTTTTTTTCCTCTCTTACCTTTTTCCCTGTCCTGGCAATGTAATGATAGATTCGATGAAATATTCTTCCAGATAATATTTCGTGATCTGAAGCCTTCAAACATTCTGCTTGACGAGAACTGGAACGCGAAATTGTCAGACTTTGGCTTGGCTAGACTGGGACCACAAGAAGGAAGCCATGTTTCCACAGCGGTATGCAACAAGCAGCCCATAACCAATTTTCTTTGTCCAGCACCTTATAACACCGTTCTCAATTTTATCTCGCAATCATGACTCATTTAGTAGCATATTGGGACTTCCAAAGACAACTTTGTGAATGCAAATAGTATGATCAGTAGGTATTAGGTATCAGTAGAAAGAATCATATTGGGACCTTATAACACCGTTCTCAATTTTACTGCGCAACGATGAAAATTTTAGTAGTAGCATATTGGGACTTTCAAAGATAACTTTTTGAATTCAATTAGTATGATCAATAGGTACTAGGTATCAGTAGAAAGAATCATTCCTATTGTGTAGTCTTTGTTGAACATGCAGCAAACCCAAACAAGGAACATTTAGAACATTGAACCCTTCTGTCGCTCTGATCTAGTCAAGAAACTGCTCCACGTGCTTGGACATTTAGCACACAGTTAGCAAGTACTTTCCAAACATCAGTGGCCTTTTGAATAAGAAGCTATCAAACAAGATAAACAAGCAAAACATAGGGTAGGCAGTTAGGCATTTTCGGTTAGTCAACATGCTAGTGCAGAAAGACGGGTCAGAAAAGCCATCAAACTTTACTGGTTGGTCCAAATCAGTTAATTTTCTGTCTGATTCCAGCTGTAGCATTTTATCATATATGGTGATGAAATTTGCAATAAAGTAGGCTTTGTTTGTAGCAAAAACCACTAATGTGTCTCGGGATACATAATCCGTTTTAAAAAAATACCTTCATCTAAAAGATCCAAAAAATATCTCACATGTAAATGAATATTGTTTCCAGAATTCAACTTTCATAAAAATTGCAACTGATTTTTGAGCTGTCAAAAAAATCCCAAGCTTTTTTCCACAACCTAAGTATGCTATTCTAGCTCTGTTTTGTTTTGTTTTTCACCTAGACTGCAAATCAACAAATGTTTTCACTTTTCACGCAAACCACTCTAATATCTATGCACCAGGTTTTTTTGGGATTTTTTTATCCTTTCAGCTCAGTTTTTGAATTTCCTGAAAAAGAGAGATCACATGATCCTGAAAGCTAAAAAACCTCCTTTTCGTAGCTTAACTCTAAATGAGTGATATCTGTTCTATAAAAAAACTCAGTTTATTTGACATAACAAACAGGTGGTGGGGACTATCGGGTATGCAGCTCCTGAGTATATCCATACAGGACGCCTCAGCACCAAGAATGACATATGGAGCTATGGTATAGTGCTCTACGAGCTCCTCACAGGCAGGCGACCTCTGGACCGGAACAGACCAAGGGGTGAGCAGAACCTTGTAGAATGGGTGAAGCCCTACTCTACGGACACGAGGAAGTTTGAGACCATAATGGATCCCAGGCTCGAGGGGAACTACAGCTTGAGGTCGGCAGCCAGGATTGCCTCACTGGCAAACAAGTGTCTGGTCCGCCATGCCAAATATCGGCCTAAGATGAGCGAGGTGCTGGATATGGTCCAAAAGATTGTCGATAGCAGTGAACTCGGAACACCAGAACATCCGCTGATAAGCCATTCAAAAGAATTGACAAGCGATGAGAAGAAAAGGAAAGGCCTTGATCTGAAGAGGAGAATTGCTGATAATAAAGCTGGAGAAGGGAGATGGTTTACATGGCAGAAGTGGACACCCAAGCTTGTGAGAACACAGTGACTCACAATATCAACAGGACATGTTTCCTTAATGACTTCAACATCCATAACTATTAACAAAAACACCAACGGCTGAAATGCCACATGAGTTGTTGTCTATCATAAAAACAGAGAACATGGTAACTCAAAACACATGATTTGGCAGAGCCTAATGCTGTCATCACTAAATAACAGCTATTCCTGGATTTGTGGGGTCGCACACAGGCAGTCTTCACATAGTTGAGATTCCATGTTTTCATAAGATATGGAAACCAAACTCAAGCATTACTTTTTTGGCGTAGAAATTTTATTCCACAGTTAAGTTGGTTCTTGGCTTTTGCTGAGGGAATTTTGAGTTGTACTTGTATCAAGTGCCAAATAAGGATTTCAGGCAGTACATGTAGCTCATTGGTTCATGAATTTGCTAGATTTGCACTCTGTATGGATGCCTCGGCAGAATTTTATTACTTCTCTGCACCAACAGTCTGACACAGTTCATTGCAAAGTTGTTTTCTTCTGCACTAGATCAATGGAGGGGCAGAAATTTCCTATGTATGTCCATGTAAATAGAATCAATGTGTGTTTACAATGTGAAGAGAGGTTATAGAAGACGTAAAATAAGGAAAAATGTGAAGAAAAGGGTGGATAAACAAGTCACGTTGTTTAACTGCTCTTTGTGTTATTTTTTTGAGGCAAAACGCAAGCTCTTTGTCTTCTTTCTCAACAAGCAAAAAACTGTTTCTTTAGCACACTAGCTAACTGGTCGTGTGTTGCTACGACATTTTCTTACTGCATGTTATTGATCAACTAATCAAAAGATCGTGATATAAATGTCTACTACATAGGATAAATAATAATTACGGCATTCTTGACAACTTAAGACACAATCACGGCGAAGAATAAAAAATACCATATGACCTTTCATGAAAGTAATTTCGTCCTGACAGCACAAATCACAGATGGCATTCTAATGTAGCCTGCTCTAGATGTTTGGCATGGTAGAAATATAGAAGTAAGCAATGTTTTACCAGTTTTGTGAACAAAGGTTACAATACAGAAATAGTAGTAAGCAGAGTGTGATTTCACCTTCGAGTGCAATACACAAGCAGGAATCTCGTTAACGGCCAAACCAAACCACTGGCTGATAAGCAGTTCTGGCACATGGTCCTACCAATTGGCACATCCCACGTTTGCAGATTCTTCAGAAAACTATAGCCGGTTATCAATTTGCGTTCATAATATGTGAAGCATATAAATCTCTGAGATATAGTTTCCAAGTTTGAACAATCTCACGGTTAAGTATCATCTGCCATAAATAGTCTGCGCTCTTTAGAATGTTCTTGTGGCTGGATCAATCGTCCATAAAAGCAGAAGCCAGGGATGACACAGTTATTGAACAAAGCTTGAGCACATGTTTAATACAAATGCAGTTTTTCTCATTGCCACTGTATTCTTAATATCCTGCCTGGCTAGATATACAAAAGCAGCTCTAAAAATCTCAAGAATATTTGCGCTGCTTCCAGTAGCACACAAATGCATTCTGTTTCAACTACAAATGCCTACCTCTTGATGGATCTGCCCACAACTAGGTTAGACTTGGCAGTCTAATTTCCAAAACAACCAAGTCAGTGTATGAGTGGCAGAAAGCATGATCAAAATGCTTCACAAGAATTTATTTTTGAGAGATCCACCGGGAGACCATCCTCCTGTCAGTCTACACAGAAGTACTCTGGGGTGGCAACAACATCCTTCATTTTCATCTCCACTGCTATAAGATTAAGCAAGGCATAAATCTCTGCTGAGCCACAATGAGTCTTGTCATGGGCTATAAACCGGCGGAGCCTTCCACCGACATCAATCTCACTAAACCCAGGGACCTTTTTCACTCCTCTCTCCTCCATGACCTTTCTTGCTTTTTTTGCCTCTTGCCACCGTCTAGCAACAGCATAGATATTGGACAAGCCAATGTACCTACCATCATGGTCTGGCTGCAATTGGACTAGCCGTCTGCCGACTAGCTCCCCCAACTCCACCCATCCATGCAAATGACACGCATTGAAGAGAGCACCAAGCACAGAGACACTGGGTTCCATTGGCATGGTCTTAACAACACCATATGCCTCCTCCAAGCGGCCCGCTCGACCAAGCACATCTACAAGACAAGCATAGTGCTCGACATGTGGTCTGAGACCTTGAGCTTCCAGCGAGCGAAAGAACTTCCATGCCTCGTCCACTAGACCACCATGAACACAGGCACTTAACAAACAAAGGTACGTGATCTCGTCTGGCACAACCCCAGAACGCTGCATCTCCCGGAAAATCTCCACCGTCTCCATGCCCATCCCATGCACTGCGAGTCCGCCAATCACGGCGTTCCATATCAGAACATCGGTGCTCGCCACTGGCACGGTCCGAAACACCTCGAGCGCCTCGGCGATGGCCCCGCACTTGGCGTACATGTCCACGAGCGAGGTGGCGAGTCTGAGGTGGTTCAGTAGGAAGCCACGCTCCTTAAGGCGCCGATGAATCTGCCACCCCCGCCCAAGGTCCCCCAGGTGCGCGCACGCGCCGAGAACGCTGATCATCGTGACGTCGTTCGGCCTGACGCCGCCATGTCCAGAGCCAGACCTCGCCGTGGAGGTCTCCATCATCTCGAAGAGCGCGAGCGCCTCGCGGTGCTCCCCGCACTTGACGCACCCGTCGATCATGGCGCTCCACGAGACCACGTCCCGCTGTGGCATCCGGTCGAAGACGTGGCGGGCGGAGAGGAGGTCGTGGCACTTGGCGTAGCCGTCGAGGAGGGTGTTCCAGGAGACGTTGTTAGGGTGCGGTATTTCGTCGAACAGGCGGCGGGCGAGGTCGGGGAGCGCGCAGGCCGCGTACATGTGGACGAGGGAGTTAGCGACGTGGAGGTCGCAGGGGAGGAGCCCGAGACGGAGCGGGTGCGCGTGGAGGGAGAGCGCGAGGCGCGGGGAGGCGAGGCGAGCGGCGGCGCGGGCAAGGAAGGGGAAGGTGAGGTGGGAGGGGCGCAGCGAGGAGCGGAGGAGAAGGAGGAAGAGGGAGAAGGAGAGGTGCGGGGTGGAAGGCGAGGAGGAGGTGGCGCGGATGAGGGGGTCGAGCAGCGGCGTGGAGAGGGTGCGGCCGTCGAGGTGGCGGAGGAGCTGGGGCGGGAGCCGCATTCGGCCAGAAGAACAAAGGCGGGAATCGACTGAACCGGCAAATGCTAATTCACATGCGAGGTGGTGAATCTGAGACTGAGAGAGAACGTGCACTATTGGAGGCCGGTACACAAGAAAAATCAAAGTACTGCCAGTGCATACAGCGAACTTGTGAGTTATGCGCTTGTGTTGAACTTTGAACAACATCACACATGGTCTTTAAATAGGGATCTCAATCCTACTACTCTCTTCGGCCCATATTAATTGACTCACGTTTATCTAGATTTGGATGAATGTAGACACTATTTAGTATATAGGTTTATTCAAATTTTGACAGATCCAAATCAACTAATATGGGTCTGAGGAAATATAACTAAATAGACCATGAAGTGTAGCACGACCAGGAGTAGAGTTACACTAAACCAACACATCCAATATTTTTCAATGTCGCAACCATTGATTTGATGTTACGATTAGGAGGCATCAAGAACATTTTATTACCTTGCTCCATTTTGTATACTAGTGCGACACATCGCGAGTGTGTGAACTTACTCAAAGATTGGTCATGGTTGCGCCATTTCTCTGTTCCTTCTGTTGCTTCTTTACAAGGTTTGGTGAGCATAATATACATGGCTCTGAGATCAGACCTACAGTTCTCAGAGGGCAGTGGGTTGGCAAGAGATCCATGTTGAAGGAACTCGGAGGGCAGTGGGGATGAATCAACGACGTTTTTATATATTTTTTCTCCTCTAAACTTTGGCCGCCGGATTTGATCTCAAAAAATTTAAATGACTGAAAAAGCTTTACCATCATTTTTAAATCTCCACATCATATGCCAAATATCCATAATACAAAGGAAAACGATATAGTTCCTTCGGGGGATTGAACAAATTCATCCCCTGAGTTGCTCGCACCGCGCGGTTTGGTTGTTCCCGCGAGGCCCCATGTGGACCCAAACTTCGCCTTATCTTCTTCCTCGTATCATTAGGACTCTAAGCCCGTATTCACCTCTCGCGGCAGGCTCTTCCCTAGTTCGCCCTTCCTATCTCCGGCGTCGCTGTCCCCAAATCTACATGGGACCTAGCTAGACCGCGGCTGGAGCAGGCAGACTCCACACCTAGAGTAGGCAGTCGGCGCCGAAGCACGCAGCCTCTACGCTGGACGGATCCACAGCTACGGAGCCGTCGCCTCCTGCGACCATCGCGCTTGCAGCTACAGCTCAAAAGCTGCCAGCGCCGGAGTAGGCAGCCTGTACGCGCTGGACCGGATCCCTAGCCATAGGAGCCGTCAGCCTCCCTTGCAGCTATCGCGCCCCTACGCGCTGCAGCTCGCCGAAAACCGCTAGCACCGGAGCAGGCAGCCTCTACGCGCTGGACCGGATCCCTGGCCATGGGAGCCGTCAGCCTCCCTTGCAGCCATCACGCGTCTGCGCGCTGCAGCTCGCCGGAAGCCGCCGATGCCGGAGCAGGCAACCTCTATGCGCTGGACCGGATCCCTGGACATGGGAGCTGTTAGCCTCCCCTGCAGCCCTCGCGCGCATGCATGTTGTAGCTCGCTAGAAGCCGCCACCGCCGATCTCCACCTCGGCAAGCACGTCCGCGCTGCCATAGCCTAGATGCCATGGCTCGAGGTCCGAAATCTCCGTAGAGGTTCCTGCTGCTTGCTACCGAAGGTCACCAGTGCTTCTATGTACGTCGTCAAGGTTTGCAACATGGGTTCGTCAATGGTGCTACGTGCGGCCGGCGGTGGTGCTACAAGTGGTGTCGTGTTCTACGACGAAGGTGGTGCTATAATTGTATAAAAAAAATTGCTATGAGATCTCTAGTGAGGTCATCAATGAAGTTGGATTTGCTCTATTAGGACTTTTTTTTCCTACAACCGTTTAGTAGTTTTGCTATAATAGGGCAAAGTTTTTACTACATGGTCTCCCGGCGAAAGTCTCTGGCGAGGTCGGGTTTGCTACATTAGCATTTTTTTTGCTACAGAGTCTTCGACGAGGTCTTTCACAAAACATTTTTTCTATTCTATTTATTTGACACGAATCATTTTCTGTTACATGTAGCAAAAACAGGTCATTTGTAGCAAAAGCCGGAGAAGGTGCTGTTTTTAGTGACACATGACGCGCTGTCGATTCGGGGGATCCGGGGCAAATATCCCTAAGAGATGCGTATCACTCTCCTAATACAAACTGTATAAATATTATCCAAAATACATCAAATCGATCAAGTTTGATCCAAAAGTTATCATCTTGGCAACCTCAAAGACCACCTTGGCCACCATCACCACCACCACCACCGCTCTCTTGGGCCAAGATCTTCGCACGAGAAATCTCTCAATCAAGGCCTTAGTGGTGAGAATGATCGAGTTGTGACATGAACTTGGTGACGGACACCTCAGTGTCATTCAGAGTCAGCCCGGGAATTCCATTGATCACCCCGAGGGCGCCATCTTGAGGTGCGATGGTGGCCGTCAAGGAGGACGATGGCGTGGCCTTGGAGGTCCCCTTGGGCTTGCCCTTCGTCGTCGTGGTCGACGGCTTGGGTGCGGAGGTGGCAGGGGCCTTTCTCTTCTTCTTCTCCGCCGCCTGCGAATGGGCGATCATGGCCTCCGTCGGCTTCCTCGCCCGTGACCCGCTTACCACCGACACAAGGGGCGGCTGGCCAACCTTCCCCGCCATTGCCGCTGCCTTGCCGGTGTTCTTGGCGGCCACTCCAGTCGACCACGCCACGCCGGTGGTGCCCAACCGCTTCCACGGCATCATTGGCACCACGGGGGTCGATTCCGGTGGCGTCGTGTCGGCAAGAAACTCTGGCGGGGCTGCGGGACCGAGGTAACATTTCAGACAAGGAGAGGAGAACCATGGCGCCTTCGTCGAGTGGTGGCGATTTTGGGCGGGAGAGTTGGCGGCGAGGCGGGAGAGGGAATTTTTAGGAGTCGTGTTGGCGGCCGAGCATTTTTGGGAGAGGGGAAAATATTTTAGATGTCACGTTCCTATATTTACTCCTCTAACCGAATTTGCGGCTTCGGTTAGAGCCGATTTCAGACGATAGAGGAGCAAAAATAGGAATCTAGCCGCGGATAGGAGTTCGGTTAAAGATGCTCTTAGATTATATAAACTCTCCATCTTTTACCTATGTAATATGGTCATTCTTCTACGTATTTACCGCAAATGTATGTGTACATATATGAGTATATCGGGTGGTCTCATGGTTTTCGGCAGTAGCCATGCAACCATGCACTCCGCCGGCAGGCAGTGTGTGTCCCTAGCTGTGCTCTACCGACCCACGACTCCTAGCCAGTGCCCATCTTGCAGGCTACACCTCTACCCTATAAACCCAGCCAGTGGCAAAGGACAAAAAGAATATGAGGTAAGGCGAATTAAAAAAAATGATAGAAAGAAAAAATAGAGCAAAAACGTTAATGCTAACCCAATCACTTAGTATTACAAAAGAAACAAAAACATATTTAAATATATTTACAACCTAAAAATAAAAAAGGTAAATTTTAAATGAAAGTCCTAAGAGACGGCAAAACTCTACTTCTTTTTAAAATCTTCTATACTTTTTTCGATCATGACTTATTAATATTCCTCAGTAAATATCGCACATCATCAAGTCATCGATAAGCCATCGCCGATATCTTAAGTAATACAATTATAATTTTAGATTAATAAAATATACGAAGTCAAAGTAGAACCATAGAAAATAATCCATCGCATACCTTAAGTTGGTTTTGATCATACTCCATAAGCTGTCAAAAATACCCTCAAATCTACCTTAAATACCCTACCTAGGACATTGTATAGACTCGAGTTTTACTAGAATTAGATTTAGATATTGCATAGAGAAAGAGTTGGTTTCCAACTAGACAAGATTTAATCCATGTTTCCGGTTTAAATCGGTTTTGCGCAGTATTCACTAAAATAAGCACAACTTTCTTATGTATAACCCCTAAAATTGTTCAAAAAACATGTGCATCTAAAGGTTTTCGCCAAAAATCAAGGTAGGGCGGCTGCCCTACCTTGCACGACTGGGAGCTCCGCCCCTGAACCTAGCGTGACAAAAGAAAGCAGTTTCTAGAGTGGAGGCAGTGTTTTGACTCACACCCGCATACTAAGCTATTATTGAAAAAATGCATAGAAGATCAAATTTAAAATGTCAAAAAAATATGGAAAAAAAATTGCGTGTGCGTCCAGACATTATATGTTTGAATACAAGTTTTCATGAAAAATATATATTTAATGTGTCTTGTGTAAAAAAGGGTAAAAACACATATCCGTGAATAGTCATGTTAAAGTGTCAAAAATTATCATTTTTACAACGGACAAAGAAATGTTCTACCCCCCACCACACACAAGTTTGTGAACATAGAATATCTGAATACACGTGCTAATATTTTTCTGAATTTTTTTATATTTTGAAATGTGTTTTAAAAAAATGGGTTCGTGTCCACCCATGAGCCGGACTGGATTTCCATAGTTTTCCAAGCTTATTTTATTTTAAATAGTAAAATCCATTATATTATTATTGCCAAGTGCTCAATTTATTAATATACTTGCAGTTGGGTGCCATTTTATTAATATACTTGCTGGTTAGGATTAAACTTTTAAATGTTCGACGAGTTTTCTTCTATGTTGCACGTCTATTAGACAAGTTTGAAATTTTCGATGCAAATCAACGGTAGAGGTTAAAAACTTACCCTATAAATCAAAGTAGCATCTAATCATCTATTAAAATAAAAATTATAAGGAGGTCTATATGTGACGCAAATACTGGAAAGAGCATATCTTTCCATTTTCCCAAAAACATAAAATAAAATTGTGCACACTGAGCAAAAATGGTTTATCTATTACAATGATAAAATCCAGAGAGTATGTTAAAACTAGTGTTGTCAAAACACCAGCTCGTGCACAATTTTAAAACCATATTCCCTCACAATACATACTTGTGTAGCTTTTCAAATATTTTCATTTGTTTTCTACAGTAAAACTGAACGCTGGTATGAGGGTCCTCATATTCATACGTTTTCTGACTACCAAACGCCGATCCAGGTCGCCGGTGAGGGTCCCTTGCGCATCCGACGGCAACACAGCCAACTCCTAAAAACGCAGCATCGTGTCGTCTCATATTCATACATTTTCTGAACGAATTTTGTTAAATTCATCACACAGAGGCAACCGTTTAAAATTTCCTTCCGCCTCCGTCTCACTGTTTCACACAACTTTCGTATTGCAGATTTTGTTTTGACATTTATAAACTAGCATATCCAAACTTCCCTAATACATTGTATGTTGACGTAGATCTACTCATATATAAATATTAAAATAGAAAACTTATAATATAAATGTTGTGTGAAAAGACGAGTTGAAGCTTCTCCTTAAAGGAAATTTCAAACGGTCGACCGTATACAATGAATTTGGAAAAAATCATCCAAAATAGCTCTAAAAAGAAACACAAAATAAAGTTTCAAACACTCAAAGAAACTAGGAACCGATTGCAAGAATGGAATCATAACGTCAAGCAACATCTTACTTATGTATACATTTATCTCGAATGGAAGCACGGTTAGATATTAAGATAAAATATAATAGTTAAACATTACAACCCCTCCCCCTAAACTCGTATTTATATGTTTACGTATATATTTGAATCTATATCTAAAGCGAGTATTATTCATGTATAGACATATGGAAGGACGGGTAGTTTTTTTTGGAAATAGGCATTTTATTACTTACGCTGTGTCTGGATGTCTGAATTTAAGCTTGGAATCGTTCGTTTGGAATTACCGGACCGAATTCGCTTGTTTGGAGAGGCCGTGGAAACCTACCCTGGAAACAGGAGGAGATTCCGAGCGACGGCCCCGCATGAGCCCGCCCGGCCTCGAGACTTTCCGACCTCGGAGCCTCGGAAAGGCTCGGAATCTCCTCGCGTACCGCTTCGACACTGCCCTTCCTCCTCTCGACCCGCGACCAGGAGGCGATCAGGAGGCGGCCGCCGGCTCCGGTGAGTACCATCCCGCCCCCCCTTCCCCGCTGTTCGTCCTCTTCCTATCACCCTCGTCTTCTCCCTCTCCCTATCACCCTATCTCTGTCCCTTCCAAGCCACGCCCTGCACCCCCCAAACCCTAGAGTCCCAGTGCGGCGGCCAGCGGACGGGGAGCGACGGCGGCTGCCAGCGGCACGGGAAACGGCCGCGGGATTGGGGACGGCAGCGGCTCCCCAGCCATCCCCAAATTTTCCTGTCCCTGACCCTTCTCAACAAAACTTTTAATTCTATGATTTGCACATCCAAACAGGATTTGGAATTTGGTGGTACTCTTTGATTCCAACAACAAATTCCATGTACATCCAAACAACGGAAATTGAAAACAAAGGCCATTTCCTTTCCATCTAGGAATTGGAATTTTCAGGCCAATTCATTTCCGAGCTGACTTTCCTACATCCAAACACAGCGTTAAAGCAATGTTTACACCCGACCTCTGCATAACTAGGATGCACACAGCCGAAAATCCTCTCAAGTTACAACCAGAAATAATCAAATAAGAACATAAACGCATAGATAACACAATAGTTTGTGACTAAGATAACTCTAATCGTAGGTCACGCTGCCATCCATGTCTAGAAAAAATGTCCCGCGCCACGGCGTCCAAACGTCTACACCCTTCCGCAAAAAAGTCTCGGAACTCCATACGTTGAAGAATTGTCCATGATCGTAGGATTGTCGTTGCTCGGAAGATAACCTGTAATGGAGAAGACATCATATTATTAAAAATCTTGCCATTCCTACATAGCCATAGCGACCAAATAATGGCAAGCGCTCCCACCCTAAAAACAGTCTCATATTTATCATCAATCCCATTCAACCAATTGCCAAAAACATTAGCAACCGATAAAGGGGGAGATAAACCAGAGGCCACTTGGGTGATTGACCATATAGAACGAGCAAATTTACACTGGAAGAATAAGTGTCTAATTGTCTCATTATGATTACAGAAGACACATTGTTTACTTTCTTCCCAATTCCTTTTAACAAGATTATATTTTGTAAGAATTACCCCTTTACGAAGATACCAAGCAAATACTTTCGTTTTCAGGGGTATTTTCATTTTCCAAATTCTACTATTATCATCAACTGGAATATTTGGTTGGATCAAAGCTCTATAAAACGAATCAACGGAAAATTTACCATTATGCAATAACTTCCAGTTAAATTCGTCCACACCTTCCGACAACTGTATCGTAGACAATCTCAATAAGAGATTATTCCATGATAGTAGTCTAGGACCTATAAGGCTTCTACGGAAAGAGACATTAGGAGGATTAGATTCCATTACCCTGGAAAGTGTATCCCCTTTATGCCTAACTATCGAATATAGAGCGGGATATTGTTCTCTAAGGGGCATTTGGCCAAGCCATCTGTCCTCCCAGAACCTAATATGTGATCCATCCTTAATATTAAAAGAACCAAAGCGTAGAAATTTTTTTTGGGTTGCCATCAGCCCAGCCCAAAAGTGTGAGTCGCCTGGCTTCCAGACTACTTGGGACAAAGCTTTGGATCCAATGTATTTCCTCCACAAAATGGTTTGCCAGGCTCCTTCTTCTGAGAGAAGTTTGAACAGCCATTTACCAAGGAGTACAATGTTCTTGACTTGCAAATCATGAATACCAAGTCCACCATATTCCTTTGGTCGGAAAACCACAGTCCATTTGGCCAGTCGATATTTCTTTTTCACCTCATCCCCTTGCCAAAAGAATCTTGAGCGGAAGTAATCCACTTTCTTCAAGACCCCTTTTGGTATTTGAAAGAATGAAATCATATATAGTACCATATTAGTCAGTACTGAATTAATGATTACAAGTCTTCCACCAAGGGATAGTAGTTTTCCTTTCCAGCTATTAAGACGTTTTTGTAGTCTTTCCTCAATCCCTCTCCATTCAGCTATCATGAGACGCCGATAATGTATCGGTATACCTAGATAGTTAATAGGAAAGATTCCATGGCCACAACCAAATAGCTCAGCATATGGATGTGCCTCGTTTTTAGCTTCGCCAAAGCAATACAAGTCACTTTTATGGAAGTTGATTTTCAGTCCTGATAATTGCTCAAATGCTGAAAGTATTAACTTCAGATTCTTAGCCTTCTCAAGATCATGCTCCATAAAAAGTATTGTATCGTCAACATATTGAAGGATTGATAATCCACCATCAATCAGATGTGGAACTAATCCTTCAATTTGGCCATCAGCCTTAGCTCTCTCAATAAGAATAGCCAACATATCCGCCACGATATTAAATAATATAGGCGAAAGTGGATCTCCCTGTCTTAATCCTTTGTGTGTCCGGAAGTATTTGCCTATGTCATCATTGACATTTATAGCAACACTACCCCCAGAAACAAAAGACTGAATGAGATTGCACCACTCCTGAGAAAAACCTTTCATACAGAGTGTTTGTTGAAGGAAAGACCAATTAACTTTATCACACGTGAAAGAACATGTTGGGCCCCCATGTGTCGTTTTGGTAATTAATGACAATCTTTATGGACTAATGTGTGTATTAAGTTATACTTGTAGGATTTGTCCATTGGCATCGCTTGGATCATGTGTTGGCTTCAAGGTCAATGAAATGCAAAGAAGATGTGTTGGGCAAGCTCAATATGCGAGGTCGACGATGAGGAATTAAGGAAGGCGTTCCATCTTGAGAAGGACAAGATCGTCTACATCGAGCTCAAGTGGAATTCTCAAGGCAAAGGTATAATATTGATAGGTTTTCCCTTTTGCCGGTCTCACGTTGTGTGTGTGAGACCGGGTTTAGGATAGATAACCATACTATCAAGAGGGGCTCTCGGATGAGTAATTCGGTCACATCGTTCGGAGAGAGCTCAAACCTTTGCATACTTGCATCATCATATTTGGTTGTTATTTGGTCTTATCCATGTGATGATATAGAGCTTGTGGTTATCTCCATAACAAGCTCTTGTTTATCTAAATCGGATCTTCCATTTGTATCTTGTTGCGATTTTGATTTATGCGGCTTTTTGGTTTCTCACCAAGTGAGGTATATCATATTATTCTACTTGATACTTTCTCACTTGGTGATAATAAATATTTCCACTTTTTATTGGGAAGCCCTTGTCGCCCTCTATCCAACGCAATTTGAATCGGGTCAATCGGAGCTTCCAGTCAAAAGTTATTGCCGTTTGAATATTTGTCTGTTAGGCTGTTTTCTGGGCCAAGCGGTAGTACCGCCCGGACGGGCCGGTACTATCCACGGGCCAAAAAACGGCCCGTTTTCTTTCTGCCTCGCTAGGTACCTAAATCCGGTACTACCGGTCGGCCCGGTAGTACCGTCTGGTGGGCTGGTAGTACCGTTCGGCCCATATATTTTTTCAGATCTAGATCTGTGCGCTTCGCTCGTCTTGGCTGATTCCTCATTCTTTGGGCCCGTCGCCTTCCGGCCGCTGCCACGCTGCTGCGATTGCCGCTGCTGCGTTGGAGCCGCCATGGCGCCTCGCTTCTGTTGCTTGTCGCATACATGCATCTTCTGCCGCCGCTCGGCTGGCGCCTTGTCTTCTTGCTGCGTTGATGGTACCGTGGCTTGGCTTGCCTCATGCTGCGCTGCTTTGGCCTTGAAGGCCTCCGCTGCTGGCCGCTTGCTTCTTGCCGCTTGACGCCAGCATACGCTTCTTGCCGTCATATGCATGCATCTGCTAGCTGGTGCGCTGCCGCTGCTTTTTATCTCTCTAGCTCGCTCGCTCGCTGCTGTCCAGTTTGCTGGGTGCGGTAGTACCGGGTTTTTGCGGTACTACCGGAACGTCCAGAAAAATTGTCCCAACGGCCATATTTTGGCTAGCCCTATATAAGTTTTTTGTCCATTTTCATTTAGGACAACTTCTTCCTCCTTTTCTTGTCCAAGCTTTGCCCCCATTTGCTCTACTCTTTAAGCTTGATTTCTACACACCCCTCCATTGATTCTTGCAAATATTTGAGGTGTTGTTGGAGAAGATCTAGATCTACGTTTTGACCAAACCAAAATATCGCTTTGTGAGTGTATCTTTGAGGATCTAGATTTTGGGGGATTTTGTGTCTCTCTTTGATTTCTCCTCTCTTGTTCCCCCAATAGCTTTTGTAGCTTTGTTGGAACTTAAGAGTGAGGGATTTGAGCATCTTTGTGGTGTTCTTGCCATTTGCATTTGTTGCATCGGTTTGGGTTCTCCTCGGAGGATTTGGTTTGAATTGCTCATTGGAGCTTGTCCCTCTTGGGTTCTTGGAACCCTAGACGGTTTTGTAGCCTTGGTGGCATTTGTTGAGGCCTTTTGTGGCGTTTGTTGGGAGCCTCCAATTAAGTTGTGGAGTTGTGCCCCAACCTTGTGAGAGGTTCCGGTTGCCACCGACAAGTGCACCGATAGTGGAAGTGTGGATCGATCCCATTGGGGTGAGATTCACTGGAGAATAAGGGAGGCCTTTTGTGGCGTTGGTGGTTTGATACCACCCCCTCTCCAAACGAGACGTACTCCATGTTGGGAGGAACTCGGTAAAATATCGGTGTCCCCGCGTGCCTCGGTTATCTCTATACCCGAGCTCTTTACTTATGCACTTTACATTGTGATAGCCTTCGTGCTTGAAGTAATATATATCTTGCTATCACTTTGTTGCTTGTATTGCTTAACATTAGTTGTTGGTGCACATAGGTGAACCTTAGTTGTTCTAGGTTGTGCTTAACAAAGTAAACACTAGTTTTATTCCGCCTTTGTTGAGCCACTCTAGGAAAAGTTTTAATCACCTATTCACCCCCCCTCTAGGCGACATCCGTATCCTTTCAATACGCTTTCTCAAAATCAATCTTGAACACAACTCCATTCAATTTCTTTGAGTGTAGTTCATGGATTGTCTCATGCAGGATTACTACACCATCTAAGATGTTTCTTCCTTGCATAAAAGCCGTTTGAGAAGGGCGCACTACATTATCAGCTATTGAATTTAGCCTAATCGTTGTCACCTTTGTAAAGATTTTAAAACTTACATTAAGAAGGCAAATTGGGCGGTATTGTTGTATACGTTCTGTATTAGTAACTTTAGGAAGTAAAATAATGTTGCCAAAGTTCAGTCTGAAAATATCAAGCTGGCCCTCGTGCAACACATGAAACAAGTGCATCAATTCCTCCTTAATAACTTCCCAGAATTTCTGATAAAATTCAGCTGGAAAGCCGTCAGGTCCTGGTGCTTTATTGTGTTCCATTTGAAAAACAACTTTCTTAACCTCTTCCTCCATATACGGGGCAGTTAGAAACTTGTTTTCATCAACAAATACCTGGGGAATATCATCTGTTTGGGATTTCTCCAGTGATATAGAGTTTTCTGGTGATGCCCCAAACAATGATTTGTAATACTTTGTAATGTAAGATTTTAGTTGCTCCTTTCCCTCAATGATACCTTCATCCTGAACCAAAGAGTGAATAAGTTTCTTCTTATGCTTGCCATTGGAAATAGCATGGAAGTATCTTGTATTCATGTCTCCTTCAAGGATAAATTTTGCTTTAGAGCGTTGGTACCACTTGAGTTCTTCCTCGCGTAAAATTCTGGAAATTTCTGCATTCGATTGCTTCTTAATATCAATCTCAGATGCAGTTAAAAGCCTTATTTCCGCAGCAGCCTCCAAATCATTAATAATAGTTGAAAGACGTATTTTCTCTTTTTTTAGGATACCGGCCGTATGTCTATCCCAACCACGAAGGAATTTAAGAAGGGCTCACATTTTATTATTCCATCGTTGTATAGGCGTTTGACCACTGACGAGGTTTAATCTCGTCAATGCCCATTGTTATGGACTTGGGTTTTGGAGAAGATGGGGATGCTGGAGATCGTGGCACGGTTAACAGACAAGCAACCAGGGGACACGAGATTTACCCAGGTTCAGGCCCCGGAGGAAAACCCTACTCCGCTTGCACGCTCTTTGATTATGGCGAACCGAAGGTTCTGGTGCTTATATTCGATCTGGCGTGGATGCGTGTGCGAAAGTATGAGTCGAGTTGCCCTAGGACGTGCCCTCCTGGTCTTTATATAGACTTAGGCAGGTCCCGGGCGTAGTCCTAGTCGGTTACAAGTTCTAGGGTTTTACCCCTTTGAATTTCCTATCTCCTCTAGTCTTGCTCTCCAAGGATCCAAAGACGTCATGGGCCTTGGCCACCTGAAAATCTTCATGGGCCAGCGTATGTCTGCCGTGGGCCTTCTTTGGGCTGGACTAGGTATGCTGAAGTTACGTACCCGTAGGGTATAACCATATCAGTAGCCCCCGAGTGATCAGTCGAATCCTAGATTCGGCTGAGGACTCTTCCCTCCTTCGGGAGCAGCTATATGTTAATAGTATATGTGTGTAGGGATTGTTGATGCGTGTGCCTGACTCACCCGATGATCAGGTCGATTAAGCATCTTAGGACGAAACAACATGATCTTCTTGAGTTCGGGTCCCTTAACCCGCCCGAACATATGGAACATATCTTGGCGTAATTCAACTCAGCGGAGGACTTATAGGAGTGGAATTCCGGTGATTTTAATTGGTGTACCCAACGCGTCCGTCAGATTTTTCATCGTACTGGGATGCAGTTCATACTAGCAGAGCGCAGTCAGGTGCATTGCCAGGCCATCAGATGATATCTGTAGGTCTTATCTTTGCGTCGCAGACGCAACATCCAAACATTTATCACCTCGGAGGTGCTTCGGGTGGCCAAGGAGATTGTCGCTCACTTAGCGTTTTGTTGGGGCAGAGTTGCCAAAAAAGTTTTTGCATGCGGATCCGGAAGATCGCAGCTGAAGATTTCATAGGGTGCGCGACCAGCGCTCCCTATGGGAGTAGCCCCCAAGTGTCTGTTCGAGTCGTAGACTCGAACGGAGACTTTCAGTTCAAGCATTGTTTCAATCATTAGGTCCGCAGGACTCGAAAATTTTCGGATGCTTAAATCCATCCTCCCTATGGGAGTAGCCCCCGAGTCCGTAGTGGAGTCGTAGACTCGACGTAGGACTCAGATAAGTAATTTTGTCCTCATTTGTCTATCGGTGCGGCGGTATCCCGATAGGAGTAGCCCCCAAGTATTTAGTCGAATCATAGATTCGAGTGAGTACTTTTAACTGTGGAGCCGAAGTGGTGCTAGTATAGCTTTTGATGACGTCAGTGCTTACGATCGATGACCTCAAGCGTCGCTACGCCAGAAGATGACTTGGACGGACGTGGGTCCCACTTGCTGACTTTGAATTGACCGGTCACGCGCGGCGTGGAGATGATTACGGCGTCTCCTCGATTTCCGCATGTAGTGGACGGCGTCGTAACGACGGTTCGTTTTGGTGCTGACACGTGTACGGCCAGATCTACCGTTGGCGTTAGGTCTTCTCGATGGATGGCCAGCGTGCGTCGTCTTCGCTGTTATAATCCCTAGTGAAATCGTGGTTTGTTTTTCACCGCAGCAGTTCATCTATTCACTGCCTCCTCGTTCTTGAGCTATTCTGGCTGCACGCTGAGAGTTTCCTCCACATTTCCTTTGTCTTTCTTCGTTGGCAATGCCACCGCCGCCTTAGCGCCATGGGGAAAACAAAGAAATCCTCATCTGCGGTTGGGACCAGCGCCGCCGGAGGCAAGAAGGGCACCACCACTGCTTGCGTCACCGACGGTGGCTGGCGACGATCAGAAACGCGGGAGAGCGATCTCCGCAAACTGCGCGAGCAGAGCCTGATCCCGCAAGACACGACGGCCGTGAGACTTCCCGGCAATGAGGTAATCCCCCGTCCCCCATCTGGGTATCGGGTTATGTTTGTTGCCTTCATGATTCGTGGGTTTTCTTTTCCGGTCCATGACTTCCTTCGTGGACTGCTCTTTTTCTATGGGGTTCAACTCCATCATCTGTCTCCCAACTCCCTTCTCCACATTGCGTGTTTTATCACGCTTTGCGAGTGTTGGCTTGGCATTGAGCCGCACTTTGTCCTCTTCCGGAAGCTTTATTCCGTGAAGAGGCAGTCTGGATCGGATGGTGTATATCCCATTGGGGGTTTCATCATCTCCCTCAGGCCCAATGTGCAATTCTTTTCCTTTTCCATGTCCGAATCATCCCAAGATCAAGGCGGAGGAAATGGTTTTACATCCGTGACTCGTCTTTCGGGCAAGATTTTGGTCTCGTTCCTTTTGACCCCTCCCAATTGATTGAGAAGAAAAGATCCTGGAAAAACCAAATCTTAGACGGTGAGGTGGCGGAGATAGAGGCCCTATACTGTCGGGTGGAGGATCTCCAACTGATTCCTGAGAAGGAGGTGAACGGTGTCGACATCATCCGGACGTTTCTTGAGCGTCGGGTGCAGCCTCTCCAAGCGAGGGCATATCCGATGTTTCTTTACTCTGGGCGCCGTGATCCGACGAGGGTTTCGAGTGAGAAAATCTCCGAAGTGGAACTTGACAAGTCTCTTCGCGCGTTGTTGAAGTTCAAGGCCGACGAAGAAATCCCGGGGAAGTCGCTGACTTCTCCCTTTTCTTCGACGTTGGTCGTACCGAAGGTGTAGATTTGCGCACGTAGTGCTCCCCTTTTGTTTTTGTCAGCTGTGTACTTTTTCCTTTGTTTGCTAACAAAGTTCCTTTTCCTTTTGCAGAGCTTCAAAGTGCCGGGCATGGCACCACCGTTGCCCGAAAGGTATCCGAATGCCCCGGATAATGAAGTGGTGGATTCCGTGTCCGAGCTACCGTCAGCGCGATCCCCAGTGGAGGATGCCGACGAATCGAGTGAGGACCATTCGCGCAAGCGATCACGGAGCTCTAGCGAGTCGTCAGATGCCTCGACTCCTCACTCCCGTAAATCCTCCGGGCCTTGAGCGTCATGATGATGTTCATGGGGTTCTTCCTCTCCTTCACCTATTCTGTATGCGGGCTGTTGCTCCGCACCCGCAAAGAAGCGGAAGAAGGAAGAAAAGAAGGAGGAGAAGAAGGAAGAGAAAAAGGAGGAGAAGAGGGCCCGAAGGGCTTCTCCTATCTTCGACCTGAGCGCGTTGGGCTCGTAAGTTTTCTTGTTGCCACTGTTGTCCTTTGTTCCCTTGTTATTTTTGCACCTGTATTGATTGTTTCGTATGCAGGCAATCCTCCGATGGCTCTAGTGATGGTGCGCGCGAGATGATGGGGGAGTCGAACATTGCGTCGCCTCCTCCTCAGACGGTGGCGACTTCTGGTGACGTTGCGCCAGTTCCTCCTGTGCAGGAGAGGCTGGTGGTTGCGCCTCAGAATTTCGCAGGCGGGCATGCGGGTTCGCCTTCAGAGCACGTAAGTTTTTCTGCTTGATGTTACGGGGGGAGCCCCCGAGTGTCTTCGTATGCTGATGTTGTTTATGTTTCTTTGTGTTGGGCGTAGCCCCCAAGTCCTGTTCTTACTACTATTGCCTTTTGCTGCAGCCTTTTGTCCAAGAGGCCAAGCGGCTGGTGGAGGAACGCCTGACGCTGGAGGCGAAACTGCGGCAGCTTCAAGGTATTCGTTTGCTTTGTAGTACTTCTCTTGCTTATCCTGATCCTGTTCTTTAACACTTGCTTGTTGTAAATGCAGAGGAGCATAACGACTCTCTCCGTGAGGTCGACGCTTTGAAGAAGAGCCTTGGCCAATCGGAGCAGAAGGCCGAAGCTGCCGCTGGTGCGAGAGAGCGCCTTGAGCCGAGCGAAGGCAGCCCAGCAATGAGGCCGCAGATCGTGAGGAGCAGTGGCCACCGCTATGCTGCTCGTGAAAAAGGGGTGGCGGAGAAGCTCATGGCTGCTGCCAAGGCTATTTCGGGTGAGCGTTAGCTTTTGTACTTGCTTCTTTTTCTACGGATCTTCTTCTATTTTGCCTTTCTTCATGTTTTCTACTTTTTTGTCTCAGATGCCGCAGGCATCGAGTTCGACCGCGGTGCTCTGGAGCACGGGAGTGCTCTAGATGATGCCATTGTAGCGGTCGAAGACCGCTGCAACACCGTCATCAACTCCCTTGCCAAGGCGAAAGAGGTCCTTGGTCGCTTCTACCAGGAGCTCTTCCCGAAGGGCGCATCCCTTGAAGATGTGGATGCCCTGGCAGAGGCTCTGTCGGTTAAGCGCTGCTGCGTATAAGCAAGCGTAAGGGCATCAAGACGTCCGTCGGTGGCGATGGCCATGGCGGCCGCGGGCTGGACCTGCCCCAAGTTACTTCTCGGATGCCTACGGTGCGGATGGATCCGAGGTAGCCTCGCCGCCTACTCCGCCGCTGGCGACGATATGGGCCCAAGCTCATTGACTTGTCAGTTCGAGTATGCATTGCGGCGAGGCCAAAGCTAGGCTCTGGTTACGGCGACTCGGTGTCCTCCGCTTTAGGCATAGTAGACGTAGGGTAGTTTGTAGTCTACTTTTGTTGTAAATATCTTGTAGTACCATCCTTATGCCACGTGGTGGCCTTGTATATTTTAAATTCCTCGAGTTGTGCTCTATCCTTGGTGAATGTCGTGTGCCTTCTTTTTCTCGCTATAGGATCCTTCGGTCTTGACCAGTTGACACTTCATCCGGAAGGCCCTTGCGACCATCATTAGATGATTCCTCGCAGCTCGCTTTTCTTCGAGATCGCGTCGGCTTGGAGAGAGATTTGCTTGGTTCTGGTCGCGACGCGTTTGAAATCAAGGCGCCGTGGTGCAGAGGAGTATTTGATGGCGGAGCTGGTCGCTGTCCGAGCAGCTGCAATGTAAGTTGATCCTTCTTCGGCTGTAGCTCGGTTCTTGGTGAGCCTGGCCTTATTCTTGTTTTGTGCGGTTGTCGCGGTGCCAATCTTGCTCAGGGAAGAAAAGGAGCGTATCGCTGTCGAGTCAATTGCTTGACTCAACAGACATGGAGGCCGGCTTCTTACGGATGGATCGTGATCGCGCCATGGTTCCGGCGACGGTGCGGATCGTGTCTACCAGGTTTCGCGGGTGCTCGCCGGTGCAGACATCACTTTCTCGGTCTTGCACGTCATGTTTCCGTTGGATGCCGTGCCAACGACCTTGCAGGTCTTCCGAAGTTTCGAGTGCGGCAATGTCAAGGAGCTGGTGCGGCAGCAGCTCGTCGCAGGGGTGAAGGCTGCCTTGTCTCTTGTGAGGGTGCACCGCTCTGACGTAGATTTGGCTGCTGTGGCGACTGGGCCACCTCCTCGACCAGATGTTGGCGAGTGGAACATGCATCCGCATTACGCGGCTGTAAGGCAGTATGCCGAACAGATTATGGATTTGTTTGAGCAGCGTGCTCAGGTTATTCTTCAGAATAGGTAGGACCTGAAAATAAACAGATAGATGTAAAATTTGTATATTGCGGCTAGGCGTTTCTATGCCCTTTGTTGTAAAGGTTTGCTTGTTTGTGAGCACGCAGTGCTTTGATTGAGTACGTGCCCTTTTCGTTTGCTCGGCGACTACTCAGGTGTACACGTTTGGTCCTCAGTCGATGAAATCGTGAGGTGTGGGAGCCCCCAAGTGCGTATGTAGCATGTAGTAAAGTTGCAGAAAATGGTCAACCGAAGGTTGGGGGCGAGACACTAGGCTTTATTTATATCGTAATGGAGGAGGTACATGGTTCGGCTGAGTAGCCTTGGCTGAAAGCCTTATTGAAAGTATAAAAAGGGGGTAGGTTGCTATGGGTAGAATCGTCGCAGGTGCGAGATGTTCCATGGGTTGGAGTATGCGACTCCAGACTCCACGTGCTTGAGGCGATAGGCGCCACCTGGGATGGCTTCGGTGATGACATAGGGTCCTTCCTATGGTGAATCGAGTTTGTTCGGTCGCTTTTGTTTGAGTCGCAAGACGAGGTCTCCTTCTGTTGGAGATATGCCCAAGAGGCAATAATAAAGTGGTTATTATCATATCTTCACACTTATGATAAATGTTTACATATCATGCTATAATTGTATTAACCGGAAACATTAATACTTGTGTGATTTGTAAACTAAAATAAGAGTCCCTAGTAAAGCCTCTTGTTAAACTAGCTTGTTGGTTAATATATGATCATGGTTTCCTGATCATGAACATAGAGATGTTATTAACAACAGGATCATATCATTAGGAGAATGATGTGATGGACATACTCCTATAGATAAGCGTAGCATAAAGATCGAGTCATTTCAATAGTTCAATTGCTATATGCTTTACGATACATAGTAACCTAATTCCTTGACCATGAGATCATGCATATCGCCTTTACGGATGGATGCTTTGATGACATCAAACACCACACCGTAATCGGGTGGCTATAAAGGTGGCATTGAGTGTTGGAAAGTATTGGTTGAAACACATGGATCAAGAGTGGGATTTGTCCATCCATATGACGGATAGATATACTCTGGGCCTCTCGGTGAAATGTCATCCAATTAGCTTGCAAGCATGTGACTGCTCACAAGGGATCACATTTCACGGAACGAGAAAAGAGTACTTATCGGTAACGGGGTTAAACTAGGTATGCGGAGATACCGACGATCATAACCTCGGATAAGTAAACTATCGTGAGACAAAGGGAAATTGGTATCGTATGTAAGTGGTTCATTCGATCGCAAAGTAATCGTAGAAATATGTGGGAGCCATATGAATTTCCAGATTCCTCTATTGGTTATTGTTAGGAGAAGTGTCTCGATCATGTCCGCATAATTCACGAACCGTAGGAGACACACTTAAGGATTCGACGTTGTTTGAGTAGTTATGGTATTATGAAAGAGACCGAATGTTGTTGAGTCTTGGATGGGATCCGGATATCACGAGGTGATCCGGAATGGTCCGGAGAATAAGATTCATATAAGGAAAGTCCCGTTTGAGTTCGGGAATGATTAGGTGTTTTCATCGGAATGTTCTAGAAGGTCCGGATTGTCCCAAGACTGGGGGAGGTACATAAATGTGTCATTGGATGATTGCATTATGTACTAAGTGTTCTTGCTGTTCCAAAAACATGAAAGTCAAATTGCCGTTTGAAAGTCAAACGGCTAAAACAGAAGCGTGGAAAACAGAAACTGTGGGAAACAGAAACTGTGGGAAACAAGCAAGAGGAGTTTGAAACCAACTTGGAGGAGTTTCTCTCCTCCAAGTGGGCCAAGCCCTAGGCCGAGTTGGGGAGGGACTCCCTCCCTCCTGGCCTAGCCCCTCCACCTATAAAAGGAGGGCAGGCTCCTCCTTGAGACACACAAGTTCCTATCCTCTAATCTCGGTTTAGAGCCGTTTTGGTTTAGAGCTTCTAATTGCCCTAGCCTGCGGTTTAGAGCCTTCTAATTGGTGTGTCTAATCTCTAGACCACTAATAGCCTCTCTCATAATCCACCATACTCGCTCGGCAAGAAGCCTGCGGGATCTCCCTCTACTTAGGTACCACGCCGTTGTCTTCCGGAATCACGAGGAGAGTGCTACAACCTCCATTTCTTTGGAACAAGGGAGAGGAAGGTCTTCGCCGAGTCGAACGTGTGACCCGAATGGGAGCGCTGCGGAATGTGGCGGAAGGATCGTCTACGATCTTGAGATCGGAAGAGTGCGACTACATCACCCACGAGAATCGCTCGTTAACCGCTTTGGAATCTTCGAGGGTGAGTTATTCCATCGAATCGTTGCTACAATCTAGTAGATAGATCTTGGCTTGTTTGTTTGTATGCGATAGAAAATTTTGTTTTCCATGCTACGAACCCCTACAATTGGTATCGAGCCGTGTCTATATGTAGATCTGTTGCACGAGTAGAACACAATGGTCATTGTGGGCGTTGATGCTTTTATTGTCGATTGCTTTTTGTGTACTTTGCATCTTGCGGTATGTTGGGATGAAGCGGCCCGGGCTAACCTTACATGACATCGTTCATGAGACTTCCTCCACGCTTGACATGCAACTTGTATTGCATAAGTGGCTTTGCGGGTGCCTGTTTCTCCTATCATAGTTAAGATTCAATTTACAACGGGTGATTGACAATACTAGTATCAATGTTGTGGTTCTTGTTCGTAAGTTAGAACGACACTTATTGAAATCCCCAAACCACGTAAAACATGCAAAGAAAATTAGAGGCGTCTAACTTTGTTTTGCAGGGGTGTGCTATGATGTGATATGGCCATGATTGTGATTATATATGATGTATGCAATGTTCCTTATTTTAAGTTGGAGACCGGCAGGAGCCATATGGTTGTCTTTAAATTCTGTTAAGACCCACGTGTCTATTCAAAGTAGTTGTAATAGTTGAAGCTGGTGGACGACAACCATGGAAAAGCATCATTGACCTTGATGCAATGTCGGTGATGATGGAGATCATGTTCGTGCTAGAAGATGGAGATCGGAAGCACAAAGAAGAAAGGCCATATCATATCACATATTATGAATTGCATGTGATGTTAATCCTTTATGCATCTTGTATTGCTTAGTAGACGACGGTAGCATTATAAGATGATCCCTCATGCACATAAATTTCAAGTCATAAAGTGTTCACCCTTAGTTAGCACCGTTGCTAAAGCTTGTTGTTTCGAAGCACCACGTGATGATCGGGTGTGTTAGATTCTACAAGTGTATACAACGTGAGCAAGCCAGATTTGCTCATGCAGAAACTAAGGTTTGATCTTGACGAGCCTAGCATGTACAGACATGTCCTCAGGAACACAGATTACCGAAAGGTAGAGCATGAGTCATATATTAGATATGATGAATATGTTGATTGTTCGCCATTGAAGCTATATCAACTCTCGTGATGATCGGTTTTGATGTGGTGGATTTGGTTCGTGTGATCACTAAAACAATGTGAGGGATATTGTTTTGAGTGGGAGTTCACCTAGATTAATTTAATTATTAATTAGAGCTCAATTTATCATAAACTAAATCAAAGTGAATTTGCATAGTTGTTGTAGTCATTGGCATCCGTTTACCACCTTGCGCTTAGTTATAATTGAGATGATAGAACTATAGAATTCTGGTTAGTTACTTTACTGTTGGTATCGTATTGTTTTGAAGTGTTAATCTAAAGTTTAAAAGTCCTATTGCAAACTTTCAGTAAGTTCCGGTTACTCCATGAAGTTTAATAATTAGTATTAAATTAAGAGTAACAATTCCAAGTGTTAGTATATAAGTATCATGTTTGTCTCCATGATTCTTGATATTCAAAGAATTCTCTTAATATCAAGGTTATCTAGGATCTGAAAGAGTTGTTTCAGAAACCATGATGTGTGTGGAAGATATTGTGATATCTGAAACGAAGTTTTGCTTGCAACATGATAGAGTATAATATGGCAAAAGTCATGTTCTCATATTTGATGAGAATTTGCAAAAGGTTGGAGACACTAGTTGTCCTAATCCTCCAAAAGGTTTTGGAGAGCAACATTATACTTGCGATTCACCATTACAAGCTAAAAGTAGCTTGATCATGGATAAATCCATAATGAGGGTGAATATTTGATGTAGATAAAATGTTTACTACACCAAGAAGATTACTAAATAAAGGAATTTGAAAAAACACCAAACATTTGATGATGGTGATCTACTTCAAAGTGCAAGTCCAAAGACGTTGGTATTTGACTATACATGTTTTGGACTATGTGTCATATGTATGACTCCACTATTGATATTGATAGATTCTTTCAAACAGAAAAGGAAATACTGAAAGAGAATCTCATAAATATATGGTAGAAAAGAAAAGACTAGAATTGTTCAGTTTAAGTATATAGATGATATACATGTTATGGATATATTCTTTGCTTATTAAACAATGTGGTTCTTAAGTATTTGATACTGAATTTGTTGGTGTGAATCGTCATACGAAACAACACAATTCATAAACTACAATGGCCTAAGTAACTGGCAAAAGAATATGTGATGATGTTCATCGAGAACAAAATAAAGGGTTATTGTGTTGCTCGTTAAACATCAAAGCTTGCCTTCAAGATTTGTTTTATCAGGTATTATGAGAACAAAAGGGTTGTTCAAATAATTGCCGTGATCTATAAAAGATGGATGATTTGCAAATCTCGTTGGAGATATCACATCCATAAAACTAGTGCTAAAGATGTCGAAAGACAAATTGATTGAAAGATCACTTAGGAAGTGACATCGCCGTTTAAATTATATTGGAAAGAAAACATGAAGAAAATCCATATGGATGGAATTTTGGAGTCTATTTGATTTTGATCAAATGACGCTTGTGAAACTTTCCTAGAGATAATTAAAACTTCGTTCATAGGCCAACAGGGAACGATAGACTAGCTTATTGGAACTTGTAGATATTGTTGTATGAAGTCCATTATGTATAGTCAAGAGCGATGGATTTCAACTTCATGTGCTTTCTCCGAAAATTTGAGTGAATATATGAATATTTACTTAATAAGGATGAAGTGTGAAACATTTGAAAAGTTCAAGGACTTTCAAGATGAAGTGCAAAATCATTGTAACAAAAATATAAATAGTTTATGATAAGATCATAAAGGAAGATATTTGAGTTACAAGTTTAGCATAATACCTAAGATTTAAAGGAATCGTTCCGTGGATTTGCATTTTCCCGAAACACCATAAGAGTATGGAGCGTTCGAGATATGTAATTAAACCTTGTTTGACATGGTAAGATCGAAGGTGTAATTCATAAAACTGCCATTATATTTTAAAGATTAAAAGCTCTAGAGATTACCGTTTTTCCACTGAAAAGAGCTTCATCATAATCTGTTGAAATGACACCATATAAGGGTATGGTTTGGGATAAAACCCAAGTTGTCCTTTCTTAAACATTGGTATGCTATGCATAAGAAAGATGTGTGCAACCAAAGTCGGATGAACCTGTCTTTGTATAAACTGTTAAGTATTCCTCCATAAACACCGGAGACAAAAGTGTTTGTTGCTTAGAACGTCAAGTTTCTTTGAGAAGGAATTTTTTCGTGAAAAGTTAAGTGGGAGGACAATAGAACTTTGATAAGGTTAAAAGAACCTTAGCTATATGTGCAGAGTTGCGCAGCGTCGAAAAGTGTTTCGGAGGCAGCAACAATGCTCATGGCTCACGTGCCTCAAAGGTTGTGGTCACGGAGATCTAAGTTCCTATTGAAACAAGTAGATCGGGTAAACAATCAAATACCAAGATTTGAGGGTTGAATCATTATTTGAGAATAATGAACCGACTACATGCAAAGAAGCGATGATGGGCCCTGACTCCGTCAAATGGCTTGAAGCCATAAAATCCGTGATAGTTCCATACGCGAGAAATCAAGTTTTGAACTTGAAGGACCCTCGAGAAAGGTGTAAGACCTTACGTGTTTGGATCTATAAAGAAATAGACATGGATGTTTCATCTATGAAATAGTAGACATGTTGGGAAAGAGTTCACAAAATGTTCAAAGGTTGACTATGACAAGATTTGATCTTTCATAGTGATATTTAGTCTAGACGGATTAGTGTAGCAACCACTACATATAATTTTGTTATATGGTAGTTGAATAAACAAAACAAATTCTTCTAATAGAAGGGTTACCTAGGGCGTGTGCATGACACGGTCCAAAGGGTTTTGTTAAATTTCAAGGGATGATAAAACATATGCAAACTTCAATGGTTGAAGTAAGCATCGGAGTTGGAATCTTCACTATGATGAAATTGTTAAAAGAGTTTTAATTCATCGAGACAATGAAGATGCTTGCGTTTGCAAGAAATTAAGTGGGAGCGCTAAGACATGTTTCTAATACATTATGTGGAAGACATATTGTTGATTGGAAATGATGTATCTTTTATTAACACATATTAAGAATTTCATCTCGATGAAAGACTTAGGCAAAACCCAAATATTTGGCATCAATAGATGCTAATATGGTTGTGCCAGAAGTACATAGACGAGATATTGAATGAGTTCAATATAGAAACTACAAGAAAGGTTCTTGTCGCACAGAAAGGATTGAATGCGTTCAATATTGATGATATATTCAAGTGTATTGACATTTGTTAAGTAAAACAAAGATTCAAGTATAGATTGATACTTGATGTATGAAATCACAAAGAATATTTATATCAATCATACTGTGATATGTACAAATCCAGATATGTCCTATTCTCTAAATGTTATGAGCATATACCAGAATAATTCATAAGATGATCGTTGGACAATAGTAAGGATATTCTTATGATCTTTTGGAAGAACTAAGAGTATAATATTTGTAGAAGTGACAAATAGATGGTTAGTTCATTGTAAAAGTACTACATTGATACTAGCTTTGTCACAAAGTACAAATTAAGTTTATCTCAATCTAAACTAAGGGTGGCACAATATAATGGAAAGTAAGTTCCATAATGGATTTGGATGAGTTCCAAAGTGAAGACATTGTGACAGATACTACAACAAAAGGCTAAGTATATGACTGCTATAATAGCAAAAGAGGCGTTTGTCAAGTAGTTTGTTATCAAACTAGGTGTAGTTCATAGTGGGATAATACTATGAAGATATATTGTGCGACAATATTATCAACATGTTTTAACCCCAAAGAGCTAAATGTCACACCGAAAGACCAAATTTATACAAAGCCATCTCATTAGAGAATGAGTGATGCGTAGAGACGCAAAGACATGCAATTACACGGACACGGAAGTGTCGGATCCAGATCGATTGACCACTAGCAATAGTGTACATACAACACCGAGAAAGCCATAGGTGTTGAATACACAAAGGTTTGAAACTAGATTATTGACTCTAGTGCAAGTGGGAGACTGGAGATATGCCCAAGAGGCAATAATAAAGTGGTTATTATCATATCTTCACACTTATGATAAATGTTTACATATCATGCTATAATTGTATTAACCGGAAACATTAATACTTGTGTGATTTGTAAACTAAAATAAGAGTCCCTAGTAAAGCCTCTTGTTAAACTAGCTTGTTGGTTAATATATGATCATGGTTTCCTGATCATGAACATAGAGATGTTATTAACAACAGGATCATATCATTAGGAGAATGATGTGATGGACATACTACTATAGATAAGCGTAGCATAAAGATCAGGTCATTTCAATAGTTCAATTGCTATATGCTTTCTGATACATAGTAACCTAATTCCTTCGACCATGAGATCATGCATATCACCTTTACCGGATGGATGCTTTGATGACATCAAACACCACACCATAACTGGGTGGCTATAAAGGTGGCATTGAGTGTTCGGAAAGTATTGGTTGAAACACATGGATCAAGAGTGGGATTTGTCCATCCATATGACGGATAGATATACTCTGGGCCCTCTCGGTGAAATGTCATCCAATTAGCTTGCAAGCATGTGACTGGCTCAAAAGGGATCACATATCACGGAAACGAGAAAAGAGTACTTATCGTAGAGGTTGAACTAGGTATGCGGAGATCAAGCGATCATAACCTCGGATAAGTAAACTATCGTGAGACAAAGGGAAATTGGTATCGTATGTAAGTGGTTCATTCGATCATAAGTAATCGTAGAAATATGTGAGCCATATGAATTTCCAGATTCCTCTATTGGTTATTGTTAGGAGAAGTGTCTCGATCATGTCGCATAATTCACGAACCGTAGGGAGACACACTTAAGGATTGACGTTGTTTGAGTAGTTATGGTATTATGAAAGAGACCAATGTTGTTGGAGTCTTGGATGGGATCCGGGATATCACGAGGTGATCCGGAATGGTCCGAGAATAAGATTCATATAAGGAAAGTCCGTTTGGAGTTCGGGAATGATTAGTGTTTTCATCGGGAATGTTCTAGAAGGGTCGGATTGTCCGCACTCGGGAGGGTACATGAATGTGTCATTGGATGATTGCATTATGTACTAAGTGTTCTTGCTGTTCCAAAAACATGAAAGTCAAATTGCGGTTTGAAAGTCAAACGGCTAAAAGCGAAGCTGGAAAGCGAAGCGTGGGAAACAAGCAAGAGGAGTTTGAAACCAACTTGGAGGAGGAGTTTCTCTCCTCCAAGTCGGCGCCCAAGCCCTAGGCCGAGTTGGGGAGGGACTCCCTCCCTCCCTGGCGCGCCTAGCCCCTCCACCTATAAAAGGAGGGGCAGGGCTCCTCCTTGAGACACACAAGTTCCTATCCTCTAATCTCCGGGTTAGAGCCGTTTTGGTTTAGAGCTTCTAATTGCCCTAGCCTGCGGTTTAGAGCCTTCTAATTGGTGTGTCTAATCTCTAGACCACTAATAGCCCTCTCTCATAATCCACCATACTCGCTCCGGCTTAAGGCGAAGCCCTGCGGGATCTCCCCTCTACTTCCGGTACCACGCCGTTGTGCTGCCGGAATCACGAGGAGAGTGCTACAACCTCCGCTTTCTTTGGAACAAGGAGAGGAAGGTCTTCGTCAATCGAACGTGTGACCGACTGCGGGAGCGCTGCCGGAATGTGGCGCCGGAAGGATCGTCTACGCGATCTTGAGATCGGAAAGAGTACGACTACATCACCCACGAGAATCTGCTCTCGTTAACCGCTTTGGAATCTTCGAGGGTGAGTTATTCCATCGAATCGTTGCTACAATCTAGTAGATAGATCTTGGCTTGTTTGTTTGTATGCGATAGAAAAATTTTGTTTTCCATGCTACGAACCCCTACACCTTCGACGAAGGACCTTGGGCGCAGCCGGCGGCTGTGATAGTTGCGGAGACTCTGCTGGTACACCGCTGATCGAGCTGCTGCTATATCCCGTGCTTCGTCGAGTGTGTCGACGGCGTCTTCGAGTGCAGCCGTGGACTCGGCTTCGCTGTAAGCGACGACTCGTGGAGCCTGGTTGTAACACCCTCAGAATCGGACCTATGCAAGTTTTAGCGAAAACCCGCCAAACCCGCATAGAAACGATTCAAAGGTGCCCACCAGGCACTTTCGTGCGGGTGGAAAACGAAGTAATAACATTACACAACAGTCCTCGATGGGACCCACAGAACAGATATATATAACAGCGACTCAAAGGGTCAAGAATGCAGATATAAGGTACAAAGATCCAAATCACCTTGAAAATGATAGAGCGTCCATTCTGAACAAGATGCAAATGGGGCTAAGAGCCACGAAGAATAACCAATGGCGTCCATAACCCTGCGAGCCAAGCGGAAGGGTAACCCTAACGGCGTCGATCTCAAAACCTGCTTAAACAAAGGGGTGCCGACAAAGGGCAAAGGAAAAAGAAGGAGGCGTCGATCGAGGCCGATTACGGCAGCGAGGCTAGAATTCGCGGTCCTCGCCTACATAGGTATGGTGGGTGGCGGCGGCGGCAAGCTCTAAACAACCTATAGAGACTCGATACAATGGCGGTTATCGAGAGGGTAAGGATGACCTATCCGGATGCAACACAAGCTAACACCAAACAAACCCATCCTGGTGTTTCCCCTCGAGACCAAACGAGGAAGTCAACCGAGAACTCACAGTTGGCGGTTTTATTGATTATCGTTGCAGCAATTACTAGTCGGTTTAGATAATCATCACGATAAAATAAGCGATGGGCACTTTTAGTTAACCATTCCGTTATAGTTACAACAATTACTAATCGGAATCTGAGATAGCATGAGATAAACCCAAAACCCAAAGTTGTTGGTACTTTTATTCAGCCATTCCGTTGTAGTTGCGATACTTACTAGTCGGTACAATGGTGCATAGCGACAACTCGAACAAGCAATTGTGGGCAGTATTATTTAGCCATTCCATTATAGTGAAGCTGATTACTAGTCATTATAAAGTCAAATTTATAGCAATAAACTTTAGTTATGCTTGTCTATGATCGAGATCTTGTGCTCCAAGTCCATATCCATGACACGGCTTTGAAAGTTTTACCGGCGGGGTGCACCAATAGCAACACACGCTCGATCAACCTCGGAAAAACCAAATCAAAACCCAACGAGGCTTTCACGATTGAACAATCACAGGATTCAGAAATATTTGAGGCCACCCATTGAGTAGATCCATAGCGAAGTTAGTGACTTGAGACGGACTCAAGGTTTGCGACAATGGTACATGGCGGGAACCCGAAGTGTGGCTGGGCTTGTCGATACCGCGTAATCACTCCGCATACCTAAGCGACAGATGTGCTCCTCGCACAATTTAAATACGTAAAGTAGCATGGCATAAGTACAGGATCGTAAATAAAACCTCAAACTAGTTGTGGCCCCAAGAAATAAGAATGAATCAAGCTCGGCTCGGGGGTCCCATATACCTCCCGGATGTGGATAGCGCGATAAATCAAGGCAGTATCAAGTACTCGGGGTCTTACGGGACACAAGTGGGCGTTCGAAACCAAATATTTTCTATCACCCACCGATGCCTCGCTTATTTCAATTTTAGTTGTTAAACAGGAATTAAAGTGAGCGATAAGTAAAACTATGATCAGCTCCAACATCAACAAAGTGACAATACATCAACAATCGTGGCACTTGACGACACGCGACAAGATTTGAGCAGCGACTACGACGCGCAAGTCCAACTATCTACCAAACAACGGGTAATAGGATGTGTCCAAGGCAATATAGGGCTGCAAGGGAATATCACGGATACGAAACTAGAGCATCATAACACATAGCAGTAGATCAACAGGAGGGAAGTAAATACTATAAAAGTAAGATAGGTAGAAGGGGGGAGATGCTCGCCTGAAAACATTGTCGAAGGTTCAACCGAAGAACGGGGCGAAGCTCACATCAACTCAACGGCCTTATCCGCGAAGAACCAAAACACTAGAATAAACACCGGATGCAATATTTAATACAACGGCAGAAGATCGGCATGATGCATGTATGATGTATGGCATGGAAAAGGTGCGGTGCAATTAGGTCAGATTAAGCGGAACCGGGGTCCCGACAATTAATTAGGTGGTTCATGTTATTTAGAAGCCCCGCAATTTAAATGTGGTATTAGTATGGCAAAAGATAGTACCGGGTTCGCTACACAAATTTAAATGAGGCCAATATAGGGCTAGATTTGCCCGCATATGGGCACCATATTTAATTATAAGGTGAATCGGCATAAGGCCCCCAAACCACATGTGCATGCGAGATGACAATTAAATATGCAACAAGTTGTCATGTTATAAAATAGGGTTCGAGGAAAAGGGGTCACACATAGGGGTCCGGCAGATCTTGGGTTCTGGGGTTCGGGGTCTGATGGGGATACACCTACTGGGGTATACTCAGCGGGACGTTTCCGACTGGCCTAAGGGCTGGCGAGTGGGCCTGCATAACGGCGAGTGGATCAAAGCCCAGCAAGGTATCAGGCGACTGGAAGTTGAAGGCCCAGGCGAGCAGATAGGCCCAGTCGGTCTAGGTTAAACGATCAAGCATGTAGAATCGGTTGAGATATGTAAACCCTAGGGGAGGTGAGCCTATATAAACCTCCCTATGGGGTGAGTAGAGACACGTTCCCTCATACACCCAAGCAACTCGCCGCCTAGTCGCCGAGTTCGCCCATTGTAAACACATCCATAATACAATCTAGCAGGAGTAGGTCTTTACCCTCGGGCCGAACACAGGTAAAACCTGTGTCTGCCCTCATCTCGCAGATGGCTGGCCGCCCTTGCCCCTCGTTCTACTACTGCCGATTGCGGCGTCTGCAGTGGCTATTCCCACGATGTGGCGCCCGTGGGGCCTGGCGGTCGGCGGTGTTCTGGCGAGATCCAATCGCCCATCAGCAGGGCAGTCGCCACCGGCCGTATGATAGCGATCGGCGAGATGCTCTAGATCTTGCCGAGCAGCTACGTCCCGGCGGCGCGACCCGTCACGCACAGCGTAATCCTGCCAATCGGCACGATCAGCCTCTTCATCGGCCTCACCGACGTCATCACCTCGGAGGACTCGGCTCGCATCCGCGAGTCGCCACCACGCGATCGGCTCTCTGAAAGCCAGGTTCGCACGATCCACCGCCTCGCCTCCGAGTACAACTCGGCCCACAGCAACGTGGCCGGGAACTCAGCAGCCGCAGAAGATGCGGCCCTCACCGACGACGCCGACTCGGCGACCCCAGCGTCACTCGCCGGATCCATCACCGCGGCCTCGTCCGCGGGCTCCATCGCCAGTCTCCAGCGGAGATTTCGAGGACCCCTCCATCCTCGGGATCTTCGAATTCGACTCCGGGTCGGAAAACTCCGCCGCCTTCCACGACGGAACCGGTCGCCATGCCGCGACCTACATGGCCACCGGCCCCGATCCGCCGGAGGATCCTTTCTCCACCCTCCCTCCTAACGCCACGGCAGGTCGAGAACTCCGCTGAAATTGGCGGAGGCGATGCAAAAGCAGGCGGCGAAAAATTTCGCCTCGAGCAAGTGGCGCGAGAGCATCACGCTACCACCAGCGGCGGATCAGTCACGCTGAACCCCACCGTTCAGGCGTACGAACTTCGGCAGCAACGACCGGCTCGCATAGCCGAAGCGCGATCTGCGAGCAGCGCCACGGGAGAAGCGCCCGCCCCGCCAGATCGGCGGCGATGGGTGCCCCACCACCAACCGCACCTCCTGAGGACCAGCGCGGATAGTCGTCTCCTCACGGGAGCGAGGCAGCGACGGCCTCCCACTGTTCTCCACCCGATGGACAACCTCGTGGCAGGCGAAGCGGCCGATAGCATCACGGCCCGCGGCGGCGCCTTACAAATCCGATGCGTCAAGGCCCTGCGCCAAAGGCCGTGGAGCAGCAAGCGGCGCCGACTCGCAGGCGAGTATACTCGCGCTCCTCGGGAAGCGGCGGCCTCAGCGGCCGCCAGCGGCAAACACCCTCAATTGCCGCCACGAGCCACTGCAGCTCAACGCCGACCCGTGAGCGGCACTCTCCACCAACGATCCCGGGCGTGACCAACCGTCGCCGCTAACGGAGAACCCATCGACGCGCACTCACATCATCAACAACCAAAATCTGGCGCGCGCCAGCGACTGCGGCACACCTAACTAACGCGCGATGGCGAGCCTATGGGGTCGCTCGATCGACTAGGGCCTAAGTGCTTCGGACCAATGATCCGGCGAAAAGTACCCGCCAAACTTCAAGGCGCCAAGGAGATAGAAAAATCGACTCCTCGTACCCATGATCGCTTGACACATACCTCATGGCAATGGGGATCGCGGGTCTGTGACCTACTGCCGCCCGTTACCTCCCAATTGATGATGGAGGGGCGTGCATGCAATGGATCAACACGCTCCCGGGATGTCGACTCACAGGAGGAAATGCGAGGCGCCGTCGGGCACTGAAGTGCTCCTACACCGTGCCACCACCATCGAGGACCTGGAACGATCGTCCGGGGACCTCGCGAGTCGACTTCGCAATGGGTCCAACGGTGGCAAGAGCTCGTACTGGCAGCGGTCGGCATCCACGGACACCGATCCATTGCTTCAAGACCTCGTGTCGCCACGAGCCTCTAGTCGCCAAGCTCAAGCGACGCGCACTCGACAACATCCCGACCTCCTCGAGATCGCCAAGCATGCCGAGGAGGACCCCAACCAAGAAATCGACGAGTCAGGAGGGCAACTCCGCGCAGGCGGCACGACGGCGGACGCCGAACCGACCTCGCTATAGCGGCACCGCCTCACGGCAAGCGCCGCGAACGGCGAAGTCGACTTGCGTCAACGCTGGCTGAGCACGCTGCGAGCCCAGAGCTACCGCCGTGACGGAGGGCAACGGCGATGGCGGCAACTACAAGAACAAGCCAAGGTTCGATCGCGGCCCTCCTTAACCAACCATGCGTTTACAGCGGGGAAGGAAAGCCGCCCACGCACACCACCGCCGCCACCCTCGTGGAAATCGAGAAGGCACGGCACGCGGAGGACACCGACAACGACCGCCAAATGGCGGAAAATTCAAAGTAGCGGCTCGCTCCACACCTTCACAGGATTCAACACGAAGCGCGAGAAGAAGGTCATCGCCCGCGCCGTCGCCGTCAACGCGGTGTCCCAAATAGACGTCCCTCAGTTCCTCAACTGGTCGGAACAGCCATCACCGAGGAGCCGCAAGACCACTCGCCACGCCAGTACCGGGGCGAAGTCGCCTTGGTGGTCAAGCCCAAGGTTGGCGACCACGGCTCCCCAAGACACCGATGGGCGGCAGATCCATCAACATCCTCTACCCGACACCTTCAGCGATTACGGCTCCGCGATCGATGATCGAGACAACCCACACCACGTTCCACGGCATCGTCCCGGTCGGAAGGCGTACCCGATCGGCAAAGTCACGCTACCCGTCACCTTCGTACTCGGCAAACTTCCGCGCGAGCGGATCGTCTTCGCTGGTGCCCTTCGACAGCCCTTACCACTGCGTCTGGGCGCCAGCGTTCGCCAAATTCATGGCGGCGCCCACTACTGCATAACGCGATGAAGCTCCGGGCGTGCGGCGTCATCACCATCAACGGCGACCCGACATGGCCGCCCGAATGCGAGGCCAAAGGAGCCGACGCCGTCATCGCGGCAGAAGCTAATCACGCCGACGAGCTTGCCAAATACGCGAGCGGGGTCAACAATGACGACCCCACAATACTCAAGAAGCCCAACTCAGAGGGCACAAACACCTCAACCTTTGAGGCCACGACGCACACCCGCACCGTCGAGCTGGTCCCAGGCGACCCCAGCCAGACGGTGACGATCGGGACAGGCATGAGCCCAGCATAGGAAGGCGCGCTCATCGAGTTCCTTCGTGAGAATAGGGACATCTTCGCATGGAAACCCTCCGACATGCCTGGTGTCCCTAGGGAGCTCGCTGAGCACAAACTAAACGCCGACCCCAAAGTGCGACCTGTCAAGCAGTCGCTACGGCCCTTCAATGAAGAACGCCGTCGAGCAATCGCCGAGGAAGTGCAGCGCCTGCTCGCTGCCGGCTTCATCCGGCCAATCAAATACTCCAAGTGGCTGGCAAACCCAGTCCTGGTCGAGAAGAAAAACGGGACCTGGAGAATGTGTATCGACTACACAAACTGAACAGCGCCCAAAGGAGCAGTTCGTCCTCCGCGGATCGATCATATAATCGATTCAACCGCGGTTCGAGTCGCACGTTTCCTCGACGCCTACTCCGGGTACAACCAGATCAAAATGGCTGTCGAGGATGAGGAGAAGACGGCGTTCATCACGCCATTCGGAGCATTCTGCTACACCGCCATGACCTTCGGCCTCAAGAACGCCGGGGCAACCTACCAGCGGTGCATGCAAGAATGCCTCGCGAGCCAAATTGGCCGCAACATCCACGTCTACATCGACGACGTGGTCGTGAAATCCGCTCACCAAGGAGACCTACTCGCCGACCTAGCGGAGACCTTCGCCAATCTGCGGAGGTACAAGATAAAGCTCAACCCAGGCAAGTGCACCTTCGGTGTACCCGCCGGGCAACTACTGGGGTACGTCGTCTCCAAACGAGGGATCGAGGCAAACCCAACGAAGATCGACACGATCGCCCGGCTCGGCAAACCCGAGTGCTGCGTGGCGTCGAAGCTGGCGTGTAAGCGGCTCTCGGTCGCTTCATCCCGCACGGTAAAAGCGATGCCCTATACCGCTGATGCGCAAGAATCCCACCTTCGATGGGACAAGGAGGCGGACGATGCGCCCGCGACCTTAAAAAGTGCTACTCGCCGCACGCGACAAAGAGCCCATGCTGGTTTACGTCGCGGCGTCCGAGCGTCGTCGATGCCGTAATGGTTGTCGAACGACCAGGAAGGAAAGGGCGCCGGTCCGGCGGTGTACTACATCAGCGAGGTCCTCACCGAGTCGCGCCGTGATACCCGATACCAAAAGCTAGTATACGGTCTTGGGCTCGTGGCGCTGCCGCACTACTTCGAGAGCACCCGATCACGATCGTCTCCTCGGCACCACTACAAGACATCATCCGCAATCGCGGCGACCGGGCGGTCGCCAAGTGGGCCGTCGAGATCGGCGTCCACAACATTAAATCTGAGCCACGAAGGTCGATTAAGTCCTGCACCGGCAGACTTCATCGCCGATCGGGGAGGCCCAGGACGTGAGAAGCCGCCGTACCTCCATTCTGGAGCACGCACTTCGGGGTCCAAGAACGCGGACGGTGCAGGAGGCGGGGATAGTCTTGACTTCACCAAAGGCGACAAGCTCCGCTACATCCTCCGCCTCAATTCACGCCCTGCACCAACAACATGGCTGAATACGAGGCCCTACTCCACGGCATGCGAGCCGCAAGGAGATGAGCGTCAATCGCCTTGATGCTACGGAGACTCCGACCTCGTTGCAGGTCAAGTTGCGGCTGCGACGCCATCTCCCCACCATGGCGGTATCGCCAAGAGGTGGATAAGTTGGCGGCCACTTCACGGCTACTCGCCGAGTGGATCGACAGCGGAAAAGCGAGGCCGACGCCCTCTCGGGTCGGCTCGACTCGCACCACCGCGGCGTGTTCCTCGACACAATCTCAAACCATCGTCTCCCGAGGAGATCGACATCGAGTCCCACTCAACGAGGCAGCCTTGGTCGCACTCATCACCGAGCCGCACGACCTGGACCAAGCCCTACATCGCCTACCGAGACGGCACCGCCTGAGGCAGACAAGCGCTCGAATGATTGCTCGCCGATGCAAGTCTTACACCATCATCGGCGAGCTACAGAAGCGCAGCGTCACCGGCGTGTTCAACGTTGCGTCCCAACGGTGAAGGACACAAAATCCTACACGACATCCACTCAGCGGCTGCGGCCACCCGCCAGCATTCCCTGGTCGCCAAGGCTATGCGACACAGCTTCTACTGGCCCACCGCACACGCCGACGCTGTCGATATCGTCCAACGATGCGCCGGGTGCCAGAAGTACGCCAACCAGACGCACATACCAAGTTCGGCGCTCAAAACAATCCCCATCACCTGGCCATTCGCTGTGTGGGGCATGGACATGGTAGGCCCCTTCAAGAAGGCCCCCTCTGGCTACACCCACTTGCTAGTCGCCGTCGACAAATTCACGAAGTGGGTGGAGGCCAAGCCAGTCCGGAAATGCGACGGGAAGACAACCACTAAGTTCCTACGCGAGCTCATATACCGCTACGGTTTCCCCAACAGCATCATCACGGACAACGGCACAAACTTCGCCAAGGGAGCAATGGCGAATTGCGAAGAGCACCACATCCGGCTCGACCTCGCGTCGACACCGGAATCCAACGGCCAGCGGAACGAGCCAACCAGCATCCTCCACGGCTGAAGCCGCGACTCAAAGTACCACTCGGCGCACGCTGGATCTGGGTCAAGAGCTACCCTCCGTCATCCGGGGAATCCGCACCTCGGTCAGCGGTCGACGGGATTCACTCCCTTCTTCATGGTCTCTGGCGCCGAAGCAGTCATGCCCACCGACCTCGAACACGACTCGCCGCGGGTCGCCCACTATACGGAGGTCGCAAACGAGCTGGCCCGCCAAGATGGGCTCGACCAACTCGACGAAGCACGCGACCTCGCTCGATCGCGTACAGCAATTTATCAGCAAGGGCTCGCGCTACCACAGCCGACGGGTGAAAACCCGCACCTTCCAGGAAGGCGACCTGGTGTTACGCCTCATCCAGGACAAGAAGGGCATGCACAAGATCTCCTCCGTGGGAAGGCCCGTTCGCTATCGGGCGCGTACTCGGCAACGACGCCTACTACCTCATCGACGTCCGCGGGGACGGCGAACTCGACGTCAAGCGGCCATGGAATGTAAATCTCCTCCGGAAGTTCTACTCCTAGAACCCCACACATGTACTCTCCAGTCGCTATGAAATAAAAGAAACGGTTACTGCAAATTTCGTCTACTCTCCATGCCTTGTGCCACTCGCACTCGTAATAAACAGCGTCGTGCTAAAATGTAGAAGTCAACCTTTGGTACAGCGACCGGCACGGCTAAGTAGTGCGATGTAAGAGCACTGAGTCATTTCAGGTCTTGTGTCGTCCACGAAAAACGCCAATCCGGAGCCCCATTGGAGTCGCCTAGCTCGACTGGTTTTGCGAACCAAGACAACTGCCCTCGCTTCTCACAGCGACCTTGGTCCTCCACATCCTCGGCGTAGCGACTCGAACGGCTAAGTACCACGCTCGGGGACTGAATACCAATTCGTCGCGATCGGTCAGGGAAAACGCCAAGTAAGAGAGCATGCCGGGACTTCGCCACGCCGATGACCCACCGGGCCAGGCAGGAGTGACGCTCACCAACGCTCAGTCCTCAACCACCCTCGAGTCGCGCCTTGAACTACCAAGTACCACGCCGGGGACTCGGCCACCCGACCCGTTCACAGACGGAAAACGGTAAATCTGAGCACTCAAGGAGTCGCCTTGCGGCAGCTCTCGAGATCGGGCGAGTCGACTAAACTAACAAAACACACGATAACAACAAATATCATATACAAGGTGAGCCCCACAAAAAGGGCGGACGCGCTCGGGGACTCATCCAAAATCAATCCAAAAAACACAAACAAATAGCAAAATGGACACAACGTCCCATTCAATCGCATATCGCGTTGTTTTATGTTACAACTTATGCCCGCTTGGCAGAACTGCTGCTAACACATCTAGGCAAACTAACCTATTCTGCAGGCTTCGATGACGACGCGCCAGAATCCCGGCGCCTACGGATGAACGCGGTGTACGGGTTTGACAGATACGTCGTCAGCTCGCCCGCCATCGCCGAGCGGAAAGGTTGCTCAACCTTGAAGTCACGATCGCGGCTCGGGTCGTTGGCGCGACGATCGCTTCTGGTAGGGAAGGAGGTCGCCCATCGCCCAGACACGCTCCGAGTACGCGGCGGCACGTTCCTGCAACTTGAGAACCTCGGACAGATCCACCGCGCCAGTCGACGAAGGATACCCACTCGTCACATCGTCGAGGTCGAAATCCTCGGGGAAGTGGGCGAGTCCAAGGCTCAGCGCTGTCGACGCTCCACGCCCGACGCGTCATGAACTCTCGACCCATGGCGCCTTCTCCAAATACTCCCACACCTCAACGAGGTCACTGGGAATAACCTCCGTGGGCGACATCTCTTGAAGGTAGGCGCGGATGCACGTCGCCGACAGCGTTGCCGAGTCGACGAGCATGCTTACGCACTCCCTCGCGTCAAGAGAGTTCGCTTCTTCTTGGCTACCAATAACACGACCTGCGAGAAGGAGACAATTATGAGCACCACGCAAACCACAAACAATACAACTGAAAGGAAGGGAAGACGGACTCACCAAGCAACGGGCGGGCGAGTCCCGTGATGAAGCTCTGAAGCGACCTATGATCGTCCTGAAGCCCAACAATGAGGGCTTCCGACACCTTGCGGTCTTCCTCCGCGGCCGCAATGGCGGCCTTAGCTCGCCCGTTCGCCGAGCTTGCTTCTTCTTTTGCCTCCGATTCGCTCGAGGTCGGCGACCCTATGCTCAGCAGCACTTAACGCAGATCGCACCGCCACCAACTCACCAGCAGGGACAAGCTCCTGGCGAGCCACCTCCGCCTGCGCAGCAACAGCCTGAAGCTCCTTGTTTTCTTCTTGGATAGTAGCCAGCTCCTTCTCAGCATGCTGTTTCGCAGCCAATCGTTCCGCCGACTCCAGCTGCAGACCCTGCACGTCATCAAAGTCAGCGAACACGAAAATTACTCAGTGCCCACCCGCTAAAATTTAGCGAGTGCGCTCGGGACTAGCGAACACGAAATTACTCGGTGCCCACCGCTAAAATTTAGCGATGCGCACTCGGGACTGGCGATCACGAATTACTCGGTGCCACCTGCTAAAATTTAGCGAGTGCGCACTTTCGGGGTAGCGATCACGAAAATTACTCAGTGCCCACCCGCTAAAATTTAGCGCGTGCGCACTCGGGGACTGGATGCGAAAGTACAAAACGAGAAACTATAAGAATCAAGCCGCTACTAAGCACCGACCTGATCCTCGGGGACTGGAGGTACCTGGATGGCTGCACCAAGCATGCCATGGAGTTGTATTGCGTCGACAGACGCAAGCAGCGCCGGCGTGTGCCCGCGACGTTGGTCGACTTCAGCGTCGGCGGTCCCTGGAGCGAGGCTCGGGGGCGCAGCCCCGCTTGCCGTGGCCGCCTTGGTTACGAAGCGGGGGAAGGTAGCGATCGAGGCACCCGCCCCAAAGGAGGTCGCCTCCTCCGGTCTAGGCAAGGAAACGCCATCCTTCGTAGACGCGGTTGCTTCCACTACGGGTCCGGCCGGTGCGGCCGCCGGGTCGGCAGAGACAGCGACGATGTCGTCGCCCTTGGCCTTCTTGCTGCCTTCCGCTGAGACGGCGACTTCGTCCACTTTCCTCTTACGGGAAGGATCCTCCTCGCTAGCGGCGGAGGGTACCTTAGCCACGGTCGGGTGGCCCATCTTTTTCACTCCGGTCCTGTATATCAAATCAAATCAATAAAAGACAATCGAAGTACTTATAGAAAATAGAGAAAGCCGAATGCACTCACTTGGCGACTGGAATGAAACGCAGCCCGGTACGAAGGCCGGTCGGTTTTTCCAGTTCGGGGCCCAACTGGCGACTAAGCCCCAGTTCCAGGACGTCGTGGGCCCAAGACACGGACGGCTTCTTCGTTGTTGAGGTCGCGGCTGGCGCCTCTGGGACGCCTTCGGCGGGGGCCTCCTCGCAAATTGGAGCCGCTGCGGCCGGAGCCTCCTTGCGGGGCGAGACCGCCACGTTCGGGACCTCCTTGCGAGGCGAAGTCGCCACGGCCGGAGCCTTCCTAACCCGAGACCGGCCGAATGGCGGAGGCATTGAGGCCAGCGGCACTTCCGAGATGGCGCATCTAACGCGGTTGTCGCGGGGCGCGCCTTCGGCCGAGCTGTGAGCATCAGGCTGCTCGTTGAGTGCGTGGCGAGGCCATCTTCGGCGTTTTCCTCCTTGGGGGCCCTCGCCTCCTTTTCCTTCTTCTTCTTCTTCTTGAAGGAGTGGCTGGCGCGAGGTCGTCTCGGAGCTCGTCGTCGTGGCGCCGAGGCTCTGCCGCTTCGATTGTGGCAGCGTTGCCCGCGGTCTTCGGACCAGTGGGGCGATCTCCTCTTCGGACTCATCCTCGTCGTCCTTGTTTCCCCTGGCGGGTGGCGATTCGCTTCTATCCTGGGCAGATGGCCCCGGGCTCTCGTCGTCGGTGGGTGGGAGCCACCCTTCCACCACTTGGAACAGCTGCGATGAATACGAAACAGAGTTAGAATTACCGAGACTGCATACGCTGCGACTGCGAACAAAACAAAGAAATTACCGTCGGGCCGACGCCAGCGGTGTAAAGCGACCCGCCTGCGCATCCGCATATACCGCTGGGTGATCTTCTTCAATGCTGGGAGGTAGTCCTCCGGCTTCCACTCGTCGAGGCGGGCTTTTGTCGAGTCTCCCGACCTGTCTTGATACATGTAATGGTCGCGTTAGGCGGCGGGACGAGCCGCCCAAGCCAACAATTGTACAAGTTTATCGTCTGGAGCCCTTCTTCTTGGACCACGGATGGTCTGGAGCATCTCATCGACGATCCGCTGGTTGTCGGAAGCTTGCCGACACGGAGGTGGTGTGGCTCGGAGCGGTTGGCGAGTACCGCGGGATCGCCGCCTCGTCCTCGGTCGCCTCGGTCACGTAGAACCATGACTTCTTCTAGTCGCCGCTTTGGCGGCAGCATCGGTCGAAGAAGGAAGCTTTGGACTTGAGTTGGAATGTCAAGCCGCTGGCTAGCATTGGCCGCCGCCTCGCGGTGATCCGTCCATGGAACAGATCTTGCCACAAGGGAAAGTAGGGCGGCAGCCCAAGTAGCACTTTCGCGAACGCCACGAAGATGGCGAGCTGCTCGATCTGTGGGGACCAGATCGAGGCTGGATCCGTAAGGCGCAAAAACGCCGGAAGAACAAGGACGTGGGAAACCCTAACCCCACTCGAGATGGTGGTGAAGCAGAACTCTCTCTCTCGCGGGTTCGGGTTGTTTCTCCGGCCGAGGATACGCAATGCCCTTGATTCCAGCCTCCTCGAAGGAGGCTAGCTGCGCCCTTGTGCACTTGGACCTGCCCCAAGGTTCGGTGGAGAGGGCCATGGTCGAGAGGTTGGTTGGAGATCGGAGGATTTCGGGTCGATTGGATCGCGGAAGCGAAGGAAGGAAGATGTGCGCACTCGGAAGAAATGGTGGGCGGTTGGCTTTGCGATAGCCTACCATTCCTCTTATATAGCGGGAGTTGCCCGCCAAATTAGGGGGCCGTTACCGCGCGATGATTACGCCAAAAGTTACCGTTGAGTTACCATAACGGCTAGTTTGACTACGCCTGGCGGTCCAACTCCAGCCACTCGGCTCGCTAAGTCACTCGCCAAGACCGCGTCCGTTGGCTCGACTCGCCCAAGACACGATTCGGTTCGCCGGATTTTTTCCTTCGTGCAGGAGCCCGCCGACGATTCGACTGGATGCCTACTTGAAGCCGTATACTCCGACTGCCAGCAGCCACTCACGCCTAATCAACGACGGCCTCGGGGACTACTGATGGGGATACGCCTACTGGGGTATACTCAGCGGGACGTTTCCGACTGGCCCAAGGGCTGGCGAGTGGGCCTGCATAACGGCGAGTGGATCAAAGCCCAGCAAGGTATCAGGCGACTGGAAGTTGAAGGCCCAGGCGAGTAGATAGGCCCAGTCGGTCTAGGTTAAACGATTACCGAAGCTGTAACCGAATCGGTTGAGATATGTAAACCCTAGGGGAGGTGAGCCTATATAAACCTCCCTATGGGGTGAGTAGAGACACGTTCCCTCATACACCCAAGCAACTCGCCGCCTAGTCGCCGAGTTCGCCCATTGTAAACACATCCATAATACAATCTAGCAGGAGTAGGTCTTTACCCTCAGCGAACACAGGTAAAACCCTGTGTCTCTGCCCTCATCTCGCACCGCAGATGGCTGGCCGCCCTTGCCCCTCGTTATACTACTCGCTGCCGATTGCAGCGTCTGCCGTGGCTATTCCCACGACAGGGTCGGGTCTCGGGGTCCAGGGTTCGACGGCAACGTTCTCGGACTCCGGGATCGTTCTCGGATGTCGGAGTAGGTCTTGGCATTCCGGGAGGAAGCACTTGTCGCACCGGGGTCTCGGTGTCCGGGGTGAAGATCTTGGCGTTCTCGGCGATCTTGGCATTCTGCCGGTTTAGGTCCTGGCGCTTCAGATCGACCTTCGGTTCGGGGACTCAGGGTTCAGGGGTCTCGGCGTCCGTGTGGCGGTCTTGTCGTTTCATGTAGGCGTCCTCGAGGTCGATGGCGAACTTGTCCGGTACCGGGGTTCGGTCTGCGGGGTTCGACGGTATCTGGTCGTCCCCTGAGGAAGATCATGTCGAGCCCTCGGATTTGGCCTTCGGGGGTTTTTGGACTCCGGCAGAAGTTCTCGGCGTTTCGATGAAGACCTTGGCGGTTTCCGGGTCCGGGCCTTGGCGTCCGAGAGGAAGTGCTTGGCGTGTCCGGGGATCCTCCGAGTCCGTGGTGCGTCCGTGAGGAAGAACATGGTATGTCGAGTGTTGTTCTTGTCGTTTGCCGAACTTGTCATCGTGGCGGTTTTCTCTTGCGGTGTCGGTAGGTCTTGGGCGCGACACGAGTTGTCGGGACCGTGCTGGCCACATGGTACATGCGGTGGCTGAACTTGCTGATGGAGAAGCACGTCTTCGACAGGCATGGAACACACGGGGCGGTTGGCGCATGTACGGGCGCCGAGGCAGCGAGGACGGCCATGCAGACGAAACGGCCCCAGCGTCTGACGCCGAAACACGTCCGGCCTGCGAGCGGAAGGAAGGCCGGACGCTGGGCGAGCGCGGTGCCGTGGCGGCGGCGACGCGAGGTCCAGCGTGGTTGGGGCTGGGCGGGCTTGTAGGCGGGCGGTGCAGCGAGTCGCGAAGGCAGCGGCTTCAGCCTTGGCGGCGCGGGCGAGATGGGGCCTCGGGTGGCGGGCGCGGAGCGCGTGGCGGGCCCGGCAAGGGAGGACCACGGGAGGCGAGGCGCCGTCGGGAGGCGGGCGCCGTGGCCGAGGCGGGACGTCGGTCGAAGCGGTCGGCGAGGCGTGGGGCGGCGAGGTGGCGCGCGGTTCTCGAGGAAGCGAGCGGGGCGAAGGCAGGGGCAGCGTGGGGACGCTGCGGCGCTACCGGCCGGAGGCGGCGGAGACGACGCGGGTCCCTGAGCAGCGGAGGCAGTGCGAGGTCTGGCAGTGCGGGCTCTGGCGGCAGCGGAGGAAGGTTGGGGAAAGCGGCAGCGGTCTGGCGCTTCGCGGCCGAGAGAAGGCCTTGGGGCGCGAACAGCGGAGGAAGAAAAGCGGGGGCACATTCATGGCGTGCGTGGGGCCAGGCGGTGTCGGTGGGGGACAGTCGGGGTGGGGCCTGGCAAGGTGGGGATCGAGGCGGCTGGCGTGCGTTGCATGTGTTCGTGTGGGGTGCGTGTGTGGGGGTCTGGGGAGCTGAGTGGGTTGGGGATGAGAGAGGAGAGAGAGAGGGAGGGGTAGGCTGAGGTGGCAGCGTGGGATAGGGTAGAGGGAGGGGAGAGGTGAGGTGTCAAACAGGGATTGGAGGGGGTGAGGTGGCCAGGGGGTGTGGGTAGGTTAGTTGGTAGGTTTAGAAAAAGGGGCGGACCGTTTATATTTTTCTGGGGTGGTCGATCGGGTCGATTTGGCCCGTTCGACTGCCCCCACTAAAATAATTAATTAAATTATTTATATCAATCAGCGTTTTTGCAAACTGACAACGGACAAAACAAAACACTCCGGTGACCCGGGTTTGCGCGATAATTAAGGTGGGGCGTTTTAGAAAACAAAACGGGCTTTGCGAAATAGTTCTATGCAAACAATGCATGATGATGACGATGCAATGCACAAATTCAACGCGATTTTCTAGTAGTGGTTTTGCGGGATGCCACAATTCGACACCATTAACAAGGGATCTCGCCCTCGAGATCCGCCTCATGGTACCGGAAGGAAGGTCGGCGATCTGCGTCTTCTTGCGTTGCGTAGATCCTCGCGACACCACTAACAAGAGTTCATCCTCCATCTTGAAATCGGCGACACCACCAACAAAGGGTCGTTGTTCCTGATCATCGAGAGAACTCTCCGGAGAACAAAGGACGAAGGTAGAGGTATCAAACGATAAGGCCACCTCTAACTTCCATTAGAAGAGGGAAGAGTTATATTGATCCACCAGTTCGATGTACAGAGCGAACAGTAAGAGTCGGGTAGGGTGATCAGTCCATCCCGTACCCACCTATCAACTCTATACATGAGTAGGAGAATCAGGCAACTCAACTCTCGAGATTTAGACTGAAGATCTTCATAGGCGGTATCCGGAACAAAGGGATGATGCCAGCAGATATTGTATGAAAGACACAATGATTAGGTTCCGCGATGGCTCCATTGGAATGAACAACACATGCTCAAGGTATACTCCAACTTCACCAATGCTCGTCCTTCTCATATGTTTTTTCACGACACTGATATCCAGCAAGGAACACATATGGATAAAGAGCTCAAGAACAAAAGATTGGAGGAAAGGTACAACAGACAAGTCGCAGATTGATGATCGTAGCACCTCCGTTACAAAAGGGAGAAGGCGAAACCCTGAAGGTACGACGGAAACCCAACCACGAGAAATCCTAGACTCGAAGAGAGAGAAGAGAGCGGATTCAAAACACGTCGAGATAAGAGGAGAATAGCAGAGGGGGTAAGGAGTAAAACCAGACCTACCCAGAACTATCCAACCGATTTTGCAAAATAGTTTTGACACTCTACTTCGGCCGTTAGCTAGGTTATCCTACAGGCTGGACTTGTGGGGTATCGCAACTGCTGAGCTCTGATACCACTCTGTAACACCCTCAGAATCGGACCTATGCAAGTTTTAGCGAAAACCCGCCAAACCCGCATAGAAACGATTCAAAGGTGCCCACCAGGCACTTTCGTGCGGGTGGAAAACAAAGTAATAACATTACACAACAGTCCTCGATGGGACCCACAGAACAGATATATATAACAGCGACTTAAAGGGTCAAGAATGCAGATATAAGGTACAAAGATCCAAATCACCTTGAAAATGATAGAGCGTCCAGCTACGAACAAGATGCAAATGGGGCTAAGAGCCCTGAAGAATAACCAATGGCGTCCATAACCCTGCCCAGGCCAAGCCGGAAGGGTAACCCTGCTAACGGCGTCGATCTCAAAACCTTCTTAAACAAAAGGGGTGCCGACAAAGGGCAAAGGAAAAGGAAGGGCGTCGATCGAGGCCAAGCAGCGAGGCTAGAATTCGGCGGTCCTCGCCTACATAGGTATGGTGGACTGGCGGCGGACAAAGCTCTAAACAACCTATAGAGACTCGATACAACCGACGTTATCGAGAGGGTAAGGATGACCTATCGGATGCAACCAAGCTAACACCAAACAAACCCATCTCGTGTTTCCCCTCGAGACCAAACGAGGAAGTCAACCGAGAACTCACACGTTGGCGATTTTACTTATTCGATTATCGTTGCGGCAATTACTAGTCGGGTTTAGATAATCATCCGATAAAATAAGCAATGGGCACTTTTAGTTAACCATTCCGTTATAGTTACAACAATTACTAATCGATCTGATAGCATGAGATAAACCCAAAACCCAGTTGTTGGTACTTTTATTCAGCCATTCCGTTGTAGTTGCGTACTTACTAGTCGGTACAATGGTATAGCGACAACTCAGAACAAGCAATTGTGGGCAGTATTATTTAGCCATTCCATTATAGTGAAGATGATTACTAGTCATTATAAAGTCAAATTTATAGCAATAAACTTTAGTTATGCTTGTCTATGATCGAGATACTGTGCTCCAAGTCGTCCATATCCGCGGACACGGCTTTCAGAAAGTTTTACCCGGCCGGGGTGCACCAATAGCAACACACGCTCGATCAACCTCGGAAAAACCAAATCAAAACCCAACGAGGCTTTCACGACTGAACAATCACAGGATACAGAAATTTTTCAGGGGGCCACCCCATTGAGTAGATCCCGCAACGAAGTTAGCTGACTTCGAGACGGACTCAAGGTTTGCGACAATGGTACATGATCGGGAACCGAAAGTGTGGCTGGGCTTGTCGATACCGCGTAATCACTCCGCATACCTAAAGCGGTGTGCTCCTCGCACAATTTAAATCTGAAGTAGCATGGCATAAGTACAGGATCGTAAATAAAACCTCAAACTAGTTGTGGCCCCAAGAAATAAGATGAATCAAGCTCGCTGGGGGTCCCATATACCTCCCGGATGTGGATAGCGCGATAAATCAAGGAACAGGTATCAAGTACTCGGGGTCTTACGGGACACAAGTGGGCGTTCGGAAACCAAATATTTTCTATCACCCACCGATGCCTCTGCTTATTTCAATTTTAGTTGTTAAACAGGAATTAAAGTGAACGATAAGTAAAACTATGATCAGCTCCAACATCAACAGGCGGCAATACATCAACAACTGTGGCACTTGACGACACGCGACAGCACTTGAGCAAGCGACTACGACGCGCAAGTCCAACTGTCTACCAAACAACAGGTAATAGGATGTGTCCAAGGCAATATAGGGCTGCAAGGGAATATCACGGATACCGAAACTAGAGCATCGCAACACACATAGCAGTAGATCAACAGGAGGGAAGTAAATACTATAAAAGTAAGATAGGTAGAAGGGGGGAGATGCTCGCCTGAAAACATTGTCGAAGGTTCAACCGAAGAACGGTGACTCACATCAACTCAACGGCCTTATCCGAAGAACCAAAACACTAGAATAAACACGGATGCAATATTTAATACAACGGCGGAAGATCGGCATGATGCATGTATGATGTATGGCATGGAAAAGGTGATGCAATTAGGTCGATTAAGCGGAAGGGTCCCGACAATTAATTAGGTGGTTCATGTTATTTAGAAGCCCCGCAATTTAAATGTGGTATTAGTATGGCAAAAGATAGTACCGGGTTCGCTACACAAATTTAAATGAGGCCAATATAGGGCTAGATTTGCCCGCATATGGGCCCCATATTTAATTATAAGGTGAATCGGCATAAGGCCCCCAAACCACATGTGCATGCGAGATGACAATTAAATATGCAACACGTTGTCATGTTATAAAATAGGGTTCGAGGAAAAGGGGTCACACATAGGGGTCCGGCAGATCTTGGGTTCTGGGGTTCGGGGTCGGGTCTCGGGGTCCAGGGTTCGACGGCAACGTTCTCGGACTCCGGGATCGTTCTCGGATGTCGGGGTAGGTCTTGGCATTCCGGGAGGAAGCACTTGTCGCACCGGGGTCTCGGTGTCCGGGGTGAAGATCTTGGCGTTCTCGGCGATCTTGGCATTCTGCCGGTTTAGGTCCTGGCGCTTCAGATCGACCTTCGGTTCGGGGACTCAGGGTTCAGGGGTCTCGGCGTCCGTGTGGCGGTCTTGTCGTTTCGTGTAGGCGTCCTCGAGGTCGATGGCGAACTTGTCCGGTACCGGGGTTCGGTCTGCGGGGTTCGACGGTATCTTGTCGTCCCCTGAGGAAGATCATGTCGAGCCCTCGGATTTGGCCTTCGGGGGTTTTTGGACTCCGGCAGAAGTTCTCGGCGTTTCGATGAAGACCTTGGCGGTTTCCGGGTCCGGGCCTTGGCGTCCGAGAGGAAGTGCTTGGCGTGTCCGGGGATCCTCCGAGTCCGTGGTGCGTCCGTGAGGAAGAACATGGTATGTCGAGTGTTGTTCTTGTCGTTTGCCGAACTTGTCATCGTGGCGGTTTTCTCTTGCGGTGTCGGTAGGTCTTGGGCGCGACACGAGTTGTCGGGACCGTGCTGGCCACATGGTACATGCGGTGGCTGAACTTGCTGATGGAGAAGCACGTCTTCGACAGGCATGGAACACACGGGGCGGTTGGCGCATGTACGGGCGCCGAGACGAGGCGAGGACGGCCCGCGGTGCAGACGGAAACGGCCCCTGGCGATGCGACGCCGAGCACGTCCGGGCGCGGCCGCGGCGGAAGGAAGGCAGACGGGACGAGGGAGCGCGTGTGGCCGGCGAACGCAGGTCGACGGCGTGGTTGGGAACCGCGCGGCTCGGCTTGTAGGCGGTCTGGCGAGGTCATGTGAGCCGGCGAGTCAAGTGGCGGCTATTGACGAGGCGGGCGAGATGGGCCTCGAGGCGGTGGCCAGTGGCCGGCTTGGGGAGGACCACGGGAGGCGAGGCGGCCGTCGAGGAGGAGGCGGGCGCCGTGGCAGGCGGACGTCGGGTCAGCGGTCGGCTTGAGGCGTGAGCGGCAGGTGGGGCGCAGTTCTCGAGGGGGAGGAGGCAGCGGGAGGCAGCGAGGCCGGCGTGGGCAGCTGCGGCGGCTGGCGAGCGGAGGAAGGTTGGGAGGCGACGGCAGCGGTGCTGGCGCCAGTGGCCGGAGGAGGCCTTGTGTGAGGACGCGCGCAGTAACGGCGGAGGAAGAAAGCGGGCAGGGCACGTTCATGCAGCGTCTGGCGTGGGGCCAGGCGGGGTCGGTGGGGGACAGGGTCAGGTGGGGCCTGGGCAAGGTGGGGATCGGGCAGGCGGTGGCGTCGTGCATGTGTGCGTGTGGTGCGTGTGTGGTGCAGGGAGCTGAGTGGGTTGGGGATGAGAGAGAGAGAGAGAGAGAGAGGGAGGGTGGTGAGGTGGCGTGGGATAGGGTAGAGGAGGGAGAGGTGAGGTGTCAAAGGGGGATTGGAGGGGGTGAGGTGGCCAGGGGGTGTGGGTAGGTTAGTTGGTAGGTTTAGAAAAAGGGGCGAACCGTTTATATTTTTCTGGGGTGGTCGATCGGGTCGATTTGGCCCGTTCATTTACTAAAATTAATTAAATTATTTATATCAATCAGCGTTTTTGCAAACTGACAACGGACAAAACAAAACACTCCGGTGACCCGGGTTTGCGCGATAATTAAGATGGGGCGTTTTAGAAAACAAAACGGGCTTTGCGAAATAGTTCTATGCAAACAATGCATGATGATGACGATGCAATGCACAAATTCAACGCGATTTTCTAGTAGTGGTTTTGCGGGATGCCACACTGGTGGCGTACTTCGGCTGGTAGCACGGCCTCAGCTCCGTGCACCATGAAGAACGGTGTGTAGCCGGTGGAGCTGTTTGGCGTAGTACGTAAGATCCATAGGACAGACAATAGCTCTTTCGTCCAGTTTCCAGCTTTGTGCTCGAGTGAGCTCAGGAGGCGCTTCTTGATGCCAGTGCCGATTAGGCCGTTGGCCTTTTCCACTTGCCCGTTTGTTTGCGGGTGTGCCACTAAGGCATACGTGATATTGATCCTGAGGCCTTCGCAGAAGTCCTGGAATTCTTCGGAGATGAAGTTTGATCCGTTGTCGGTGATGATGCTGTGCGGTACGCCAAACCTGTAGACAATGGATTCGAAGAACTTGACGGCGGTTTTTCCCTTCTGGTTGGTGACTGGCATGGCCTCGATCCACTTGGTGAATTTGTCGACTGCGACCAGGAGGAAGACGTGTCCTCCTTTCGAAGATTTTGGCAGTTTGCCGATCATGTCGAGGCTCCATTGGGCAAAAGGCCAGGCTATGGGTATGGTTCGAAGTTCGGACCCAGGTGCGTGCGGTTTGTCGGCGAACCGTTGGCACCCGTTGCATCTTTGGACGATGTCCTTCGCGTCGCTCATGGCCGTGGGCCAGTAGAATCCTGCTCGCAGAGATTTTGCAACGAGGGAGCGACTGCCTGCGTGGTGGCCGCAGATGCCTTCATGGATATCTTGGAGTATGGCCTTGCCGTCGTTGATGGTGACGCACCGTTGCAATGCACCCACTAGTGGAAACGCGGGCTTTTGTTGATCCCGAAAATGGGCTTTAACACCGGTTCTTCTACGAACCGGTGTTAAAGGGGGGGCCGTACCAGCGTGGCCTCTGCGGCATTAAAGGAGCCCCCCCTTTAACACCGGTTCGTGCCACGAACCGGTGTTAAAGGTCCTCCACCGATGGCCTACCCCCCTTTAACACGGTTCGTGGCGAACCGGTGTTAAAGGTGGGGCTATATAAGACACCACCCCAGCCCACACACACCCCACTCTTCCATTTTTCACATTTTGGAGCCTAGCAAGAGGGTGTGAAGAGTGCTAGTTTGTGTTTTTCATATGCACTAGAGGTGTTGTGAAATGCCGAGAGCTCAAAATAAGCTTTCTTGTTGCTCTTTCCGTCTCGGTCGAGTCGGCAACTATAGTTTCATGTGTCATTGATGTACTATATATATAAATGGTCATCTCCTATTATTTTTGATATATACTACATATTAATGCAGATGAATCGGCAATGGATGTCTGGTGACCGCCGCACTTCCGAGTACATTACGGGCCTCCAAAATTTCATCGTTGTGGCTAATGCAAACCGTGGTCACAATGGTTTTATGTGTTGTCCGTGTGTTCCTTTGTCGAACAAGAAAGACTACTCAAATACGGAACCATTCACGCCCACCTTCGATCTGGTTTCATGCCCAGCTATAATTGTTGGACCAAGCACGGAGAAAAAGGGGTTGTGATGGAAGACAACGAAGAAGAATAGGATGATGAAAACTATCATAATATGTATCCACGAATATGATGATACCGCAGCGGGGTAGATAATGAAGATCAAGAGGGAGGCGGATGGGCCCGTGATGGCGATCTTGGTCGGGCCATTCTTGATGCAAAGGAAGAATGTGAAACCGAACAGGAGAAGGAGAAGTGGAGCAGATGTTAAAGGATCACAAAACATTGTTGTATCCAACTTGCGAAGATGGCCACAAAAGCTAGGTGCCACCTGGATTTGCTGCAATGGAAGGCGAGAGAATGGTGTGATTGTGACGCATTTTCAAAGTTGTTGGTAAAATGAAGAATCTTCTTCCAAGAAATAATGAGTTGCTGACGGTACATACCAAGCAAAGAAGGTTATGCCCTCTAGGATTAGGCGTGCGGAAGATACATGCTGCATTAATGACCGCATCCTCTACCCGGTGAAATGCGAGAATTTGGATGCATGCTCGGTATACCTTTGCCGCTGCGGTATAAGATCGACGAGACGATCTGGCGATGTTGAGGCGAGGCCCCTAGGAAGAAGGTTCCGCCAAGGTTATGTGGTATGCTCCTATAATACCACGGTTAAAACGTCTCTTGAAATAAAGAGCATGCCAAGTTGTTGCGATGGCACATTGAAGACCGTAAGAAAGGCGCGATGTTGAGACACCCCGATGGGTCACGGTGGAGAAAAGTCGGCGAGAGTACCGGACTTTACGTGACGCAAGGAACTTAAGGTTTGGTCTAAGTACGACGGCATGAATCCTTTTGGTGAGCGAGCTGCGATCCAGACACGGCTGTGACCCTATGTATCTATAACCTTCCTCCTTGGTTGTGTATGAAGAGGAAGTTCATTATGATGCAGTGCTCATCCAAGGCCGAGGCAACCGCAGCGACATTGATGTGTACCTAAGGCCATTAGTTGAAGAACTTTTACAGGCTGTGGGCCAAACCAGGTGTACGTGTGGGATGAGCACAAAGGGAGCCATTTGACCTCTGAGCATTGCTTTTCGTAACCATCAATGATTGGCCTGCTCTTAGTAACATTTCGGCGGACAAACAAGGGATACAATGCATGCACACCTGTTTAGATGATCTTGAAAGTGTATATTTGGATAAATGTAAGAAGGTTGTGTACCTAGGGTATCGCCGATTTCTTAGAACACGCATCGATGAAAGAAAGGCAAGCATTTCAAACGTCTGGCGAGAACCCGGAGGAAGCCTCCTCCGTGAGGAGGTATTTGGTATGGTCAAGGACCTAGAAGTAATCTTTGGAAAAGGTCTGCGATCTATCATTCGAATAGCGATGCGGACACGCGCCCATGTGGAAGAAGCAATCTATATTTTGGGACCTACCCTATTGGAAAGTCTTAGAGGTCCGCTCTTCAATCGACGTGATGCACGTGGCGAAGAATGTTTGCGTGAACCTGCTAGGCTTTCTAGGAGTGTATGGGAAGACAAAAGATACACGGAAGCACGACAAGACCAAGAACGTCGAAGGCCCTGAAGAGCCTATGCATCCCCGAGAACGAGAAGGGTAAACGATGCCACTTAACTCACCAGCTACGCTCTTACCAAAGCAGAAGGAAATCTTTTTGAATGTTCGAAAGCGGTATCAAGGTCCCGTCGGCTTCTCGAATATAAAGGGAATAATAAATATGGCGGAAAAAAATTCCAAAACCTGAAGTCTCATGACTGCGTGATTATGACACAATTGCTTCCGATTGCATTGAGGGGCTTCTACGAAAATGTTCAGTACCCATTGTGAAGCTATGTGCATTCCTCAATGCAATATCTCGGAAGGTAATCGATCCGGAAAGCCTACCAGGGTTACAAGCAGATGTGGCCCAATGTCTTGTCGACTTTGAGTTGGTGTTCCCACCATCCTTCTTCAATATTATGACGCATCTCTGGTTCACCTAGTAGAAGAGATTGCCATTCTCGGTCTGTATTTCTACACAATATGTTCCCCTTTGAGAGGTACATGGGAGTCTTAAAGAAATATGTTCATAACCGTGCTAGGCAGGAAGGAAGCATCTCCAAGGGCTATGTAGAGAGGAGGTCATTGAGTTCTGTGTTGATTTTATTCTGACCTTAAAGGCGATTGGTGTTCCGAATCACGACATGAGGGGAGCTGCGTGGAAAAGGCACCCTAGGATGTAAAGCAATGATATGTAGGGACGGGCATTCTCTCAATCAAGCACACTACGGTTTTACAAAGATCTATCTTGGTTGCCCGTATATCAATGAACACAAGAATTTAATCGCCTCAAACACCGGCGGTCGATGAATGGATTATAAGTGAACACATGGCGAGTTTTGGCGGTGGTGCAAAGACTTCTCACGAATAACACCACTATTGGGGATCAATTTGTACTTGTTGGCGGGACACCGTCTTGATTGTATGTACTTTCCAAGGGCGAGATAAATGGGAATACATTTTACACGATAGGCCAAGATAAAAGAGCACCAACCAAAACAGTGGTGTCCGCTTGATGCAGCGAAGACAATGGGCAAAAGACCACGTATTATGGGTTCATAGAGGAGATATGGGAACTTGACTATGGACCTAATTTTAAGGTCCCCTTGTTTGATGCAAATGGGTCAAGCTAACGGGAGGAGGGTTGAGGTAGACAAGAAATGGAATGACAGCGGTGGATCTCAACAATCTTATGAAGAACTTAGAGAACCATTCGTCCTAGCCAATGATGTGGCTCGGGTTTTCTATGTGAAGGACATGTCCTCCGGACCAAAAAAAGAAAAATATGCAAACGAATACATCATATGATGAGCCAAAGCGTCACATAGTTCTTTCAGGGAAAAGAAACATCGTGGGAATCGAGGACAAGACAGACATGTCAGAAGATTATAATAAGTTTGATGAAATTCCGCCCTTCACAGTGAAAACCGACCCAAGCATTCCGTTAAGTAAAGAAGATGCTCCATGGTTACGACTGAAGCGATCATAAGGAAGGGCATATGCCAAGAAGTTCATGCTCATATTATGTAACTCTAGTTCATGTTTTTAATACATGTCTTGAGTGTTAGTCATGTTTGTGGATGGACCGAGTATGAGAAGAAGTTGTCCCGAATCGTACTTACCATTAAGATCGATCTCCAAGCGTCGCGGTCACATATTAGGAGTGCCTCTATGACCAGTTCTCGGAGATGCTGGGAGGGCCAGGCTCTCGGCATCTCCACTGGCCGTAGTGGTGTCCTGCTCTCGAAAACCATCTTGCAGCTTTGTAACTTGTCTAACTAGATCAATACACCAGGAGCTAACTAATTTCACATATTAGGAGTGCCTCTATGACCAGTTCTCGGAGATCTTGGGAGGACTGGGCTCGTCGGCATCTCCACAGGCTGGCCGTAGTGGTGTCCCTGCCTCAAAGCTGGAGGACTGGACTCACAAGGATGCCTATTTATAGTACAAGCAGCTCGACATAGTGTTGACACTTACAAAATAATGTCGACTCACCCCTATTATTAGTCGGTTGGTGTCTCCAACCGGGACTAAGGTTCATCTTTAGTCGGTTGGTGACACCATCCGGGACAAGGTACACGCCGCACGACATAATGTCGACATGCACTCACCCCTATTATTAGTGTTGACTCGTGTTTTGTCCCGGTTGGTGTCTCCAACCGGGACTAAAAGTTCATCTTTAGTCCCGGTTGGTGTCTCCAACCGGGACTAAAGGTTCATCCCGCCATTTTTTCCCGCCATTTTTCTTCCCGCCATTTTTCTTCCCGCCATTTTTCTTCCCTTGATTCTTCCCGCATTTTCTTCCGCCATTTTCTTCCCTTGATTCTTCCCTCCAGTTCTTCCGCTAGTTCACTATATATATATGTAGGGGTTGGCCTCCATTGTCATTGCACATCTCTAGACTCATATCTGCAACCTCATCACTCTTTCCCATGGCTTCCACCGTAGCACTAACCCCAGGAGGCGGGCGCTTTGCGCCTCGAACTACCCCTTGAACTCTGTGTCCCCGTCGGTTTGGATCTTTGGCGTCGGAGGTGTCTGGGTTCCTCCTGTCCCTCTAGGTGTGGCGCGGATGGCCATCACGAACCACTACTACCGAGCTCACGCCGGAGCGGAGGAATCCCGGATGGCATCCCGACTATTTCTCTACTTGGGAAGCCTTCTTCGTGGATCGGCATGAGAGGCGCTCGCCCGAGCACGAGGACGGCCCACCTCCTCCTAACTTCAACGAGGCCGTCGGCTATGGTGGCGATCGGACTCTCCAGGCGTCATGGCCTGACACGCCGCCGACTCTAACCCCGTCTGCGCTACCCTCAAGTCCAGCCCACGCTACCCTCAAGTCCAGCCCAGCGTACTCTCCGGAGGTTCAATTACGGTGACCCCGGCCCAGCGGCGATGGCGGCGGAAATCTGACGACTACATGGCGAGTATTACGGTGTAGGCGAGCATGACTAAATCACTCCAACATTCGAAACAAGTTCGCCGATTGTTACTTAATCGGCCATGTATCTTGATTTTCAGTTCTTTTATGTATCTTAATTTTCAGTTCGAGTTAAGCCGATTGTTACTTAATCTGGCCATGTATCTTAATTTTAGTTCTTTTATATATCTTAAAAAGCACCTTTAATGCATGAAATAAGTGTTTATTTATTTTAGAAAATTTCATGTAAAGTAAATATAAAAATCATTTACATGAATGGATAGATATTATTTTATGAAAATTATGATATATTATTCATATTTTACGAGTTGAAATGAAAAAGATATGAATTTTCTAAATTCATATCATATTTTTGAATTAAAAAGCCCTTTAATGCATGAAATAAGTGTTTATTTATTTTAAAAATTTCATGTCAAGTAAATATAAAAATCATTTACATGAATGGATAGATATTATTTTTCTGAAAATTATGATATATTATTCATATTTTACGAGTTGAAATGAAAAAGATATGAATTTTCTAAATTCATATCATATTTTGAATTAAAAAGCCCTTTAATGCATGAAATAAGTGTTTATTTATTTTAAAAATTTCATGTAAAGTAAATATAAAATGATTTACATGAATGGATAGATATTATTTTCTGAAAATTATGATATATTATTCATATTTTGAATTAAAAAGCCCACAATTAAAAAGCCCTGAATTAAAAAGCCTGAATTAAAAAGCCCAATTAAATGCCCCCTTTAACACGGTTCCAGCCACGAACGGTGTTAAAGGAATATCATCTTGTGGAAAACACCCCTTTAACACGGTTCGTGTTGGAACCGGTGTTAAAAGCTTCATGTTATTCTCTAACACCGGTCGTGGCTGAACTGAAACAACTCATCTTGTGAAGCGCCCCCTTTAACACGGTTCAGCCACGAACGGTGTTAAAGAAATATTTCACCTCCTCCTATTCCTCCCATTGCACGCCTGAGATCGACGGCGCCGCCCGATGCCGCCCGAACCGCCGCCCGCCCGCCCGGCAACGCCGCCGCCCGACGCCGCCCGCCCGCCGCCTTCGAGGTTCGCCTCTCTCCGACCCGCGCTCCGCCGCGTCGCCCCTCTCCGACCCGCCGCCGAGCTACGCGCGACCCGCCGCTCCGCGCATCCACCACCGCCGACGGCCCCAAACCTCCGCCGTCCGCCTTCGACCCGCCTGAGCTTCGCTGCGGAGCTCCGCCTCTCTCCGCCGTCGCCTCGCCCTCCGGCAAGCCGCCTCCGACCCGCCCCGCGCCGCGACGACCTCCTTCCCCAGAGAACCCAGCCCGGCCGCCTCGCTGAGCGTCTTGCCTCGCCGAAACCCCGTCTGCGCCCGGCCCCAGCTCCCAGCTCTCCTCCGCCGCCGCTGGCGTACCGCCCGCCGCCACGCCGGGCCTGCCCCGTGCCTCGCCTCGCGCCCGGCCAGTCAGCATCGCCAAGCTCAGGCGGCCGCCCTACGCCGAGCCGCGCGCTCAGGTCGCGTCCCCGTCGCCGACCGTCCCGACCCGCGACCTCCCGCGGCGTCGTCCGCTCGCCTCGCCGTGTTCGCCCAGCGGGCGGCGGTCGTCGGTCGCGACCCCTCTCCGTCGCTCTGCGAGTCCCTGCCACCTCCGGCCGAGCCCTATCCTGGCGCGTCACTCGCGACCTGCCTCGTCCTCGGCCTCATGCGACCTTGCCTCTCCGGAAACCCAACTAGAGGACAACCCACCAAGATCGACTTTCCGGAACGAAGGCTGATTCTATAGGACCCCACAAGACCACGGGCGAGCGCCAAGACCGTACCAGTCGAAGTTGTCAGAAGAAGCTCGACAAGAACTCCATCACGGAACATCTAGCACTCGGCAGGGACCCGCCTCAACCGACCTGCCCCTCTCCTTCCCGGCCTGCGCCGCCATGTCATGACCGTCGACCGTCGCCACTGTGGCCGTCCCCTTGTTCGGCGCCTCCCACTCCTTTGGCGGAGCTTGGGCCAACCAATTGGGGGCAAATGGGCCAAGGAGACACTTTGGGCCACTATTGGGGGCAAATGGGCCAAATATCGTTATTTTTACCCAAAATTTGTCAAATATGAAGGGATATTAGGAAAAAATTCTTGGGCTGGGCAGTGGGCCCCTGAAGCTGCATAGCTCACTTGAGTCCAGGCCGTCTTCCTTGGTCGTGCTTTTGGCGGGAACTCCGCTGCCGACCATGGCCTTGGCGCGCCTCCTCTGGAACCGCCTCCGGCCTCGCGACTCCTAAGATCTAGGCCTTAATCCTTGCACATGTGAATTAGAAGCATGTGGAGTAAAATAAAATAGCTTATAGCAAAGATATTATAATAGGCCACGCCTAAACCCTAATCGACCACCTCGCTCTCTTCCCGTGCAGGAGGCGTCTCGCCGCCGCTTGAGCTCATAGGCCACGCCTAAACGCGCCCTTCTTCGCCGCCCGACGAGACCGCCGCATCCGTGTCTGCCTGCCGTCGCCTCGCCCACACCACCCTCGTGCCGCCCTCGGTCGCCATCCCATGAGGATATAAGTAAGGGCATGTTTGATTCAAAGGATTTGTATAGGAAATTTGTAGGATTAAATCCTATAGGAAATTTGTAGGATTAAATCCTATAGGAAATCCTATAGGAAATTATGCATGTTTGATTCAAAGGATTTGTATTGTATGTGTATTGTATATGCATGTGTATATTTTGTGCCACGGCGACCACCGCCACCATTATGCCGTCGACCACGACCTCCTATGTCCTCGCTGAGCCTACACACGCGTCGAGGTGTGTCGCCCATGTTAGGTAGACCATCACGTCGTCTTTGGTTGAACGCACACCCCCACGCACCCGGCCGCTCTCGCCTAAGCGTCGCCACCTCTCGTTGTCAATATAGCGTTATAATAACCATGCTATGTTAATCAACTTTGATGACAAGTTAATTAGAAGAAGTAAATGTACCCTCTCATATGAGTCCGGGTTTCTCCGAATTAGGGTTTGAAATGACCAAGCATGTATTAGGGTTACATTTCAATACTTTTAACCTGTCATATCATCGTCCTTGCTTGAGCATTTCAATAGATGTATTCTTGATATTTACGTGATAATATTATTGTTTTAGAAACTATGGATCCACTTAGTAGAAACCTTGAAGAAGAAGAAATAATGGAGAACATTATTGATGAGGACACCTCACAATATCTGAACTTGGAGGGACATGACGACGACAGCTCAAGTACTAGTCATGGAGAAGATGAAGACTCGGTGAGCATAATTTAATGGTTACAAAGTCCGGCGAGGTATATGCATTGATTAAGCCTCAGCTGAACTCCACCAACAATCTTCTTCTACATGTATTAATTAACGCTTCTTTCTTCTTTTAGCCCTCTGGATCGACCAGCCAGCAACCATCTTCTTCTACGAAAAAGAGCAAGCGAGGCGCGAGCTATCGGTTGAAAGATCGTGCAAAGTTCACGATCAAGCGTCGTGTTGATGGCAGGCCGATGGAGCCCAAGAAGGCGCAGAACAAATTTATACGTCGGTTGGAGTTCTTGTTAGGGACCAAATCCCAATCACAATTGAAAATTGGAATAAGCCAAAGAAGGCGGCGGTACCTTTGTCGATGTGAGATCAAAGAAACGCTTTGGAATTCGTTGTTGGTAAATTTCACCTTCCGCCAGAGGAGGATGAAAACAACCGGTTATAGAGAACAAGGTCAAAGAGTGGACTCTAAAGAAGATGGCTGATGCTTTCCATAGCTGGAAGACAAAATTGAACAAATTTGTCAAAGTGGCGAGACTCAAATTCGAAAGCGCATATTATGCGAAGATAAGACCTCACGGCCCGAATTTAAGACATATAAAGAAAGTGCTATAGCTAAAAAGAGGTCGAAACCAATACGCTTAATGCCACAAGAAGGAATATCACGGAGGACGGGGTCGGTGGCTACATATCTCGAGGCCTAAGTGGGAGGAAGTGAGAGGGCCCTGCGAGAGGGACCACACCCAGACAGATGGGTGGGACCTACGTGCAAAGACTTGGTTCTCTGGAATCGGGCAATGTTGGACCCGAAGCAGATTGTGTATCTTCCCAACCATCCTTGCCAAACCGTCCTTTGAACTCATCACGGCATACGAGGAAACATCATGGGGACCTTCCATCCCGACAGAGAATGACCAGCTCACACGCCATCGGTAAAAAGAACACTCTGGACATGCACGAGGCACGGGGGTATGGCGTGGAAGGATGGGTTTGCATTGGGCGACTCTTACAGATGGCGGCAGAAAGAAAAAGAGCGCAGATCGGATGACACAGATAGAACATGCACTTGCGGCGCTGCAGACGCAAGTGAATGCACAATGAAACCATCAAGCTACGGCCCATCTCAGCGGCATGAAGAGCCTGCATTGGAAGCTGCCCGGCCGGACTGCTGCGGAAGCGGTGTGGCTTCCACGGAGCGCGTGCCAACGCTTGAAATGACGGGTCCTCGATACCCGTTGATGAGATCACGGAGAGCGAACACGCTGAGCTGCATGTGAGATTAATGGGCTTATCCATTAAGGTGGTGTCGGCTATGCCTTACCTCCTGAGCTGGTGGAACTTACCACCGCCGACCGATTCGAGATGGCTATGCTATTGTCGGGGTGGATGAGGTTGTGAAGGAATATGAGGAAGCACAGCTTGACCATGCTACGGTGAAGGGAATCTCAACTCAAATTTGCAGTGAAAACAACCATTCTTTGGAAGAAGGAACACATTGTGCTTCCAAATTGGAGGTCATGGCACCCCGCCGTCTCAGCGTCTGAGCAGCCATCTCCTCAGCAGCCATCTCCCGTCGACCATCTCTGTGCAGCCATCTCACCCGTCGGCCATCTCTCCTTGGCAGCCATCTCCGACCCGTCGGCCATCTCTCTGGCGGCAGCCATCTCCGCCCGGCCATCTCCGGTGCTTCAGCCATCTCCTCGGCGTAAGCGGAAGAGCACCTTGCCACGAGGAGCATCAGTAGCACTGCCACAAAGAAATCCGCAGAAACCGTCGCCAAAGAGTTCAAAAACTACGTCCGCAGCCTTCCGCCAAGCCATTGCGGTTTTACCGTGGAATCGCGGACGAGGAGACCAATAGGATCTCGGGAGAACAGGTCAAGAAATTCTTTGCACCTAGGCGGGCCGAGCAAAGGAGAAAATAGATCCGGCGGTGGTGGAGAAGTTTTACAAAAATCTTTTGAAACCGAAACCCCACTTGTCTTGGGACTACTGGCGCCAGATTTTGAAGGCGGATGCAAGCGCCGTAGGGAGACTGAAAGTAGCGATCGTGAGGCACCCACAAACAGTTCCCATGCTCGGAGAGCAGGAAACCAATCATCGCCCGCTCCAAATGTTTGACAAGCGGGACGCTCCTCCGTAGATGATTACGAGGCGAGCTACAAAGAAAGGCCAATGAGATGGGGATGACTTACATTGCATACTTGAACATCATGGGAGACAACTTGCCCAAATGCGATGTCAACCCCATACAGCCATGGAAGTATGGGAAGAATCTAGTCAAGAAAGAGGAGCTCAAAAATCTACCAACAAAGATGCGAAAATTGCACAAGTGGTACCTTCATTTCTGCAAGACGAGAAAAGAAGAATGGGTCACAGCATATAAGAGATGAGATTTTCTTGTGCGGAGGACGCGATCGACTTCAACATTCAAGACTTGCATTTTCTATTCAATCGAAGGAACTCGACAAAGCTGCCATCGGCCTTTATTGTGTGTAAGTACTATTTCGTAATTTTATCTCAACTCATTCACTTCATTAATTGCATGTATATATATGCTCACCATATATGTATATACTATTATGCAGGAAAAAGGTTATGGAATGCAGGAAAGGAGGCCCTTTTGACATTGGGTTCGTTGACCCAAATAGAGTTCATGAAGAAGTGGTAAGAGAAAAACCGGGCAAGCAGAAGATTACTTGCTAAAGTCTTTCTTGAGACAACAAACCAAAAGGGAAATACTATTGCCTTACAACTTCTCGTGAAATCTTACCTCTCTCTTGTACACATTCATTTGGCTTACTCGATGTTAAGTGTAGCGATGATGAGTTATCGTGTGAGTTCCACTTTATTCGCTAGTCATTCAACCCGACTCGGAAAAGTCCTTGTCATGGACTCGTTACGAAAAGAAAAAGAGCTATGGGCAAACTTTAGAGATGCTCAGAGGTAATTTCAATCATATTATCGCACTAGATCGGCAACTTCGTGACAATAAGTAATTAATTACTCCTTTATCCATTTTCTTTGTCGGACGGGGTTTGGAAAATGTTCACGGGCGGCCGTGGGTGAATGGTCAAGAACTAAAATTTGTAGACCAAAATGTAAGTAATACTAGCTAGCTTCCAATTCCATTATATCATGCTTTATTGATTATTATTTTGATTGAACTCTCTATTCTCGTAAAGTCGCGCATCAAGGACACGGCAATAACTTATGTGGGTACTATGTTTGCGAATTCATTCGCAACCACGATATGTGACAGGCCAAGCCGCACTAGAACAACTTAGAGTAAGTAAACAAAGTCCACAACATTATTTTATTACCATCAATTGTGTTGAGTTTTATTCTTATATATATATTGACGGCCCATTCTTCATATATATTCAGATCGAACGGATGCGCGACCAACTCCTACCATTTGAATGCATACGAGCCATTCAAGAGGAATTGGCGGGGTTCATACTTGATGAGGTCGTCACGCCTGGCGGAGAACTCTTTAGATATCCACCTCCGGCGATGTAGATGTATGTGCCGATGTATGTGCCGATGGCGATGTATGTGCCGATGGCGATGTTTGTGTATAATAATAGTTGCTTAATTATTCATGTACTCGTATGTACCGATGACGATTTATAAGTATACGGCTCCCGATCGATTTCCCCTCGCTCTCCCCCTCAGAAATCGCCCGAGCAGGCGGAGAAATGCATGGCGAAGATTTAGCCGTTTTCTGCCATGGCAGAGTTCTCGCAGCGGCAAGAACGGCTTGCCTTTAACACCGGTTCGAATCGAACCGGTGTTAAAGAGAACTGAACTGCGGCAGCCCCACGTGCGCCACCCTTTAACACCGGTTCGTATAGGAACCGGTGTTAAAGGGGCCCCCCCTCTAACACCGAACCCTCAACAGCGGTTGTGGAACCGCTGTTAGAGGTCCTCAAACGTGTTAGAGAATGCGTGTGCACTAGTGACCCGTAATGCTGCGTTTGTATTTCGCCGTTGATGATGGTGAAGGCTTTGATCGACGAGATATGCGCCGGAATCTGTCGGTCAAGCAATTCTGTTTGTCGAGAACTGGAGGTATGGACGTGTCCAAGTTTCTTCAACTGCCATGACCTGCATCAGGTTGACCATGGCAACTTCGGTATCCAACTTTTCGGGTCCTTCATGACCTTCGGGTAGCGTAGCCCCCGAGTGTTCTGCTTCTTCGGGTGATACTTTGGGGAATTTTTGCTTGATGGATGGCACGCAGATCTGTTCGAGGAACACACCTGGTGGCACCTTTGCACAAGTGGAGCCGATGTTGGCGAGTCTATCGGCCTCCTCGTTGCTCTCTCTTCCAACGTGCCGAAGTTCGCAGCCGTCGAATTCTCCTTCGAGTGCGTTGTATAGCGCGCGGTACGCGATCATGTTTTCGGCGTGTGCGTCGCACTCATTCATCGTCTGCTGTACGACAAGGTTGGAGTCATCGTAGATGACCAGGCACGTTGCGCCACATATTTTTGCCATCTTCATGCCATGGATGAGGGCTTCGTATTCGGCCTCGTTGTTGGAGGCTCTGAATTTCATCCGAAGAACGTACTTCATTTTGTCACCTTGCGGGGAGGTCAGTATGACTCCTGCCCCTGCTCCTGCTTCGCGCTTGGAGCCGTCGAAATGCATTGTCCAGGACTGTGACATATCTGGGGTGTCAGGCAGTTGCAGCTCCATCCAGTGTACCAGGAAGTCTGGAAGGACTTGAGATTTGATTGCGTGTCGCTTCTCGTAGACGATGTCCAGGGGTGATAGTTCAATGCCCCACAGGGCCACGCGTCCTGTGGCCTCTGGGTTATTCAGGATGCTGTTCAGGGGTGCCTCGTTGACGACCATCACCTGATGCTCCTGGAAGTAGTGGCTCAGTCGTCGAGCCGTCATGAACACGCCGTAGGCCAGCTTCTGGTAGTGCGGGTACCGCTGTTTTGTTGGAGTGAGAACCTCGCTGAGGTAGTAAATTAGGCGTTGTACCCCGTGGGTCTTGCCTTCTTCGGGTCGTTCGACCACGAGTACTGTGATGACCACCTGGTGTGTGGCTGCTATGTACAGTAACAGGGGCTCGCGTTCTTTTGGCGTGACCAAAACGGGCGAGGTGGAGAGGAGCCGCTTGAGGCTTTTGAATGCGTCGTTGGCTTCTGGTGTCCACTCAAACTTGTTTGCCTTGCGCAGCAGCTGGTAAAATGGTAGGGCCTTCTCGCCCATGCGGCTGATGAACCTGCTTAGTGCCGCTACTCGCCCTGCAAGCCGCTGAACACCCTTGAGGTTTTTCGGCTTATCCATTGTCATGATAGCTTTGATTTTCTTTGGGTTCGCTTCGATCCCTCGTTGAGAGATGAAGTACCCGAGCAGCTGACCCGAGGGGACGCCGAAAGCGCACTTTTCTGGATTGAGCTTGATCCTGTAGCGTTCAAGGTTGTCGAACGTCTCGCGGAGATCATCGATAAGTGTTCTTGCCTCCTTGGTTTTTATGACTATGTCGTCGACATAGACTTGGACGTTGCGACCGATCTGGTCCTTGAGGCAGGCCTGCATGCATCGCTGGTACGTGGCACCCGCGTTCTTTAGCCCGAAGGGCATTGTGTTGTAGCAGAATACTCCAAACGGTGTGATGAACGCCGTTTTCTCTTGATCTTCGACCTTGAGTCGAATATGGTTATAGCCTGAGTAGGCGTCGAGGAAGGAGAGCTTCTCACAACCTGCAGTCGAATTGATGATCTGGTCGATCCGAGGAAGAGGGCAGTGGTCCTTTGGGCAGTGTTTATTTAGTGACGTGAAGTCCACGCACATCCGCAGGATGTCCGTGTCCTTCTTCGGGACCATCACCGTATTTGCCAGCCACTCGCTTTCCTTGATTTCCCGGATGAAGTCTGCTGCGAGTAATCTGTTGATCTCCTTGCCGATAGCCCGGCTCGTGGCTCAAAGTCTTGAATAGACTGCTTGACGGCTTGGTGTGCAGGAAGACATTGAGTGCGTGCTCGGCGAATTCCACAGGAACTCTGGCATGTCCGCAGACACCAGTGAATTTCCAGCGCTCACGGAGGAATTCGACGAGCGCGCCTTCCTATGCGGTGCTGAGGTCGTTGGCGATCAGCGCCGTCTTGGAGGCGTCTGTCGGATGGACCTGCACTTTCTTGGTGTTGACGGTGGAGTCGAAGGACATGTAGGGTGTGTTCTGCCTTGTGGCTGGGGGTAGCCCATTGTCCGTCACCTCGCGGAGCCTTACGAGCTCGTCTTGCATGCCGAAGGACTGGGAAATTTTGTTGAAATCCCTGTCGCATTGGTCCGATCGGGTGAAGCTCCCATGGACTGTGATGACGCCCCTTGGTCCTGGCATCTTGAGTAGTAGGTATGCATAGTGTGGGACGGCCAGGAACCTTGTGAATGCTACACGTCCCAGGATGGCATGGTATTGCGACGGCCAGTCCACCACTTCGAATTCTAGGCGCTCCTGCCGAAAGTTGTCCGGCTTCCCGAAGATGACGTCGAGCCCTATTTTTCCCAGGGGGAAGATGCCCTTCCCTGGGACAATGCCGTGGAACGTTGTGTCTGATTGTTCCAGGCTGCATTGCGGTATCCGCATAGCTGCTAGAGTGCTTGCGAACATTAGGTTGATGCCGATGCCGCCGTCCATGAAGACGCGACTCATCTCGAAGCCTCCGATCTGCGCCTCCAGCACTAGGGCAGCATGACCTGGGTAAGGGATCTGGCAAGGGTGATCCGCGCGATTGAATGTGATGCAGGACTCCGATCCGCTGAGGTACTCAGGGATTGCAGGCGGAGTTGCCACGGCCAAGTTGATTTGTCGGGTGATTTTCTTCGGCACCCTATTTGTGGGGCGTCCCTTCTGTATCATATTGAGTGCTCCTTTTGGTGGGGGGTATGCGACCCCGGCGTTGTTTTGCGCTGGTGCGACTAGTTGATTTGGGCCTCCAATAGGAGGCGGTGGAGGAGATCCGTGTGCTATTTCACCTGGCGCAGGTGCGTTTCTGAACGCAGGGATTGGAGCCTGTTGCCTCATCTGCACCATGCCTTCGCTGAGTTTCTGGAACTCGCGACAGTCCTTGAGCATGTGGCTAGCTTTCTTTTTGCCATCTTGTTTGTCAATGTAGAAGTGGATGGTGCATGGACCCGAAAGTTTGTCGAATGCTGAGGGTCCGTTGTCGCGGTCGCGGCGTTGCCACGACTGCGTTGGTCCTCCGTTGTCGCGGAAGTTTCCGCTGCGGTATCCTCCGTTGTTGCGGCTGTTGTCATTACGGCGGTCGGCGTAGCCGGCTGCGACCATGTCAGGTCCGTCGCGGTCCTCGTAGACGCGCGATCTCCTCTTGCTGCGGCGTTCGCGTCTTCGGCCGTAGTCGTCCTCTTCATCTGATTGCGCCCGCTGGATGCAATCTTCGCCGTCTTCCCAACTGTTGGCGATTTCCATGAGTTGGTCGAGTGTCTTGGGCTTTACACGTCCAAGTTTCTCCTTGAAGTCTGGGCATTTGACGCCGTCCCTGAAGGCGTCGATGGCCCGCTCTTCGGAGATGTGTGCTGCAGAGTTCTTGGTTGTAGACCAGCGTAGTATGTACGAGCGAATAGATTCACCCGTTCTCTGAGTGCAGGCTCGCAATTCTTCAATTGAGGCGGGCCTCTTGCTGGTGCCTTTGAAGTTTCGGATGAAGCTTTAAGATAGCTCCTCCCAGCTTCGGATGGATCCTGATGATAGGCTGCTAAGTTGCACCGTCCGCGCCGTTAGGCTGCGGTGAAGGCATTGCATGGCGGTTTCTTTGTTGCCTCCATGAAGCTTGACGGATGATAGATGGTCGCTGATCCAGGACTTTGGATCTTGCGTGCCGTTGAACTTCGGAGTATCCGAAGGAAGCTTGAAGTTGCGTGGCATCTGTGTTCGCCGGACGGATCTGCTGAAGCATCGAGCCCCGCAGAGTTCTCCTTCGTCTTCATCCATCTCAGATTCAGGCGAGCATGCGCGTTTAGCGCGTGCTTTATCGATCTTGCGCTGTGTAAGCTTGTCTCTGGCGTCGTAGTCGCTTTTATGGCGGTGCGAGGTCTTCTTCCTTCGAGGAAGATCGTGCTCCTCTTCCTCTTCGGATGAGGGGGTGGGACTTCGGTCGCGCCTGGCCGGAGCTTTCTTCTTCGGTTACGCAGGAGCGTCTTCGTGGAGCGCAGCTCTAATTAGTCCTAGTCCGGTGAGTGCGGACCTATGCATGGCCCTTTTCGGGTCCCCCTCCGGAGGTGGGTGAGCCGCGAGATACGCAGTGGCTGCCATGATCGCAGCTTGTGGCGTCTTCGGGATGATGTTGCCGTCGACGTCCATATCCATGAACGATGTGTGGAGAGTTCGGGTCACGTCACGCCGCTCCTTCAGGTCCATGTTTTCCACCCGAGAGCGGTGCTTGTTTCCCTGGTTTCCGTTTGTGCTAGAGCCGGTGTGCTGGCGGAGAGCGCAGCGTGCTGCTTGGACTCGAGGCTGCTTGCTTGCGTTGTCGGCTTCTCGCATCTTGACTTGTTTCTTGTGCTCCTCGATGAGGAGGTAGTGGTATGCCCTCGCAGATCACGTGGGAGTCCAGTAGGACTATTTCCGCTATGACAGTACAAGCGTGCTTCACCCATCCTTCTTTGCTAAGTTGGATGAGGTGGCCACCGCTTTCCCGTTCTGTTTCCACCGTTTACGCTTCGTCCCGCGGGTTGGGGTTAGGCGCTTCTCGTCGGTTTGATGATTGCGGCGCATGCGATAGCGCCGCAGATTGGTTGGCTGTTGCCGCAACTTTCGGATCCGAATCAGGTCCTTCATCCGAAGGTGGATCGCAGATCGGAGTTGCGCACTGCCATCGTAGAACTCATCTGTTGATGGTGACGGCGTAGTACGGTGTGGAGCCCACGAGGGCCTGATTGATGGCACGGCACCCGCCAGGAGGCGGAGGGTGCCGCTTGTCCCACCGGAAGCTCCCGAACAAGATTTCGAGTCCGTCGCCTACGGGCTCGAAATCCTTCATGGTATCTGGCGAGTGGGCGGTGAAGTCGAAGGCGCCGAAGAGGAGGTGATTCTCCGTCGCCGCGGAGTTGTAGATCGATCGGGTTGGAACCGTCATGACCGCACAATCAGCAGCCCCAATTCCCACAGACGGCGCCAATTGACGAGGTTTAATCTCGTAAATGCCCATTGTTATGGACTTGGGTTTTGGAGAAGATGGGGATGCTGGAGATCGTGGCACGGTTAACACACAAGCAACCAGGGGACACGAGATTTACCCAGGTTCAGGCCCCCGGAGGGAAAACCCTACTCCTGCTTGTCAGCTCTTTGATTACGGCGGAACCGAAGGTTACAGGGTGCGCAGATTCGATCTAGCGTGGATGCGTGTGCGAAAGTATGACTCGAGTTGCCCTAGGACGTGCCCTCCTGGCCTTTATATAGACTTAGGCAGGTCCCAGGCGTAGTCCTAGTCGGTTACAAGTTCTAGGGTTTTACCCCTTTGAATTTCCTATCTCCTCTAGTCTTGCTCTCCAAGGATCCGAAGACGTCATGGGCCTTGGCCACCTGAAAATCTTCATGGGCCAGCGTATGTCTGCCGTGGGCCTTCTTTAGGCTGGACTAGGTATGCTGAAGTTACGTACCCGTAGGGTATAACCATGTCAACCACCCACCTGTTTTTCCCACACGTCTTTCACTAAATCAAAAAAACCATCTCTTTCAATCCATCCAAGTTCAAACTTGAAGTTATGTTTGGATCTTTGTGATGGTGTTCCAACAGATAAAAGTAATGGAGCATGGTCTGATAAGGCCTCGATACGCTCTAGATCCCGAACGGTTACTAATGGGAACTTATCCTCCCACAGTGTATCCATAAGTACTCTATCTAATTTCTCGTATGTCTCCCAATCATATTAACCTCTCTCAAATCCAGGCTATCTATGACAGCATTGAATAAGAAAGGCCAATGTTCATCAAACCTGTCCTGACTTTTCTCATGAGGGAATCTTAGCAGGTTAAAGTCCCCACCTATAAGAATAGGATAAGGGTTATCCTTAGCTAGATTTACCATCTCACGCAAAAAGTCAGCTTTATAAACATCCTGGACAGCCCCGTAGACAGCGACTAGAGACCATGTGAAATCGTCGGCCTTGTTCCGGATATGGAGTTTAATAAAAAAATCTCCAACCGAACTGGCCAAGACTTCCATAGTCTCATCTCTGACGCCTAACAGGATCCCCCCGGATCTACCACGTGGAGGACGTGATACCCACGTAAAGTCCACTCCACCAGATAGGCGATTGAGCAGAGCTTGTGAGAAATCACGTCAACCGGTTTCAGAAATACCCAAAAAGTCCAAGTTATGTTCTCTTACACAATCGGCAAAGAATATATGTTTAGCCAAGTACCGAAGACCTCTGCTGTTTGAAAACATTCCATTCATTGAGAAACAATAATGCTTTTGGATACACGGGTCCTTTTCTTAGACCTTTGGCTCTTTGATTTACGACCAGAAGCTTTTAGTTCAAACAGTGAACCTAACTCTGTCTCATCAAAGCCAACCTCTGATACTTCACCAACTAAATGAGAGAGCAGTTGACCATCTATTATGGCATGCAACTCCTCCTCCTCAGCTGATAAAGAATCAGGAATAAAAGAGGCCTTAGGAGTAGTAAACGGTCAACCTCCATATGCCTAAGTACATTACTAGATAAATTAACCTGTTTGACAGAATAACCTAGACTAACACCAATGTTTGCTAGTTTTTTAGTCATTACAGGTGTGGAAATAGAAAGAAATGAGTTGGAAGACTTCATACCATCAGAATCAAGATTTATTGCCGCCTTCCTGCGCATTGCCTTGACCATCGAGTCCTCATCCGTTACCGTCGCCCCAAGAGCATCGAAACCATGGCGCGAACTACGCCTCGCCGGTGTCTCCTGAACCTGCGTGACCACCTCTAGAGGAACACCCAGCCCCACCTAGGCCAGGTTTCCCCCAGATGATCGCCCCTCCTGGGCAGGAATGGCGCCCTTCCGCAACCCCTCCTGGGCCACGGGTCCGAAGCATACATCCGGCCCCTTCATGGTCTGGGACACGTCGGACAGCGGCCCTGCCTGGGCCCCTGGAACAATGTCCGAAGGCGGCCTCTCCATAGCCTTACCATCGACGCCCCACCCCTCTTGGGCAGCGGCGGTTGGGCCCTTGAACGAAGAAGCAGCAGGTCTCCCACCATGGGCAGCGGCAGTGGGCAGCCCCAACCACTCCGCAGCAGGCGACGACCCCTCCTGGGCCATCGATGCTCCATATCCCGCCATGGCAGCGACAAAACAGCAGGCAGGGAACCCCCCAGAGGCGAAGTTATCCCAGCCGACATGTTCGCCGCCTGATGTGCAGCTGAAAGCTGAGAAGGAGAAACCCTAGGAGATCCACAAGCCTTCCCGCGAAGAGGAGAATCCGTTGGAAGAGAGTCTAGAAGCTCCTTTCCATGCGGAGTAGTAGGAGTAGCATTAAATGGAGTCACTGCATAAACTGATCCCGTGACCTGGCGAGTATGAGTAGACGGTGCCCCCTGCTCGGAAGTCTGACCACCAGACTGTCCAACCGGAGCATGAGCAGAAGTGATATCCGTTGGTCCAGAAGTATCCATGGCATCATCACCATTCTTTCCAGATCCATCATCCTCAGAATCATCCTTACTCTTCCTCCAAAGGAGCGGTGAAAAGTCAGGTTCTGGCACATAATCTGCAGGTTCCAATCTGAAGCGAAGCTCATATCCTTTCAGATCCACCACGCAACATCAGATAATAAGAAGAAACTTATAGCATCCTTCTTCTTCTGGAAAACAGAAATATCACACATAGCAACAAGTATACGAACGACACCCCGTCGACGGAGGCTCAGAAGATCCACATCCAAGGTAGTACCCATAAGAGAACCAATAGCCCAAAGACCAAGAAAAGTTCGCAGAGAATGCGGAACCCCCTCAACATGTACCCAGACTTGTTCTAGAATTATCTTGTGCGGAACCTCTTGAGTCCTGTAAACCGAAACAGCAAGTTGTGTCCTACCCAGGGGCATCGAGAACTGGCTGCCATCCACTCGGTCGAGCACCTCAAAAGAAGGAAATCTTACCAAATAATCATTATTCCCATAAGATAGAGCTTCCCACTTCCACTGTGATTGAACGGACACCTTCTAGCAATCTGTTGCTGTACCACATCAGCTGAGACCGCATCTCCTGTAACTTTGATCAAAGCAATAGGTGTCTGAGTAGTCTCCAAACTTTTACGGACCACACTATCAGGAATCTGTGCAAACAGAGTCTTGTCATGTCCAATCCCAGTCATAAAAGCATTTGGTCTCGGCTGTTTCAACACATGGCACCTCAAGGTTGGATGAGACTTGACATCACAAATATTACAATAATGTATAGCTTTACAATCCTTGGATGCATGAGTGTCCACTGCGCACTTCCAACATCTAACTGGTTTCTTATTCTTCTTTGATACAGGCACAATCTCCGCAACAACAGGTGCATCCACCACAGCAGAATTAAAATGCATCTGATTATCATTGAAATTACCTTGAAACTGGCTAGTAGGTGGGAACGATGGTGAGACAAGAGCAGCTGTACCAAGTGGATAACCAAAGTGCTGTTGTCCAGCCATTGCATTTTGCTGAAGATTCATAGGCTGCTGCAAATTTGTTCCATGCGCAATCTGAGTTTGCACCACACCTTGCACCGGCTTCTTCTTCTTCTTCCTCTTCGACACCGGCACCCCCGACGAAACAGCCCCTGCAGCAAAGGAAGTAGGCTGAAACATACCCTGCATGTGTCCACCTGGCACCGTCCCTTGACCACTAGCAAACTGCGGCGTCGGACCCCGATACGGAGGTTGAAGCGGCGGCATCTGGCTCCCTTGCGCGGCAACATAATACGTCGCCGGAGGTCGGAAGACGACACCTGGGGGAAACCCAACGAACGGGGGCGGCTGCGGCATGCCCCCAGCTGAAATCGGAGAAGAAGGTTGGGGAGGCGCCCTCGGTTGCTGTCCGGTCGCCGCAGCAACCACCTGTGCATTAGCAGGTTGGGATGAATGCCCCAACTGCTGCTGCACCGGCGTCCCCGCACGCTGTGCTGGTTTAACGACCAAAGCCCTAGGATTTCCCCCAGGGAACTGGCCAGCCATCCCAGGTGAAGAAACGACGGCCGAGAACGTGCGTCCGGGCACCACCGCAGAGGGAGAAGCGCTCGGCGAAACCGGCGACGGCAGCGGAGACCGTGGACGCGGCGCAGACGGCGAGAGCGGCGAAGAACACGGACTCGACGGCTGAGAAGGAAGGCACGGGTTCGTCGTCGAACAAGAGATGCGATCTGTTTTACCCCAGGCCAAGCCCGACCAAGAGCAGCCCGACCCAGCCACGTCCTCAGTCACGTCCTCGGTCGACGAACCGTAACAGGTTGATCCCCGGACGCGATGAACGAGTCCTCCTTCACCCCCGAGCTGGCTCCGTCCACTCTGGCAGCAATCCGCGAAGAACTCGGAGTCCGATCCGAGAAACGCGCCAGCTCTGCCGCCTCAAGGAACTGGCCAAGAATCGGCGGGGCCGACGATCTCCGCCGAGGGATGGGTCCTATCCAGGGTTTGATCTTCGAATGAGCAACCACCACCGGAGGGGACATCGATCTCGATCTGGCCAACGACTTGCAGGAAAGCTTCGGCGAGCATCTCGACGAGGTCGTAGGAAACGGCGGCGTAGACACCACCGGTGACCTCTCCCAGAACCGCGACGCCGGCGTTGGAAAGCCGATGTCCTCCCAGAACTGCTGCCACAGCTCCTCCTCCGACAACTGACGACGGTTTGAGGCATTCGTCCAGCCCAACTCGCCACTCACATCTTCCAACGATTCCAAGTTCTCCCGAGCCGCCCTCGCATCTTCCCCATCCGAACCCGATTCAGATCCTAGGCATTGGAACCGTGATCCCGATGTAGAAGACGTCGGCGAGAAGGATGAACGAGCCATCCCTGGCGACAGGCTCCCGGGAGCCATCGTCAGCCGCCGCCTTCGCCGCATCGCCGGTTGCTCTTTTCAGTCCGCCGTAGACCCTCGAAGGACGGGTAGTTATACAACATTCTTTCCGCATGCACATGACACGATCCCCGGCCAGCCCACCGTCCCGCGCCGATCGCCGCCGCTGCCGGCCATCATGACAACAGTGGGCGCTCAGCTGCAGCTCCTGAAACGCCCTCCTCGTTCACCGCCACGGCCCAGACCGCGTCTCATGCAGTCCACAAGCGAGGCAAAATCCATTAGAATTAGTATTTGCAAACACTTTGATTAGATCTGCTGCTATGTAGTACACGAGCTTCAAGATTTTGTGATGCGCATTCAGCCGGACTGTCCGGCGGCATCGCGCTGCCTCCATTGCACCGCCGCCTCCACCGTGGCGCCACCGTGTTAGCCTTACCCGGACTGTCCGGCGGCATCGCGCTGCCTCCATTGCACCGCCGCCTCCACCGTGGCGCCACCGTGTTAGCCTTACCGGCGCACATCTACAAAACGCACGAGCAGTCATACTTTTTTTTCCGTTTGCATAAATTCATACCAGTATAAGATATTTTTGCTAGAAAAACTATAATTTGGTTGGACTATACGAATTAGTACAGGGCTCCATATACATGTTTATACTAATTACAAAAGGGTATTAAGCGATCTGAGCCGTCCTTGTGTTTAATAATATACGGGTTTATACGAATTTAGGAAAAAGGGTTGTATTGGATCAAAGGTCTAAACACAATTGCACAAATTACTCTATTGCCTCATGTTACACACCAAGCAACCCGTCATGGGCTTTCTTGCATCTAGCACTTCATGAGCAACCAATCAAATTGTTAAAGTTTACACAAGATTTGACTCGGCAAATTATGGCTCCATGAATAAGTTCTCTCTGGATCCTCAAAATGGCTACGAGCAACCAAACATGTTTGGTACGCGCTCCTGCACCCTCCATTGCGAGCCCAAGATCGTGCCCTACCGCTAGATACCCTCACAAGGAAACAAATGGGGAACCAGGGAACCAACACGACTAAAGCAAATTAACTCACGGTGGATAATCTAAGAGTGAATGTGCACTATTGGAGGTACACAAAAGATCAAACTACTGACGGTGTGCATACAGAGCAAGAGATTCATCACTACAGGAGAAGCTTGGTATGGGCTTATTGCCGTCGGCGTAGCCAGGAAAACCCTCGGCGTACGCTACGCCGACGGCTGCCCTCGGCGGACCTCTCCCTCGGCGGAGCAGGCGCGGCCGTCGGCGTAGGACAAGACCGTCGGCGTAGGTCAACGCCGACGGCCTGACGGCGCCCGTCGGCGTAGAGACCGTCGGCGAACGTCGACAGCGCCGTCACACAGCCAGTTAACGGCGCCGACGGCCTCCCCTCGGCGCATTTCCGCCACGTGGAGGCAGGCGGGTGGCCTGGCGCAGCTACGCCGACGGCCTCCCCTCGGCCACGCCGCCACGTGGAGGCATGCGGGCGGCCTGGCGCAGCTGCTACGCCGACGGCCTCCCCCTCGGCGTACGCCTGCCACGTGTAAGCAGCGGAGCGGCCTGGCAGCAGCGGGCTGGCCCTACGCCGACGGGCGTCGGCGTAGCCGTGACCATTTGGTCACGCGTACCTTCTACGCCGAGGGCAAGGCCGTCGGCGTAGGACCAGCCCCAGTTTTATTTTCAGCTCACAGCTCACAACTCACAGCTCACAGCAATGCTCACCTTTATTTCACACATGCTCATATCAAACATTGCTCATATCACACATTGTTCATATCACATATGCTCATATTAAACATTGTTCATATCACACATGGTCATATCACACATTATTCATACATCATCCATACACCGTTCATACATCATCACACATCCCTACAACTCTGGAGGAGACGGGGTGTACCCGAGATCTCCCCTGGTGAAAAGTGGCGACCTCTGCCGAGGGTTGCGTCCAGTAGAAGCAGCAGAAGAGCCACCTGGCGAGGGAGTAGAAGTGTGAAGCTCGGGAGAACCACCTGCAGAATGGCCAGAAGATGGACCATTGTCATGAAGCGGTGTGATCTGATGCCCATCCGGCGAGGCGTGGCCAAAGTGCCGGTTCCCAGAAGCTCCCGTTCACTACATGTTTTCTACATGTTAGCAACTTGCGAGGCAAAGTAAAGCGATAACCAGTGGGTTAGCAAAGAACTTACCGGTGTCGATGCGTAGTAGGTCCTAGCGAAGCTTTCCTTCGATTGCAAAAATGGCGCCGGACCTGGCATGGGAGGCACGGGCCCTAAATCTCTATTCTGGCCAGTTTGAATATTCACCATCATGTCCTGCAAGATAGTTTAGAAGTCAGGCCGTAGTACAACAAACGGGGGGAAGTGGGACTTGTATCTTTTGCAAAAATAAAGGTTCGGACTTACATTTACGTATTGCATGTAGATCGCAAGCGCCTCCTGATGCTGCCGAAATGCCACCTGATATTCCTCATAAACGGTATCGTAGGCCGCGTCTAACTCAGGCTACAATTTCAAATACAAGGAATCTCGTCAGTGGTTAGCCATGCAGGAACAAAATTCATAAAGATGATGAGAACGAGAAAAACTTACATCCTCGGCGGAGCGACGAGGCTGGCCACAAGGCGGGATAGGGGGGTCGTCGGCGGGGTAGGTAGCCTTGAGACGGCTGAAGCTCGTGCTGAGGGTAGGCTTGACCTTCTTATTCAGAATCTTGAGGCGTCCATGCTGCAATCCGTGCCCCGACAGGACCAATGACTCCTCGTCGATCTCCGCGTGAATGGGGTCATCCACATGGGGGTGACGAGCCTTCACCATCGTGCTGTAGTTCCCCAAGTCGTTCTAGGTTAGAGCGCATGCATGCGAGGGGGGACACATGCAAGCACCTATACCAACCTCTCACCACACTCACACACATAAGCTAGGGACACATGCAAGTTCTCATCTGATTCCGATGTTCTCGTGGTCTTCCTTCGGCGAAACCCTGATCTCTGTGCACACTCGGATCGTCTACCCCCAAGACGTTCCTCTGACAGGGGTAGCCCGGCGTAGCTCTCTCTTGTTTTGTGTTTGTTTAGGTCATAGGGTGATGTCAAACCATGTTGGTTCACAAGTTGGGGCACTATCCTACCCGGTTTCACCTAAACGGGGAGATTCCCCCCTTATACGGGTACGAAACCTTCGCCTCTAGGTTAGAGCGCATGCATGCGAGGGGGGACACATGCAAGCACCTATACCAACCTCTCACCACACTCACACACATATGATAGGGACACATGCAAGTTCTCATCTGATTCCGATGTTCTCGTGGTCTTCCTCCGGCGAAACCCTGATCTCTGTGCACACTCGGATCGTCTACCCCCCTAGACGTTCCTCTGACAGGGGTAGCCCGGCGTAGCTCTCTCTTGTTTTGTGTTTGTTTAGGTCATAGGGTTATGTAAAACCATGTTGGTTCACAAGTTGGGGCACTATCCTACCCGGTTTCACCTAAACGGGGAGATTCCCCCCTTATACGGGTCCGGAACCTTCGCCTCTAGGTTAGAGCGCATGCATGCGAGGGGGGACACATGAAGGCACCTATACCAACCTCTCACCACACTCACACACATAAGCTAGGGACACATGCAAGTTCTCATCTGATTCCGATGTTCTCGTGGTCTTTCTTCGGCGAAACCCTGATCTCTGTGCACACTCGGATCGTCTACCCCCTAGACGTTCCTCTGACAGGGGTAGCCCGGCGTTGCTCTCTCTTGTTTTGTGTTTGTTTAGGTCATAGGGTGATTTCAAACCATGTTGGTTCACAAGTTGGGGCACTATCCTACCCGGTTTGACCTAAACGGGGAGATTCCCCCCTTATACGGGTACGGAACCTTCGCCTCTAGGTTAGAGCGCATGCATGCGAGGGGGAACACATGCAAGCACTTCATGTGGTCGTGGTGAGTGATATTGAGAACTACATGCGATAATAACACTTACAAACATATAGAAATTTCTCGAGGTGTGAGAAGATTCGCAACGACATTTCATGTGGACGTGTTGACTGCTATTCAGAGGGTACGAAATTATCCAATTAATAAAAATATATAAATAATTGATACAAATACAAAATAAATGAAAAATACATAAGGCTACGCCGAGGGTGACCGTCGGCGTACTTTGCTGGTACGCCGAGGGTGGCCGTCGACGTATACTATGCCGAGGGTCGCCGTCGGCCTAACCGACGGCACCGTTAGCGCGCCGTCCGTGCTGGCCGGCATGTGCCACGCGTCCGCTTGCTACGCCGAGGATGACTGTCGGTGTAGTGTATACTACGCCGACGGCTTGGCTACGCCAAGGGCTGGCCAGTTGGGCTGGCCTGGTGCGGTGCTACGCCGACGGCCCCGACGTTTGGCCGTCGGCGCATCTAGCCATTCCTGTAGTGCATGCATGTGCTCTCTGAAACAAACTTATGAGCTTGTGTTGAACAAGCATCAAATATGGTCTTTAAATAGCGATTTCAAGCCTAGAAATTGAATTGAATAGACCATGAAGCATATCACGACTAGGAGTAGAGTTACATGAAACCAACACATCCAGTATTTGTCAGTATCACAACTGTTGATGTTAAGATTAGGAGGCATCCAGGATATATTATTTTACTTTGGGCTATTCTTTACACAACCGAGAGAAATTAGTAGTGTGAACTTACTCAAAGATTGGTCAACACCTTGAGCCATGTCTTTTCTCCTTGGGAGGATCTTTACCTGATTTCTCCAACCCCTTGTACATGGCAAAGAACTAAGACGACCTGCCAAGCAGTTTTGCCACGAGGTAACAAAAAGCTTATTGTTGCCTATCCGTATGTGGGTGGATTTTAGCAAGTATGCGCTTTCCCCATGAATTTTTCCACAGCGCTTAAAGTGAGAGTGAAAAATGATAGGAATTCATGCAAGCGCCACCCAACTGGCTACTTAGGACGTTTAATTATTTCTCTTGTAGTTTTTTTGAATTATTGCCGTTCTTCATGCACGTAATTTATAATTCACCTTAACATTCTAGAATTGCATTTGAGAAACAGAGACATACCTTCTGCACAATGGACAATTAAAGCGGCTTAATATAAATCTTTGTGGTGGTATGCTTGGGTGATATAATTTGAATTCAACTTTGGATTTCCATACTTGCCCAGGAAAAAAAGGTAACTAAGGGACTAGAGATCAGCTTCCGTGCGATTGATCTTTCTTTTTTAGTGAATCTTCTGAAATTAATGGTTCCAATTGTTAACAAACTGATGAGAGTAAACACAAAAGTTATCTACTTGTAGCCATTCGAGCTACAGATAGCACCTCTTGATGCAGCGGTAACTTAAAAAAACACAGTGATTGCAGGGGTTACGGTTCTCTAGTTTATTGAGTAACCTATACCTTTTCATGGGAATCATCCTCTTTGGAGCCTAGTCCATTTGGATGACAAGAAATGCTGGTATCTTTATAATAACACTAGACTTATTAATTTATAAAGCAGCAGAGATATTTTCAAGACTGAACTCAAGTGGCTAAAATTCAGAGCTACCATGAAAACCTATATAAACTTCTATGATTGGGTAGATAGTTCCATTTGATTCTTTGTTGCTTTTTCTCGTTATTTATAATTATCTTGTATACTTGTAATTTTATAAACCCAAAATAAAAAAAAAAATACACAGCATGGTTCTACTTTCTCCGTAAAAAAAAGTAAGCCCCAAACTTAAACGCAACAACGGTTAAAATCGCCCCAAATTTAAGGGTACGATGATCTTGGACAAATAGCCCTGTAGAAACACGTACTCCCTTCATTTTAAAAGTATAAGATGTTTTAGATTTGTAAAAAAAATGAATCTAGATTTTTTTTAGTGTGTAGATTCACCCCTAAGTTGGGTGAACCTATATACTAAAAAGTCTAGATACATTTGCTTCACAAACTAAAACATCTTATATTTTATATTTTGATGAAACGGAGGAAGTATGTCTCAATTAAATCAATACGCCCGAGTATTTACGAAATAGTACAGGCACTGGCGCGCTCGGCGGCAGCCGGCAGGTTGCAGGCACGATGGATATGTCGGCTACGACGTTGGGATCAGGAGGCGGCTGGCGGCGATGTCCACATGTACAACCTCGGGAGGATCCGACAAGAACCAAAGGTGGAGTCCGATTCGGCAACGATCATGAGGTGAAGGCAGCCAGAGTTGATCCATGGCCGCCAGAGCTACGGCACACAGCGGCCGGCAACCAGCGAGAATGGCGAGTGGTTGGCGGCGAGCGGCTCGGAGTGAGCGGTATATGAACATGCTGCTTGTGATCCTACGGAGTGCTATATACACATGCGGGGTTTCAGTGCGAACGAACAGAAAGAGGAGGAAACGCCACACCAATTGGGGGCGATCTCGTATTGCTTTATATAGGTTACAAGCCTTGGAAGGCAAGGAAAAACCCTAACAATAACTAACAATAATAACCGAATTAATATAAGATTCGGTCAAATATCTATATTATAAATGTATACTCTAACATCCCCTTAGTCTCTGCGGCGGAAGAGTGAACGTAGAGACTGTGCCTAAAATCCAAGAAGAGCTGCGACGAAAGACCCTTCATCATGATATCGGCAAACTGCTGAGAAGAGGGCACATGAAGCACGCGTATCTGGCCAAGAGAGACCTTCTCTTGCACAAAGTGGATGTCGATCTCTATATGCTTTGTACGACGATTCTGCACTGGGTTAGAGGTCATGTGAACTGCATTGACGTTATCACAGAATACAACGATAGCAGCCTGGAGAGGATGATGAAGCTCCTGCAGAAGCTGGCGGATCCAGCAACACTCAGCGACGGCATGAGCAACAGCCCTGTACTCTGCTTCGGCACTCGAGCGGGACACGGTTTGGAAGACCACGAAACAAGGTTATCACCGAGATAGACACAGTACCAAGTGGAGCGGCGTGTATCCGGGCATCCAGCCCAATCTGCGTCGGAGTACGCTGTGAGGGAGGTCGTCGAGGTGGCATGAAGACGGAGACCTAGGTCCAGCGAGCCCTTGATGTAGCGAAGGATACTCTTCACAAAATTCAGATGAGGCTCGCGGGGGGCGTGCATATAGAGGCACGCTTGCTGCACGGCATGAGCAATGTCAGGACGAGTAAGGGTCATGTACTGAAGCGCACCCGCGAAGTTGCGGTATTCCGTGGGGTCCGAGAGGAGAGGCCCCTCCTTGGCAGAAAGCTTGCAGCGTGTGTCGATCGGAGTAGCACACGGATCGCTCTCGAGCATACCGGCCCGAGCGAGGAGGTCCACGGCGTATTGCCGTTGTGAGAGTAGCATGCCGAAGGAGGACCAAGAGATTGAGATCTCGAGGAAGTACGAGAGATCCCCGAGATCAGTCATGGAGAACTCGTGATGCAGAAGGTCGGTGACATGCTAAAGAAGCCGAGGTGTCGATGCCGTAAGGATGATGTCGTCGACGTACAGGAGAAGGTACGCCTGCTCGTCACCATGCCGCAGCACGAAGAGAGACATGTCGGACTGCGAAACGACAAACCCGAAGCGGTGAGCATAGTGCGAACCGCTGGTACCACGCACGGGGCCCCTGCTTGAGGCCGTAGAGCGACTTGTGTAGGCGGCAGACGTGGTGAGGACGAGTCGTGTCGATGAAGCCGGGTGGATGCTCGCAGTATACCTCCTCGTCAAGATTGTCATGGAGAAAGGCATTCTTGACGTCGAGTTGGTGCACGGGCCACCCGCAAGAAGTAGAGATGCCGAGGACGATGCGAATGGTGTCCGGTTTGACGATAGGACTAAAAGTCTCGTCAAAATCGACCCCCTGCTGCTGCGAGAATCCGCGAACCACCCATCGAGCCTTGTAGAGAGTGATGGCACCCACCACTTGTTGTGGGATGCTTCGTTGGAAACCCCAAGAGCAAGGTATGAAGCAGCACAACAACAAGTTTCCCTCAGTAAGAAACCGAGGTTATCGAACCAGTAGGATGAAGGAAACGTCACATAGGTGTTGCAAGCAACGCGGAGACCTGCACAACACAAACTCAAGACTTTGCCCCAATGAATAAGTGAGGTTGTCAAGCTCACCGGTTTGCTATAACAAAGGATTAAACGAATGGTGTGGAAGGTAATGGTTTGCAGCAAGTAAACAAGTAACAGTGGAAGATGTATCAATGGTAAAGATTGAACCGGGGTCCATAGTTCACTAGAGGTGCTCTCCTTATATAAACAACATGACATGAAGGGTAAACAAATTACAGCAGGGCAATTGACATGAGCTGAGCAAGGCATAACAATGCAATTACTAGTCAGAAAGGTCCTATGAGTTTCGATTGGGCAATACAACAAGATATATAGACCGCCATCCAACTGCATCTATGACTAGAAGTCCACCTTCAGGTTATCATCCCAACCCCCTCCAATATTAAGTTGCAAGCAACAAACAACTGCTTTAAGCAAAGTGTGTAAGGTAAACAGTCCACATGTTCCATGAACAAGAGACCGTTGTTTTCTCCCTAGTAGAAACAACACATCTACAACCGAAGAGATTATTGTCACTTCCCTTGGAAACTAGAGGCATGAACCCACTATCGAGCATAAATACTCCCTCTTGGAGTCACTAGCAACTACTTGGCCAAGATAGCTACTAACAACAGAGAGCATGCAAGATCACAAATAACACAGACATGAATCATAAAGACAAAACCATTAATCAAACCAACATAATAATCTCAATATCCGTCGGATCCCAGCAAACACAACATGCATGATTACAAATAGATTAGATCTTGATCATGAACGGAGCTCACAAGGTCTATACATGAAAGCACAAAGGAGATACAACCATCTAGCTACTACATGGACCCATAGTCCGAGGTGGAACTACTCACGCATCATACCGGAGAGAAGGCCTTCGGGATGATCTCCCCTCCGGCAGGGTGCCGGGAAGAACTTCAGATCCCCCCGATCTAGGGACGATGGTGGCGGCGGATACTGAAGGTTTCGTGGAGATTTGATCGGGTGGTTAGGATTTCTGCATCGGGGGCTTCTTATAGGCAAAGGGGGAGGCCGAGGAGGCGGCCAGGGGGGTCTGATGCAGCCCAACACATGGCATTCACCATTGGTCCACACCATGCTACGTCAACCACACCCTCAAAGGTGAACTCATTCCATATCTCACCCTCCTTTTGTTATCATGTGAATGGAATCCTACTTGAGACAAGTGCCCATGCTATGACCAGGCCCATGACCATGACACCGAGAGGATATGACAAGAGGACCCCAGAAACCAAGACCCCCAAGCAAGATGCCTAGAAGAGAAGACTCAAGGGTTGCTGAAGCCAGACCGAAGTCTCCGGCCATCACACCGGAGTCTCCGGCCTACACCGGAGTCCCCGGACCGTCCTTCGGTCCGAACCCAGGAACCAAGCCCGGGACAGCCAGAAGCCCCCTCCGGAGACGGGTCCGGAGATTGACCGGAGTCTCCGGTCCAGACCGGAGTCTCCGGACCCCACACAGGAGTCTCCGGCCTACTCGACGCCATGCATGTTAAGGCCTTTTGGGCCTGGCCCATGTAACGCCCAGAACTCCCTGTTTATGTCTATTTTACCCCTAGCTCGTGGCTGGCCTATATATAGGCCCCCACCCCCTCCTTGAAACCCTAGAGTTGATGATGAATGAAGGCTTGTGCCTAACCCTAGATGGGAACTCCTCTCTATAGTTAATCTATGAGTTGTACAAGGCCTTGGAGTTCGGTTGTTCGTCTCCAAGTCGTCAAGACCGTCCTCAAGTGTTTGGTCTCTCCTCATCAAGGATTCTAGTAGTGCTAGGTCTCTCCCCTTGGGATTCTACTTGGTTGCTACTCTCTCCTTTGATTTGGATTCTATCATCCGCTTGCCGATCTCTCCTTTGGTGATTCTACCTAACGGTCTCTCGCCGAGGATTCTATTGGATTGGTTGTTCGAGCCAACGGGAGCAAATCGAATCGGGTTGTGATTGCGTGTGTTTGTATCTTTACCTTGCGTTTGTGTTGCGTTCATCGTGTTCATCGGGTATCCCCTCACTCCCCGACTCAAATCCGTGAAGATCGGGCCACCCTAGGGTCAATCCCACAAGGGATCCCATATCAACTGGTATCAGTTGCTTTTGGTTGCCACGGATTTGACTTCGTTCCCCCATATCCACCATAATTTCGAAAATACCAAAAATTTTAGCCCCAATTTGCTTTTAGATCGATCTCTTGATTTGGTGAGTTGATTGTGGTTTTGGTCCATTACAAACTTGTCCTTGGATTTGGTCTACCTTTGCCCTGCGTTTCCTAGCCCAATTTGGTCGAAATTTTCTGGATTTGAGGGTTAAAGGGCCGAATTTCCGCTCACGAACTCGAGTTGTTCATCGTGCTGGAACCAGACCGGAGTCTCCGGTCCAAACCGGAGTCTTCGGACCACACCAGAATATCCGGCCCCAACACACCGGAGTCTCCGGCCCTGAACAAAATTTTGACCCCTCTTCCTTTTTCGACTAATTTCCTTTGTGTGTTTATGTTTCGCCTAAGTGTCTATCAAATAACAAGCTCCCGCAACGCCAACAACACCTCGTGATCGACATCGACACCGCGACACTCGAACCATCCCTTCACCAACGATTGCAAGTACAACATGACCAAAAGGTATAACTTGCACAACCGTTGTTAACCCCCCTTCTTTCCTGTGTGTGTTACCTAACCTATCGAGAGTAGCCCTCCTATGTTTGCCGAAGCATTGTGCGCTTGCTCTTGCATAGTCATGATATAGAGGCAATAACAAAATTGACTCCATAGTGTTAAAAAAACTTCTAAGCAAAAGAAACAAAGAAAGATACCAATAGCTAAAGAGACTCCAAAGCTTCTAAGCAAGAGTGCGAGCAAGAGCAAGGCAAGCATACAAATCTGTTGCTTCTCAACCTTGTGCGAATGGGCTACGGTCTCTCCTAGTGTTGGCACGACACCGATCATTAGTCTTCGTTAGGTCCAATTTTGTTCGTTGCTCATTTTTCATAGTCGTGCTAGCCACATTAATCTCCACCGTGTGTGTATAGTCGTAGGTTCTCGTCACCCTTTTTGACCTTTTCCTTTGACTTTGTTTTTGTTGGATTGAACCCACTTTTGACAATATCCTTTTCTTTTGGTTGTTCCATTTGCTATCCACCTTTCTAACCTACCACCATAGGACTTTGTGTGTGTGTGTGTCTTGTGTACCCGCTATTCGCTTTGCTCTCGGCAACAACAATCTTTCCAATCGTTGACTCCGGTGAGGCAAGGTAGCAATTACCATTCCACCAATCTCACCATATCTATCAAGTGTGTTTGTGCACCATGTCTAGGGCAAGTGGAGCTAGTGGAGATAGCAATTTCAACAACCAAGATGGCTTTGCCACGCGCCACAACTTATGGGCGCAACGCCAAGAATTCAACAATCAATTTGAGCGACTTGAGCACCGTCTTGATGATACTTTTCGAGAATTTGAGTACCGTGAGCGGCAACGTCAAGAGGAGCACCATGCTCAATTCCAAGCTCTTCACCAAGCTATTGCCAACCTTGGCAACCGACACGGTCATCTCTCACGCTCGCCAAGTTCCTCCCGCATGCACTCCTCAAGTCGACATGGCGAGTCTTAAAGGTCACACTCCCGCCGCGGAGAACCCCACCACCATAATGGGGACCCACAAGCTCGTCATCGTCGCCCTCAAGCGGTGGACCCAAATGCTCCCCAACCTCAACAACAACGACAAGAGCATGGCCCACCACCACACCAAGCAATCATCGACGTGCACCAACCTCAAGAACGCCAAGATGAAGCTAACCATAATGATATGCGTCATCATCCTCCTCATGACCACCACGAGCAATGTCAACAAAATCAAGAACCGGTATGGGACACAAGTGCTGATGATGAGGATGCACGCCAAGCTCGACGCAATAACCGACATGCACAACACCACCACCGACACCGTCAAGCTATGAACGTCAATGATGCCGACCAACGGCGAAGAAGAGACTTCGAGCATCATCAAGCTCACCCTCCACAACAACCTCAAGTCAATCAAGAGCCCCCCTCCGCCTCCTCGCCCTCCAAGTGATGCAAGTATGCACCAAGAACGTCGCAACAACCACCATGAGCGTGATGATGGCAAGTTTGGGAAGCTCAAGTTCGTTATGCCCAAGTTCAAAGGAGAAGAAAATACCGATGCATACCTTGAATGGGAGCTCAAAGTCGACAAGATCTTCCGAGTCCACAACTTTTCCGAAGATAAGAAAGTGGCAATGGCATCTCTTGAGTTTGAGGACTACGCCAATGTTTGGTGGGAAGACTACCAAAGCAATCGTGAGAAGCATGAAGAACCACCGGTCACCACTTGGACCGAGATGAAGAATGTGATGTATGCAAGATTTGTCCCCGAGCACTATCGCCAAGACCTCTTCGATAAGCTACAAAACTTGAAGAAAGGCACAAAGACAATTGAAGAGTTCTATAAGGAGATGGAGATGACTATGATGCGAGCCGATGTGAAGGAACTCGAGGAGCAAACAATAGCACGGTTCCTCAACGGTTTGAGCCGCCCAATACGCAAGATAGTCGAATTCCAACCTTACAAGACTCTCGTGAACCTTCTTCACCAAGCAACCAAGGCCGAGCGCCACTTGCAAAAGGGACATGCTTATGAGAAGCAAAGGGCGTACTTCGCTTCAATCAACTCGAGTAACCCCTCCAAGACAACAAACCAAGCAACAAGCTACTCTAAGCAAGCCAAGACACCTATGGCCTCCTCCTCCAACACAACAATGGAGAGTCAAGTAGTTTGCTACAAGTGTGGAGGAAAGGGCCACAAGTTGTATGAGTGCATCAACACAAGAGTCATGCTAACGGATGAGAACGACGCAACATACTCCGTGAGCGAAGATGAATTTGACGCTATGAACCAAGCCGCTATAGCAAAATATGCCGCAATGCAAGATGAGGACACGCTTCTTTGTGAACATGATCCAAGACCCTCACTTGTCATTGCCCAAGTCTTGACGACCAACTCCATCCCTAGAGAGGACCAACGCCTAAACATCTTCCAAACCCGAGCCGGAATTGATGGCAAGTCCATAAAAGTTATCATTGATGGAGGAAGTTGTCACAACCTTGCGAGCATCGATCTTTGTGAGAAACTCAAGTTACCATACTTAGAGAACCCTCGGCCCTATCATGTCAAGTGGCTTGATGACAATGGCACCATTCAAATCAAACACAAGGTCCAAGTCTCCTTCAAGATTGGTCCATATCAAGACACCGTCGAGTGTGATGTCGTGCCTATGACCGTGTGTCACATGCTCCTTGGAAGACCATGGCAATACGACAAGGGCACACTACACGATGGTACCTCCAACCAATACTCCTTTAAGTGGAATGATAAGACATTGGTGCTACAACCTATGATGCCAAGCCAAATTATCACTTCCAACATGACGTCGCTGCCCAAGATAAAACAAGCTAATGACCCTTGTGAGATGAGTGGTGAGAGAGTGATCCACCAACACGTGAGTGAGTGCTACAAGCCCCAAATGAGTGGAAAAATCATGAGTGCCACGTCGCAAGCCACCACACGTGAGAAGAGTGATTTGAGTGTGCCCAATACTAACAATCCATCATACAACTCTTTCTCCTTGTTGTCGGTTTTGCAGGATACCCAACCTCACCTACCACCTACAAGGAACACGCTACAAGATCTGCAACCACACCTTGATGACAAGCTCAACTTCACGATCTTCGATCAATTTGAACAAGGCTACGACACCGGAGATCCCACAACATACAAGCTCAAGACCTTGCGTACACCTTCCTCCCTATATGATGATGGAACTTCGTCGAGGACGACTCGTTTTGAAGCGAGGGGAGATGATGCAGCCCAACACATGGCATTCACCATTGGTCCACACCATGCTACGTCAACCACACCCTCAAAGGTTAACTCATTCCATATCTCACCCTCCTTTGGTTATCATGTGAATGGAATCCTACTTGAGACAAGTGCCCATGCTATGACCAGGCCCATGACCATGACACCGAGAGGAGATGACAAGAGGACCCCAGAAACCAAGACCCCCAATCAAGAGTCCTGGAAGAGAAGACGCAAGAAGTTGCTGAAGCCAGACCGGAGTATCCGGCCATCACACCGGAGTCTCCGGCCTACACCGGAGTCCCCGGACCATCCTCCGGTCCGGACCCCGGAACCAAGCCCGGGACAGCCAGAAGCCCCCTCCGGAGACGGGTCCGGAGATTGACCGGAGTCTCCGGTCCAGACCGGAGTCTCCGGACCCCACACCGGAGTCTCCGGCCTGCTCGACGCCAGGCATGTTAAGGCCTTTTGGGCCTGGCCCATGTAACGCCCAGAACTCCCTATTTATGTCTATTTTACCCCTAGCTCGTGGCTGGCCTATATATAAGCCCCCACCCCCTCCTTGAAACCCCAGAGTTGATGATGAATGAAGGCTTGTGCCTAACCCTAGATGGGAACTCCTCTCTATAGTTAATCTATGAGTTGTACAAGGCCTTGGAGTTCGGTTGTTCGTCTCCAAGTCGTTAAGACCCTCCTCAAGTGTTTGGTCTCTCCTCATCAAGGATTCTAGTAGTGCTAGGTCTCTCCCCTTGGGATTCTACTTGGTTGCTACTCTCTCCTTTGATTTGGATTCTATCATCCGCTTGCCGATCTCTCCTTTGGTGATTCTACCTAACGGTCTCTCCTCGAGGATTCTATTGGATTGGTTGTTCGAGCCAACGGGAGCAAATCGAATCGGGTTGTGATTGCGTGTGTTTGTATCTTTACCTTGCGTTTGTGTTGCGTTCATCGTGTTCATCGGGTATCCCCTCACTCCCCGCCTCAAATCCGTGAAGATCGGGCCACCCTAGGGTCAATCCCACAAGGGATCCCATATCAGGGTCAAACCCCACAAGGTCTATCCATGCTTGTTTAGTATCTATCGAAGGTTTTGGCCGCCCTGGCTTGCCTCTCCGGCTCTCCTCTAGACTTCTTGTTCCCCACGGAAAGTAATTGACTTTGACGTTTGTCCCGTCCAATTCCAAGAATATTTCTTTACTAACTTTGCTGAAACCAAAAACAACAAAAAATAGGCAACTGGCACTATGGCAACTTGTTAATAGGTTAGTACCAGAAAACATGTAAAAAACACCTCAAAGTATAGACAAAGCAAAGCAAAATAGATACTAAACAAGCATGGAGCATCAAAAATTATAGATACGTTTCCGACGTATCATCGAGCTAGGCCACCATCAGAACCAAACTTGTGTTTGTAGATCCATTTTCCTGAAACAATATTAGCACCAGAAGGATGGGGAACAAGGGTCCATGTGCTGTTGTGAACGAGATCCTCATACTCATCCATCATCGCACGACGCCAATGGGGATCCTAGAGAGCGCCCCGGTATGTCTTAGGAATTGGAGAGATAGAAGAGTGAACAACCGAGAGGTTTAGACGTTCTGTGGGTTTGGTGACAAGGCCATGCTTGGTTCGGGTTAGCATGGGGTGCGTGTTATACACATGGGGTGGCGGAGGTGGTGTGGGCAGCCGAGGGAGGGGTGGATGCCACGGATGGTGGAGTCGCAGCGCTCACAGGGGAGCGAGGCGAGGAGGGTGTGAGAGGGGAGCCGGGCAGTGTAGGCGCGGGGCTGGGCGTGTGCACACGGGCCGAGGAATGCATGCTGGACCGGCCCGTTATGGAGACAGAGGAGACGGGATGGTGGCTAGCGAGGTCGAGAAGAAAATCGAGTGAGTCTGGCGCTGCATCGGCCGAGGGAGGGGTGACACGAGCGAACGGGAATTGGTTTTTGTCGAAGATGACATGTCGAGAGATGACAATGCGGCGAGTCTCAAGATCTAGGCACCTATAGCCGCGGTGAGAGGTTGGGTACCCGAGAAAGACGCAAGCACTAGAACGTGGAGCGAGTCTGTGTGGGGCGGTGGCAGATTGGTTTGGGTAACAGAGGCATCCGAAGACACGTAGGTCGGAGTAGGAGGCGGGCTGTTTGTGGAGGAGTTCATAAGGAACAGAGAATTCTATAGGTTGGGAGGGCCGGCGGTTAAGGAGGTACGTAGCCATGGCGAGGGCTTCTGCCCAATATGGGGATGGCATATGAGCCTGGAACATGAGGGTACGAGTGATGTCGTTGAGAGTGCGGGGAGCACGCTCGGCCTTGCCATTATGGGGAGAGGTGTATGGGCAGGACATTCTAAGGTGAATATCGTGACGAGTAAAAAACTCGACGAGCGTGAAGTTGACAAACTCTGTGCCGTTGTCAGTTTGAACCGAGACGACATGGAGGTTAAACTGAGTAGGTGCATAAGCAACGAAATTTACTAGATGATCAGTGGTGTCGGACTTGCGACGTAGTGGGAAGGTCCACATGAAGTGTGAGAAATCATCAACAACGACTAAGTAGTTCTTAAAACCAGAATTACTTGCAATAGGGGAAGTCCACAAATCGCAATGTATTATTTGAAAAGGTAGAGTACTAATTGTCTGTGACCGAGAAAACGGTAAACAAACGTGCTTGCCAATTTGACATGCGTGGCACATCATGGGAGCATTTTTACATGGAATAGCAAATTTCCTAGATAAATGGGACATGGTGTCACGTCCTGGATGACCCAAATGGCGATGCCATAGCTCGGAGGAGGTGGTGGACGCAAGGAGGCCGAAGGTGGATGACGAGCTTGGGCTGGCGGAGACGGTGTAGAGCGGGCCGCGGCTACTGCAGCGAACGATCTCACACCGAGTGTGAAGATCCTTCACTGAAAAACCAAAAGGGTAATATTCGACGGAAACAAAATTATCAGTGGTAAATTGGCGAGTAGAGAGGAGGATTTTGATTTTGTCGGGAACTACTAGGACGTTGTTTAAGTAGAACGTGTGGTTGGGTGTGGAGAGGGTGGCATGGACAATGTGAGAAATAGGAAGATGAAGACCATTGCCGACAGTGACATGACTAAAGGAAGGAGTTGGAGAGGAAGAAGAGAGTATACCGGGGTCGTTAACCATATGCGAGGTGGCGCCGGAGTCCATCACCCACTTCCCGCTGGAGGTGGAGGTGCTCGGGGTGTTGGCGACGTTGTTCAGGGCCGCAATGAGGGCAGAGCAGTCCCACGCCAGGGCGGCGGAGCCGGGCGCGGCGGAACCAGGAGCGCCGTGGCCGCTCGGGTTGTACAACGTCGCAGGTGGAGGCGGGTTGGTGCCGAAGGCCTGGCCATGCAGGGGCGCCAACATCATAATGTAGGCCTGCTGGCCAGGAGGGACCCAGGTGGGCTGGCGCGGAGCCAGCGGAGGAGGTCCAGTGGGCCGCGGCCCAAGGAGGCCAGGGCCGCTCGCGGGAGGAGCGGACGGATTCCAGGTGGTCTGCATCTGCTGGGCCTGGCCCGTGTACGGGTTGAAACAGATCCACGGCCCAGGCGAGTTGGAGACGTTGCCGGCCTGACTGCCACCGCCGCCGTTTTTCTTCTTCTTCTGCCAGCGGCCGTTGTCGCTGTTCCCACCGCCACCGCCGCCCAAGCCGGATCCAGAGGCAGCCCCGTAGAGAGCAACTTGAGGCGTGGTTGGGGTGGTGATGCCAAGCTGAGTCTCGCGCATGAGAAGAAGTGACTGGGTCTGCATGAACGAGGGGATTGGTACCTGCATGGTAACGAGGGTGGTTATGTCGGCAAAGCGAGGGTTGAGGTCGCGAAGAAAGTTGAGGACGAGCATCTGGTCCATCACGGGCTGGCCTACATCAGCGAGGGCGTCGGAGAGGGACTTCAGCTTGTGGCAGTACGTGGTGATGGAGAGATCTCCTTGGGAGAAGCCGCGGAACTCCGCCTCGAGGTAGACGGCCCGAGTCATCTGGTTGTCGAGGAAGAGGTTCTGGATGAGTCCGTAGGCCTCGAAGGCGGTCTGGTTCTGGGACATGATGATGTCAAGGATCTCATCGCTCACGGACCCGTAGATCCACGAGCGGACGACATAGTCCTGCCGCATCCACTCGGCGGTGCGGGCGGCGGCCGGGTTGTCGTCGGTGATGTGGCCAGAGAGCTCATACTTACCAAGAAGAACGGAGATCAGCATACTTCACTTGGCGAAGTTGGAGGTCTTGAGGTCGAGGACAACGTTGACATGCGTTTTCACGCGGGCAACGTTCACCGCGAGTGAAGCCGGCGAGGCGGCCATCACAGCGGCGGAGAGGGTGCCGCTGGTGTCGGAGTTGACGGCGGCGGAGGTCATGGCTCCTGTGGCCGACGAAGTCTGGGCGGCGGAGGTCATGGTGGATGGCGGAAGAGAGGTCGGGATCGAGGCAGATTAAATCTGCTCTGATACCATGCGAACGAACAGGAAGAGGAGGAAACGCCACACCAATTGGGGGCGATCTCGTATTGCTTTATATAGGTTACAAGCCTTGGAAGGCAAGGCAAAACCCTAACAATAACTAACAATAATAACCGAATTAATAAAAGATTCGGTCAAATATCTATACAATAAATGTATACTCTAACATTCAGTATGGACTAGGATGGTAAAGTTAATTTTATTCGGGTGTTTACTTAGTTATAACTTATTTAATCATGTTACCCTTAATGAGTTTGGATGAGGGGGTTATAGTGGAGCAAACGACCAGGAAGTAATCATATACATGATGGAAAGTAAATGGCTATGGGTTGTCCTCTATCGCAAAGGTTGATGTTTTGGATATTGATTATTTTTTCTATAATTGTAACTTTGGTCAAACTTAGACAATTTTGACTTAGAAAAAACCTAGAACATCGATTATTTTAGAACGGAGGGGTACCCTATATATAAATCAAAATAGTATCTCATCATCCATTATGATAAAAATTATAAGGATGTGCACATCTATGTGTGACGCATATACTACTAAGATCACCACCTTACATTTAAAATATATTGTGCAATGTTGAACAGTGATTGATTATTTATTACAAGGCTAAACTAGCGAATAAGTTTATATTAGTAGTACCATTAAAACGGTAGAGTTAATTCCATGGTTTAAAACCATATACCTTCACAAACCATACTATTGTAGTTTTTCAGATGTCCCGTTTGTTGTCTACTCGATATGTTTTTCAAAGAAAAAATATGAATAGGGAACTGGGGAACACAACACGACTAAAGAGAACTCATATGTGAGGTGGTGAAAAATTTAAGAAAGAACATGCACTATTGGAGGTACGTAAAAGATGGAAGTTCTACTATATTGCCAGTCCATACAGAGCAAGAGAAACTCATGCATGTGCTCTCTGAAACGAAGCTTGTGTTGAATAAGCATCACATATGGTCTTTAAATAGCAATCACAAGCCTACTACTTGAATAGACCATGAAGCGTAACACGACTAGGAGTAGAGTTACATGAAACAAGACAACCATTATTTGTCAGTATCGCAACACCGTTGATGTTAAGATTGGGAGGCATCGAGAACATGTTAGTACTTTGCTCCATATTTGATACTACTGCGAGGAATGAGAAGTGTGAGCTTACTCAAAGATTGTGGTCATCATTTGTGCCATGTTTTTACTACCTAAGCCGATTTTTTGCAAGATGTCAGAGGTGCAGTGTACAAGGGAAGCCACAGCGACCCGGGCGACTGTTCGGTCCCGACGCAGATCACACACTCCTGGCTACCCATCTGGATGTAGGTGCATTGAACCAATTATTCACTTATCTACAGAGTTTTCCCACACCGCGAAGCTCAGGTTTGGAGTATATCAAGGTTGGTAACCACACGGAGTGGTTGTGCAACGGTCAGAAACTCTTAACACGGTGAAAGAGCAGAGTGAAAAGCGAAAAGCTAGCCATTCATCTAATCACTTTGACACTTCATTACTTAAAGGCCTTCAACATTATTACACCAGCATCTGCATATATACTAGGATACACACAGTTATGACATACATAAAATAAAAAGGTAAAAAAGTGAAATACATATAATCATCAAGAAACTACATAACGCATATGGCGATGGAGGACCAATCCGTAAATTACGCTGTCATCTATGTTGGATAAAAATATTCATCGTCGTATACTCCAACCGTGTGCACAACTCCATATACAGGTCACAGTTCTCCACACACTATAGAGACGACCATAAACGTAACATACTAGTGCGCGGGTAGATAACCTGCATAAGAAAATAATTTTTTTCATAAAAAACTTGTCATTTTTACATAGCCAAAATGACCAAATAACGGCAAGCGCTCCCACCCTAACTCTAAAACTATGATTAATACCATGTAATTAGTTGAGAAAAATATTAGCAACACTACATGGAGAATACAAGGTAGAAGCTATTTCGACAACTGACCATAGAAGTGTCAAGTTTGCACAGGAGGAATCATGTTTAGTTGCCTATCATGGTGAAAAAAATATGGACCTCGTACTTCTACGGAAAATCAAATTTACAAGGTTGTTTTTGGTGAGGATGACTCCTCAACGAAGATAGTAAAAAAAATTATGTTTATTGGTATCTTCATCTTCTGAATATTTTTGTTGTTATCATCTGGCACACCAGGATGGGACATGGCGTTACATCAGTGGAGAGGATTCCAAAACCATAGCGATAGTACCTCTCTTGCGGCGAGTAATATTGTATATATCTAGATATTATTCCGGGGGTGTAGAATTTCTCAACCACTTGTCCTCCTAGAATATTTTTTTGATTCATCCTTAATTATAAATGATCCAAACAAACGAAGTGTTTGTTCGTAGCCATTACACCATCCGAGAAGTGTGAGTCCCCGGCGTCCCAATGAACTTGGGACAAAACACTTGAGCCTATTTTTTTAGAATGGCTTGCCAACTCCGTCCTTGTTAAGTAGATTGAAAATCTATTTACCATGGAAAGCCTTATTTTAACCTCAATGTCATGAATACCTAGCTCACATTGATCTTTGGGACAACAAACCATACTCCATTTAGTTAGTCAATTTTTTCTCACTATTCCTCTTGCCAAAAGAATCTTGATCGAAAATATTTTAATCTATATAATACTTATTTAGGAGGTGGCATAAAGAAATCATACACAATACAATATTTCTTAGCATTGAATTGATGAGAACTATTCTTCCTTCTAGGAATAGAAATTTTTTATGACTGCTTAATCTTTCTTGTAGTTTCTCATTGACATGTTCCCATCTAGTATCAGAATACACCCAAGTAGCTAATCTAAAACTAGCCTTTCCTACAGCCAAATAATCCAGCATACTGGTGAGCCACATCTTGGGCCTCGCCAAAACAAAACAAGGTCACTCTTGCAGAAGTTTATTCTAGGAACCCGAATGTTGCTCAAAAGCTGACAAAATTAATTTCATGTTTCTTGCTTTTTAAAGGTCGTCTTTCATAAAGAGAATTGTATCGTTGATATATTGCAGGATAAAAAATCCACATTCAACCATATATGCACTTAGTCCCCAGACTATCATTTTATGTGTATTTAATCATGCCATCTAACATATTAGTCACTATGTTCAATAGTATTGGCGGTAATGGGTCACCTTATCTTAGTAATTTTTCGTTTGGAAGTATCTTCCAATGATATCATTAAATTTGATAGCCACACTATCTCCACACACGAAACTATGTATTAAAGCACACCACTCTGCAGAGAAACCTTTCATCCCAAGAGTTTGTTGGAGAGAAATAACCATTTGACCTTGTCATATGCTTTTTTAAAATCAATTTTTAGGATTATCCCATTCATTTTTTCTGATGTAGTTCATGAACTGTTTCATGTAGGATTATCAGTCCATCTAGGATTTTTTTCCTTGCATGAATGCAGTCTATGTGGGACAAAACAGATGGTCGGGCATCGAGTTTATCCTAATTGTTGCAACTTTTGTGTAGATTGTAAAACTATGTCAAGGAGACATATAGAACTATATTGTTAGATCCTTTCTGTCTCATTAACCTTTGGTTATAAAATTATCTTACCATATTTTAGTCAAAACAGGTCTAGTTGTCCAGCATGAAAAAAGTCGAACAAATCTAGAAAGTCCGATATGATGACATCCGAGAAGTTGGTCATGTCCCTCGATGATGCCTTTATCCTGTACAAGAGAATGAATAAGTTTCTTACGATGTTTTCTACTAGTGACACTGACTATTTAGAAGGCTTAACTATTTCTCCTGTAATCCTGGAATTATTGTAATCCCTTTGCACGTAGCTTGTAATTCACCATAAATTTGAACGAAGAGAGACCTACCTTATGCACGATGGACAATTTAGACAACTTAATATAAATCCTCATGGTTGTATTCTTTGGTGAAATAATTTGAATTTAGGTTTGGATTTCAGTGCTTGTACGAAAAAATATGTGTCTAGAGACCATTTTCCATGTAATCGATCTTCCTCTCTTTAGTGAATCTTCTGAAATTAATAGCTCCAACTGTTAACAAACTGATGAGATTAAGCACGAAAGGTCCCTACTTCAATCCATTAGAACTACCGATAGCACGTCTTGATGCAGCGGTAACTAAAAAATAAACATGGTGAATTGCACGAAGCCTACCATTCCTCTAGTTTGAGTAATAATATACCAAATGGAAAGTAAATGGCTATGAGTTTTCCTCTGTTGTAGAATTTGATATTTTGAATATTGACACTTTCCTTATAATGTTGTCAAATTTAGATAAGTTTGACTTAGGAAAATCTAGAATATCTTTATAGAGAGGGAGTACCCTCTATATAAACCAAAGAAGTGTCTCATCATCTAATAAAATAAAAATTATAAGGATGTGTACATCTATATGGGATGCAAATACCGCAGAGAGCATCTTCCATCTTAAAAAACACAAAATAAAATTGTGCAATGTTGAACGGAGATTGTTTATTTGTTACAGAGCTAAACAAGCAATGAGTTTAAACTAGAGCTATTAAAATGGCAGAGTTGATTCCATGGTTTAAAACCATATTCCCTCACAAACCACAGTAGTCTAGTTTTTTAATTGTCCCATCTGCTCTCTATATTAAAAATGAATGGGGAACTAGGGAACACAACACGACTAAAGCAAACTCATATATGATGTGGTGAATAATGTAAGAGAGAACATGCACCATAGGAGGTATGCAAAAGATCAAAGTACCGCCCGTACATACATAGGGAGAGATTCATCCATGTGCTCTCTGAAATGAAATTATGATCTTGTCTTGAAGAAGCATCACATTGTTGGAATTATGCCCTAGAGGCAATAATAAAGATGTTATTATTATAATTCTTGTTTATGATAAAGTTTATATTCCATGCTAGAATTGTATTAAGCGGAAACTTTGATACTTGTGTGGTTTATGAACAACACCGTGTCCCTAGTACGCCTCTATGGACTAGCTCATTGATTAATGATGGTTAAGGTTTCCTAACCATAAACATGAGTTGTCGATTAATAATGAGATCATGTCATTAGGAGAATGATATGATGGACAGACCCAAATTAAGCAGAGCAATTAGATCGTGTCATCGTGTTCATCTTTGCGAAGCTTTTTCCTATGTCAAGTATTGTATTCCTTAGACCATGAGATAATACAACTCCCTGGTATCGGAAGAAAGCTTTGAGGTCATCAAACGTCATCCTATGTGAGGGTGATCATAAAGGTGTCTCTCAGGTGATCGGAAAGTACTTGTTGCGTTGTATGTATCGAGATGGAATTTGTCCCTCCCGAGTCGGAGAGATATACTTCGGGCCCACTCGGTAATTGATATCAACACCGCTTGCAAGCACGTGGTTAAGGAGTTAATCATAAAGTGATATCGGATTACGAAACGAGTAAAGTACTTGCTGTGAACGAGATTTAACTAGGTATGTCGATACCAACGATCGAATCTTGGGCAAGTAAAATATCGCGTGACGAAGGGAATACATATATGGGATTAATTGAATCCTGGCATCGTGGTTCATCCGATATGATCATCGATGAATGTGTGGGGGAGTCAATATGGGTTTCCAGATCCCGCTGTTGATTATTGATAGAAGATCATGTCTGCATATTCTCAAACCCGTAGGGCCACACACTTAACGTGCATCGACGCTAGGATAGAATGGATGATTGGTTTATGAGTTTTTGTTCAGAGTCTCGGATGAGATCCATGACATCACGAGAGGTTCCGTAATGGTCCGGAGAATAAGATTCATATAAAGGAAAGCAGTTTTTGGATTTCGGAATCGTTTCGGAGTTTATCAGATGTATCTGGAAGGTTCTAGAAGGTTCCGGAGTGGGACCAACGTGGGCCCACTTGTCGGAGGCCTGCGTGGACCTAAGGGGAAGTGCCCTGGCCACTTTGGGCCAGGGGCACAAGGCCCCCAAGGCCCAGCCGGCCAGCCCTAGGGGAAACCCTAGGGGAGCCTTCTAGAAGGAAGGGGAAGACTTGCCCCCATTCCACCCTTGGGGCCGCCGCCCTAGGGCTTGGAGGAGGGGACAAGGGGGGGGGGGGGGCAGCCCCCTATATAAGGAGGGCAGGGGCGCACCCTTCCCCCTCCCATCCTCCAACCCTAGCCGCCGTCATGCTGCCCCTCCACCTCTCTCTCTCCCGACTGTGCATAGGCGAAGCCCTGCCGCAGAAACTCTCCACCGTAAGCACCACGCCGTTGTGCTAAAGATCCAATCTATCTCTCCACCATACTTGCTGGACCAAGGAAGGAGGAGACGTCGCTGCACCGTACGTGTGCATCTCTCGGAGGCGCCGCCACTTGCGGCGTAGGATCAAATCGGATCGCGAGGAGGAGACGGCTAGTATGACTACATCAACCACGTTCTGTTGAACGTTTCCGCTGTGCGATTTCTTCAAGAGTATGAACATCTCATCAATCTCTCTCATTGATTGCATCTCCTAGATTAGATCTTGGCTTCCTTGTTTGCATCCGTAGAATTTTTTTGATTTACTATGCTACGAAACCCTTCAGTGGTATCAGAGCTAGATCTATGCGTAGATGTGTTTCACGAGTAGAACGCAACATGCTTGTTGCAGGCATTGATGTTTCTTGTTGTGTATTTCTTATGGCGCGACATAGTGAGATCGAAGTAGTCCAGGCTAACTTTACGCGACCTCGTTCGCGAGACCGGCTCCGCACTTAACGTGTGGCTTGTTCTGCACATGGGGCTGGTGGATGCCAGTTTCTCTCACTATAGTAGTCATGGGATTTACAACGGATGTTGGCAACCATAATATCACCATTGTGGCTTTCCGTAGGTAAGAATCGTTCTTAGATTGTTACTCCCATAAGCCACAAAAAACATGCAACAACAAAGTAGAGGCGTCTAACTTGTTCTTGCAGGGAGTGTTTTGTGATATGGTATGGCCCAAGACATGATGTGTATGAATTGAGATGTATGCAATGATCATGTTTTGTAATATTTCACGACTTGCATGTCGATGAGTTCACAACTAGCAGGAGCCGTATGGTTGTCTTTATAATTATGTATGACCTGCGTGTCAACTTCTTATACGCCATATAATAGCTTTACTTTATCGCTAAGTAGTTAGCTATAGTTGTAGTTGCTATTCGTGGTGGAGGCAATCATGGTGGAGTGATGGAGATCATGCTGGCGCGCACAATATGGAGATCATTGCGCGGATATTGGCTATACCATGTCACATAAAATTATATGCATGTGATGTTTATCCTTTTATGTATCTTATTATGCTTAGATCGCAACAGTAGCATTATAAGATGATTCCTCACTTAAAGATCAAGATAAAATTGTGTTCTCCCCATGTATGCACCGTTGCGAAAGTTCGTCGTGTTCAAGCACCTCGTGATGATCGGGTGCTATAAACTCTACGTTCACATACAACGGGTGCAAGCCAGTTTTGCACACGCGGAAATACTTGGGTTTGACTTGACGGGCCTAGCATGTACAGACATGGCCTCGGAACATACGAACCGAAAGGTTAAACATGAGTCATATGAATGATATGATCGACACTTTGTTGTCCACCATTGAAACCATATCTCTTCTCGTGAAGATCGGATCAAGTGTGGTGAATTTGGATCGTGTTCACTAAACAACTTGAGGGATGTTGAATTTAGTGGGAGTTCATCTAGTAATTTGATTAAGTTGAACTAGTTATCATGAACATTGTCTAATTTGTATTTGCAAATTTTGTAGATCAAATGGCTAAGTCCAACTTCAACGTTTTTGCTGAGAAAGAAAAGCTTAAGAACAATGGATCTAACTTTACCAAATGGTTCCGCAATCTGAGAATCATTCTCGCTGGCGGACAAAAGGACTATGTACTTGAGAAAGCGCTAGGTGACGCCCCTGCTATTGATGCGCCGCCTGATGAAAAAGCTGTTTATCAGTCACGCAAAGATGATTATGGAGTGATTAAGAGTACCATGTTGTTTTCTATGGAACCGGAACTTCAAAATCATTTTGAGGAGTTCGCCGGGCCCTTTGAGATACTTGAGGAACTGAAAACCATGTTTCAGACTCAGGCCCGTTATGAGAGATATGAGATCTCTAAGAAGTTATTTAACTGCAAGATGGAGGAAGGGAGTTCCGTTAGTGAGCACGCCATTAAGATGTTGGGCTACACTCAATGTCTTGAGCAACTGGACTACAAGATTCCAGAAGAGCTCAAGATTGACAGAGTTCTGCAATCACTCCCTCCTAGCTACAAAGGTTTTGTAGTTACTCACAATCAAATTGGTTCCACTGATACGATCACTGAGATCTTATCTAAGCTGAAAGCTGTGGAGGTGGATATCAAAAAACATAATCATGTGTTGATGGTCAACAAGACCCCTAGCTTTAAGAAAGGTAAGGATGCAAAGAAATCCTTCAAGAAAGGCAGCGGCAAGCGCGTTGCCCCTGCTGAGAAGAAGCTCAAGTATGGACCTAAGTCGTACACTGAGTGCTTCTATTGCAAGGACAAGGGTCACTGGAAGCGCAACTGTCTGAAGTACTTAGCGGACAAGAAGGCTGGCACCATTAAAGGTATATTTGATATACATGTTATTGATGTTTACCTTACTAGCGCTCGTTGTAGTGCCTGGGTATATGATAATCGTTCATTGCTAATATTTGTAACTCAAACAGAGCTACGGAATAGACGGCTAGCAAGGGATGAGGTGACGATTTGGCGTTGGCAATGGATCAAAAGTTGATGTGATGGCCGTCGGCACGCTCTCCTTAGTTTTACCTTCGGGATTAGTTTTAAACCTTAATAAGTGTTATTATGTGCCTGCGTTGAGCATGAACATTATATCTGGATCGTGTTTATTGCAAGATGGTTATTCATTTAAATCAGAGAATAATGGTTGTTCTATTTATATGAATAACATCTTTTATGGTCATGCACCTGTTGTGAATGGTTTATTTCTTCTGAATCTCGAAAGCAATGAAACGCACATCCATAACATTGAGGCTAAGAGATGCAAAGTAGATAGTGATAATCCAACTTATTTGTGGCACTGCCGTCTAGGTCATATTGGTGTAAAACGCATGAAGAAAATCCATTCTGATGGACTTTTGAAGTCTCTTGATTTTGAATCATTTGACACGTGTGAGCCGTGCCTCATGGGAAATATGATCAAAACCCTGTTCTCCGGAATAATGGAGCGAGCAATGGACTTATTGGAAATCATACATACCGATGTATGCGGACCAATGAGTGTTTCGACACGCGGTGGATATCGCTATTTTCTCACTTTTACTGATGACTTAATTAGATATGGGTATATCTATTTAATGAAACATAAATCTGAAACGTTTGAAAAGTTCAAAGAATTTCAGAACAAAGTGGAAAACCATCGTAACAGGAAAATTAAATTTTTACGATCCAATCGTGGAGGTGAATATTTGAGTTATGATTTTTTCACGCATCTTAAAGCAAGCAGAATCGTTGCGCAACTCACGCCACCCGGAACACCACAGCGCAATGGTGTGTCCGAACGCCGGAATCGAACTCTATTAGATATGATGCGATCAATGATGTCTCTTACAGATTTGCCGTTATCATTTTGGGGTTATGCATTAGAAATCGCTGCATTCACTTTAAATAGGGCACCATCTAAATCCGTTGAGACGACATCGTATGAACTATGGTTTGGTGCTAAACCTAAGTTGTCGTTTCTTAAAGTTTAGGGATGCGAAGCTTACGTCAAGAAGTTGATGCCGGACAAGCTCGAACTCAAAGCGGAGAAATGCGTCTTCATAGGATACCCTAAGGAAACGATTGGGTATACCTTCTACCACAGATCCAAAGGCAAAGTGTTTGTTGCAAAGAACGGATCCTTTCTTGAGAAGGAGTTTCTCTCGAAAGAAGTGAGTGGGAGGAAGGTAGAGCTAGACGAGGTTATTGAACCTTCTCTCGAGTTGGAGAGTAGCGCATCACCTGAAATTGTTCCAATATCGTCTGCACCAACAAGAGAGGAAGCTAATGACGAGGATCATGAAACTTCGAACGATGCTACTACTGAACTTCGCAGGTCGACAAGGTCACGTGCCACTCCTGAATGGTACGGCAACCCTGTCTCAACCGTCTTGTTGTTAGACAACAGTGAACCTGCGAACTATGAGGAAGCAATGATATGCCCAGACTCTAGAGGCCATAAAATCCGAATTGGGATCCATGAGCGAAAACCAAGTATGGACTTCGGCGGACCCTCCAAGCGACCGTAAGGCCGTTGAGTGCAAATGGATTTTCAAGAAGAAAACGGACGCAGATGGTAATGTTACTGTCTATAAAGCTCGGCTTGTCGCAAAAGGGTTTCGAAAAGTTCAAGGTGTTGACTAAAATGAGACTTTCTCTCCCGTAGCGATGTTTAAGTCCATTCGGATTTTATTAGAAATTGTTGCATTTCATGATTATGAAATATGGCAGATGGATGTAAAGACTGCGTTCCTCAATGGCAATATTGATGAAGAGTTATATATGATGCAGCCCGAAGGTTTTGTTGATCCTAAGGATGCTACTAAGGTGTGCAAACTTTAGCGTGCCATTTATGGACTGAAGCAAGCATCTCGGAGTTGGAACCTTCGTTTTGATCAAGTGATCAAGAGTTTTGGATTTGTTCCAAATTGCTACGAAGCTTGTATCTACAAGAAAGTGAGTGGGAGCTCGGTGACATTTTTAGTACTATATGTGGATGACATATTGATTATTGGAAATGACATTGGTATGCTTAACGATGTGAAGAGTTATTTGAATAAATGTTTTTCAATGAAAGACCTAGGAGAAGATGATTATATATTAGGCATCAAAATCTATAGAGATAGACAAAGACGCCTAAAAGCTTTAAGACAAAGTACATATCTAGACAAAGTTCTGAAAAGGTTCAGAATGGATAAAGCAAAGAAAGGTTCATTTCCCATGTTGTCAGGTAAGATATTGAGCAAGGCTTAGTGTCCAACTACGGTAAACGATAGAGATACTATGATCAAAGTGCCATATGCCTCGGCCATAGGTTCTATCATGTATGCCATGCTATGTACTAGACCAGATGTGTCCAATGCTCTTAGTTTGACGAGCAGATACCAAAGTGATCCAGGAGAGGAACACTGGACAACCGTAAAGAACATCCTAAAGTATTTAAATAGGACTAAAGAAATGTTCTTGGTCTATGGAGGTGATGAGCAGCTCGTCATAAAAGGTTACATCGACGCTAGTTTCGATACCGACCCGGATGATTCTAAATCTCAGACAAGATACATTTATATTTTGAATGGTGGAGCTATGAGCTGGAGAAGCTGCAAGCAAAGCGTGATCGCGGGATCTACAACAGAAGCGGAATACATGGCTGCTTCAGAAGTATCAAGTGAAGGAGTTTGGATCAGGAACTTCATCACTGAGCTTGGTGTGGTTCCAAGTGCCTTGGACCCACTGGAGATATTGTGCGACAACACTGGCGCCATAGCACTGGCTAAGGAACCAAGATATCATCCAAAGACCAAGCACATCAACCGCCGTTTTCATATAATTCGAGATTATATAGAAGATGGAGATCTGAAGATTAGCAAAGTACATACGGATCTGAATGTCGCAGATCCGTTGACTAAACCTCTTCCATGAGCAAAACATGATCAGCACCTTAATGCCATGGGTGTTAGATTGTTGCCAGATGTAAACTAGATTATTGACTCTAGTGCAAGTGGGAGACTGTTGTAATTATGCCCTAAAGGCAATAATAAAGATGTTATTATTATAATTCTTGTTCATGATAAAGTTTATATTCCATGCTAGAATTGTATTAAGCGGAAACTTTGATACTTGTGTGGTTTATGAACAACACCGTGTCTCTAGTACGCCTCTATGGACTAGCTCATTGATTAATGATGGTTAAGGTTTCCTAACCATAGACATGAGTTGTCGATTAATAATGAGATCATGTCATTAGGAGAATGATATGATGGACAGACCCAAATTAAGCAGAGCAATTAGATCGTGTCATCGTGTTCATCTTTGCGAAGCTTTTTCCTATGTCAAGTATTGTATTCCTTAGACCATGAGATAATACAACTCCGTGGTATCGGAAGAAAGCTTTGAGGTCATCAAACGTCATCCTATTTGAGGGTGATCATAAATGTGTCTCTCAGGTGATCGGAAAGTACTTGTTGCGTTGTATGTATCGAGATGGAATTTGTCCCTCCCGAGTCGGAGAGATATACTTCGGGCCCACTCGGTAATTTATATCAACACCGCTTGCAAGCACGTGGTTAAGGAGTTAATTACAAAGTGATATCGGATTATGAAACGAGTAAAGTACTTGCTGTGAACGAGATTTAACTAGGTATGTCGATACCAACGATCGAATCTCGGGCAAGTAAAATATCGCGTGACGAAGGGAATACATATATGGGATTAATTGAATCCTGGCATCGTGGTTCATCCGATATGATCATCGATGAATGTGTGGGGGAGTCAATATGGGTTTCCAGATCCCGTTGTTGATTATTGATAGAAGATCATGTCTGCATATTCTCGAACCCGTAGGGTCACACACTTAACGTGCATCGACGCTAGGATAAAATGTATGATTGGTTTATGAGTTTTTTTTGGAGTCTCGGATGAGATCCAGGACATCACGAGAGGTTACGGAATGGTCCGGAGAATAAGATTCATATAAAGGAAAGCAGTTTTTGGATTTCGGAATCGTTTCGGAGTTTATCGGTATTGTACCGAAAGGTTCTAGAAGGTTCCGGTGTGGGACCAACGTGGGCCCACTTGTCGGAGGCCTGCGTGGGCCTAAGGGGAAGTTCCCTGGCCACTTTGGGCCAGGGGCACAAGGCCCCCAAGGCCCAGCCGCCAGCCCTAGGGGAAACCCTAGGGAAGCCTTCTAGAAGGAAGGGGGAAGACTTGCCCCCCACTCCACCCTTGGGGACGCCGCCCTAGGGCTTGGAGGAGGGGCCAAGGGGGGGGGCCGGCCAGCCCCCTATATAAGGAGGGCTGGGGCGCACCCTCCCCCCTCCCATCCTCCAACCCTAGCCGCCGTCCTGCTTCCCCTCCACCTCTCTCTCTCTCCCGACTGCGCGTAGGCGAAGCCCTGCCGCAGAAACTCTCCACCGTAAGCACCACGCCGTCGTGCTGCAGATCCAATCTATCTCTCCACCATATTTGTTGGACCAAGGAAGGAGGAGACGTCGCTGCACCGTACGTGTGCATCTCTCGGAGGCGCCGCCACTTGCGGCGTAGGATCAGATCGCGAGGAGGAGACGTCTAGTACAACTACATCAACCACGTTCTGCTGAAGGTTTCGGCTGTGCGATTTCTTCAAGGGTATGAAAATCTCATCAATCTCTCTCGTTGATTGCATCTCCTAGATTAGATCTTGACTTTCTTGTTCGCATCCGTAGAATTTTTTTGATTTACTATGCTGCGAAACCCTTCACACATATGGTCTTTAAATAGCAATCTCATGCCTACTACATGAATAGACCATGAAGCATAACATTACAAGGAGTAGACTTGCATGAAACCAAGACATCCATTATTTGTCAGTATCGCAACACCGTTGATGTTAAGCTTGGGAGGCATCGAGAATATGTTATTGCTTTGCTCCTTATTTGATACCAGTGAGATCCGTCGAACATGTAAACTTACTCAAAGATTGGTCATCACTTGCGCCAAGTTTTTGCTCCTTCAGTCGATTCTTTGCAAGGCGATGTCAATGTTGTGTACCTAGGAAAGAAATGGTAGGCGACAGACTGTTCGGCCCCAAACCGTAAGACAGACACGGCTGGCTGCCCATTCTTAATATGCAGGTGCATTGGGACAAGTATTCGCTTCTCACCAGACTTTTCCCACACCACTGATGCATCAGCTAGAGATCAAAGTTGCCCAAACTCTGCCACAGAAACTCCTGCCAGTATAATCAAGGTTACAGACCACATGGTGGTTTGTACATGTTTAGAAACTCCTGCCACGCTGAAAGCACGGAGTGAAAGAAGACAAGGACTTTCATGTTGATCGCCAACTGCCTGACTACTTAGAGTGCTCAATTATTTCTCTTATCTTTTTGGAATTATTATTGTAGCAGTTCTTTTGTGCGTAATTTGTAATTCACTAGAACATTTTCGAATTGCATTTGAACAAGAGACAGCTACCTTCTGCACAACGGACAGTTAAAACGGCTTAATTATTTAAACCCTTGTGCGTGGTGGTATGCAGTAGTGGTTTAAAATGCACAAACGGTGAATTGCAGGAAGGAAATGCCAGCTAGAAGGCAAATGGCTATGAGTTGTCCTCTGTTTAGGGCCTTCTGTCTAAAAGTAAAGTTGTCCTCTGTTCCAGAGTTATGTGAGCATATATATGATGGTCCTATATATGATGGTCGTCTGCATGATAATTGAGCAGCTAGCGATTCAGAGATGGCATTCAAGAGTCCCAGATAGAGCAATACCACGAGTAAGCGACAAAGAGTAGCAGAGAGAATCAAGCTAATAAGCCTGGTGACACATCATGCATCCTATTCATGTCACCATTCGCCATTTGCAAATGTCAGGACTGGGGCGCATTGGGTTTTTACCTATCACTAGCTATATATGTTACTTGTTCATCTATAAACATCTGTTCGTCTAAATTTTTTAATTTTTTTTAGAAAAGAGTATATATTAATATCACAGGGATATCAATTATACCCCAGCCTCTGCAACAACGCATGTCCTAGCGGCTCTACGGATGCATACAACTCAGAAAGAAAAGAATTACAAAAAGAAAAGTCCCGCTACAGAGAACTAATCCTCAAAACAACAACACTGACACCATCAGAACAACACCAATAGTCCTCCACTCCAATAACAACGCATTCAAGAAGGAAACAATGTCCAAGCGCCGTCGTTGCCCGATCAAAGATCATAGGTTTTCACCCTGGAGAAAGTCCTTGTTCACAAAACAATGCCTTTAACAAGGTCATTGACAGGCACAACCAGTTAAGACCAGACCTTGGATTTTTACCTTGCAAAATAAGACTGGAAACTCCCCCTGTGTTGTCTTCCTGCACCAACAGTCGCTGCAACGAGTCCCAGTTCGCGCAGCCAGTTCTCCGTCGCCACAAGAACAAAAATCACCATTTCTACCCTCATATTTCTGCTTTTCTGACATTCTTCGCATCTGACTTCACCATCGCTCTAAGAATGGCACTTGGTGGGAACAAACAACAGAGCTTCGCAACGCTCCCGCTGAAACAAAACGGCCAGAAAAACAAGGTGCGCACGACCGAATACTTTCCGATCCAGTAATCTCCAGGCATGATACGCCCATGGGAGTTCGTCGGCGGAGCCTTTCGGAACCCGTCTCTTTAGACCAGATCAACGAGGACAGACATCAAGCAGATCTTCGTCTTCGTGCGAAAGAAACCAAAGGACCACCTCCTTTATTAGATCCGACACAACGATCCCCACACCGCCGGCCGGTTTCCGGGAAACGGATCGAGCGGACAATTAAGGATAGAGAGCCGATCTAGGCCTTCCAACGGAATCCCATCGCCGACACCTTCTTCACCAGATCGCCACCCGCCCCACTCCGGTAGAGGCCACTGCCTCCAGATCCGAGCTCCCACGAAGCCACCGCCGGCCGGAGCCGCGAAGACGTCGATGGCGAGAGGGCCCCGTCTAGCGTCGGCGTTCTCCTCCCAACCGCCGCGCTGGGGCTGGGAGGCCAGATCCCCGCCGCCCCCAAAAGCTTCAGTGCAGCTAGCTTGTCATGTTCCAGCAGCTGGCAGCTGTTCATTTCACCGAAGCTCGCTTGTACTAGTAGGGAGTACTATATTGTAAGCGGAGTACAAACTCACAAAACTAGCCATCTTAGATACTTAGACTTTGCTTACTACGAGGCCTACAACAACTGTAACTAAATTCAGACACCAAGATGGGAAGACGCCGGCCACCTGAAAGTGGATCATCGTATGCCTCTCGCGCGCTGAAGTTCCCCTGCTTCCACACAAAGCCGATAATCATCCTCGCAGAAAAAAGAAGAAAAATAATAAAAAGGAAAAACCCAAAGATTCATAGTTGGCAATATAATTTGCTTCACAGAGTGGACATGAGGCAATTTCGTCCCCAGCGCTAGAAGTAGCTATTAAGACGATGGTACTCAGCCCTCACTTCAATTGGACTGAACGACCTTGATTTTAGTGTCAAGAAGGCTCTCAACATAAGCCTAAAAAGCATAAAACACTTGCTCAACATCAGACTTGTTTTTAACGAGATAAATCCAAGTGAAGCGAGAATAATCATCTATGAAACTAACATAGTATTGATAACCCCTGAAGATGTACGTGCTTTACCCCCAACATCAGAATGAACAAGTTCAAGAGAGGCAGTAGAAACACGAAAAGAAGCACTATAAGATAGTTGGCGGCTCTTGTCACGCTGACAGGCATCACAAACTAGGGACGAATTGTCCAAAACACACACAAGCTCATGAGTTTTAACTATAGACTGAACTACATTATTTGTAGGATGACCAAGATGCTGATACCACTGAGATGACGTGACAGCACTAGCGGAGGCACGGCGTGATGATGATGACGCACTAGCAAACGAGATAGGGTAGAGACCTCCCGACTTCTACCGGCCAGCAGGATTCGCCATGTTACCTTGTCCTTAACAAAGAAAAAATGCCGGTGAAACTCACATATGACTCAAGAGGCCTATACATGGACACAGAGGGGTCAACAACAATTTTAGGATAAATTGCGAAAGCCAAAACTCGAACTTGAGACCTTAGGCTCTGATACGATCAATGGCGGAGCTAGGGTCCGGCATGCCCGGGCAGCTCCCCGGGCTCCCTCCACCGATTCTTCATTGAAACTAGTGATGAACTAATCAAGATTTCCCTTGGTAAATGGCCGCCGGCCGGAGAGATTAGTACTTTGCCTGGCCTCTATGTCCTGGCTGGATCCGCCACTAGATACGATGTCAAGCACTAGCTAACGCAACCAAAAGTCCGAACTGATAGAAAAGGCTAGTGCAATCCAATTATACACTTCAATATATATAAACCAAAGTAATCTCTCATCATCTAGTAAAATAAAAATTATAAGAATATGTACATCTATATGTGATGCAAATACCGCAGAGAGCATCTTCCATTTTAAAAAACACAAAATAAAATTGTGCAATGTTGAACGGAGATTGTTTATTTGTTACAGAGCTAAACAAGCGAATGAGTTTAAACTAGAGCTATTAAAATGGCAGAGTTGATTCCATGGTTTAAAACCATATTCCCTCACAACCCATAGTAGTCTAGTTTTTTAATTGTCCCATATGCTCTCTATAGAAAAAAAAATGATTGGGGAACTAGGGAACACAAGACGACTAAAGCAAGCCCATATGTGATGTGTTGAAAAATGTCAGAGAGAACGTGCACCATAGGAGGTATGCAAAAGATCAAAGTACTGCCAGTGCATACCGAGCGAGAGATTCATCCATGTGCTCTCTGAAACGAACTTATGAGCTTGTCTTGAAGAAACATCACATATGGTCTTTAAATAGCAATCTCAAGCCTACTACATGAATAGAGCATAACATTACTAGGAGTAGACTTGCATGAAACCAAGACATCCATTATTTGTCAGTACCGCAACACCGTTGATAAGCTTGGGAGGCATCGAGAATATGTTGTTACTTTGCGCCATATTTGATACCAGTTGGAAGCAGCACTGGCGTGAACTTACTCAAAGAATTGTCATCACTTGCGCCATGTTTTTTCTCCTTCGGTCGATTCTTTGCAAGGTGCCGTCAATGTTGTGTACCAAGAGAAGAAACGATACACGGCCGATTGTTCGGCTCCAGCGCAACACGAACACGCCTGGCTGCCTATTCTTGGCATACAGGTGCACTGGGACAAGTATTCGCTTCTCCACCGACTTTTCCCACACCACTGACCATACGGATGTGTTAGCTGGAGATCAGAGTTGCCCGAACTCTGCCATAGAAACTAAAGGCTTTTGAGTATATCAAGGTTACATACCAAAAAGTGGCTGTACATGTTTAGAAACTCCTGTCTCACTGAAAGCACGGAGTGAAAGACATACGACAGGGACTTTTATGTTGATCGCCAACTGCCTGACTACTTAGAGTGCTTAATTGTTTCTCTTTTAATTTTTTGGAATCATTGTAGCAGTTCTTTTGCGCGTAATTTGTAATTCACCAGAACATTTTTGAATTGCATATGAACAATAGACGCCTACCTTCTGCACAACGGACAGTTAAGACGGCTGGAAAGCAAATGGCTTGTGGTGGTATGCAGTAGTGGTTTAAAACGCACACGCGGTGAATTGCAGGAAGGAAATGCCAGCTAGAAAGCTAATGTCTATGAGTTGTCCTCTGTTTATGGCCTTCTGTCTAAAAGTAAAGTTGTCCAGAGTTATATGAGCATATATATATATATGATGGTCTTCTGCATGATAACTGAGCAGCTAGCGACTGAGAGATGGCATTCAGGAGTCCCAGATAGAGCAATACCACGAGTTAGCGACAAAGAGTAGCAGAGAGAATCAAGCTAATAAGCCTGGTGACACATCATGCATCCTATTCATGTCACCAGTCGCCATTTGCAAATGTCAGGACTGGGGCGCATTGGGTTTTTACCTATCACTAGCTATGTTACTTGTTCATCTATATACGTCTGTTCGTCTAAATATTTCATGCTAGCACCAGAAGCTTCAGTGCAGCTAGCTTGTCATTTTCCAGCAGCTGGCAAATGTTCATTTCACCGAAGCTCGCTTGTCCTAGTAGGGAGTACTATATTGTAAGCAGAGTACAAACTCGAAAAACTAGACATCTTAGAGATTTAGACTTTGCTTACTACTAGGCCTACAACAACTGTAACTAAATTCAGACACCAAGATGAGACCACGCCGGCCACCTGAAAGTGGATCATTGTATGCCTCCGGCGCGCTGAAGTTACCCTACTTCCATACAAAGCCGATGATCCTCCTCGCAGAAAAAGGAAAAGCACCAGAGATCCATAGTTGGCAGTATAATCTGCTTCACAGAGTGGACATGCATGAGGCAGTTCCGTCCCCAGCGCAGAAGTAGCCAACAAACTGCTTTCAGGATAGCAGGGTGTTATTTCTCGTCTGCAAACAAACTCACATGGCATCTAAGGCGTGTTTGGAAGAGCTCCACTCCACCAATCTAGCGGCGAAGCAGCCGAAGCTATCCCAAACACGCAAACTCCACTTACCAGTCGGAGTGAAGCCGAGAGACACCCTAGTTCATTTTACAGGAATGAGCGAAGAGGTGCTTCACCTGCTTTACTTCGTGTCCAACGCCCTATATTTACCCGCAAATCCCCCCCCCCACACCCCCCACCACAGGGGGACCACACCACCCCCTGGCGTGGGCCCACCCTAGGCCGCGCCAGCTGGGGGTGTGGCCACCCTGGCCCATCTCCTGCTTCCCCCCTTCGCCTATATCTTTCTCCCAAAACTCTAATACACGGGGAGCGACAACAGAAAGATTCCGCCGCCTCTGCGGGACGGAAACTACAAAGATAGAAAGAGCTCTCCGACAGGCAGATTTCTACCTGGGAAATTCCTTTCCGGAGAGGGGAGATCATCGCCATCAATACCGTCATCAAGCTAGACTTCATCGGGATCATCATCATCCTCACACCATCTCCACCAGCACCATCATCACCACTCCATCCCGATGTAACAATTGTGTTGAATCTTGCATAGTTCTTAGGGGAAACTTTATCGGTATTGATTACTTTTGTAGTTGATGCTTGTGAGTGAAACCATTGAATTATTGTTTATGTTCAGATTGTTATTCATCATTATATCATCTCTGATCTTGATGCATATGATGTCTCGTGAGTAGTTCGTTTAGTTCTTAAGGACACGTGAGAAGTCATGTTGTTAGTAGTGGAATTGTATTGATATTTAAGTTGTGGTGCTATTCTTCTAGTGGTGTCATGTGAACGTCGACTATATGATACTTCACCATTTATGGGCCTAGGGGAATGCATTGTGTATTTGGCTACTAATTATGGGGTTGCCGGAGTGACAGAAACCTGAACCCCCGTTAGAAAACCTTTACACAATGGAGTATAAAATCTCAGAGTTTAATGTTGTGGTTAGGTTTCTATCTTAATTATTTTCTTATAGTTGCGGATGCTTGCAAGAGGTTTAATCATAAGTATGCATTAGTCCAAGTAAGTTCGGTACATTAGCACAGGTTCACCCACACAACACTTATCCAACCAAAGAAAATTAATCAACCATATGAAGCGAAAGCACTTGACAGTATTCTTATATGTTCTCGAGAACGTTTGGTCCTTATAAGTAATACAACTGGCTTGTCCTTTGTTAAGAAAGGATTGAGCCACTTGCTGCATTTATTTGTTGTCTTTATTTACTTGCACTTTATTTCCTTGATTTATCAGAAAACCCCTAAAATCTGCTTGCTAAGTATTTACAGAGATTTCCTGCTTCAAACCACTAGTCAACACCTTCTGCTCCTCGTTGGGATCGACACTCCTATTTATCAAAAGTACTACGATACACCCTCTATACTTGTGGGTCATTAGTGTTCTCCCAGATTTAGGTATGGCGGTTGCTCGCCTCTTTTTCTGAGGTTACCATGGTGGCGACGGAGGACGATGGACGATGGTTCGGCGAGGCACAAGTTTCTCTAAGGGTCAAATTATAATTTTACTTGCGGGGTTCTTTGTGCAAAGTTTCTTGACAAGCATGTTTGTTTTAGATGTTATCCATATATGTAATCTCTTTATTGTCTATTAAAATATATGGTACTTAAAAAAATTAGGAGTAGTTAACAAGATTAAGTACTAACTAGCATGTATCTTGTTCACCATCCTGCTAGATTCCTCTGGCATTGATCGATGTCTCTCTTCGAACAATAATTAACTCGTACTTACCAGAACTCCATTGGAGCGATAGTTAACTACTACCTCTGTCTTAAAGCTTAAAGTTTATATTTTTAAAGTCGAAAGAAATTAAATTTAATCAAGTTTTTAAAGAAAAATATTAATATTTAAAATAGAAATCGATGGTAACAGAATAAACCCACATTTTTTTCTTCTGGTATCATCTTCCTCCCGAGAAGAGCACATAGTGCCGCCACTGACCTCGCCCGCCCGCCGCCGTGCACGCCCCGATCTTCCCGCTCACCGCCGCCAAGCACGCCTGCCCGACCCTGGCCGCTTCAGGCGCCCCTAACCGTCATCGCTGCCGCACCGCGACCTCCCGAGGCGCCCCGCCACCTCCCAGCGCCAGGCTCCCTCCACGCAGCTCACTGCCCTGCCTCCGGTGCCTCCGCGCTGGCTCACCGGCCTCGCCGTGGAGGTCGAGCCGGCCCAATTCCGACCGGTGGCGGCCACTTCCGGCGGTCGGTGGCCAATTCCAACCTCTTCAGGTGTGTGACGGAGGATTTCGACGAGTTCTAGCCAAATTCCGGCGAGTTTCATGGCGTAACGGCACCGGAGTGTCCTGAAATTATAGTGGCGCCAACTCAACTACCCTATACAGGGCAGGCTTAGTTCAGTCGAGGATCCTTCAGATGTACAGACGGAGTGCCAGTTGAGACGGTAAACTAGTTTACTGTTTCGTCACCTTATACGGGATCACTAGAGTGAGCGATTTTTACGCAAACGGCAAATTAGCTGTTATTTTACAATTTTAGGCTGTTTCCAGTCTTTCTTAGGGATGCTCTAACATGGCTTGTAAGATACGTATATGTTGATTCCTGAACCACTATAACAAATTTTGTTACAAACTTTTAAATTTCAGGTCTCAAAAACATATGCAACTATACAGAAATTGACGGCGAATGATATTGGAACCTAAAGTAAATGACCAGATCCCAGACCTCCTGGGTCGCCCCGCCTAACCTCCCATGTTCCCGAACACGCCAGTCTGCTGCCTCCGCCAACACCGACGACGGTGGCAGCGCCCATCTCGCCAAAGGCGGAGGGCTGGTGAGGGAACGTACAGCCGATATCCTCGGTCACTAGGATAAAGGCACGACGGGCCATGGGCATCTCGTGGAGGATAGGATGGAGTGGGGGCGCATACAACAACGGCAGTGCTGGTTGGTGGCGGTGCGGCGACTACTGGCGGGGACGCGGCTACCTTTGATGACGGTGAGGCAGGATGACACTAGTACAAAATCGCTACTTAGAGACGTCAATTTTTCATAGGTCTCAGACAGTTTCTCGTTCCGGCTCAAGCGCATAGCTTCTAAGAGCGTACCATCTAAGCCGGTTTTTCTTTGCGGCTAGAAGGTATGTGACCACAGACGGTGCCAAAACTCAAACGCCTCTAACATCTACGAACTAAAGACGGACCATATTTCTAACCGCTTGCAAGAACTCATTAATCTCAGATGGCCTATACTATAGACCATCTCGAATAGTGAGGCGAACTGAGTCGGATTCTAACAAAAACCGTCTTCAGAACTAGTGTGTCTCGAAGCATATTTTTAAATTGACCGTATCCAGTGTGTAAACAATTTTAAATAGTAGCATGCTAATTCGAACTCGATCATAGCTGACATGACACATAATCATGATTCAGCTGTCAGATAGACAGATTAACTCAAGAACTTATAGCGGCTCGATCGTGGTAACATTAGTCAGATAGTTGGGGAAATCCATACAAATTTAGCTATTACACATTATGGCAGTACATACAAAGTGCAGTCTATTAATCAATCAGAATAGCATAATTAATACTCTCTAACAAACTAGCATTGCATTTATAATGGGTCGCCTGATGGAAGTTTCTGAACCAGAATATGTACCTCTCCATTATCTTTTTTATAAGAGCAAAAAAGGACAATGCTATCTTCGGTCGTCAAGTCGTCAAGATTGCATTTGACCTATGGACATTAGAGCAAAAAAGGACAATGCTGGCCAGCTCCTATATTCATCGTAACCATCTTAGATTCATCAAGGAGATTCTTTAGGTATTTTCTTATAAACTCAGCTCCAAATGTCCGGGGAAGTATTGAGAATTAAAGAATTGGCATGCTTGTGATTAGTAAAAGTATTTAAATATCACAGGGTAGCTTGTTGTTGATAACAATATTAAGAATATATCATCTTAACAGCTTGTACTTCTTTTTCATGACAGATGAATACGGCAGCCTGTAGATGTAGTACTTGATTTATGGTGGAAATTCGGATTCACTCCAGTCTAAGAGGAATTCTATATAAACTTCTTCCAGATACATGTCGTTTACAAAAAGGCTTTGCTTATCAAAATTAGTGTCCCTCTTGTGTTGAGGCCCTGATGCAACAACAAATCAATGTCTACCGTCTAAACGCATACAAAACAGATGACTGGAATTTGGATGTTCTTTTAATACCTCTAAACTCAATCCTCTCGATGGGCTCTTCATCTGATGACTGGAATTCAAAACCACCAAAGATAGCATCATTGCATCGTCACTGCTGGTTCCCACCATAGATACATACAGAGAGCATCTTAATAAAATCAAGATACAAAGAGACCAATGAAGTGATAATTAAATCTCTACTGCTACAAGTGACAATTGCAGATTTTGAGATTTATACAAGGGGAAAAGAGTTGGAACTGATGCAGGCCGCCTAGGGGAGGCTTTCCGACGCCGCCCTCGGGTCTTTGCAGCTCGGTAACCTAGCCTAAACCTTTAAATCGATAAGCAAATTGGAAAATTACATGGAAAGATTCATAAATCGAAGCTATTGATTTAGGGTTTTGGGGGTTTGGTTTTCACGCATACATAAGTGGACGACGAAGGGGTCCTCGTAAGCGAGGGAGAGCGTCCGTACTGTTGGCGTGTTGTTGACGCTTCGTTGGAAGACCCTAAGAGAAAGGTAATATGAGCACATCAGCAAGTATTCCCTCAGTAAGAAACCGAGGTTATCGAACCAGTAGGAAGAAGGAAACGTCTCAAAGGTGTTGCAAGCAACTTGGAAACCTGCACAACACAAACTCAAGACTTTGCCCCAACAAACAGTGAGGTTGTCAATCTCACCGGTTGCTATAACAAAAAATTAACTGTATGGTGTGGGAGGTGATAGTGGTTTGCAGAAAGTAAACCGTAACAATGGAAGATGTATCAATGATAAAGATTTGACCGGGGTCCATAGTTCAGTAGAGGTGTTCTCCTTAGATAAACAAACATGGCATCCTGGGTAAACAAATTACAGTAGGGCAATTGACAGGACTGGGCAAGGCATAACAATGCAATACTAGACATCATGATACTATGAGATTCGATTGGCAATACAACAAGATACATAGACCGCCATCTAACTGCATCTATGACTAGAAGTCCACCTTTGGGTTATCATCAACCTCCAAAGATTAAGTTGCAAGCAACAGACAACTGCTTTAAGCAAAGTGTGTAAGGTAAACAATCCACTTGTTCCATGAACAAGAGACTGTTGTTTTCTCCCTAGTGGCAACAACACATCTACAACCTTAGAGATTTCGGTCACTTCCCTTAGATTAAATAGAGGCACGAACCCACTATCGAGCATAAATTCCCCCTCTTGGAGTCACTAGCAACTACTTGGCCAAGATAGCTACTAACAACAGTGAGCATGCAAGATCACAAACAACACAGACATGATAGAATCAATAAGACAAAACCATTAATCAATCTGACATAATAATCTCAATATCCACCGGATCCCCGCAAACACAACATGCATAATTACAAATAGATGAGATCTTGATCATGAAAGGAGCTCACAATATCTAGACATGAAAGCACAAAGGAGGAGATACAACCATCTAGCTACTACATGGACCCGTAGTCCAAGGTGGAACTACTCACGCTTCATACCAGAGGTTGGCATGATGAAGAAGAAGGCCTCCAGGATGATCTCCCCTCCGGCAGGGTGCCAGGAAGAGCTTCAGATCCCCCCAATCAAGGGACGATGGTGGCGGCGGCTATAGACGGTTTCGTGGAATATTGATCGGGTACTTAGGGTTTAGGCATAGGGGGCTTCTTATAGGAAAAGAGGGAGGACGACGGGGTGCCCGAGGCGGCTGCACCGCCCCCAGGCACGGGGTGGGCCCACCCGCGCGGCCAGGGGGTGTGGCCCCCTCTAGGCCCTCCTCTGTCTCGTCTTCTAGCTCCGTGTTCCCCATGGTAAAATATTGACTTTGATTTTTGTCCTGTCCAATTCCGAGAATATTGATTTTCTGCCTTTCTGAAACCAAAAACAGAAGAAAACAGGCAACTGGCACTGTGGCATCTTGTTAATAGGTGAGTACCAGAAAACATATAAAAACACCTCAAAGTGTATACAAAGCAAAGCAAAGTAAATACTAAACAAGCATGGAACATAAAAAATTATATATACATTTCCGACGTATCAAGCATCCCCAAGCTTAACTCATGCTCGTCCTCGAGTAGGTAAGTGATAAAAAGAATAATTTTTGAGGTGACATGCACCTTCAAAACCAAGATCAAACCATTTGCAAGCATTGAAATCTGAGATCAAAGAACTCTAAACATGTGCATGAAAGATGGAGTTCTAACAGTAAGACAAAGTAACTATGCATGCAACATGAAAGGCTACAAAGAAAGATGATGAATAACATGCATTGAAAAACGTTTGTTTGTTTCACATACAGAAAACATGGCATAGTGGCAATCAGCTTGTCCCTCATAGAGTAGCAAATAGATGCATAGGACACCTTCAAAGTTCATAAGAGTGACTAGATACAAATAGCACAAGAACAAGCAATATCAACAATATGCATCAATCATTAAGTTTTGGGACAATGCACATAGAACTAAGAATGGAAACTATTCTCTCTTAACTGGTGCCTAAAGGTAGAAGGTGGAGACTCAATATAATGGTGGAAGAAAGGCCCTTCATAAAAGTAAGCAGGGATTTCAAGTTTCAAAAAGAGCTTCCAAAATTTTTGGTACTTATTAGCTTTCAGCTCTCATTGCCCCTATCATAAGCATCTTGAAGTGATTAAGGTTAAAGTGAACAAACTATGGAGTATATGCCTGACAAAGTATAAGTTGGCAATCTCATGTCCCTTGAATACGAGGGCCACTCCTCATGCTACTCAACTTTAGTCACATGTAAGTTCTTGTCATAGTAAATACATGTGTATCATAGAGAACCGCCAACAGGGTACCCCTTGCACATGGTACATGAGCTATCCCATAACCAAAATGACAAGGCAAGCAAACAATGCGCATCTCAGTGATCTTCTTATTTACCATGGGAATATGGTGTTTTCTCTCTCTTTCCTCTTTTCAATATGTCGCTTTTTTTATAAGAAGAAAGCTTCATAGATGTCATTATGGTGATGCTGCAAGTTTCCACCATGATTAGGCATGGCTTAGACTAGCGGCCCAGTCGTTTCTATAAAATACATACAAAACTCCATTGACTTATAAGCTCCCTTTTCATTTCACACCGACAACATCCATAGACAAAAGAGCATGATATCAACTGTGTACAAAGTACAGGTGCAATGTTGAAAGCGTTTCCCGTGACAGCACGGTTCTGCTAATTCCAACGTATAAGTGCAAGCATATACAACATATATGACACAATGGTTCAAGTTTATTAGGGGAAAGAAAAATAAAGTGTGCCATGAAGTTTGTGAGAGCATTAATCACTAAGTTTTCACATAACAAAATACTTTTTAATTGAAAGATAGATGAAAACAAGAATATACTTGGAATGGTGTAACACACCATGCATAGGAATTTATAGTGGACACTTTGGAATAACTTGGTTTCTTGGGAGTTGGAAGCATGAGTAGAGATTACTCATACAAGTGGAGGCTAGCAAAAGACTGGGAGCAACCAACTAAGAGAGCAATAATGGCCATAATCATGCAGAGCGACAAAACATTACTAATCAAAGCATAGAGTGGTACTACAAGTCAAGGACTCATAGAGGCTATGGTGACTTGTTCATAGTCATAACATGGTGTGAGCATGTGCCAAGTCAACCCAAACAAAGCATCAAAGGAGAATACCACAATACTATGCTTTTGCATGCTAAAACAACGCATGATTTTTTTCAAGGCACACTAAGCAATCCCAATTGTTTGGAACAAGCCATGCTACAGAAATAATCACTAATCATAAGGTCAAAACAACACCTAGCATGACATGCTAAAGTCTAATTCACAGTCAAAGCAAGCTCCTCTTGCACTATTTCAAGCAAGAACTTTCTACTCCTTTCTAACACCAGTCAGCTTATTTAAAACAACACAGCGAGGACGGGGGTACAAACTACTTTATTCAAGCAAACTAAGAAAATCAAATGAAAACTAAGACGCTCCAAGAACAACACAACAATGTATGAAACAATAAAAACGAAGTGTCTAGAAAGACCTGAGATTTTTATTGATGAAGAAGGGGATGCCTTGGGCATCCCCAAACTTTGACGCTTGTACCTCTTGAATATTTCTTGGGGTGACACGGGGTGGAATCCCCAAGCTTGAGTTTTTTCCATTGTTCATCTCAATACATTATTCTCTCTACACCTGAAAATTTTCCTTCATACAAAACTTCACACAATCTTCATTAGCAACATTAGTGTATTCAAAAGATAATAGACCCTTGAGTTTATCTTTAAAACAGAAAAACTTTCACTAAAAACACTAGCTACTGTAGAAATTTCCTCAAAAATCTCAATTTCCCAAAAAGAACCCCAAAAGGAATCAATAATAAGCAAATGCAAATAATGGCAGAAATCTGTCAAAACAGACCGGCAGGTAGAAACCGATTTTTTAGAACACCTTCTGTTGCTAAAATAAAAAAGTGTTAAATTAATGAAAGTTATCTAACATACTGGGGTATTTATTCGTGAAATATCAGCTCAATCCGAGTTACAGAGATTCCGCACTAATGTTTACGGTGGAGCACAAAAATCTGTTTCGAGACAGCAACTCCCAAAATCTTACTTCCCTCTCATTAGAGGTCATTCTTGGCACAAAAAGCAAACAAAAAGGATAAGGAGAGGTCATTACTGAATTAATAACTTCCAAGACTCAAGAAAACTCTTGGGTTATCTCCCAACAAGTTCTTTTCTTTAACTCCTTTAAGTTAGGCACAAGAAGCAAGAATCAAGTATTTTCAAATGAAGAGGCATTAACATCAAACCTTGCTTTCAAAGGAGGAGCAAAACGCAAATTCTCTAGCCTCATAGGGAAGTGTTCAATACCTTTCTTGAATGGAAATTGATATTTAATGGTGCCTTCTTTCATATCAATGATGGCACCAACAGTTCTAAGAAAAGGTCTTCCCAAAGTAATAAGACATGAAGCATTGCATTCAACATCCAAAACATAGAAATCAACAGGGACATACGCATTGTTAACCATAATAAGAACATCATAAACACTCCTTGATGACCCACAAGTATAGGGGGTGTATCGTAGTACTTTTGATAAATAGTAGTGTCGATCCCAACGAGGAGCAGAAGGTGCTGAACAGTGGTATGGAGCAGGAAATCCCTGTGAATACTTAGCAAACGGATTTTAGTGGTTTTCTGACAAGGCAACAAAACAAGGAGCAAGTAAAAGAAGTAACAAACAAACGGAGCAAGTGGCCCAATCCTTTCTTAGCAAAGGACAAGCCGGTGGAAATACTTATAAGGACCAAACGTTCTCGAGGACACATGGGAATTCTGTCAAGTGCTTTCGCTTCAAATAGCCGAGTACTCTTCTATGGTGTTTGTAAGTGTTGTGTGGGTGAACCTATGCTAACATACCGCCCTTCCTAGGACTAATACATACTTGTGATTAAGCCCCCTGCAAACATCAGTAACTACAAGAAAGTAATTAAGATATAAATCTAACCACAGCCTTAAACTCTGAGATCCTGCGCTCCCTTGTGCAAAGGTGTCCTAATGGGGGTTCAGGTTTCTGTCACTCTGCCAACCCCACGATTAGTAGCCAAATACACAATGCATTCCCCTAGGCCCATAAATGGTGAAGTATCATGTAGTTGACGTTTACATGACACCACTAGAAGATTTGAACCACAACTTAAATACTAAACCATTGAATGATAACTCATCACAGATTCACTACTAACACCATGACTTCTCCCATGTCCTCAAGAACTAAAAGAACTACTCACAAGACATCATATGGATCAAGATCAAATATGATATGATAATGGATAACAATTTGAACATAAACAATAATCCAATGGTTCCACTCACAAGCATCAACTACAATAGTAATCAACACCGGGAAAGTTTCCCCTAAGAACTAAAGCAATATCCAACACAATTGTTACAGCGGGACGGAGTGGTGGTGATGGTGCTGGTGGAGATGATGATGATGATCCCGATGAAGCCTAGCTTGATGACGGTGTTGATGGCGATGGTATCCCCTCTCCGGGAAGGAATTCCCCCGATAGAAATCTGTCTACCGGAGAGATCTTTCTCTCTCGGTGTTTTCCGCCCCCCCAGAGGCGGCGGAAATCTATCTGTGGTCGCTTCCCAAACCTTAGGGTTTCATAGGAAAGATATAGGCGAAGGGGCAGAGTCGGAGGCCGGGCAGGTGGGCCACACCTGCCCTAGGCGCGGGGTCAGGTGGGCCCGCGCCTAGGAGTGTGGGCCCCCTGAGGCCCATCTTCGTCCCTCCTTCTGGCTTCCTTCGTCTTCTGGTAAAATAATATGTTTCCATATTTTTCTGGTATTTTTCTGATCTTCGCGAAATTGCTCTAAAACGCCTTCTTTTCCATCGGAATCCAGACTCCGGTATTCCATCCTCCAGGAATCATCCAACATGCATAAACAGATGAAAATACATAAGTAATACCTCATAATAAGACAAATATCAATGAATAGAGGTAAATTATGATATAGAAGGGTGATGCAAATTGGGCATATCAACTCTCCCAAGCTTAGATTTCGCTTGTCCCCAAGCGAATACTGAGATCAGTAAACATGTCCACAGGTTTATGGAGTGAAATGTCGATAAAAGAATACAAACAAGAAGAATCACACTTACGATTGCACAACTCATAGAAGAAGGCAACTCACCATTATATAACTTAGCTTGCAACCAAATACATCAGTCACAATAGAGATGCATAAAGATAAATCATAATTGGAATTGGCAAACTTGTTCTTGGTTAGAGAACACCTGGTAAATAGTTTCACAAAAGATTTTTGTAGAAGTTTCAAAGCAGGAGCACTTTTTGCTCAAAAAGGTTTTTCACAAGTCAAGGCTTTCAAAGTAATACTCAATAAATAAGAGTTTTGTGCAAACAAGGAAGATAAAGAACATGATTGAATAAATCACCATATGAATGCTTGAAACACAACAACTCAAAAGCTTGCTGGAGATAGAGAGGAAGTAGGTTTACTGACTCAACGGGTAACTAGGAGAAAGGTCCCTTCTTAGAGGGTAGCAGGGATTACAAGTCATAATGAGCTTCCAAAAGATTATGATACTTACTAGCTTTGAGCCCTCATTGCCCCTATCATAAGCATATTGAGATGATTAAGGTTAAAGTGAACAAAGATGGAGTATATGCTTGACGAACTATAAGTTGGCAATCTCATGTCCCTTGAATATGAGGGTCACTCCTCATGCATACTCAACTTTGGGTCCAGGTAAGTTTGGGCACATGGTACAAGAGCTTTCCCATAACCAAAATGATAAGGCAAGCAGACAATGAGCATCTCAGCGATCTTTTTATTTACTATGAGTATAGCTTTTTATTGAGAATGCTTCATAGATGACTCACTATAGTGATGCTGCAAGTTTCCACCATGATTAAGCATGGCTTAGGCTAGCGGCCCAGTAGTTTCTCTAACACAGAATACAAACTCCATGGACTTACAAGTTCCCTCTTTATTTCACACTGTTGACATCAATAGACAAAAGAGCATGATATCAACTGTGTACAGAGTACAAGTGCAATGTTGAAAACGTTCCTCGTGACAGCACACTTCTGCTAATTCCAACGTATAGATGCAAGCATATACAACTTCGATGTTCACAATGGTTCAAGTTTATTAGGAGCAAGTAAATAAAGTGTGCCAGCAAGTTCGTGAGAGCTTTACTAACTAGTTTTCACATAAAAAATACTTTTTAATTCAAAAGGTAGATGAAACTTGAGAATTTGCTAGGAATAGCAACAATGCTACTAGGTAGATATGGTGGAGACAAATGGCAAAAGTTTTGGGTTCAGAGGATTTTGGAAACATGAGAAGTATGCCTTCTCAAAACAGTTTTTTGGCTAGCAAGGCTGAGTAGCAAGCAAGAGAGTTGAAAGAAACAAGCAAACATACAAGTAATAAAGCCAAACATGCAATCTTCCTTGAAGACACAAAAGAATCTTAAATAAAGAATACTAAGCTTATATGCCAACAAGAAAGAAAACAAATGATACCAAATACCTGTAAGCTTTTCCTTTCTTTCTTTTTCTTTCAAACTAATGCCACTGACCAGAACTTGGTTTGCCAAAACCAATTTAGATCCACTTGATGATCCCAGGGTGGTGCCAATACTGATCAACAAGATCCATCATATAATAGAGATTGCAAAATAAAAATAAGAAGTGCAAAAAGTAAAAGATGAGACTTCTCATTAATATTCCAATAAAGGCACTCACACCAAGGGATACAAAGATAATCAACTAAAGGAGAGATACTTCCACATTCAAACCAAACTATAAGATAACCTCTCTACCACAGATATGAATCCGCTAAAAAGCTAAAATATAAAAGATAATGGTGGTGATACCATGACACTCCCCCAAGCTTGGGACAAGCCAAGGGGATGCCAAACCTGATGGCGAATTACTCCTTCGGTGGTGGTGGTGGTGTTCTCTTGTCATCATAAAACTTCCAAGGCAATGGTTCCCCATCCAAAAAGGATGTCCTTGTCTCTGCAATCCTGAAACTAACCGCAGAGCTTATGCGATCAAATCTACCCTCATACTCATAGTTTTGATTATGTATGTCATAGAGTTGTGCTTGCAATTGATTGGTGGTCTGACGGAGTGAGAAGATCTCTTCTCGTAGCTCAACAACTTCTCCCTCATGCTTGGTGATGAGTTCTGAACTTATCTTGTGAATAACATCCACTTCACGTTTTGCCATCTTCTTGTACCTGAAAACTTCTTGTTCCAACGCTTACATCTTATCTTCTAGACTGCCTTCTCCTTTAGGGCCTTGAACTTCTTTCATCTGTACCTTCCCCTCCTTGAGGATCAACTCTTTGGGATGAATCCTCAACTCATACATGTACGGGTTGAGGACATCCGCAGAGGAATCCTCCGTGGGTGATCCATAGGAAGACATTGAGGCTCCAAATCTGAGAATTTTCCTGATAGAAACAGATCGAAACAAAAACACGACGAGAACACGATGCAAGAACCTCGGGGAACCCTGGGGTTTATATATTACGAAGATTCAATGCATAAGGAAGGTTTTGACATGGAAACGAGGCGGAGTCGGAGCCTCAGGCGTGGCTAGGCTGGGCGCTGGGTGGGTCCACCCCTGCCTGCCTCTGCCCTTGCCTCGTAACTTCCCTTATGTATTAAAACATCAAAAATATAAAAAGATTGGAGCTTCACGAACCTTCTGTTTTCATCACTTTTACCTATTCAAGGACGAACTCTGCAGTTTCTGGTGTTTGGCTTCTGATAAATTCTTCTAGAGTTATCATTTGAATAACATCAACATCTTCATTATAAGAATCTCTAGAAATATAATGTTTTAGTCTTTGGCCATTCACCACCTGCGTTGTCTCATCCTTTAGAGAAGAAATTCTGATGGCACCTGAATGGTACACTTCTTTGATAACAAAAGGTCCTTCCCATTTGGAGAGTAGTTTCCCTGCAAAAAATCTAAGACGAGACCTATACAAAAGAACTTTATCACCAACATGGAACTCCCTTTTGAGAATTCTCCTATCATGCCATCTTTTTACTTTTTCCTTAAAGAGCCTAGCATTTTCGTAAGCTTCACCTCTTCACTCATCTAGATTACTTATGTCGAGCAGTCTCTTCTCACCAGCAAGTCTAAAGTCTCTATTCAACTCTCTCACTTCCCAATAAGCTTTGTGTTCTAATTCTAAAGGCAAGTGACAAGCTTTACCATAGACCATTTTGTAAGGAGACATCCCCATATGATTTTTATAAGCAGTTCTATAATCCCACAAAGCGTCATTCAACTTTTTAGCCCAATTTTTCCTAGATCTATTGACAGTCTTCTGCAAGATAGATTTGATTTCTCTATTGGAAAGTTCTACTTGCCCACTAGTTTGGGGGTGATAAGCTGAATCTATTATGTGGTTCACATCATACTTAGCGAGAGTTTTTATAAAACCCCCATGAATAAAATGAGAGCCTCCATCAGTCATGATATATCTAGGCACACCGAACCTAGGAAAAATGACATCTTTAAGCATTTTCAAAGAGGTCTTACCATCAGCACTATTTGTAGGTATGGCTTCTACCCAAAATTGAAACATAGTCAACAACAACAAGAATATGAGTATACCCTTTTGACGGAGGAAAAGGCCCCATAAAGTCAAATCCCCAACAATCAAAAGGTTCAATAACAAGGGAATAATTCATAGGAATTTCATTGCGTCTAGAGATGTTACCTACTCGTTGGCATTCATCACATGATAAGACAAACTTCCTTGCATCTTTAAAAAGGGTAGGCCAATAGAATCCAGATTGTAAAACCTTTTGTGCAGTTATATGCCCAGCATGATGTCCTCCATAAGCACTGCCATGACATTTCCTCAATATTTCTTGTTGTTCAAATTCTGGAACACATATTCGCATAATATCATCTACTCCTTCTTTATATAAGTGTGGATCATCCCAAAAGTAATGCCTTAGATAATAAAAGAATTTCCTTCTTTGCTGGTCTGTAAATATTGGAGGCAAATACTTGGAAACAATAAAGTTAGCATAATCAGCATACCAAGGACTCTCATGTGGACTTACCCTTATTGCAGCTAACTGCTCATTTGGAAAACTATCATTAACAGGAAAAGGGTCAAAAGAGATGTTTTCCAAACGAGATAAATTATCAGCAACAGGATTATCAGCACCTTTCCTATCCATAATATGCAGATCAAACTCTTGCAAAAGAAACACCCACCTTATAAGCCTAGGCTTAGCGTCCTTCTTCATCATAAGGTATTTAATAGCTACATGATTAGTATGAATAGTAACCTTGGAATCAACAATATAAGATCTAAACTTATCACAAGCAAAGATTATAGCTAAGAACTCCTTTTCAGTAGTAGCATAATTCTTTTGAGCAACATCCAAAGTCTTGCTAGCATAATGAATGACATTTAACTTCTTGTCAACACGCTGTCCAAGGACAGCACCCACAGCAAAGTCAGTAGCAACACACATAATTTCAAAAGGTAAACTCCAATCAGGTGGTTGGACTATAGGAGCAGTTATCAAAGCTTTCTTCAAAGTTCCAAAAGCTTCCTTACAATCATCATAAAAAACAAAAGGTACATATTTTTTAAGAAGATTAGTAAGGGGCTTTGAAATTTTGGAGAAATCTTTAATAAACCTCCTATAGAAACCAGCATGACCAAGGATACTACGAATACCTTTGATATCTCTAGGACAAGGCATCTTCTCAATTGCTTCAATTTTGGCTCTGTCAACTTCAATGCCTCTTTCAGAGATCTTGTGTCCAAGAACAATCCCTTCATTAACCATGAAATGGCATTTCTCCCAGTTAAGAACAAGGTTGGTTTCCTCACATCTCTGCAAAACTTTATCAAGGTTGTGCAAACAGTTATGAAAAGAAGTTCCATAGATAGAAAAATCGTCCATGAAAACCTTCACAATTTCTTCACAAAAACCATGAAAGATAGCAGGCATGCATCTCTGAAAGGTAGCAGGAGCATTACATAAACCAAAAGTCATACGCCTATAAGCATAAGTACCATAATAACAAGTGAAAGTGGTTTTCTCTTGGTCATGTGCTTTCACAACAATTTGAGAAAACCCAGAATAACCATCAAGAAAGCAAAAGTGAGTCTTTTTGGACAACCTCTCAAGCATCTGATCAATAAAGGGAAAAGGATAATGATCTTTCTTAGTAACTTTATTAATCTTTCTAAAATCAATGCACATCCTATACCCAACCACTACTCTTTGGGGTATAATCTCATTATCCTCAGTAGGCACAACAGTTATCCCCCTTTCTTGGGAACACAATGAACAAGGCTAACTCATTTACTATCAGCAATAGGATAAATAATACCAGCATCAAGGAGTTTTAATACCTCATTTCTTACCACATCCTTCATCTTAGGATTTAGACGACGTTGATGCTCAACAACTGGTTTTGCATCAGGCTCTATATTAATAGCATGCTGACATATAGTAGGAGAAATCCCCTTTAAATCATCAAGAGTATAACCCATAGCTCCTCGGTGTTTCTTCAATATCTCCAATAACCTTTCTTCTTCATTTCCTGAAAGTTTAGAACTAATAATAATATGATATATACTTTTGTCATTAAGATAAGCATATTTAAGATCATCAGGTAAAGGTTTTAATTCAAAAACAGGGTCCCCTTTAGGTGGAAGAGTGGTACCCAAATCTTCTTGTCGGGGGTGTACCCCCAGGTACCCCAGAGTTGATGAATTAAGTAATTTCTAGATAGAACTTTCTATAAAAGAATATAGAGCTACAAAGAATAAATGTAACAAATTGTAAGAAATAGAGAAATAAAACTTAAAGGAAAAAGGAAAGAAGGCAAACCAGGCCGAATTAAGCCTAATTCGGCCCAGCCTGGATCCCACTAAGGCAAAATGTTCACCTCCTGGGCCGACTCACAGGATTCCCCAGCTTGGGCCGAGTTCCTTCATTCGGCCCACCAGACTACCCGACCCCCACGTCGCACTTCCTCTCCAAGGTCACCCCGTCGCTGCTTCCTCTTCGTTCAGCACAGGCCCCGTCGCCACCTCATCGCCAGTACAGAGAAACCCCCGCCGAATCACCAGTTCCCGCCAACTCTCCCCAACATCGCCAGCGCTGCTCCCGCCAAGCTCCTCGTCGAACTCCCCCGCACAGGGCGTGGTTCCCCCGGCTGGGCCGAGAGAGGGAGAGGCTAGCTGGGCTGCCATCATCCCGGCTGGGCCACGTGCAGGCTCAGGCCACGTGCAGGCTCAGGCCAGAATCTCCTCCAGGCCGAATAGCAAGTAACCCGGCTGGGCCATCCAGTAACTCGGCTGGGCCTTACTCTTTTGCAATTAGGACCAAGCCGAATTGACTAAGGAACAAGCCGAATTACTACTACTCCTGGGGCACCTGGGCCGAGTTATTTCACCCCGTACGACCTCTTATTTGTCTCCAGATATGTTCCTAATCTTCACAGCTATACGCCATCAGATCAAGACAAGACCAATAGGTGTCGTGCCAGTCTTGGGACGCCCATGGCTCAGACTGGCACCTAGGTATATGGAATATGCATTTGGCATCAAGAAGATGCTGGAGAATATGCCCTTGGCATCCAGAATATGCTAAGGAATATGCCATGGCATCTCCAAAGATGCCAAGGCACATGCTGAGCATCTAAGAAGATGCCGGGAATATGCTACACAGATGCTAAGCGTGCAGCACAAGACTTGTCCCCTGGGCTCCCCTTTATAAGGAGCACCAGGGGGATCGTTCTGGGAGAGGTCCCGGAGGGCTCCTCCCCTCTCTGCTCACTAGGAGCTCTCTTTCTTCCTCTTCCTCCACTCTCATAGAGATATCTAGATAGAAGGATAGGAGATACAGCTCCAGGAGCATGATTGTAGCCACAAGTATGGCAAGATTATAAGAGATTAGATGTATAGAAGGAGGTGTTATCCCCACTTGAGAGCTTCAATCCAATATACATTGTATTTCTCTTTGATCATACGAGTGCGGTCTTCACTGCATCATCCCTCCCCGGATTCCTCCACGTCCATCGGCCCCAACTTTAGCCTACCCATGGCATATGCCGTGATACCACCACGACACTTCTGCATGTAAATTATGCTTGAATAACTCAGGTTGTCGAAGGAAAGCCTCATCAATATCATTTCTTTCCTTCATGAAGGGGTCACTTTCATGATCTTCCATGAACTGCTGCAAGGCATTGTTAGGAGCAAGAGAAATAGCAGAAAGTTGTTCAACCCTAAAATCCTCATCAGGCGGTTCATTTTCATAAGGAGTTCTGGAAAATTTGGAAAAACTAAACTCATAAGACTCTCCAGCAAACTTAGTCAAAACTTTTTCCTTCCTACAATCTATGATAGCCCCACAAGTATTCAGAAAGGGTCTACCAAAGATAATAGGATAGGTTTTACTAGCTTCTTTACCAAGTACTAGAAAATCAGCAGGATATTTAATCTTACCACAAAGGACCTCCACATCTCTTACAATGCCAATGGAGCAAACCTGCTATCTGTTAGCAATGTGAATAACCACATCAATGTCCTCAAGCTCACAAGGACCAATCTCATGCATAATTTCCCTGTAAAGCTCATAAGGAATAGCACTAGAACTAGCACCAATATCACATAAACCATAGTAGCAATCACTACCAATTTTAACAGAAAGCACAGGGACACTAGCTTTTCTAACTTTCTTATGATGAGAAACAACATTAGTGGCGTATCCACACAAAAAAAATGCTCATCCTCTATATTTCTAGTGACAAGATCTTTCACAATAGCTACCACAGGCTCAATATCAATAAGCTCCTCGGACCCTACAGTTTTCTTTGCCCTTTTGCTAACCACATTAGCCATAATAGAATACTTCTTTACCTTGGATTTTCTCAACATAAGATTCAGGCAAAATAGGATCGATAGTACAAACCTCCGTGCTGGCAGGAACATGGGTGACAATGTCTTTATAAGGAGCATGGTACTTGTCCCACTCTTTCTTGGGAATTTCAATATAAGAGGCTGAAAGGATCGTATGGGCACCTAGAGGGGGGGTGAATAGGTGCTACTTCAAATTTTCTTCTTTTTCAAATTAAGGTTTGACATAAGGTAAATTCTCTAGATAATGCAACTATGGTGAATTTACCTATATGACAAATAAGCAAGAGCTACCACAACACAAAGTAATAACAAGTAAGTAAGGTGCGGTAAAGGATAGAGGTAACCGAAAAGTGGACGCGGAGACACAAGGATTTGTTTCCCGTAGTTCCTTCCTTTTGAGGGGAAGTACATCTACGTTTGGAGAGGGGGTGGTTTCAAACCACCAACGCCACGAGAGGCCTCCCTTGTTCTCCGATGAATCTCACCCCAATGGGATCGATTAACCTTCCACTATATCGGCAACCTTCAAGGTGGAAGCCGGCACCGTTACAAGTTTGGGGCACACATCCACAACTTAATCGGAGGCTCCCAAAAACAAGCAAGCTGTCAAAGCAATCAAAGACAAGCTTGTAAGAACAAAAACAAAAGCTAGGGTTTCCAACAAAACACGAGAGCAAAGGGTCCCTCAATGAAATGAGGGGGAAATGAAAATCTCTTTTGGTGAAGTAGTAGATCAGGCCCTCCTCCTTCGATTCCCCAAAGATCAAGGACTTTGGGTGGTTGGATGATGAGATCTTGAGAATTTGACTGGCTCCAATGGACTCCAATGGTGGGCAATGACTTTAATGAGCTGAGCACTCTGTCCCAAGGTAGGTGGAGGGGTATTTATACCCCTCCACAAAATCTAACCGTTGGTGCATTTACTGCAGCGGTAATACCGGAAGTTGAAGCGGTACTACCAGAGAATTCCGGTACTACCGGACCTGGTACCGGATCACCCTTTTTCAAACAGCAACAAGTCCCGCCCCCAGCGGTACTACTGATGTTGCTACCGGGAAGCGGTAGTACCGCTTGACGCAACCAGTACTACCGGACCTGGAGAGAACAACACATTTTCATACGAAAAACTCTCTGTCACGCCAGGTAGCAAAACGCGGTACTACCGCATTTCGCTATCGGCGCAGAAGAGCTTTTACAACGCGTAAAAGCTCTGTCACGCCAGGTAGTAAAATGCGGTACTACCGCATTTTTCTACTAGCATGATAAATGGCCTTTGCAATGTTAAAAATCCTGTCTGGCGGTACTAATATCGGAGGCAGAAGCATTTGACAAGCTGTAAAAAAGCTTCTGTCGCGGTAGGTACTAAAATGCGGTACTACCGCTTTTTAGTGCCTGGCACGGCAGAGACTTTTTGACAGATAGTCATTTGCTTATGTCTGGTCCGGTAGCAAAAAGCGGTACTACCGCTTTTTGGTACCGCGCCAGGCAGATAGTTTCTGAATGTTTGCAAACCTTCTTAATGTACATGCGACATACTTAGCAAAACATTAGTCCGATATGTGTGTTGTTATTAAACACCAAAATCACTAGGGATAGCAAATGCTCTTTCAATCTCCCCCTTTTTGGTGTTTGATGACAACACACATTTTGCAAGGAAATCTAGTGATGATAAGATGTAGATGGGGCTCCCCCTAGATATGTAGAAACAAGCCCCATACATTCAATCAAACTAACTGAGAGTAGAAGTCGCACATAGAGGACATACCTTTGCAAGAAAAAAACATGTGATGACCAATAGATTAGGAATGAGGAAAATCATCACATAGGATGGATCCAACAAGAAAAGCCATAATACACACAAGATGGATCCATAAGATAACCACATAGTCTTAACATACATAGCACAAATAGTTAGGTTCACACATAGTAAGTCACACATAATAAGAGGCAACCAAATAAGTTCACAAGCGAATAAAATCAAAGGCAAGAACGAGCTTGTGACTTTACCTCGCAAATCTCCCTGCATACCTAATGTGCAACTTCTCCCCCTTTGGCATCAAGACGCCAAAAAGGGACAAGAGCAACACTAACGCCCCGGAGATCACTCATCATCATCATCAACGTCGTCCCATGCACCATGAGGTGGAGGGGCACGGAAGGAGGAGGTGGCATCATCTTCCCGATTCTTGTGCTTGGAGATCCATTGGTCTTACGGGGTAATGTTGTTCTCGTAGCCCTGGGAAGCAGTCAAGCCTTGAGCCTCCATCATTTCCTTCTGACGAGCACAGGCCTTCTTGGCATAGACATGGGCCTCGACAAAGCGTTCGATTGTCCACTTGGAGGCGTAATATCTTCTTGAGTTTGGCCTCAACCCTCTTAGCCCAAGATGGTTGTCTGGTGGCGACGAAAGCACATAAGCGGAGCATCAAAGACATCACCGAGTCCTCAACCGGGTTCCCATCCTCATCAACAATCTGACCATCCGCATTGCGGGGTTTGGGATGGGTCTTGATCAACAGATTCTTGTGGCGGTGAGTGGCAAGACGAAGATGAGGCAAGTCACGGGCAATTTTAGGGCACTTGCTAATGATGAGAGCCATGATGTATGGAGCAAAAGGAGGCACCCTCCGCTGAAAAGTGGCACAGACCATCTCATTCCAGATAACATCTATCACATCCATAGGGAGGCCAGAGTCACGGTGGTGATAGGTGGCCATCATAATATCCACCATGTAAGCAGAATCTCATCAACATTCCCAGCACGAGGGGCGATAGTCTCACGATAGATGCGGTGCATGATGTCATAAGTAGGAAGCAGCCCTTTGATCTTACCAGGGATGCCGCACCCTCGGATGTACAGTGGGGCAAGACTATCCTTATTCATGGGATTGTCATTGGCATGGCACCGAAACCCAACGGGAACATCCTTGCCACGGTCTTCGTACCCGAGGATAGCCGCAAACTCAGCCAACGATGCATCCTTGACAACACCCTCGGTCATCCAAGTGAGAGTCCTAGCGTTATTCTTGGCAAAGTGAACGGTTGCATAGAACTGAGCAATGAGCATTGGATCATAGTTGCATTTGAACTCCATAATAGGAAGCAAGCCAAAGTTGGTACACAAGTCAAGGGCCTCACCAAAGTAGTTCAGATTCTTCCTCACATGATTCATCTCGATCCATTTTTGAGGAACCACAATTTTGTCATCTTTCATGAGAATCTCATGAAACACACGCTCCTGAAATTCCGTGTAGAAGAGGTTGTTCTCTCGAGCAAAAGCGCGGGCATACTGGACCGACCACCATGAGCATGAAATTCAGACTCAGAGATATCACACAACAGCTTTGACCCTGATGGCCCGGAACTTTGACTCTTGCGAGGACCAGAGGGAGGAGGAGGTGGAGGAGCTTTACCACGACCAGCACTTTGCTTGACCCCCTTTCCCCCACGACCACGAGTTGTTGGCAGTTTCAGACGGGCACTAGGTTGAGGCATGACCTCCTCTTCAGACTCAGTCTCAGATTCTGACTCATAGTCCTCTATCTCATAGTGAGCTTTGGAGCGCTTGCGAGATCCCTGGGAACCCCCTGCACCTGTGAAAGAACGAGGGAGAAAGCATAGGGGTAAGGGCACAAGAACCTGGGGCAAACAGATGATGGAGTTGAGTGTTTTAAAAAAATTGCTGCCAGTACTGGGGCAGTAGTACCAGATCTGCACAAGCGGTAGTACCGCCAAGCGGTAGTACCGGAAAAAGATTCCTGGTACTACCGGCCCGCGACTATAGTGCAGATCTGAACTAAGATCCGAGTATGGGGAACAAATTTGTTGTCAAAACACGATTCCCATCGGGCCAAGTGATAGATCTGGTAAAAAGGACACGATACAACCTCAAGAATGCAAGTTTTAACCAAGAATCGAAGGTACCCTAGATTCAATGGAGAAAACAAGTAAAAAGATGAGGAGGGCAGTGGTACCGGTGTCCATGACGGTGGGGAAGAGGGAGGAGCCCGCAGGGAGGCCGAATCCGGTGTGGATCCGGGAGAGGGATGGGCGGACGGGCTTCCTCCGGCGTGGGCGTGCCACAGGTGGCGCAGTGAGGAGGGGAGACGAGGGATGAATGAGGCACTGAGGGGTGCCTCTCCCTCGTCTCCAGTCTTAACCGACACGCGCGAGCGGTAGTACCGGATCTGCAGAAGCGGTAGTACCACCGAGCGGTACCAGTACTGGTAGTACCGCTCTGGAAGTTTCAGCAGAACACGGAAACACACCCAGGGGCGGTAGTACCGCAGGTGACTTCCGGTAGTACCGTTAGGCGGTAGTACCGCATGTGAGGTCCGGTAGTACCGTTACCATCAGGACAGAGAGCCAAGATGCAGAAAAAGGAAGGTTCTTGTGCAGAGTAGATGGGTTTTGTTGGAAAACAGGGGCCTGGGTTTAGAGAGATACGCGGATATGGGCCAATGCACTCAAGGAAAAACACTAAAAACATATGGAGAACCAAACTTGAGTGCATGACCAAAAGAATCAACACCAACTAGTGGATGACAAACATGAGTAAGAATCAATTCAACTAGGTGACAAACACGAGTAAGAACTTCAACCTCTCGATTGAGAGGGGGAGGTGGCCTAGGCCACCATATTTGAGTATACTCGGCTTGGCACCACGAAGATGTATCTTGGGTCCATTACCGAAACTCATCATTAAGCTCACATATCACAAAATGATATTATGAGGAATGATTTTTGTTTAATTTGCGCATAATGGGGGGAGGGATAGTCCAATCAATTAGGAACGCACTCCCCCTATGTCCATGCCTACACCTAAACCAAACATGGGTCGAGAATTAGGTGAGAGAGCAAGATAATCAAGTCAAACTCCTAGAATCTATGATATTTAGTTCATTCCTCAAGTAGCAAAACCTTGCTTCATCAAGTGGCTTCGTGAAGATATCGGCAAGTTGATCTTTGGTTGACACATAGGATAGATCAATATCACCTCTAGCAACATGATCTCTAATAAAGTGATGTCGAATCTCAATATGCTTTGTCCTTGTGTGATCCACCGGGTTGTATGCAATCTTGATGGCACTTTCATTGTCACATAGAAGAGGCACTTTTTCACAATGGACACCATATTCCTTTAAAGTTTGCCTCATCCATAGCAATTGGGTGCAAGCACTAGCAGCAGCAACATACTCGGCTTCGGCGGTGGAGAGATATATACAATTTTGCTTCTTAGAAGACCAACATACCAAGGACCTACCAAGGAATTGGCAAGCCCCTGAAGTTGATTTTCTATCATCCTTGTCTCCCGCGCAATCCGAGTCCGTGTATCCACAAAGAGCGAATGTTGAGCCTTGAGGGTACCAGAGACCATAAAATGGGGTATGAACTAAATATCAAAAGATTCTCTTGACCGCCATTAAATGGCTTTCCTTAGGAGACGCTTGATATCTTGCACACACACCTACACTCAACACAATATCGGGTCTAGATGCACAAAGGTAAAGCAAAGAACCAATCATAGACTGGTATACCTTTTGATCCACATCTTTACCATTTGGATTTTGTTCTAGATGACTCTTTGTTGCCATGGGAGTCGAGGCTCCATTCAAATCTTGCATTTTGAATCTCTTGAGCATATCTTGAGTATACTTGGCTTGATTAAAGAATGTTCCTCCTCTCACTTGCTTGATCTCAAAGCCAAGGAATACTTTCAACTCCCCCATCAAGGACATCCGGAACCTACTAGTCATAAGCTTTGAGAATTCATCATTAAAAGCTTTGTTAGAAGAGCCAAAGATAATATCATCTAGATTTGGCATACAAAAAGCTCCCCATTAACCCTCTTAGTAAAAAGAGTGGGATCGATTTTCCCAACCTCAAAGCCACGGTCAAACAATAACTCTCTAAGGTGCTCATACCACGTGCGTGGGGCTTGCTTGAGCCCATAGAGCGCCTTATCAAGTTTGTAGACATGGTTTGGGAAGTTGGGGTCCTCAAATCCCGGGGGTTGCTTGACATATACCAATTCATTCAAAGGACCATAAAGGAATGCACTTTCTACATCCATTTGTTGCAACTTAAAGTTATGATGTGCCGCATAAGCAAGAAGGATACAGATGGACTCAAGGCGAGCCACGGGTGCATAAGTCTCTCCATAATCAATGCCTTCAATTTGGGAATAACCTTGTGCAACCAATCTAGCCTTGTTCCTTACAATAATCCCATGCTCATCTTGCTTGTTCTTGAATATCCACTTTGTTCCAATAACATTGTGGCAATCCTTTGGCTTCTCAACTAACTTCCATACTTTGTTTCTCTCAAAGTTGTTGATCTCTTTGCGCATAGCTTCTAACCAATCCGAATCTTCAAGGGCTTCCCACACTTTCTTTGGTTCAATCATGGAAATGTGAGCTTGATGTTCACTGAACCTCTTCAATTGTGCTCATGTGGAAATTCCTTTCCTTAAATCTCCAACAACATTTTGGAGAGTGTGGTCTCGTATTTCCAATATTCTTTCCTTTCTAGCTTCGCGACGAGCGTGGATCTCCTCATTGTTTCTTGGAGGACCCTCTTCATCATTTTGATCCTCGTCTTGACCATCAACTTGACCTTGGTCATTATTGGATTCATTCTCTATATTGGGAGGCACGGATTGACTTTGGTCTTGATCAAGTGTTCTTCTAGCCTCAACTTGAGCACCCCTCAAAACAGCTTGGATGGATCTTCCTTGGCAAATTGACTTGACTCCACTTGACACCCCATCAAATGGACCAAGCTCCCTTTGACTAGAGTTCACACATTGATCACTATGTTGAGGGTCCACATCTTGTCTTTGGCTTGAGTCAACGTCCTCCTCGGTAGATGGAGCATGTTGAGGTTGTGAAGATGAGGGCTCCACTCGAGTGGAGCATAGTTCTTCTCGATCCGCCATAAGGGGTTCCTCAATGGGGCGGATATAACCCACACCCATTCTTCCTATGGCATCCTGAGGCATTTCAACATCTGCATCACAAGCATCAACACGCCCCCCTTGGGGACCATCATATTCTTCGAAGGTCACACTACAAGATTCTATGACGGCTCCGCAGAGCTTGTCATAGATTCTATAAGTGTGAGATTCGAGACCATAGCCAACAAAAATACCCTCTAATGCTTTAGATTCGAATTTAGACAAACGAACACCTTTGATGAGATAGAAACACTTACAACCGAACACCCGGAAATAATATATGTTGGGCTTGTTACCGGTAAGTATCTCATATGGAGTCTTGTTGATTTTCTTGCAGAGGTAGAGCCGGTTTGAAGCATGGAAAGCGGTGGAGACGGCTTCGGCCCAGAAGTTGTATGGAGATTTAAACTCCGCCAACATGGTCCTAGCCATCTCAATAAGAGTCCGGTTATTCCTTTCGGACACACCATTTTGTTGAGGGGTGTACGCGGCGGAATATTGATTCTTAATTCCCTCATCACTAAGGAAGTCATTCAAGGTGTAGTTCTTGAACTCGGTGCCGTTGTCACTTCTTATAATCAACACGGGAACATTGTGTTGCCGTTGAACCAAGTTGATGAAGTCGATAAAAGTCCTTTGAGTTTCACTCTTCAACTTGAAGAAATAAACCCAAGAGTATCTTGAAAAGTCGTCAACAATCACCAAACAATATTTCTTCCCACCAAGACTTGCATGAGATGGAGGACCAAATAGGTCCACATGAAGGAGTTCCAAGATCTTGTTAGACTTGATTTGGTTCGTGGGCTTATGAGGAGCGTCATGCATCTTCCCTAGAACACATGCCCTGAAAACACGATCTTTGGCAAAGGAAACATTTTCTTTTAGTCCAACAATATGGACCTCTTTATGGAGACTTTGCAAAGTTCTCATATTGACATGGGCTAGTCGGCGGTGCCATAGCCAGCCCACATCGGCCTTTCCTTATAAGCACATCGGACCTGCAGTGGCTTGCCCCGAAAACTCCACCACATACAAGTCATTTTCGACGTACCCAACGAAAGCGACCTTGAGAGACTTGCTCCACATAAGGACCACAATATCATTATCAATAAAGACGGCAAAGCCCATCTTTCCAAGTGCACGGACAAAAATTAAATTGTAACCAAGGGTTTCAACAAGCATGACGTTCACGAGTGTAATGTCGTGAGCCACCACTACCTTGCCGAAACCCATTACCGTAGATTTTGACTTGTCGGCATATGTGACGGTGATTTTATCTTCATTTGACACCAAGTCCTTGACAATAGACGAGCTTCCGGTCATATGACAAGTGCAACCACTATCAAGCACCCATTTTGAACCTCTGGAAGCATATGTATACAAAAGATCAAGCTAGTTTTTAGGTACCCATTTTTCAATGGGTCCTCTTTTGTTAGCAACAAGGGTCTTGGGAACCCAAATAGACCAAGCAATATAACCATCATACATACCAACATATTGTGCATACACATCACCATAGTAATCACGCATTAGAACATAGTGAGGGTTAGCACTTCCCGCAAAATCGTCATGAAACATAGTTTTGCCAATTGTGGTCTTACTTCCCACAATGGTCTTGTTGGTCTCTTGTGCGGGCTTGTCCTTCTTCTTCCTATTGTTCTTCTTCTTAGTTTTGGAGACAAAACCAATGCCCCCTTTATCACCACTACGCCTTTGCTTGCTCAAAAGATCATCAATAGACTTGTTACCTTGTGGAAATGTGGTCTTTGCAAGCTCCCCCTTCAACCTAGCATTCTCTTCAAGGATAGTCGTGCTACTCGATGGAATGAAGTTACTAGGTGAAGGAATATTGGCCAATTGAGTTTGAAGCGTTTCATGGGACTTTGTGAGAGACAAGAGTTCACTCTCCAAGGCTTTGTGGGCCTTGTTAAGCAAGCTAAAGTCCTCGGCAAGTTTTTCATGAACCACACCAAACTCAACCTTGTCCTTTTTAGCTCTTTTGTATTTAGCAATAGCATGATCACGTTCTTTAATGAGTTTGTTAACAATGATGTCATTGGCCTCATCAAGCCCTTCAAGTTTTGACTCAAGGGACAACCTACTCTCTTGTTCTTCTTCTAGAGCATTGCTTAAAGCCTCTAGTTCAATCATATGTTCATGCCCAAGTTTACATCTAACATCTAGAAGCTCTTGAGTGTGGGAGAGTTGATCTAAGATGTTCCCAAAATGTAGTTTAGCATCACCTTCTAGGTTAGTCATGAACTCATCAAAGGCAATTAATTCCTTTTTAACATCAAGAGACATTTCATCATCAATTTCATCATTATCTAATTGAGTAGAGTGGGATGATGAGGATACACCCGTTCCTCTTGCCATAAGGCAAGTGACGTCCTTGGAGGAAGAGTTCTCATTTGGAGAGTCGAAGAGTGAGAGTGTCGGAGTAGAGGTGGTGGCTAGAGCAGCCATACCATGTGAGGTTTCTTCTTCTTCCTCATCTTCATCATCGTCATTATCGGAGGAGTATTCTTCATGAGTGATCAAAACAATTTCTCCCGATTTCTTGTTGATGGGGTTCTTTTTGATGAAAGGTTTCTTGTAGGGTGCCTTGAGAGTCTTCTTCAACACAAGCTTCCCACCATTATCTTCTCTCTTCTCATAGGGGCAGCTTGCCACAAAGTGGTAGCGGTCACCACAATTGAAGCAAGTTCTCAACCTAGTGGCATTCTCTCTTTTCCCATTTGGATTGCTTCTTCGTTGCATTTCCATCTTGGCCTTGGCGGCATTCTTCCAAAAGTTCTTTGCATAGAAAGCCATATATTGACTATGAGAAATCTTGACATCATCGGGATGGTCCAAGGAGAGGCCTTCATCACTATCATCTTCATCTTCAAAGTTCACAACTTTGGCCTTTAAAGCAACATTGACCACATTGCTCATACCGAGGGCACGAGCACGGGCATCTTTGGCGTTCTTGGCGGCGACCTTGAAAGCGTCCATCTCTTGCATAACTTCGTTTGAGGTCATGAGATGGTAGTTGTGTCTTCCTTGTAAGCTCTTCAAGTCGGTGGGCTCAAAAGGCATGAGTGCACTCACATATTTCCTTTTTATCCATGCATCATCCACATGTGAGGCACCCACATTTCTAAAAGCGGTGGCGGTGGTCTTGAGCCTTCGATACATGTCTTCGTGATCTTCACCTTCTTTCATGTAGAAACCTTCGGCTTCATTTCTTAGAGCATCATATCTGTTCCTCCTAATACTCTCATTTCCAACAAACAACCCAGTGAGAGCATCCCAAGCTTCCTTGGCAATGCTAAAGTGCTCAATGTGTGGATAATCCTTTGTTCCCAATCCTTGTTGAATCATATGCAAAGCAGTGGCATTGAGTTGACTATTGACAACCTCTCTTCTTGTCAAGTTGTTTGGATCCCCAATAAAGAGTCCATGCTCGATGATGTTCCATAGTTCAATGCAAGAGCTGCGCATATGAGTTCTCATTAGTGATTGCCATTGAGCAAAAGTAGCAGACTCTTCAAGCTTAGGTGGGTCACCTCTATTGTACACATGAGGGTGAGGGATGGGAGGATCGGGAGAGTACCAAGAATCACGGTGCTCTCTCTTCCCCCCATCAGGTCGTGTGGAGGAATTAGCATTGTCTAGTTTATCCCCTACCACCATACCTTCGGGGGATACCGGAGTATTCCCTTTAGGTGCGGGTGGTAGTTCCTCTCGAGGGGATGGGGGTGATGAGCCATCTTTGTCTTTAAGAAGTTGCTCAAGCATCTTCTTGACTTCGTTGACCAAGGAAGAGCTCAATCTTGTTTCCAAGTTTCTGAGATCTTCCATGGTCACCGGAGTTGACTCACTACCACCATCCCCTTCTTGGCTACCCATATTCTCTTAGGAGGTAAAGCCCGAATAAAGAGCCGAGGCTCTGATACCAATTGAAAGGATCATATGGGCACCTAGAGGGGGGGGTGAATAGGTGCTACTTCAAATTTTCTTCTTTTTCAAATTAAGGTTTGACAATAAGGTAAATTCTCTAGATAATGCAACTATGGTGAATTTACCTATATGATAAATAAGCAAGAGCTACCACAACACAAAGTAGTAACAAGTAAGTAAGGTGCGGTAAAGGATAGAGGTAACCGAAAAGTGGACGCGGAGACACAAGGATTTGTTTCCCGTAGTTCCTTCCTTTTGAGGGGAAGTACGTCTACGTTTGGAGAGGGGGTGGTTTCAAACCACCAACGCCACGAGAGGCCTCCCTTGTTCTCCGATGAATCTCACCCCAATGGGATCGATTCACCTTCCACTATATCGGTAACCTTCAAGGTGGAAGCCGGCACCGTTACAAGTTTGGGGCACACATCCACAACTTAATCGGAGGCTCCCAAAAACAAGCAAGCTGTCAAAGCAATCAAAGACAAGCTTGTAAGCACAAAAACAAAAGCTAGGGTTTCCAACAAAACACTAGAGTAAAGGGGCCCTCAATGAAATGAGGGGGAAATGGAGATCTCTTTTGGTGAAGTAGTAGATCGGGCCCTCCTCCTTCGATTCCCCAAAGATCAAGGACTTTGGGTGGTTGGATGATGAGATCTTGATAATTTGAGTGGCTCCAATGGACTCCAATGGTGGGCAATGACTTTAATGAGCTGAGCACTCTGTCCCAAGGTAGGTGGAGGGGTATTTATACCCCTCCACAAAATCTGACCGTTGGTGCATTTACTGCAGAGGTAGTACCGGAAGTTGAAGCGGTACTACCGGAGAATTCCGGTACTACCGGACCTGGTACCGGATCACCCTTTTTCAAACAGCAACAAGTACCGCCCCCAGCGGTACTACTGATGTTGCTACCGGGAAGCGGTAGTACCGCTTGACACAACCGGTACTACCGGACCTGGAGAGAACAACACATTTTCATACGAAAAACTCTCTGTCACGCCAGGTAGCAAAACGCGGTACTACCGCATTTCGCTATCGGCGCAGACAGAAGCTTTTTGCAACGTGCAAAAGCTCTCTGTCACGCCAGGTAGTAAAATGCGGTACTACCGCATTTTTCTACTAGCACAGACAGTGGCCTTTTGCAATGTTAAAAAATCCTCTGTCCTGAGCAGTACTAAAATGCGGTACTACCGCATTTTATTTTAGTATCGAAGCATTGACAAGCTGTAAAAATCTTACAGCGCTTAGGTACTAAAATGCGGTACTACCGCTTTTTAGTGCCTGGCACGGCAGAGACTTTTTGACAGATAGTCATTTGCTTCTGTCTGGTCCGGTAGCAAAAAGCGGTAACGCGCCAGGCAGATAGTTTTTGAATGTTTGCAAACCTTCTTAATATACCTGCGACATACTTAGCAAAACATTAGTTCGATATGTGTGTTGTTATTAAACACCAAAATCACTAGGGATAGCAAATGCTCTTTAAGAGGCAAAGGCATTAAAGCATTTTACAAGAACTTTAGGATCAAGACCAAACTCATTACTAATATCACAGAAATTATCAGTTCCCATAAAAGATTTAATACATTCATAATCATAGTTTATACCTGACTTTCTTCCTTTATCATTCTCCCAAGCTTCAATGTTATCTTGAATACGGTCTAAGAGATCCCATTTAGCTTCTTCCTTCATACTGTGAATGATCCAGCACAAGAAGCATCTAGTAGATCTTTATCATGAAGAGAAATCCTAGCATAAAAGTTATTGAGAATAATATTGTTAGGGAGTTCATGAATAGGACATTTAAGTATTAGTAACTTCAATCTCTCCCAAGCTTGAGATGTACTCTCTCCATCAAGAGGCCAAAATTTATATATAAGATTTCTATCCTTACGATCTCACTGGGAGGATAAAATTTAGAGTAAAAGAGAGATGACATCTCCTCCCATTCCATGGATTGTCCATTCTTCAGCAGCTTATACCATTATTTAGCTCTCCCTTTCAAGGATATGCAGAGTAACTTCTTCTTCACCTGTTCAGTTGTGATACCTGCACACTTAAAAAACCCGCATAATTCATGGATAAAAAGCAAGTGATCACCAGGATGGACAGTTCCATCCCCAAACTAATAATTATCCATAACACGATTAACAATACTGGTAGGTATCTTAAAATGATCTATCTCAATAGGAGGTGGTTCATCTACTACCCTATCAGCGGTAGTAGTTTTCCCAAACAGAAAACCAAGTGGGTTATCCATATTGGAAACAAAGTAACAAGCAGTAACAAAAGCAATACTCACAGTAAAAGTTTCCTTTACCAGTTCCACTCTTCAATAGTGTTTCACTCCCTTGCAACGGCGCCATAAAATAGTCTTGATGACCCACAAGTATAGGGGGTGTATTGTAGTACTTTCGATAAATAGGAGTGTCGATCCCAATGAGGAGCAGAAGGTGCTGAACAGTGGTATGGAGCAGGAAATCCTTGTGAATACTTAGCAAACAGATTTTTAGTGGTTTTCTGACAAGGCAACAAAACAAGGAGCAAGTAACAGAAGTAACGAACAAATGGAGCAAGTGTCCCAATCCTTTCTTAGCGAAGGACAAGCCGGTGGAAATACTTATAAGGATCAAACGTTCTCGAGGACACATGGGAATTTTGTCAAGTGCTTTCGCTTCAAATAGCTGAGTACTCTTCTCTGGTGTTTGTAAGTGTTGTGTGGGTGAACCTGTGCTAACATACCGCCCTTCCTAGGACTAATATATAGTTGTGATTAAACCCCCTGCAAACATCCGTAACTACAGGAAAGTAATTAAGATATAAATCTAATCACAACCTTAAACCTTGAGATCCTGCGCTCCCTTATGCAAAGGTGTCCTAACGGGGGTTCAGGTTTCTGTCACTCCGGCAACCCCACGATTAGTATCCAAATACACAATGCATTCCCCTAGGCCCATAAATAGTGAAGTATCATGTAGTTGACGTTCACATGAAACCACTAGAAGAATAGCACCACAACTTAAATACTAAACCATTGAATAATAACTCATCACAGATTCACTACTAACAACATGACTTCTCTCATGTCCTCAAGAACTAAACGAACTACTCACAATACATCATATCACTAGTAGAAAACAGGCTATCTATTCGTGCCCCCCAACAACATTAGTCCCGGTTCGTGGTCCCGGTTGCGCCACGAACCGGGACTAATGCTGGCATGCGTCCTGGTTCGAGCGGGCACGATGGCCGGAGGGATGCGTCCCAGTTGGTAGGGGTGCATGCGTCCCGGTTTGTAACACAAACCGGGACTAAGGTGTGGGCTCCAGACACGTGGCCTGCCACACACCTTTAGTCCCGGTTTGTGTTACAAACCGAGACGTATGAGCCTGCCCTCTATAAATATGACGCCCCAGCCCTCTGCCTCCCCTCTGTTTTTTCTTGGTGGAAGGTGTGAGAGGTGTGCTAGTTTTTTTCCAATGCATGCATGCAAGGTGTTTGATGAAATGTTTGAGTGAATGATCTCGTTTAATTTCTCACAGAACAAAAATATAGGAGGTGCCCGAGATGCACTTGAGCTTTCTCCTCTTTATTTCCCTCGATTGAGGTTAGCAATCTTATCTTTTTCTATCATTGATACAATGCATGTGTCGATGTGAATTGGTCATTTCACTATTTATGATGTTCCGTTTTTGATAAACTTAATTATATGATGCAGATGAACGGTCGGGAATGGATGTACGGTGACCGGCGTGAACCCGGGTACATTAAAGGCGTGGCTAAATTTATCGATGTGGCTACGACAAACAAAGATAATAGTTTTATACGTTGTCCATGTGTTCAATGTCGGAATAACAAGGAGTACTCTTCCTCCAAAATCATTCGCGGCCACCTGGTTATGAAAGGTTTCATGCCCAACTATAATTGTTGGACCAAGCACGGGGAAAGAGGGGTTATGATGGAAGACAATGAAGAAGAAGATGATGATAACAACTATCATCATATGTTTCCTGAATACAGTGATACTGCAATGGAAGACAATGAAGAGGAAGGAGGTGAAGGACGGGCATCAGATGAGCCCACTGATGAACTTGTTAGGGTCATTTCTGATGCAAAGCGAGACTGTAAAACAGAAAAGGAGAAGTTGAAGTTGGAGGTCATGTTAGAAGATCACAAGAAATTGTTGTACCCAAATTGCAAAGATGGCAGCACAAAGCTCGGTACCACACTGGAATTGTTGCGATGGAAGGGGAATATTTTATCATTTGCCACACTTTACTACAGAAATTTATTATTTGCCACACTGACCACCACATGTCAGTGACACAAGTTGTGGCAAATAATAAAACTGAAAAGTACAGTGTGACAAATTATAAAATCCCCCGATGGAAGGCAGAGTATGGTCTAACTGACTCCGCATTTGAAAATATGTTGAAAATAATGAAGCCGAAGTTTCCAAAACATAACAAACTTCCCGAGAGTACGTATGAAGCAAAGAAGACTCTCTTCCCTATAGGATTAGATGTGCAGAAGATACATGCATGCATTAATGACTGCATCCTCTACCGCGGTAAGGAGTATGCGAATTTAGATAAATGCCCAGTATGCAATGCATTGCGGTATAAGATCTGACGAGATGACCCTGGTGATGTTGAGGTAGAGCCCCTCCGGAAGAGGGTTCCTGCTAAGTTTATGTGGTATGCTCCTATAATACCAAGGTTGAAACGCATGTTCAGAAACAAAGAGCATGCCAGGTTGTTGCGATGGCACAAACAAGACCGTAAGAAAGGCGGGAAGTTGAGACACCCTGCTGATGGGTCGCAGTGGAGAAAAATCGAGAGAGACTTCCTGGACTTTGCAGGTGACGTAAGGAACTTATGTTTTGGTATAAGTACAGATGGCATGAATCTTTTTTGGGAGTAGAGCTGTAGTCACAGCACCTGGCCCGTGACTCTATGTATCTACAACCTTCCTCCTTGGTTGTGCATAAAGTGTAAGTTCATTATGATGTTAGTGCTAATCCAAGGCCCAAAGCAACCGGGCAGCGACATTGATGTGTACCTAAGGCCATTAGTTGAAGAACTCTTATAGCTGTGGGGCAAACCAGGTGTACATGCACGGGATAAGAACAAACAGGAGCCATTTGACCTACGAGGGTTACTTTTTATAACCATCAATGATTGGCCTGCTCTTAGTAACCTTTCAGGACAGACAAACAAGGGATATAAGTCATGCACGCACTGTTTAGATAAGACTGAAGGTACATATTTACATAAATGCAAGAAGGTTGTGTACCTGGCGAATCGACGATTTCTTCCGACCAATAATCCCGTAAGAAAGAAAGGCAAGCATTTCAAAGGTGAGGCGGATCACCGGAAGAAGCCTGAACTCCCTATTGGTGATGATGTATTTGGTATGGTCAAGGACATAGAAGTAATATTTGGAAAGGGTCCCGACGGTCAATCAGTTCCGAACGACGTCGCTACCGGACACGTACCCATATGGAAGAAGAAAACTATATTTTGGGAGCTGCCATATTGGAAAGTCCTACGTGTCCGCTCTTTAATCGGCGTGATGCACGTGACGAAGAATCTTTGCGTGAACCTGCTAGGATTCCTAGGCATGTATGGGAAGACAAAAGATACACCAGAAGCACGGGAGGATCAGCAAATTATGAAAGACCCAAAGAACATGCATACACAGAACAAGACGGATAAAGGGCGTCACTTAAGTCGTGCCAGGTATGCTCTTACCAAAGTAGAGAAGGAAATCTTTTTTGAAGTCCTTTATAGTATCAAGGTGCCATCTGGTTTCTCATCTAATATAAAGGGGATAATAAATATGGTAGAGAAAAAGTTCCAAAACCTGAAGTCTTATGACTGTCACGTGATTATGACGCAGTTGCTTCCGATTGCATTGAGGGGGCTTCTACTAGAAAATGTTCGAGTACCCATTGTGAAGCTGTGTGCATTCCTCAATGCAATATCTCAGAAGGTAATCAATCCAGATATTTTGCCAAGGTTACAGAAGGATGTGGTACAATGTCTTGTTAGTTTTGAGTTGGTGTTCCCACCATCCTTCTTCAATATTATGACGCATCTCATGGTTCACCTAGTGGAAGAGATTGCCATTCTCGGTCCTATATATCTGCACAATATGTTCCCCTTTGAGAGGTTCATGGGAGTCTTAAAGAAATATGGTCATAACCGTGCTAGACTAGAAGGAAGCATCTCCAAGGGATATGGAACATATGAGGTCATTGAGTTTTGTGTTGACTTTATTCCTGACCTTAAGCCGATTGGTGTTCCTGAATTGCGGCATGAGGGAAGACTAAGTGGAAAAGGCATGCTGGGAAAGAAAGCAATGATATGTAGGGACGGGGATTCTTTCACTAAAGAACACTACACGGTTCTACATAATTCCACCTTGGCAGCTCCGTATATCGAGGATCACAAAAATATTGTATGCTCCAAAAACACGGGGAAGCCTGACTCATGGATTACAGATGAACATATGAAGTCTTTCGGCTGTTGGATGAGGACACATCTCTTAATGACACCATTGTTGGAGATCAGCTATACTTGTTGTCCACGTCACCATCTTATACTATATTGAATTTCCAAGGGTACGAAATAAATGGGAATATATTCTACACGATCGCCCAAGATAAAAAGAGCACCAACCAAAACAGTGGTGTCCACTTTTATGCAATGGACGAGAATGGGAAAAAAGGACACATACTATGGTTAAATAGAGGATATATGGGAACTTGACTATGGAGTCTCTTTTAAGGTCCCTTTGTTTCACTGCAAATGGGTCAACCTGAATGGGGAAGGGGTAAAGATAGACCAGTTGTACGGAATGACAACAGTGGATCTCAACAATCTTGGTTATAGAGATGAACCATTCGTCCTAGCCAATGATGTGTCTTAGGTTTTCTATGTGAAGGACATGTCCTCCAGACCGAAAAAAAGAAAAAATAAGAAAACGAATACATCATATGATGAGCCAAAGCGTCACATAGTTCTTTCAGGGAAAACAAACATCGTGGGAATCGAGGATAATACAGACATGTCAGAAGATTATAATAAGTTTGATAAAATTCCGCCCTTCACAGTGAAAACTAACCCAAGCATTCCGTTAAGTAAAGAAGATGCTCCATGGTTACGTCCGAAGCGATCATAAGGAAGGACATACGCCAATAAGTTCATGCTCATATTGTGTACTTCTAGTTCATGTCTGGCCGGTCGGGTGCATATTGTGAACCTAAATGCCATGAGGCATTATAGATCATTTTGTGAAGGATTTTTTATGATGTTTGCAATTTTCCAAGTTTAATAAATGTATTGAGTGTTAGTCCCGGTTTGTGGCTTGACCGGGACTATATATAGGGGAGCCTTTAGTCCCAATTTTGTAGTCTTGGTTTTTAATATTAATAAATGTCTTGAGTGTTAGTCCCGTTTTGTGGCTGGATCGGGACTAAAGGAGGCCTTTAGTCCCGTTTCGTAGAACGACTTTCCCGAACTATGAAGAAGTTGTCCCGATTCGTACTTACCATTACGATCTGATCTCCAAACGTGCGTGGTCACATATTAGGGAGTGCCTCTATGACCAGTTTCTTGGAGATGCCAGAGGACTGGGCTCCAGCGGCATCTCCCTGAAACTGGCCGTAGTGGTGTCCCTGCTCTCGCACACCATTTGCAGCTTGTAACTTCTCTAACTAGATCAATACGCCTGGGAGCTAACTAATTTCACATATTAGGGAGTGCCTCTATGACCAGTTTCTTGGAGATGCCGGAGGACTGGGCTCCGATGGCATCTCCCTGAAACTGGTCGTACTGGTGTCCCTGCTCTCGAAAACAATCTTGGAGATGCCTCAATCTGGGTGGAGGAATGGACTCACAAGGATGCCTATTTATAGTACAAGCAGCTCGGCATAGTGTCGACACTCACGACATAATGTCGACACTCACCCCTATTATTAGTGTTGACTCGTGTTTTGTCCCGGCTGGTGTCTCCAACCGGGACTAAAGGTTCATCTTTAGTCCCGGTTGGTGACACCATCCGGGACAAGGTACAAGCCGCACGACATAATGTCAACACCCACCCCTATCATTAGTGTTGCATGTCCCATCCTGCCGAAATCCCTCCAAACAGTACTAAGGATGAACCCTTTTCCTATATTTATAGGTCTTTCCCTCTATTTATAGGTTTCCCACCTTAGCCTGACCTATCATGTTCGAGGTTTCATGGCTTTCGGTCCAAATGACCGATGTTATGTGCTGAATCATGGCATAGTTTGTGATGTTGTGCCCATATTATGCATGCATGTGTACATTGGGATGGACAACAATGTTGCAGGAGGAAGTTTTCCTTTTCGTCGCACGGAAAAGCCATTTTCCATTTTCCGAGCGCAAAAAATGGGTCGTTTTGTGAAGCAACCACCAAAATGCTATTTCGGAATGCTACCGTCCCATTTTTCTAAAATACTAGACCACCTTAAATGGACTATCTACCAACCAGGATATCTCAAACCTTTCCGTCCATATCGGTTAAAAGGAAAAAGTCTGCCGAATCGGTAGGAAGTGGGTCCGGTTTGTACTACAGGTACATGATCTAACGCCCGTGATTTTTTGAAAAAATCATTTTTAGACTCGCAATATGTGGTTTCTTCAGATATCCAATGGAAGTTCTAACGATGCTCGTCCCCTATCTTCATGCATGCCGGTTCGACCATAGTTCGAAAATGGAAAAATTCAAAACGGGCATAAGAAATTCAAAAAAAGTCCAAACAATGTAAATCATTCGCGTGGTGTCATATTATGTGACATAGTTGCAAGGAAAAAAACCAGACTTGGCATATTAATCATGTCTCGAAAAAACCTTCACAAAATGACCTATCATGTTCGAGGTTTCATGGCTTTCGGTCCAAATGACCGATGTTATGTGCTGAATCGCGGCATAGTTTGTGATACTGTGCCCATATTATGCATGCATATGGACATTGGGATAGAGAACAATGTTGCAGGAGGAAGTTTTCCTTTTCGTCGCACGAAAAGCCATTTTCCATTTTCCGAGCATAAAAAACGGGTCGTTTTGTGAAGCAACCACCCAAATGCTATTTTGGAATGCTACCGTCCCATTTTTCTAAAATACTAGACCACTTTAAATGTACTATCTTCCAATCGGGATATCTCAAACATTTCCGTACATTCCGGGTAAAAAGAACAAATGTCTGCCGAATCGGTAGGAAGTGGGTCCGATTTGTACTACAGGTATATGATCTAACGCTCGTGATTTAAAAAAATCATTTTTAGACTCGCAATATGTGGTTTCTTCAGATATCCAATGCAAGTTCTAACGATGCTCGTCCCCTATCTTCATGCACGCCGGTTCGACCATAGTTGGAAAATGGAAAACATTCAAAACGGGCATAAGAAATTCAAAAAAAGTCCAAACAATGTAAATCCTTCGAGTGGTGTCATATTATGTGACATAGTTGCAAGGAAAAATACCAGACTTGGTATATTGATCATGTCTAGAAAAAATCTTCACAAAATGACCTATCATGCTCGAGGTTTCATGGCTTTCGGTCCAAATGACTGATATTATGTGCTGAATCGCGGCATATTTTGTGATACTGTGCCCATATTATGCATGCATGTGGACATTGGGATGGAGAACAATGTTGCAGGAGGAAGTTTTCCTTTTCGTCGCACGGAAAAGCCATTTTCCATTTTCCGAGCGCAAAAAACGGGTCGTTTGTGAAGCAACCACCAAAATGCTGTTTCGGAATGCTACCGTCCCATTTTTCTAAAATACTATACCACCTTAAATGGACTATCTTCCAACCGGGATATCTCAAACCTTTCCGTCCATCCCGGGTAAAAAGGACAAATGCCTGCCGAATCGGTAGGAAGTGGGTCCGGTTTGTACTACAGGTACATGATCTAATGCCCATGATTTTTTGAAAAAATCATTTTTAGACTCGCAATATGTGGTTTCTTCAGAGATCCATTTTCCGAGCGCAAAAAACTGGTCGTTTTGTGAAGCATCCACCAAATTCGCCATTTCTTGGTAAAAAATAAGCCCCTTTAGTCCCGGTTGGCAAAAAATTCGCGCCTCTGTCTTCTCGCCATTTCTTCGCGCCATTTTTCTTCTCGCCATTTCTTCCCGCCATTTTTCTTCCCGCCATTTATTCCCGGAGTTTTCTTCCCGCCCTTTCTTCCCGTGGTTTTCGTCCCGCCATTTCTCACTACATATATGTAGGATTGGCCTCCATTGTCATTGCACATGTCTAGACTCATATCTGCAACCTCATCACTCTTTTCCATGCCTTCCACCGTATGACTAACCCCCAGGGAGGCGGAGCCTCTTTGCGCCTCGAACTACCCCTGCCCGCCGGGCTATTGCGTCCCCGTGGGCTGGATGCTGAGCGCCGGAGGCGTGCCGGTTCTTCTTGTCCCTCTAGATAGGTTCCTCTCGCTCGCACGGTTCAAACAAACCTAACGGTGCTCCCTAGAATCGCCGGAAACATCGCCGGCGACCACCGCCTGCCGCTCTGGCCGCGTCGTCGCACGTGATGTGGCCACCACGTGGCCACAGGGTGGACCCAGCGTGGCCTAGGGCCCGCTCGTCAATGACTGTGGGTATGTTTCTGTGTGGTATAGAAAGTTTTAGGGGTTAGGTTTTGATGATATCAGGGTGACGCAATAATCTTTTATTCTTTTCCGAAATGTTTAAAAATGGCAGAAATTGATGTAAACTTGTAAAATTCATAACTAATTCATATTTAATAACAAAAATATGAATAATATATCAAAATGTTCAGAAAATTGAGATCTATCTGTTTAAGCTATCATCACACATTGTCAAGAAACTTAAAACCCTAGTTTAGTTAAAGAAACATCGACACCCCTTATGTACATGTGGGTTCGCTGGTGTGTCCTCGCCAGGGCATCCCGAACCCTTTTAAATCGATGTTGCACCTAGGGTTAGTGTAGGATCTCTAAATCTAACATGTCATACTTATTAATTGTGCATTGTATTATGCCATGTATTGATTGCCGCCTTTCTTTCCGGTATGTATTGGCTCTTCGCGATAGGATCCGAGCCCGAGGGTTTCTCCGAATTAGGGTTTCTGATATTGTAAATTTCATTTTTATTATTGTGTATGTATATATTAGGGTTTCTCCTAATTAGGGTTTATATATCTCAACACCCTACCTAACCTTCTCCCTTAGACGCTTTGACTTATCCGTTTTTCCACCTATGCAGAAAATATGGAACCACATGGCAGAGACGAAGAAAAGGAAGAGTTGGTCTATGGTGTGATCTACGGCTAGGAAAATGTCGATGTATCGACATTTTTGAACAACTCCGGTGAGGGTGATCCTCTTTTTGACGGAAGAGACGACTTCTTTGAGGGAGAAGGTGATGCCTTCCGCGAGGGATAAGGCGATGCCTTCTGTGATCGAGAAGATGACCGCTCCGGCGAGGTGCATGTAATATAATTAATTCATTAATTAATCACCTACTATCTATATCGAAATATTAACGACGATCTTTCTTCTTTTAGCCCTCCGGATCGAACAAATCTACTGAAAAGAGCGGACGAGGCCCAACCAAAAAGTTGGAAGACCATGAGAGGTTCAGGATCGAAGAAATCGGTGACGACGGGAAACCGACGGCTCCCCTTGTTGTCGCAAACAAATTTGTGGCACAATGCGGAGTAATTGTTAGGGACTTCGTCCCGATCACCATGCGAAATTGGAATAGGCCTGTTGATGCGGAAGAAGAGGGAACATGTTTATATGTCCCTAACATGGCCAAAGATTTACTATGGAAGAGGCTCATGCTTAATTTCACCCTACCGAAGGTAGAGCTGGATCCAAATGTGGAGGATCCAGTTGAGGATGCCTTGCAACATGCCAAAGCCATGCAGATGAAGGTCAGGGAGTGGGCTTTGAAGAAGATGGCACGGTGTTTCACCAACTGGAAGAAAAGATTGCACCTTGACTATGTCATGAAAGAGAAGACTCCGGATTTTGAGAAGATTCAGTATCAGAAGTTAAAACCATTCTGGGCTGAGATTGTGAATTACAAAACATCAGAAAAATCTAAGAAAATGTCTGCAACGAATAAGCTGAATGCTAATAACAAGAAGTATCACCATACTATGGGCCAAGGTGGCTACAGGGCTGGCATTCCTAAGTGCAAAGATCATCCTAGATACAGACAATTGGATCGAATGTGCAAAGAATTGGTTTTACGGGCATATGGGGGCACGTTGGACTCGTAAGGGAAGTGTATATATAACATAAGACATAAATAAGACCCCTTGCCAATCGAGAACATAAGAAAAGCAGTAAAGGCTATTGTAGATGGGGAATACATTCCCGATAGAGAGAATGACGAGCTCACACTCGCCCTTGGGAATAAGGAACACGATGGACGAACACGAGGCACAATAGGCTCCCAACCATGGAGCACTGGGTTTGCCGAAGAGAGGAAGAAATATCCTGATAGAAGCCGTAAGAGGAGAAAGGACAAGGCGGAAGTTGAAGCAGATATTCAGAAAGAGCGAATGCGTATAATTGAAGAACTAATAAAGCAACAACAAGATCAAATTAACACACTTAGCCAGCAAGGTACTACCGGACCATCTCAGCAGCACATGGTGGTAGAACCTGCATTCGATGCTACCGGCCTATCGAATAATCAAAAAAGCAGTGTGGCTTCCACCGAGGTCCCGGGTGATGACAATGACGATGACGATGGTGCACCGACGATGGCTCGTGTTGGATACCTAGTGGATGATATCACACAGATGACACACTGCGAGCTACATGTCAAAGTTGTGAACATATCAATGAAGGTGGCGGTCGGCTATGCCTTACCAATTGGACCCACACCAACTTACCATTATCGTCCAGTTCCATAGGGCTAGGCTATTGTCGGGTTGGATGAAATCATGCCCACCTTTCAAGGTTTGAAGCTTGACTGCCCTGCAGGTGAAGGGGATGTGACTAAACTAGGAGAAGCAACAAACGTCACCATTCTATGGCCAAAGGAATGTATCGTGCTTCCAAATCACACGCCAAGGCCATCTTTGTTGCCGCCTCACCCGTCTCCAGCGCGGTCGTCGCTGCCGCGGCAGCCATCTTCGTCGCCTCACCCGGCTCCGTCACCTCACCAGTCTCCAGCGCAGACATTGCCGCCGCGGCAACCATCGCCGACGCCTCAGGAAAAAAGCGTAAGCGTACCATCGCTACTCTACGGAGTGGTAAAAGATCGCCGACACGTAAACAGGAGCCTCTTCCAAAAGTACCAAAGGTTCCTCCCAAGAGAGCTTATGACTGTACTGAAGAGGATACTATGGCGATCGTTGAGGCGAAAACGACAGTGTTTTTCGCTAACCTGAGGCGGCCGAAAGAGCCAGAGTGCCCCAGCACCAAAGAAGAAAAAGCCCGAGTGTTCAAAATGCTAAAGGGCCTTCACCAACCCCAGCCAAAGCTGTCATCAGACTATGAGCGCTCTATTATCAAGTCACATGCGGCACAACAACTGTCAAAGAGCAGTACTGGTGCAAGCGGGAAATCTGTTGCCCAGCTCGGAGAACAAACAAAACAATCTTGCGCCCCTCTCAAGGTGATTTCCCATACCAATGTGGGGTCGAGAAAATATGTGGCCGAAGAGCAGTATGATCCAGATGTAGTTGCACTATACGGAGAAGCTGCCGCTTCTCAAGGTATGAGTATTACCCACTACTTATCCCAGTTACAGTACTTCCACGTGGGTGAAGTAGCATACAAATACCATTACGGCAAATCTCTTGTAAAACCTGAGGAGGTAAAGAATCTTCCAACAAAAATGCAAAGATTGCATAACTGGTACATGCATGCCACAAAGGCCAGGGCTAACTGGATAATGCTGAGGGTTACAAAAAAACATTATGGGAAAGAAGTAGATGACATGATAGCCATTGAATTTGTTGAACTATTTCAATTATTAAATCAAGACGCCTTGGACAAATCGATCATCAGTGCCTATTGTCTGTAAGTACTAATTCTGTAATTAATTTAGTCTCTAGCTATGTCACCTTGTTTATTGCATGTATATAATCATACAATAATATGCAGAATGAAGATTCTTGAATGCAGCAAAGGATAAACCTATGACATTGGGTTCGTTGACCCATATTGGGTTCATCAAGCTAATCTCAAAACAAAACTCAAGGATACGGAGGATAATATCATACACGCATTAAGGTTTCAACAAACCAGAAGGAAAATACTATTTCCTTACAACTTCGAGTGAGTGTTATTGTCTTGTATACACCTTCTATTTCTCTTACTCGACGTTAAGTATATAATTGATGAGTTATGCATGCGCAGCTTCCACTATATTATGTTAATCATTCAACCCGACAAAGGGCGGGTACTAGTCATGGACTCGAAACATAAACCCCTTGAGACGTGGAAGGACATGCAGATGATTCTCCAGCGATAATTCTAATCATTACGACACTATATCGACAACGTTCGTGAATTTTATGATATCAAGTAATTAATAACTTCTTTTTTTCGTTTTCTTCGCCTGGCAGCGCTCAGAAACGGTTCACCACCAAGGCTAGGGGTGTTTGGAAAGAGGAGCTTACATTTAAACCACTAGATGTAAGTACCACTAGCTATATCCGCGCATCTCTTTGATTCTAGTTTTGATACCGTTATTATCATGCTTGATTATTATTTTGATTAAACTATGTTCTCGTAAAGTGCCTGACGCAGGAACCAGGGAACAATTTATGTGGATACTATGTTTGCGAGTTCATCCGTCAGACATGCTATGAGAAGGGAAGAAATTTAGAGCAACTCCACGTACGTAAACAATTTTTTTAGTTTTTTATTACCATAAAATTGTGTTTAGTTTCATTCATATAGGTTGACTCCTTTTCTAAATCAGCTCGAACGTCTACGGGACGGTCTTTTGCCAAAGGATCGCGTACGAGCAATTCAGGAGGAATTGGAGGGATTCTTGGATGCAGAAGTCCTAGACCCAAAAGGAGAATACTATGCGGGTGTGTATAGGCAATAGAGATTGTACAAAGAGCTTATTTTGTATGTAGTGCATGAAATCCGTGTATCGAATGTAATATGTTCGACACTTGGATCTATATTGTCATGATGATCTTGTGTAATATAATGGCTCATTCATTGATGAGTGCAAACACAAAATAAAAAATAAAACAACATAAATGAATTCTCTTCCGTGGCACAAAAAGTGGCCAAAATGCTGCCGCGGCAAAAAAAATGTTGCCAAAATGAATTCTCTGCCGCGACAGAGAAATGTGCCAAATCTCTGCCGCGGCAGAGGGTTATTTGTCCCGGTTCGTGTTACGAACCGAGACGGTTGCTCCTCCCCCCCCCCTCGCGCGGAGCAGCGGCCACGTGTATGCTGTTTTGTCCCGGTTCATGGGGCAACCGGGACTAAAGGTTGGGCTTTTAGTCCCGATTGGGGAACCGGGACTAAAGCCCCTTACCAACCGGGACACATGGGGTGGTTTGCACTAGTTTATGGATCAAGATCAAAGATGATATGATAATGGATAACAATCTGAACATAAACAATAATCCAATGGTTCCACTCACAAGCATCAACTACAATAGTAATCAACACCGGGAAAGTTTCCCCTAAGAACTAAAGCAATATCCAACACAATTATTATAGCGGGACAGAGTGGTGGTGATGGTGCTGGTGGAGATGATGATGATGTGGTTGATGATGATGATAATCCTGATGAGGCATAGCTTGATGATGGTGTTGATGGCGATGGTCTCCCCTCTTCGGGAAAGAATTCCCCCGGTAGAAATCTGTCTGCCGGAGTGATCTTTCTCTCTCAGTGTTTTCCGCCCCATAGAGGCGGCAGAAATCTATCTGTGGTCGCTCCGCGAACCTTAGGGTTTCATAGGGAAGATATAGGCGAAGGGGCGGAGTCAGAGGCCGGGCAGGTGGGCCACACCTGCCCTAGGCGCGGGGTCAGGTGGGCCCGCGCCTAGGGGGTGTGGGCCCCTTGAGGCCCATCTCCGTCCCTCCTTCTGGCTTCCTTCGTCTTCTGGTAAAATAATATGTTTCCATATTTTTCTGGTATTTTTCTGATCTTTGCGAAATTGCACCGAAATGCCTTCTTTTCCATCAGAATCCAGACTCCGGCAGTCCATCCTCCAGGAATCATCCAACATGCATAAACAGATGAAAAGCCATAAGTAATACCTCATAATAAGACAAATATCAATAAATATAGGTAAATTATGATATAGAAGGGTGATGCAAATTGGGCGTATCACTCCCCATGAGTTTCTTCTTGGCATTATCATTAAGCGGGACATCCAAATAACAATCTTCCAAAGGTGGCAAATCAAGCATTTCATAAATCTTTCTAGGCATAATAGAGACGCTAGAACCAAGGTCACATGAAGCTTTGAGATCAAAGTCATTCACTTGCATATTAATAATGGGTTCCCAACTATCTTCTACTTTCCTAGGAATAGAAGCTTTGTGTTTCAGATTCTCTTCCTTAATTTTGACAAGAGCATTTGTAATGTGTTTAATGAAAGCTACATGCATATCACTAGCATAGGGACTTCTAGTAAGCTTTTGTAGGAACATAATCACTTCATAAATATTGCAACCATCAAGATCAAAACGAAACTTAGCATCACTAGTAGTAGACTCATTAGTCTTAGGCATTGTAGGAGGAGGAATATGGACTTCTTGTGGTTTAGTGGCATCCATATTGGTGGTGGTGATAGTGTTGGAGATATGCCCAAGAGGCAATAATAAAGTGGTTATTATCATATCTTCACACTTATGATAAATGTTTACATACCATGCTATAATTGTATTAATCGGAAACATTAATACTTGTGTGATTTGTAAACTAAAATAAGAGTCCCTAGTAAAGCCTCTTGTTAAACTAGCTTGCTGGTTAATATATGATCATGGTTTCCTGATCATGAACATAGAGATGTTATTAACAACAGGATCATATCATTAGGAGAATGATGTGATGGAAATACTCCTATAGATAAGCGTAGCATAAAGATCAAGTCATTTCAATAGTTCAATTGCTATATGCTTTCTGATACATAGTAACCTAATTCCTTCGACCATGAGATCATGCATATCACCTTTTCTGGATGGATGCTTTGATATCATAAAACACCTCACCGTAACAGGGTGGCTATAAAGGTGGCATTGAGTGTTTAGAAAGTATTGGTTGAAACACATGGATCAAGAGTGGGATTTGTCCATCCATATGACGGATAGATATACTCTGGGCCCTCTCGGTGAAATGTCATCCAATTAGCTTGCAAGCATGTGACTGGCTCACAAGGGATCACATATCACGGGAACGATAAAAGAGTACTTATCAGTAACGAGGTTGAACTAGGTATGCAGAGATACCGACGATCATAACCTCGGATAAGTAAACTATCGTGAGACAAAGGGAAATTGGTATCGTATGTAAGTGGTTCATTCGATTGCAAAGTAATCGTAGAAATATGTGGGAGCCATATGAATTTCCAGATTCCTCTATTGGTTATTGATCGGAGAAGTGTCTCGATCATGTCCGCATAATTCACGAACCGTAGGGAGACACACTTAAGGATTCGATGTTGTTGAGTAGTTATGGAATGATGAGTAAGAGACCGAATGTTGTTCGGAATCTCGGATGGGATCCGGGATATCACGAGGAGATCCGGAATAGTCCGGAGAATAAGATTCATATAAGGAAAGTCCCGTTTCGGAGTTGGGGAATGATTCCGGTGTTTTCATCAGGAATGTTCTAGAAGGTTCCGGAATGTCCGGCACTCCGGGGGGAAGGGGTACATGAATGTGTTATATCAAGTTGGTATGATTGCATCATGTACTAAGTGTCATTGCTGTACCAAATAGAGGATTTAATCAAATCCTAGTTTGAAAAGTCAAACGGCTAGTTTGAAAGTCAAACGGCTATTTTGGGAAGTGGGAAAGAGGAGAAGGAAGTTTGAAGCCGACTTGGGGGAGGAGTTCCTCCTCCCACCGCCAGCCCTCCTTGAGGCCGAGTTGGGGAGGACTCCTCCCAGCGCCGCCTCCCTCCACCTATAAAAGGAGGGGCAGGGCCTCCTAGACACACAAGTTCCTATCCTCTAAATCTAAACCCTAGCCACAGCCTCCGGTTTAGAGCCGTTTTGGTTTAGAGCTTCTAATTGCCCTAGCCTTCGGTTTAGAGCCTTCTAATTGGTGTGTCTAATACCTAGACCACTAAAGCCTCTCTCATACTCCACCGTACTCGCTCCGGCTTAAGGCGAAGCTCATGAGATCTCCCTCTACTTGCATACCACGTCGTTGTCACAGGAATCGCGAGGAGAGTGCTACAACCTCCGCCTCACTTGGAACAAGGGAGAGGAAGGTCTTCACGAATCCGAACGTGTGACCGATCATGGAGCGCTGCCGGAACGTGGCGCCGGAAGGATCGTCTACGCGATCTTGAGATCGGAAAGAGTACGACTACATCACCCACGAGAATCTGCTCTCGTTAACCGCTTTGGAATCTTCGAGGGTAAGTTATTCCATCGACTCGTTGCTACAATCTAGTAGATAGATCTTGGCTTGTTTGTTTGTATGCGATAGAAAATTTTGTTTTCCATGCTACGAACCCCTACAGATAGTTCACACACTATTGTTTCCAGCAATTTCAGCTTCCCTTTCCCACTTAGCATGAAGTTGGGCTAACAGTCTAACATTTTCATCAATAGTAACTTTTATGGCATGAGAAGCAGCAAAGGTACTTTCCATGGTTTAAGGTTTAGCAGCCATTTTATTAATCAAAGAGGAATGTGCTTCAGACAAAGAGGAAATATTTTTCTCTTCATTCAAAATATTTTCCTCCACAGTCTTGTTGAAAGTGGTTTGTTTACTAATAAAGTCTTTGAGCACGACTTCAAGTTCAGAGGGGGCACTTCTAGTATTGTTGTAGGAGTTTCCATTGGTATTGCCATTATTAGGAGGATAAGGCCTATAATTGTTGTTACTACCAAAGTTATTCCTATAGGCATTGTTGTTGAAATTGTTGTTTCTAATGAAGTTCACATCAACTTGCTCTTGTTGAGCAACCAAATAATCTAAGGGAACATTATTTGGATCTAAAGGAGCTTTCCCATTAACAATCATAGTCATGATAACATCAATCTTATCACTCAATAAGGAGGTTTCTTCAACACAATTTACCTTCTTACCATGTGGAGCTCTCTCAGTGTGCCATTCATAATAATTAACCATCATATTATCAAGGAGTTTTGTTGCAACACCCAAGGTGATAGTCATAAAGGTACCTCCAACGGCTGAATCCAACAGGTTTCTTGAAGAGAAGTTCAAACCTTGCCTCCCCGGCAATAGCGCTAGAAAACTTGTTGGCGTGTTGTTGACGCTTCGTTGGAAGACCCCAAGAGCAAGGTAAGATGAGCATAGCAGCAAGTCTTCCCTCAGTAAGAAACCGAGGTTATCGAACCAGTAGGAGGAAGGAAACGTCTCAAAGGTGTTGCAAGCAATTTGGAAATCTACACAACACAAACTCAATACTTTTCCCCAACGAACAGTGAGGTTGTCAATCTCACCGGTTGCTGTAACAAAGGATTAACTATATGGTGTGGAAGGTGATAGTGGTTTGCAGAAAGTAAACAGTAATAATGGAAGATGTCTCAATGGTAAAGATTGGACCGGGATCCATAGTTCATGTGAGGTGTTCTCCTTAGATAAACAAACATGGAATGCTGGGTAAACAAGTTACAACAGGGCAATTGACAGGACTGAGCAAGGCATAACAATGCAATACTAGACATCATGATCCTATGAGATTCGATTGGGCAATACAACAAGATACATAGACCGCCATCCAACTGCATCTATGACTAGAATTCCACCTTTGGGTTATCATCCGAACCCCCTCCAGTATTAAGTTGCAAGCAACAGACAACTGCTTTAAGCAAAGTGTGTAAGGTAAACAATCCACTTGTTCCATGAACAAGAGACCGTTGTTTTCTCCCTAGTGGCAACAACACATCTACAACCTTAGAGATTTCTGTCACTTCCCTTAGATTAAATAGAGGCATGAACCCACTATCGAGCATAAATGCCCCCTCTTTGAGTCACTAGCAACTACTTGGCCAAGATAGCTACTAACAACGGAGTGCATGGAAGATCACAAACAACACAGACATGATAGAATCAATAAGACAAAACCATTAATCAATCTGACATAGTAAGCTCAATATCCAGCGGATCCCTGCATACACAACATGCATGATTACAAATAGATGAGATCTTGATCATGAACAGATCTCACAAGATCTAGACATGAAAGCACAAAGGAGGAGATACAACCATCTAGCTACTACATGAACCGGTAGTCCAAGGTGGAACTACTCACGCTTCATACCGGAGGCTGGCATGATGAAGAAGAAGGCCTCCGGGATGATCTCCCCTCCGGCAGGGTGCCGAGAAGAGCTTCAGATCCCCCCGATCTAGGGACGATGGTGGCGGCGGATACAGACGGTTTCATGGAAAATTGATCGGGTACTTAGGGTTTAGGCATAGGGGGCTTCTTATAGGCGAAGAGGGAGGCCGAGGGGGTGCCCGAGGCGGCTGCACCCCCAGGCGCAGGATGGGCCCACCCACTCGGCCAGGAGGTGTGTCCCCCTCGAGGCCCTCCTCCTCACGTCTTCTGGCTCTATGTTCCCCATAGTAAAATATTGACTTTGGTTTTTGTCCTGTCCAATTCTGAGAATATTGATTTTCTCTGGAACCAAAAACAGAAGAAAACAGGCAACGGGCACGGTGGCATCTTGTTAATAGGTTAGTACCAGAATACATATGAAAACACCTCAAAGTGTAGACAAATCAAAGCAAAGTAGATACTAAACAAGCATGGAACATAAAAAATTATAGATACGTTTCCGACGTATCACGCACCACAGGGGACCGGAGGCGGCTGTGGTGGAGAGGCAGGGGACCGCCGGCGGCAGTGGACAGTGGTTTGGGTGGGCGGGGACGAAAAATGTGGCACAGATCTGAAATATTTGTCCAACAAAATTCAGATATTTTCCGCCAAGTACTAGCCTCAGACGGCTGCAAGTGGAAAATGTCTCTAAGAACATCTGTTCTCCGAATATTTCATATTTTGCCTCCAAGAAGCTAAGATGACTAGTAGTTTGAAACAAACGTGTTTGGAACTCCGGATATATTCGGAACTCTGGCATTTGATTATTCTAAAATTTGAAAATTATTCATAATTTAAAAGCAAAAAATGTTGTGTATACATGCTTTCTAGAGTGAAATTGAGTCCCCTAAGACTAAATGAGGTTTCTAAGTTGAAGAAAAAATTGGCATAGTACAAACCTTGAATCTTGTAACCTGAAAGCATGATGACTCCTAGTGTTCATGCGCTTGGGGCAGAGCAATAAGGTGCAAGTGTTTTGAATTTGACTAATTCAAACATCTACTTACGAAGTGAGATCATTTGGTTTCTTAATTATGAATTTTTCACCAATAGAACCATTTTCTATGTATTATTTGAAGGAAGTCTAGTTGAGTGAATATTTGGAAATCCGAATATATTGAGAACTTCGGATTTCGTTAATCCTAAATTTAGACATGCTTGCTAGAAATCCTATAGACCTCTTGAAAAAAAATCATTCCTATAGGATTTTAAGTTTCATGCCATTCTATTCATGCACTTTTCCTATTCCTATGTCTTACAAATCCTTTGAATCAAACAAGCCCTAAGATACAAGTCTGGTTGTTTTTCTTAGGTATTTATAACTCATATATATGGTAACGTGCTAAGATATATACACTCCATTGTGAAAGGCCTAAGAGTAAATGAGGTTCATACATCGAAGAAAATATATGGCGTAGTACCTAAGTATTGTGTCCTGGGTAACCTGAAAGGTATATGACCGACTGGTATAGTGTGTTCATGTGCTTGATGCAGAGCAATAAGATAAGTGTTTTAAATTTGAACACGAACAAATTAAAGGAACTCTATATAACGGTTACGCTTCTATCCTTATTAATTCAACCACCAGATACTACAGATATAGTAGATCAGTGCGGCAGCATGATCAGTAATATAACTGAGCACGAGAAAATTGAAGGAACTCCATATAAAAGAGTAGATTAATATATAAACGAGGTACTTATAATAGTTCAACCACCAGAGAGACTACAGATGTAGATACCGTTTTACATGCAACTAGAGGTAATGTTTAACTTAAATAAAATATAAGCAGGGGCAGTAGCGCAGCAGCAGGAGTAGGACACAGAGACGGCTTAGCAAGAGCATCAGCCTACTCAATGTCAAATCGGCCAGTCATGACAAATTCCTGAAGAAATTTGTTGTAAGCTATGTGATGTGCCAAGGTCTTTGACTAGTGCGTTCGGCCTTGGCCTTTGGCAATCTCTACCGCGTGCTGGATTACGTTGTCGATGTTCGTGCTGACGGCTCTGCAACAAAATGGGCAAAACAAATGTCCCCTATGGTGGAATTTGATTAGCCCCCACCGTAAGCGTCTCGGCACGTAGCGGCTCTTGTTGTCCCTGGACTGCTTGCTAGAGTCCATGTCATTAGAATCGTTATGTTGATTTTTAAGAACATAACTTACAACTCATACAGATGATTGAATTGTATTATAACTTAAGAATTGACAAGATATATATGTAATAAAATATTAAATTGATATCAAAGAAAATGTATCTAGCAATAGTATGATCAGTTCATATATCATTAATGTATCCAAATAAAATGACAATTAGTTGGATGAGAGTTATATGTAGAACAAAGTCTGGGCCTGATAAGTTATTTTTTAAGGGATGGCGTGAGCGAACCAAGTACCAATTGTACAACCTATATAGTAGTATTGTTCTTGTACATTGAAATGTAATCCTTCTTATCCACTATGAATGCATGTGAACTCTACTGAAATATAATAGTTCATATAATGTAGAATAAATCTGGGGCCTCATAAGTTTTTTAGAGATGGAGTTAGCGAACCAAAGTACCAATTGCACAACTTATATTGGTGTTGTACATTATTGCCTCAGGTTCACTAATCCATCCCTAAAAACACTGACACCATCGATCATATGTGTCTCCCCTTGCACTCTTTTGGGACAAAATTGGATCATTGGCCTCATTAAAAATAGAAACATGACGTACACCATGTAGCATATATATATATATATATATGCATGTTTTGTATCAAAATCAACACTCCAGTAACATATAATATACTAAGCAAATGTAAATTTACTAGATGCATGGAAGATGAGCAGATCTAAGCAGATGTAAATTTACTAGATGGGAGATGAGCAGATCTAATCAAATCTCCAAAAAAATCGACTGTTCGAACCAAATATATTCCCTACATCAAGAAGATGCACGGCGGAACAAAAGAATCTATAGAGGACCGAGCAAATCCGATAGGGTGAACAGTGAAATCTGCGGCTGGGACGACTAGAGAAGTTAGCAAAGTAGTACCTCGGAGGTCTCATAGTCGAGATCCTCCTCGAACTCATCGATGTACTCAATTTCTTTGAAGAGTATTTGTTCGGGGAGGATATCGTCGTTGATGATGAGAACCGGGTTGCCTCCGTCAGCTGGTGCATGCCCCTCAACCAGATCTGCCGCTGGCACCATGACATTGTCGGCCACCTACTGCTCGACAGCGACGACGACTGGCTTGACGGAGCCCGAAGAATCGATGACGTGGAGACGAGTGGCGTGTGTTCCTAGAGAAGCGGCCTCCGCTTGCTCGTCGACGACCGAGCCATCTGCTGGTGCGCCTCCAAATGTCTTCACCTCTGGCTCATCCCCACGCGTACGCTTCATGGCGCAGCTAAGAGGAGGGCGGTGGTGCAAGTGAAGGAGCTTTAGCGCGTGCGGAAGGTGTAGATCGGGTTTTTGTGGCTAGAAATATTGGGGGAAAATGACATGAGCTCCTGGAAGAAGAAGTCCTAGCGGATTTATATACGAGTGGACACGTGTGGGTATGGACGCGTGTGGGTGGGTACTAGTGCATGATCTCCACTTTTTACTTGCATTTAATAACATGCCTACGGTACCACGGAAACATGCACGACGTGAGTTTTCAAGACGGTCGACACAATGGTCCGCCTCAGTAGACCCCTAGAGGCGATGGATATTTCTGACCGCCTGCGGTTGAGTGATCTAGGGAGACGGTCAATAATTGTCGTCGTCTCAGGTTGCATCTAGAGGTGTTTTGTTTTAACGAGCAGCTGAGGGGGTAGTCATACTAGAGATGGTGCAGAATAAAAACCGTCTGAGGTTAAAGTTAGAGGCGGTGAAAAAATTAAGACCGCCTAAGGGTTATGAACATAGCCGGTGAATTGTATTTTTGGGGTAAACCGGCTCTAGGCACAGTCTCTAAGTAACAAGTATGTACTAGTGTGATTTAGGCTCAGTCGTGTCTGTTCGGTTGCCTATGGTGTTGTGTGGTGTCTGCCGACCATGCTGCTAGTTGTCCCCTGTTTGGCTTTACGAGTTTGTCTTCTTCTTCGCCGTCGATAGGTGGCGTGGGGGTTGCTGGCATGGATAAGTGGCGTGGGGGTTGCTGGCATGGATTTGAATAAAGGTGGCGATCCTTGGATTCCTCTCTCTCTCTCCATGATGAAGAACTGCATGTCACGAATCGTCATTGATCTTAGGCGGAGTACCGAGTTCCGGAAGACCCCGTCGGCAAAATACAAATGGAAGACATGCCTGGAGTTTGCGGGTGCGGATGGTGTTTCGGTCGAGCACAACCATGTTTTTTCTAACTGTTTGGTTTGGCGTTGTGAAGCTCCACGTTCTCTTGCCATCATGGGATATGCCTTAGTTCCGAAGTGAATTCAGCCACGAAGAATGGATGGAAGCCGGGAACGGATGACTGGCAATGGAAGTTTGAGTCCTATGTTTGTAGGAATTCTGGCTTGATGATTTGTGACTTGAAGAAACAGAATCGTCAAGTGCAGGTGACAACACAGGAGGAATTCAGTGTGTAAACCTGCAGGATAAAAACCAAGTTATATCCTTAATTGGTTGTGCCTGGCAATGACCTTGTTGAAAGCATTGTTTTGTGAGTGTGGACTTTCTTCGGGATGAAAACCTATAGTCTTTGATCAGGACGATGAAGGATATTGTGCACTATTCCCTTCCTGAACACATCAATTTTGGAGTTGATGGATTTTTGGTGCTATTTTGGTGGTGTTTGGTCCGCTGTTACAAGGAACTGGTCACTATAGCAGGACTTTTCTTTTTATGTAATTTTTTTGGCTATGTGCATCCGAATTAGCATTAGGACCTTACGTTGTTATAGAGGCTGGATGTAATTGGTAATTTCGCAATATTAATATATTTCCTTTATCGAAATAAGAAGTGTAAATGACTAGATCCAACATGCCAAGACACCAAATTAAAAAAATTGGCCAAAAAAATCAAATATTGATTGATTACAAGCACTACAACAATTTCAGTTTTCCTCGAAATAGGCTTTCGCCCAGCATTATAAATAAAGCACATCGGTGAGACCGCTGCTGGGCCAGACAGCACAACGCCCAAAGATATACACACAACACGATACACGATGCTGGGGTAGCATCACACACACACCCGAACTAAAACAAGGAAAAACAAAAAGAAAAGGAGACATATACGGATCGACTAGAGAAGGAAGACCGAAACCGCTGCGCCCGCCAAAAATGCCTACCATGCTCCTAGCCCAACTCTTCAAGCACCAAGCAGCACCCTCAAGAGGGAAAGCGACCGCTGCTGCCCGAACCAGAAACTGGCCCTAGGATTTCCCCCGGCACACAGAGGGGAATGGATGAAGGGAAGCCGCGACACCCTCCAGGAAGGAAGATGCCACCCGCGGGCGGCACCGCGTTGGTGTCGGTCGAGCCGACAAGGATTTATCTCGAGGACCATATCCATAACCCTCGGACGAGCCGTCGCGCCACCACCAAACCTTTCCTCCCACTGATACGTCGGAAACGTATCTATAATTTTTTATGTGCTATGATTGTTTAGTATCTACTTTGCTTTACTTTGTCCACACTTTGAGGTGGTTTTCCTATGTTTTCTGGTACTAACCTATTAACAAGTTGCCACAGTGCCAGTTGCCTGTTTTCTGTTGTTTTTGGTTCCAGAAAAGCTAGTAAGGAAATATTGTCGAAATTGGACGAGACAAAAGCCAAAGTCAATATTTCATCGAGGAGAACACGGAGTCCAGAGGAGAGACGGAGGGGCGCCACAGGGTGGCCACCCCCCTAGGCGTGGCCTAGGGTGGGCCCGCACCTGGGCAGGGTGTGGGCCCCCTGGACGCCTCCGAGCCTCGCCTCTTCGCCTATAAGAAGCCCCCGATGCCTAAACCCTAAAGACCTAATCAATATTCCACAAAACCGTCTATAGCCGCTGCCACCATTGTCCCTAGATCGGGGGGATCTGAAGCTCTTCCCGGCACCCTATCGGAGGGGAGATCATCCCGGAGGCCTTCTTCTTCATCATGCCAGCCTCCGGTATGAAGCGTGAGTAGTTCCACCTTGGACTACGGGTCCATGTAGTAGCTAGATGGTTGTATCTCTTCCTTGTGCTTTCATGTCTAGATCTTGTGAGCTCCGTTCATGATCAAGATCTCATCTATTTGTAATCATGCATGTTGTGTTTGCGGGGATCCGATGGATATTGAAATTACTATGTCAGATTGATTAATGGTTTTGTCTTATTGATTCTATCATGTCTATGTTGTTTGTGATCTTGCATGCTCTCCGTTGTTAGTAGCTATCTTGGCCAAGTAGTTTCTAGTGACTCCAAGAGGGGGTACTTATGCTTGATAGTTGGTTCATGCCTCTACTTAATCAAGGGAAGTGACAGAAATCTCTACGGTGGTAGATGTGCTGTTGCCACAAGAGAGAAAACAACGGTATCTTGTTTATGGAACAAGTGGATTGTTTACCTTACACACTTTGCTTAAAGAAGTTGTCTATTGCTTGCAACTTAATACTGGAGGAGGTTCAGATGATAACCCAAAGGTTGACTTCTAGTCATAGATGCAGTTTGATGGTGGTCTATGTATATTGTTGTATTGCCCAATCGAATCTCATAGGTTCTTTTTGTCTAGTATTGCATTTTTATGCCTTGCTCAATCCTGTCAATTGCCCTTCTGTAATTTGTTTACCCAGCATGCCATGTTTGTTTATCTAAGGAGAACACCTCTAGTGAACTATGGACCCCGGTCCAATCTTTACCATTGATACATCTTCCACTGTTACTGTTTACTTGCTGCAAACCATCATCACCTTCCACACCATACAGTTAATCCTTTGTTACAGCAACCGGTGAGATTGACAACCTCACTGTTAGTTGGGGCAAAGTCTTGAGTTTGTGTTGTGCAGGTTTCCACGTTGCTTGCAACACCTTTGAGACATTTCATTCCTCCTACTAGTTCGATAACCTCGGTTTCTTACTGGGGGAAAACTTGTTGTTGTGCTGCATCATATCTTGCTCCTAGGGTTTCCCAACAGGGGGTCAACACGCACCACCCACGAGCATGCGCCACTCCGCTTCCGACTTCGCCATCATCGTCTCACCGAGCAAGCCGACGCGAGGACTACAAATCGCGACACACATAGAAATGGAATGGGGCCCGTAGTACCGTGGCCACGCGGGAGGGAACTTCCTCCACTACCTGAGGCGGTAGTCCACCGGACGAGGCCGCAGACAAACCAGTCCGCCCTAGGTCTGGTTGTGCCCAGCAGACCCGTAAAGCCTCTGCAAAGGCAAACTAGTACCATGGCGGTCCGGCCGGGCCCCGACGGGCCCATAAAGTCTGCCACCACGCTGCAATAGGCCGGCCGAGGATGCCGTCCACCCTAACCGGCCAAGATCTGTAGCACGGCCAAAGCAAAGCTGGTCGACCCGCCACACCTAGATCCGGGTCCAAATGGGCCAGATCTGGGCCGCCATGGCCACGCCTGCCCCGAGCTTTGTCTGTCGCGGATGCGCCGCGCTGCCCCGCCACCCAAGCTGCGTCATCGCGCTGGCTCGCTCCCTGTCGACGCAGACCCACCCAGGAGGCGGGCCGAGGCAGCACAGGGACAGATCAGGCCCGGATGGGCCTGGATCTGGGCCGCGCTGCCCTGGCCGCCAGCTCTTGTGCGAGCCCCGCCACAGCGCTACCACCGCCGCCTGCCGCCTCCAGGACCCGGAAGCCAGCAGGTAGATGCCCCGCCACCACATGTCATCGCGCCGCCGATGCACCCCTAGGCTAGCGTGCCACCCCTGCCGAAGCTGTCGGCCGCGCCGCGAGCTCCAAGCGAGAGGGTGAAGGGGCCCACCGCCGCTAGCGCCCGGACTTCGGCCGACGACGCCCTCCGGCGGCGGTGAGGGGAGGTAGGGGAAGGGGGAGGGAGCCTAGCGGCGGCGGCTCGGGAGCGACGAGGAGGGGAGCGTTTTTTTGTTCCATCGAAAAACAACAATTTCAGTTTTGGGACCAGGAGATAAGTATTGCAGTACGAGAACGCGGTAGTTGAATGACACAACCGATGGAGTCCTATAGGAACAGCGCTCTAAACAATTTCATTGAGATGGAGGAAAACAAAAAACAATGTAAACTTATTTATACAAAGAATCGTGTGAATTATACAACAATTAGCAAGCTACTAAAGTGAAATGGTATCCTCTTGAACCGAGGAAATATCGTCGGAGAAACTCATGAATCTCAGTGGTGGCCTGGTGGTGGGGCTGAAAAAAGTTAATTCTGGTCAAAAGATTCGTCCCATTTGAATTTTATTTACAAAATTCATCCAAATTTCTTCCTGTAAATTTGGTTTGGATTTCCAAATGCCAGAATTAGTATTTGGCCAAACATGTTCAGAATTATCACCAAGAAATCCGATATTTATGAAAAAAAAAATTTCACTTGGGCCAAAAACATATTTATAAATTGAAATTAGATTCTTTTGCTTTTGGTGGTAGGCTGTCTAGGTCTAGTTTGTAAGCAGAAAATTATCGAACCATCCAGGCATTTGCATGTGCCGCAGTGATCATAAGGGGACATATGGTTAAACAAAAACATAACTCTCACGACCTGCTCCCCCCTGAGGCAATCGGCTGCACCGCCGTCTCCTCCCCTCTAGCTCCTCCCCTCATGTTTCTCCCTCGTTGTCGATGGCATGCGTTGTCGAGCAGGGCCCGGACGGTGTTGGTGCCGGCCTTTTCCATTCCTCTCTCATTGAGCTCTACACGGGGCGGGGTAGCTTCGGGAGGTGTACTCAGGTGGCGACGGATCTGGCTCGGTGGTGGGCTTCTCGATGTGGCCCTAGGTGGCGCGGTGGGGTGGCCGTTGGTGGCGGAGCCTTGCAGCAACACGGGTAGACAGCGGCAACGCCCGCTCGTCCCAGATATATGGGCCCTTTTGGACTCCATCTGGGCTGGGCGGGCCAGAGGCTCTCCTAGTGGCGGTTTGTCTCCTTGGAGGTGGAGGTAGAGCATCAGCTTGTTGCAGAGGGGCAGCGGGACCTTTACGGGCCTGATCTGGGCTCGGTCGGGCTCATTGGGGGCCTATTGTGCCCCTGTTGTCACGTCCGGTCGGCTATGCGAAGGCGTTGGAGGAAGTTCCCTTCCGCTCGACTGTGGCGCAGCGTCCCCGACTACTGTTGTGCCCTCATATTTCCTCTCTAGACCCCGTGAGGATGCCCGGGAGACGACAAGGATTACGACAAGACCGTGGCAATGCATGGTGGTGGGCGGCAAGTTGGATTGAGTGCTTCGGAGCGGTCGGGGTTGTGGTTTTTTGGGGGTCGGGGGAAATCCTTGCCAACTCATTTGGCACCAATGTGGTGATGTGTGCGGGGTGCCGTAATTCCTTCCTAAAGGGTGTCGGGTGTACCCTTCCCCACTCCCCTCCAAGTACTAAGGGAGACCCTAGAACCAGTCCGGGTAACATCGTCATCATCACGGCATTCCTTCTTGAAGGTGTTCCTTCGTACGTGGAGGTCCAGAGTGCTAGGATCGTGGTGGGACAAATCTAGAGGGCGCAACGATTACGGGTCTTCTTCGTGTAGTCAATTTTCCGTTGTGTTGGCATTGTTTTCTTTTTATTTTGCTCTTTTTGTTTGGAGCTGAATTGTGTTACTACGCAGCAGTTGTATCACAGTTGTATCGTGTGATTGCTTTATTTATATATAGCAGGAGGAAAGTATGTTTCGAGTAGCGATCAACATTTACCTTCTTCCACTCAGGTGGTTACAGTGAACTGTTTAATCCCAAGAGAACAGGACAACGAAGGAAGATGCTAAACTAATGTCAAAATAGTCAAATGAAGACAAAATCACCTGCACAGCTATTAGATGTACGAGCCCCACGGTCACACGTACTCCCCCGGTTTAAAAATATAAGACGTTTTAGTTTTGTTAATCGAATGTATCTAGACACTTTTAGTGTATAGGTTCGTAGAGGTTCGGAGTGAACCTATATACTAAATGACGACTAGATATATTTATTTCATAAAACTAGAATGTCTAAATGAAGGAAGCATGAGAGGATACACACCAATCGTGTGAACTCCACAGTGCAACCAATTTGCAAAGCAACAAAGAATCCATCTGCCAGCCATCTACTCGATCCCTACTTGTTTTGTCCAACCTGTGCTACTAGTTGTTTTTTGTGAACCAAGGAGTTTTATATATCACTCAAAGTCATTACAATCTCTCAGAAGGACGTCTACAAGGAATAGTAGCTTATAATTATTAATCTACAAACATCTTCTTCTAACAGCACTAGCTTCGATAGCACATCTATGAGCTGCTTCATTAGCAGTTCTACCCACATAAGCAATGCTAAAACTAGTAAAGAAAACACTAAACTCCTTAACTTTCTAGGTAATACTGGCAATTTCAGATCTGTCAATTCCAGGTTTATTCATAAGTTTGACCACCTCCTGAGCATCAGACTCAATTTCAATCTGATTATAGTTTGTTTCCATGGCCACCGTAACCGCGTCACGCATGGCAATTGCCTCCATTACCATAGGGTTAGCAGCATGTTCATACCATAAAGAATGTGCTCTAAGTAGTGAACTAGTATGATCGCGGACCACCAGCCTAGTAGCTCCCTGCATCTCCTCCGATCCTCGCGGAAGCTTGCATCAACATTAATCTTGATGACATCTTGGATGGGTTTCTTTCATTGAGCCTTCACTCGAGGAGATCTAGGCACCTTGATTCCACCAGTTTGAGCTAGGTCCATAGTATCTAAAGTCCACTTAACAGAGGCTATTACTGATGTCCCTTGATCTCCATGCCAAACCTTTTTCCCCTTGGCCCAAACCGCCCAACACCCACATAAAATGACACTTGCACTTTCTAGCTTTGTTACCTTGCCCTCTACCAGATCTGTCATCCAAGAGTTAGGGCATAAATCTGGTACTCTAATCCGCGTCGCCTTCTTTAGTTATTGCCAAAATTTCCTTGCCCATGTGCACTCAAAGAGAGCATGAAATGTCGTTTCCTCTTCCGCACTGCAGGTCTTGCAATGGCCAATATGTTCCATGTGTCTATGTTTCAGAACTTCGTGACAAGGGATGAAGCCCCGTATTACTCTCCACCAGAAGCACCGTACCTTCGGAGGTACAAAAAGTTTCCATAGGTTTCTCCAATGCATACTAGCATCCTCCCCCGAGCTAGAGGGCAACTCATTTTCTCGTGACCGGCTTGCAAGCAGTCTGTAGCATGACCACACCGAAAAACAACCATTCTTTTCTTCAGTCCACGCCCAGCTATCCTCCAAAAATATTCCAATTGGAATTCTACAAATTGCCATGGCATCTATGGGAATAAAATTCTCAAAAACTTTCTTTCTATCCCAGCATATACCAGATCATCATTGATTAGCTCATGGACCATGGTCACTTCCGATTCCGGATCACGAATCCGCAGTCGCTTGCTCATATTAGAAGGTATCCATGGATTCACTGGTAGAAAAGGGCCCATACGTCCCGGTTGGTAAGGGCCATTAGTCCCGGTTGCCCAACCGGGACGGGGCAATCGGGACTAAAGCTCTAACCATTAGTCCCGGTTGCCCAACCAACCGGGACAAATGGGGCACACGTGGCGGCATCAGAGCACGAGGGGGGTGGAGCACTAATAACCTGCTGCCACGGCAGAGATTTGGCCCATTTCTCTGCCGCGGCAGAGAATTCATTTTGGCACATTTTTTTGCCGCGGCAGCATTTTCGCCATTTTTTGTGCCGCGGCAGAGAATTCATTTAGGTTGTTTTATTGTTTATTTAGTGTTTTGCACTTATCAACGAAGGAACCTTATATTACACAAGATCATCATGACAACATTACATTCAATACACAGATCGAGTTCATGCACTACATACAAAAGTTGCTATTCGATGCTACCGGCCAATTTCTTGAAAGTTGCTATTTTTACAATTCCTATTGTCTATACACAGCCGAGTAGTATTCCCCTTGTGTGTTTAGGACTTCTGCATCCAAGAATCCCGCCAATTCCTCCTGAATTGCTCGTATGCGATCCTTTGGCAGAAGACCGTCCCGTAGACGTTCGATCTGATTTAAAAAAGGAGTCAGCCTATATGAATATGAAACTAAACACAATTTGATTGTAATTAAAAACTATAGAAATTGTTTACGTACGTGGAGTTGCTCTAAATTTCTGCCCTTCTCATCGCACGTCTGCCGGATGAACTCGCATACATAGTATCCACATAGATTGTTACCTGGTCCCTGCGTCAGGCACTTTACAAGAACAGAGTTCAATCAAAATAATAATCAAGCATGATAATAACTGTATCAAAACTAGAATCAAAGAGATGCGCGGATATAGCTAGTGGTGCTTACATCTAGTGGTTGAAATGTAAGCTCCTCTTTCCAAACACCCCTAGCCTTGTTGGTGAACCGTTTCCAAGCGCTGCCCGTGAGAAAAGCGAATAAAATAAGTTATTAAGTACTTGATATCATAAAATTCACGAACGTTGCCGATATAGTATCGTAATGATTAGAATTACCGCTGGAGAAGTATCTGCATGTCCTTCCACGTCTCAAGGGGTTTATGTTTCGAGTCCATGACTAGTACACGCCCTTTGTCAAGTTGAATGATTAACAGAATATAGTGGTACCTGCGAATGCAGAACTAATCAATTATATACTTAACATCGAGTAAGCAAAATAGAAAGTGTATACAAGACAATAACACTCACTGGAAGTTGTAAGGAAATAGTATTTCCCTTTTGGTTTCTTGAAACCTTAACGCGTGTACTATATTATCCTCCGTATCCTGGGGGCTTATTTTGAGATTAGCTTCATGAACCCAATATGGGTCAATGAAGCCAATGTCATATATTTGTCCTCTGCTGCATTCGAGAATCTTCATTCTGCATATTACAATATGATTATATACATGCAATAAACAAAATAATATAGCTGGAGACTAAATTAATTACAGAATTAGTACTTATAGACAATAGGCACTGATGATCGATTTGTCCAAGGCGTCTTGATTGAATAATTGATATAGTTCATCAAATTCAATGGATATCATGTCATCCTTATCTTTCACATGATGCTTTTTTGTAACCCTCAGCACTATCCAGTTAGCCCCGGCCCTTGTGGCATGCATGTACCAGTTATGCAATCTTCGCATTTTTGTTGGAAGATTGTTTACCTCCTCAGGTTTGACGAGAGGTTTTTCGTACTGGTATTTGTATGCCACTTCACTCACGGGGAAGAACTCTAACTGGGATAAGTACTGGGCAATACTCATACCTTGAGCAGCGGCAGCTTCTCCGTATTGTGCAACTACCTCTGGATCATACTGCTCTTCGGACCCATATTTGCTCGACCCCACATTGGTTTGAGAAATCACCTTGAGAGGGGCGCAAGTCTGTTTTGCTTGTTCTCCGAGCTGGGCAACAGATTTCCCGCTTGCATCAAGATCTTGCTCTTGAGGCTTTTTGTGCCGCATGTGACTTGAGAATAGAACGCTCATAGTCGATGACAGCTTTGGCTCGGGTTGATGAAGATTCTTTAGCATTTTCAACACTTTGGCTTTTTCTTCTTTGGTCTTTGGGGAACTCGCTCTTTTGGCTGCCTCGACTTAGCAAAAACGTTGTCGTTCCGCATCAACGATCGCCGCATCTCCTCTTGATGCAGATCATAAGCTCTCTTGGGAGGAACCGTTGGTAATTTTGGAAGAGGCTCTTGTTTACGTTTCGGCGATCGCTTACGACGCACAGTAGCGGTACGCTTACGCTTTTTATCCTGAGGCGCCGGCGATGGCTGCACCGGAGATTGGTGAGGCGACGGAGCCGGGTGAGGCGACGAAGACGGCTGCCGCGGCGGCGACGACCTCGCTGGAGACGGGTGAGGCGGCGGCGAAGATGGCCTTGCGTGTGATTTAGAAGCACGATACAATCCTTCGGCCATAGAATGGTGACGTTTTTTGCGTCACCCAGCACAGTCACATCCCCTTCACCAGCAGGGTAGTGAAGATCCAAAACCTCAAAGGTGGGCATGATTTCATCCATGCCGACAACAGCGTAGCCCTCTGGAACCGGACGACAGTGGTAAGTTGGTGTGGGTCCAATTGGTAAGGCATAGCCGACCGCCACCTTCATTGATATGTTCACAACTTTGACATGTAGCTCGCAGTGTGTCATCTCTGTGATATCATCCACTGGGTAGCCAACAGGAGCCATCGTCGGTGCATCATCGGCATCGCCATTGTCATCACCCGGGACCTCGATGGAAGCCACACTGCTTTTTCGATTATTCGATATGCCGGTAGCATCGAATGCAGTGTGCTGCTGAGATGGGCCGGTAGTACTTTGCTCTTTAAGTGTGTTAATTTCATCTTGTTGTTGCTTTAATCGTTCTTCAATTAAACGCATTCGCTCTTTCTGACTTTCTGCTTCAACTCATACATCCTTACTCCTCTGACGGCTTCTATCAGGATATTTCTTCCTCTCTTCGGGAAACCCAGTCCTCCATGATTGGGAGCCTATTGTGCCTCGTGTTCGTCCATCATGTTCCTTATTTCCAAGGGCGATTGTGATCTCATCATTCTCTCTATCGGGAATGAAGTCCCCATCTTTAACAGCCTTTACTACTTTTCTGATCCTCTCGATTGTCAAGGGGTCTTCTTTATGTCGTATGTTATATATACACCTCCCTTCCGAGTCCAACGTGCCCCCGTGCCCGTAAAACCAATTCCTTGCACGTTCTACCCAATCGTCTGTCTCTGGGGTGATCTTTTTATCACGCAGTTCCTGCTCAAGTTTCTCCCACTTAGGAATGCCAACCCTGTAGCCACCTTGCCCCATAGTATGGTGATACTTCTTCTTAGCGACAAGATTCAAATTATTCGTTTGACATTTTCTTAGCTTTTTGATTTCTTGTATTCCACAAACTCATCCCGAATGGTTTTATCTTCTCAAACTGAATATTCTTGAAATCGAGTCTTCTTTTTCACGACATAGTCAAGGTGCAATCTTTTCTTCCAGTTGGTGAAACACTGGGCCATCTTCTTCAAAGCCCACTCCCTGACCTTAGCCTCCATGGCTCTCCCATGTTGTAAGGCGTCCTCAACTGGATCCTCCGCATTTGGATCCAGCTCTATCTTCGGTAGTTTGAAATTAACCATGAGCCTCTTCCACAGTAAATCTTTGGCGTGGTTAGGGACAAATAAATATGTTCCCTCTTCATCCGCATTAGCAGGCCTATTCCAATTTCTAATGGTGATCGGGATTAAGTCCCTAACGATTACTCCGCATTGTGCCACAAATTTGGTTGCGACAACTTCGGGAGCTGTCGGTATGCCGTCTTCAGCGACATCTTCGATCCTGAACCTCTCATGGTCTTGCAACTTTTTGGTTGGGCCTCGTCTGCTCTTTTCAGTAGATTCCTTCGATCCGGAGGGCTAAAAGAAGAAAGATCGTCGTTACTATTTCTATATAGATAGCATATGATTAATTAATGAATTGATTTATATTACATGCACCTCGCCGGAGCGGTCGTCTTCTCGATTACACAAGGCATCGCCTTCTCCCTCGCGGAAGGCAACACCTTCAACCTCAAACAAGTTGTCTACTCCGGTAAAAATAGGATCACCCTCACCGGAGTTGTTCAGAAACGTTGATACGTCTAAATTATCTTCCCCACGGATCACACCTTGGATCAACTCTTCCTTTTCTTCGTCTCTAACGTGTGGGTCCATATTTTCTGCATAGGTGCAAAAACGAATAAGTCAAAGCGGCTAAAGGAGAAAGTTACGAATAAGTCAAAGCGGCTAACTAATATTTTCCGGATCGAAGGTGAAACCCTAATATATACATACACAATAATAAAAATGAAGAGAAAACCTAAACCCTAAGGCTATGAGAGGGGAACATGAGTATAAGGCTACAAAAGGTCTTTGATCTATCTATGATCTTGATCTCGGTCTTCGATCTCGATCTCGATATCGTATTCTACCGAGAAGAACCAAATCACCGGAAAGAAAGGGAAACAATCAACACATGGCATCGATGCAATGCTCAAGCAATGATGATGATACGACAAGTTAATGTGCATTGGAATGTAACCCTAAAGCATGCTCGACAAGTTAATCGGGGTTCCGAGGGGCGCAAACCCTAACTCAAGGAACTCCGGAATCACCTGTTAGGGTTACTAGGGTGTTCTAATTAAACTTGTCATTTAATTATATATATTTATGGTCTTGATCTCGGTCTTCGATCTCGATCTCGATATCGTATTCTACCGAGAAGAACCAAATCACCGGAAAGAAAGGGAAACAATCAACACATGGAATCGATGCAATGCTCAAGCAATGATGATGATACGACAAGTTAATGTGCATTGGAATGTAACCCTAAAGCATGCTCGACAAGTTAATCGGGGTTAGAGGGCAAACCCTAACTCAAGGAACTCCGGAATCACCTGTTAGGGTTACTAGGGTGTTCTAATTAAACTTGTCATTTAAGTTGTTGAACAATGCATGATTATAGCATAGATAGATAGTTCTCATTTTTCTGAACATTTTGGTATATTATTTGTATGTTTACGTATTCTGATTAAAAGTTATTGAATTTACAAGTTTTATTCAAATTCTAAAATTATTAAATCAAATGTTTAAACCTTTTGCACCATAGTAACAACTAGCCATAGTGGCTGACAGGTGGGGCCCGGAGCCACCTCAGCAGCCACGCAAGCAAAGGGGAAACAGAGGACGCGGAGCCACCTCGCCACGCAAGCAAAGGGGAAACAGAGGTGGGGCCCGGAGCCACCTCGCCACCGCTGTCAAGGAGGACGCGGCCGCCGTGGCCGTGGACAAGGACGACGCGGCGGTGGAGGAAACGGCGCCGGCGACGATGCACCACCCGATCGAAGCCGCGCGCCCACCAAAGAGGCTGGCCCAAGGCCCAAAGGCTGGGCGACCGCACTGGGCCCCAAAATTTTCCGGGCCCCCCAGTTTCTAGCAACCAGCCCAAGTCTGCAGTAGTGAAATCCAGCCCGCTCGGTGCATCTGTTAATTTTCCAGCAATGTGGTAGTGGCTTGTCTCGATTCTACAACTCTTGCGGCCCAATAAACTACTCTCAGTTCTCAAAAAAATCTCCGGCATCTATGGAGATCCTGATCGCTGAAGTAACCAGGTTCGTTCCAAACTCTCGATCGTTCCGTTAAAAAACCAAGAACAGGCCGTGAGATGAGAGTCACCGAATTGATCGATTCATCAATCTAATTCGCCCACCCATGTCGCCCGGAAGGGCACAACACCGACGCCCGTGTTTTGCCACCGCACATCGCCCCTAGGCCCTAGGATTTTGATGTCGCCCAGTTCATGCGTTCTTTCTTCATGTCCTGCCTCCATTGACAAGTGATCTGCTGACCAAAATTTCTTCCCGGCGTTGGAGGCTCCAGCTTCCGACCTTGAGGCCGATTTGGTATAATCTTTCTTTAGTTCTTCTAGTATTATTTTATCTAGTTATCTTGATAAGACATATAGGTGTTTGAAATCCATGGGTCCTATGAATATTTTGGACTATTGAAGAAGTGCCCTCATTATAAAGTTATATAATAAAGGAAAATTTACCTTCTAGTTATATTGTTAAGTGAACATTTTGGAAGTTTAGGCCCCTGTTTTGCATTTTGCACAGGGGCCCCAAATTTCTATAGACGGCCCTGACCAGCAGCAGAGGGAGGGGGAGGAGAGGCAGAAGAAATGGTAAAGATGAAGCAGAAAAGAAGGAGACGTTGATGGGAAGAAGAGATGGAGGCGTTGATAATGAGCCTTGAAATGAAGAAGCGAAGAGGCAGAGAAGTGAGTGGGAAGGAAGAAGAGGAGGCACGCTCTTATAACTAAAGGGCCTTTAGTCGGTTCGTGGCTCCAACCAGGACTAAAGGTGCATACGTCAGTTGGAGCCACCAACCGGACCTATAGTCAATTTTCAAGAATGAAGGCTACAAGGGGCTCTTCCGGTTGTTGGAATTTAAAAACTTTAAAATTAATTAACTTATATTTTGAATATTAATTTGGAATTTAGAAAACTTTAAACATAAAAGTGTTTGGATTTGAATAAATAATTCAAAACCATTTTCTGCTTTTAAAAACAATTAATGTAACCATTTAAAATATGAACCATTTACAACTAAAATGAATTAACTTATATTTTTAATATCTTTGGAATTTAGAAAACTTTAAACATAAGAAGTGTATGAATTTGAATAAATAATCCAAAACCATTTTCTATTTCTAAAAAATAATTAATGTAACCTTTTAAAATGAATTAACTTATATATTTGAATATTAATTTGGAATTTAGAAACACTTTAAACATAAGAAGTGTATGGATTTGAATAAATAATCCAAAACCATTTTCTATTTCTAAAAATAATTAATGTAACCTTTAAAATGAATTAACTTATATTTTTGAATATTAATTTGGAATTTAGAAAAACTTTAAACATAAGAAGTGTATGGATTTGAATAAATAATCCAAAACCATTTTCTATTTTTAAAAAATAATTAATGTAACCTTTTAAAATGAAGATAGGGGACGAGCATCGTTAGAACTTGCATTGGATCTCTGAAGAAACCACATATTGTGAGTCTAAAAATGATTTTTCCAAAAAATCACGGGCGATAGATCATGTACCTGTAGTACAAACCGAACCCACTTCCTACCGATTCGGCAGACATTTGTCCTTTTTATCCGGGATGGACGAAAAGGTTTGAGATGTACCGGTTGGGAGATAGTCCATGTAAGGTGGTCTAGTATTTTAGGAAAATGGGACGGTAGCATTGTGAAACGGCATTTTGGTGGTTACTTCACAAAACGACTTTTTTTGCGCCGAAAATGGCAAAGGGCTTTTCCGATGCACAAAAGGAGAACTTCCTCCGCAACATTGTTCTCCATACCAATGTCCACACACATGCATAATATGGGCACAACATCACAAACTATGCCGTGATTCAGCACATAACATCGGTCATTTGGACCGAAAGCCATGAAACCTCGAACATGATAGGTCATTTTGTGAAGGTTTTTTGAAACATGATCAATATACCAAGTCTGGTATTTTTCCTTTCAACTATGTAACAAAATATGACACCACGCGAAGGATTTTCATTGTTCGGATTTTTTTGAATTTATTATGCCCGTTTTGAATTATCTGAATTTCTAACTATGGTCGAAACGGTGTGCATGAAGATAGGGGACGAGCATCGTTAGAACTTGCATTGGATCTCTGAAGAAACCACATATTGCGAGTCTAAAAATGATTTTTTCAAAAATCACGGGCGATAGATCATGTACTGTAGTACAAACCGGACCCTTCCACTCCGATTCGGCAGACATTTGTCCTTTTACCTGGATGGACGTAAAGGTTTGAGATGTACCGTTGGGATATAGTACATGTAAGGTGGTCTAGTATTTTAGGAAAATGGGGCGGTAGCATTGTGAAACGGCATTTTGGTGGTTACTTCACAAAACGACCCGCTTTTTGCGCCGAAAATAGAAAAGGGCTTTTCCGTATGCGAAAAAGGAGAACTTCCTCCTGCAACATTGTTCTCCATACCAATGTCCACACACATGCATAATATGGGCACAACATCACAAACTATGTCGTGATTCAGACATAACATCGGTCATTTGGACCAAAAGCCATGAAACCTCGAACATGATAGGTCATTTTGTGAAGGTTTTTTCAAACCTGATCAATATACCAAGTCTGGTATTTTTCCTTTCAAATATGTAACAAAATATGACACCACTCGAAGGATTTTCATTTTTCAGATTTTTTTGAATTTATTATGCCCGTTTTGAATTATCTGAATTTCTAACTATGGTCGAACCGGTGTGCATGAAGATAGGGGCGAGCATCGTTAGAACTTGCATTGGATCTCTGAATAAACCACATATTGCGAGTCTAAAATGATTTTTCAAAAATCACGGGCGATAGATCATGTACCTGTAGTACAAACCGGACCCACTTCCTGCCGATTCGGCAGACATTTGTCCTTTTTACCCGGGATGGACGAAAAGGTTTGAGATGTACCGGTTGGGAGATAGTCCATGTAAGGTGGTCTAGTATTTTAGGAAAATGGAACAGTAGCATTGTGAAATGGCATTTTGGTGGTTACTTCACAAAACGACCCGTTTTTTGCACTCGGAAAATGGAAAAGGGCTTTTCCATGCGACAAAAAGGAGAACTTCCTCCTGCACTGGGCCATTCTGACCCTCGAGGAGACCGAGGCGCTGTGCGCCTCCAACTATCCTTGTCCGCCGGGCCGCCCACCGGATCTTTGGCCGGAGGGGTTCTGTCCCTCCCGCCCTCAAGGTTCCGCACGCCAGCGTCCATCACAAACCACTTCTACCACGAGCTCACGCCGAGCAGCGGATGGATCCCAGTGGGATCCAAAACTCGACACTTTGGAATGCCTTCCTTCTTCGCTAATAGGCGGGAAGGGAGCTCGCCAGTACACAGGGTGATGGCCCGCCACGGTGAACCACAACGGAAGCCGCCGTGCGTGGTGAGCGAACTGTACTATCATCGAAGTGATGCGCTACATCGCCGGGGGAGACCATCCTCGCCTACGGTGCCCACGTGTCCACCCGCCACAGGCCCCCCACTGTCCCGGCGGTAGCGGCATCATCTTCAGAGACCTCTCCCACCCGCCGTGAATCCGAGGCTGGAATGGCCCCGATATATGCCATGGATGGGCCGAGGATCCCGGAGTGGCGACGATGACGGCGATGATGATGACGGCGATGAAGACCACGAGCTGCGTACTATAGGACTAGGCATGATTATGACTAAAGGGGCGGCTTTAGTCCTCGGTGTTAGCTAGTCCCGGTTTGTCGGTTTTAATATTAATAAATGTCTTAAGTGTTACCTAATAAATAGAGGGAAATGCCTATATAAAGAGAGGTTCATATTTAGTCGGTTGGAGAAACCAACCGCGATCAAGGGATTATGGCAGTGGGCCGCAACACTAATAATAGGGGTGAGTGTCGACATTATGTCGTATGGTTACCTTGTCCCGATGGTGTCACCAACCGGGACTAAAGATGAATTTAGTCGGTTGGATACACCAACCGGGACTAAAGATGAGTCAACACTAATAATAGGGGTGAGTGTCGACATTATGTCGTGAGTGTCGACATTATGCCGAGCTGCTTGTACTATAAATATGCATCCTTGTGAGTCCAGTCCTCCACCAATTTGAGGCATCTCCAAGATGGTTTTAGAGCAGGACACCACTACGGCCAGTGTGGAGATGCCGACGGAGCCAGCCTCCTCCGCATCTCCGAGAACTGGTCATAGAGGCACTCCTAATATGTGAAATTAGTTAGCTCCGAGGCGATTGATCTACTTAGTGAAGTTACAAGCTGCAAGATGGTTTTCGAGAGCAGGACACCATGCGGCCAGTTTGAGGAGATGCCGACGGAGCCAGTCCTCCGGCATCTCCGAGAAACTGGTCATAGAGGCACTCCCTAATATGTGAAATTAGTTAGCTCCGAGGCGTATTGATCTAGTTAGTGAAGTTACAAGCTGCAAGATGGTTTTCGAGAGCAGGGACACCACTATGACCAGTTTCAGGGAGATGCCGACGGAGCCCAGTCCTCCGGCATCTCCAAGAAACTGGTCATAGAGGCACTCCCGGTCCAGCCACAAAACGGGACTAACACTCAAGACATTTATTAATATTAAAAACTGAGACTACAAAACCGGGACTAAAGGCCACAAACCGCGAAAGATATCCTTCGGTCAAGCCACAAACCACGAAAGACATGAACTAGAGTTACATAATATGAGCATGAACTTCTTGGCATATGTCATTCCTTATGACCGCTTCAGACGTAACCATGGAGCATCTTCTTTACTTAACGGAATGCTTGGGTCAGTTTTCACTGTGAAGGGCGGAATTTCATCAAACTTATTATAATCTTCTGACATGTCTGTCTTGTCCTCGATTCCCACGATGTCTCTTTTCCCTAAAAGAACTATGTGACGCTTTGACTCATCATATGATGTATTCGTTTGCATATTTTTTCTTTTTTTCGGTCTGGAGGACATGTCCTTCACATAGAAAACCTGAGACACATCATTGGTATTGTTGAGATCCACTGTTTTCATTCCGTACAACTGGTCTATCTTTACCCCTTCCCCATTCAGGTTGACCCATTTGCAGCGAAACAAAGGGACCTTAAAAGAGACTCCATAGTCTAGTTCCCATATCTCCTCTATGTAACCATAATATGTGTCCTTTTTTCCATTCTCGTCTATTGCATCAAAGCGGACACCACTATTTTGGTTGGTGCTCTTTTTATCTTGGGCGATCGTGTAGAATGTATTCCCATTTATTTCGCACTTTGGAAATTCAATACAAGAGAAGATGGTGACGCCAACAAGTATAGCTGATCTCCAACGGTGGTGTCATTCAAGAGATGTGTCCGCATCCAACCACCGAAAGACTTCATGTGTTCATCAGTAATCCATGATTCAGGCTTCCCTGGTTTTGAGCGCATAATATTCTTGTGTTCCTCGATATCTGGAGCTGCCAAGGTGGAATTATGTAGAACTGTAGTGTGCTTTAGTGAAAGAATCCCCGTCCCTACATATCATTGCTTTCTTTCCCAGTGCCTTTTCCACTTAGTCTTCCCTCATGCCATGAGTCGAAACACCAATCGGCTTAAGGTCGAATAAAGTCAACACAAAACTCAATGACCTCCTCTCTCCATATCCCTTGGAGATGCTTCCTTCAGTCTAGCACGGTTATGAACATATTTCTTTAAGACTCCCATGAACCTCTCAAAGGGGAACATATTGTGCGAAATACCGGACCGAGAATGGCAATCTCTTCCACTAGATGAACCAGGAGATGCGTCATAATATTGAAGAAGGATGGTGGGAACACCAATTCAAAACTAACAAGACATTGTACCACATCCTTCAGAACCTTGGCAGAATATCCGGATTGATTACCTTCGAGATATTGCATTGAGGAATGCACACAACTTCACAATGGGTACTCGAACATTTTCCGGTAGAAGCCCCTCAATGCAATCGGAAGCAAGCTGCGTCATAATCACGTGTGATCATGAGACTTGAGGTTTTGGAACTTTTCTCCGCCATATTTATTATCCCTTTATATTAGATGAGAAGCCCGACGGCACCTTGATACTGTAAAGGACTTCAAAAAGATTTCCTTCTCGCTTTGGTAAGAGCATAGCCGCACGACTTAAGTGACGCCTTTATCCGTCTTGTTATCTGTAGATGCATGTTCTTTGGGTCTTTCATAATTTGTTGGTCCTCCGTGCTTGTGTGTATCTTTTGTCTTCCCATACATGCCTAGGAATCCTAGCAGTTCACGCAGAGATTCTTCGTCACGTGCATCACGTCGATTGAAGAGCGGACACGCAGGACTTTCAATATGGAAGCTCCCAAAATATAGATTTCTTCTTCCACATGGGTGCGTGTCACCTTAGCGACGTCGCTCGAACTGATTGACCGCCGACCCTTTCCAAAGATTACTTCTATGTCCTTGACCATACCAAATACATCATCACCGCAGGAGTTCAGCTTTTTCCTGATCGCCTCACCTTTGAAATGCTTGCCTTTCTTTCTTACGGATGATTGGTCGGAAGAAATCGTCGATTCGGAGGGTACACAAACGTCTTGCAGTTATGCAAATATGTACCTTCGGTCTTATCTAAACAGTGGGTGCATGCCTTATATCCTTTGTTTGTCTGTCCTGAAAGGTTACTAAGAGCAGGCCAATCATTGATGGTTACGAATAACAACCCTCGTAGATTAAATGGCTCCTGTTTGTTATCATCCCACGCACGTACACCTGGTTTGCCCCACAACTGTAAGAGTTCTTCAACTAATGGCCTAAGGTACACATCAATGTTGTTGCCCGGTTGCTTCGGGCCTTGGATGAGCACTGGCATCATAATGAACTTACGCTTCATGCACAACCAAGGAGGCAGGTTATAGATACATAGAGTCACGGGCCAGGTGTTGTGACTGCAGCTTTGCTCCCCAAAAGTATTCATGCCATCCGTACTTAGACCAAACCATAAGTTCCTTGTGTCACCTGCAAAGTCTGGGAAGTCTCTCTCGATTTTTCTCCACTGTGACCCATCAGCAGGGTGTCTCAACTTCCCGTCTTTCTTACGGTCTTCTTTGTGCCATCGCAACAACCTGGCATGCTCTTTGTTTCTGAACATGCGTTTCAACCTTGGTATTATAGGAGCATAGCACATAACCTTAGTAGGAACCCTCTTCCGGAGGGGCTCTCCCTCAACATCACCAGGGTCATCTCGTCTGATCTTATATCGCAACGCGTTGCATGCCGGGCATTTATCTAAATTCTCATACTCCTTACCGCGGTAGAGGATGCAGTCATTAATGCATGCATGTATCTTTTGCACATCTAATCCCAGAGGACAGAGAGTCTTCTTTGCTTCGTAGGTACTCTCGGGAAGTTCGTTATGTTTTGGAAACTTCGGCTTCATTATTTTCAGCATCTTTTCAAATGAGGAGTCGTTAGACCACACTGCCTTCCATCGCAACAATTCCAGGTGGTACCGAGCTTTGTGCTGCCATCTTCACAATTTGGGTACAACAATTTCTTGTGATCTTCTAACATGCCCTCTAACTTCAACTTCTCATTTTCTGTTTCAGTCTCGCTTTGCATCGAAATGACCCTACCAAGTTCATCACCTCATCCGATGCCCGTTCTTCACCTCTTTCCTCTCAATTGTCTTCCATTGCGGTATCAGATTCAGAAACATATGATGATAGTTGTTATCATCATCTTCTTCTTCACCATCTTCCATCATAACCCCTCTTTCCCGTGCTTGGTCCAGCAATTATAGTTGGGCATGAAACCTTTTATAATCGGTGGCGCGAATGATTTTCGAGGAAGAGTACTCCTTGTTGTTCCGACATTGAACACATGGACAATGTATAAATCCATTCTCTTTGTTTGCCAGAGCCACATCGATAAATTTATCCACGCCTTTGATATACCCGCTACCCACGGTCACCGACATCCATTCCCGACCGTTCATACGCATCATATAAGTAAGTTTATCAAAAACAGGACATCATAAATAGTGAAATAACCAATTCACACCGACACATGAATTGTATCAATGACCTAAAAAGATAAGATTTCTAAACTCGATCGAGGGAAATAAAGAGGAGAAAGCTCAAGCGTCTCGGACACCTTCTATATTTTTGTTCTATGAGAAATTCAACGGATTATTCACTCAAACATTTCAACAAACACCTTCAATACATGCATGAGAAAAACTAGCACACCCCTCACACCTTCCACCATTCAAAAACAGAGTGGAGAGGGGGGTCAAGGATGCATTTATAGAGGGGGTCTTTAGTCCCGGTTGGAGCCAGCAACCGGGACTAAAGGTGCGTGCCACGCCACGTGGCTATGGCCAAACCTTTAGTCCCGGTTGGTGGCTCCAACCGGGACGCATGCCCCCTTACCAACCGGGACCCATGCCCCCTGGCCCCGTGCCCGCTCGGTCCCGGTTGGTGGCGCAACCGGGACTAATGCTCCGAGGGGTCTCGAATGGATAGCCCTTTTTCCTCTAGTGATTCTCCCAAACACATATGTGTGATCCATCACCGACTATTTTGGTCAATCCTAATTTAAGGGCCTCTCTTCCATGTAAAATTGCATTCCAGATGTGAGATGCATTTCGCTTCCTTCTAGCTTCCAAAAAAGTAGATCCATGGAAGTACTTGCCCCGCAGAACCTTAGCACACAAGCTTCCAGGATTTTCTATCAATCCCCATACCTGTTTAGCTAGCATGGCTTGGTTAAATAACTCAAAATCTCTAAAAACCATCCCCCAGTGGCTTTGGAATTACAATATCTCTCTGTTTCTTCCAGTGTATCTTCCTTTTACTTCCATCACCTCCCCACCAAAAGCGAGCCATTATACCTGTTATCTTCTTGCATAGATTCTTTGACAATCGAAAGCAGCTCATAGAGTAAGCTGGAATTGCCTGGCAGATTGATTTCACTAAAACTTCCCTTGCTACACTACTCATCGTCTTCGGGCACCAGCCCTTCACCAAATTTTTGATATTTGTCACAATATGCTTAAACCGAGAATCTGATGAGCGCCCTAAAGCTATTGGGAGGCCCAAATACTTCTCAAAAGGTGCCTCTACTGTGATTCCTGATCGATCATGCACTTCTTGCTTCATAACATCTCCACAATTAGCACTAAAAATATGGCTGATTTCCCTCTATTCACCAGTTGTCCGGATCCATGTCTATAGGTTCCAAAATATTTTCCAATTTGTTTAGAAAATGCAATGTTGTAGGTACTTCGAAGTACATCATAGGTACGTGTTGCCTGAGTTTTCTATACTATGTCTGGTATCATTGAAACACGATATTTTGACGGGTTACAAAAAGAAAAAACTAATGAATAAATTCCAATTTAATTTATACATGGAGGAACAATATGAAAAAATATCCAACAAACCTTACTCCACAAGAAAATTTTGATATTCAAGATCTTGGTCCGTGGATCTCTGACCTAACCTGGCATGCGGCCCTAGACCGTGTTGTGCTTGGTAGAGCTCAAAAACCGGGATGGTGGGCCCAAAACATTTTTGGGGTGGCATATCTGCAAACACAATGCAGGGGCCATGTCTGGATCTAAACAGTGGCAGTTACGGTGACAAGTGGAGCAACAAGGGATTGAAGGTGGAGACGCCACCTATTACGGCAGTGGTGACTCATTGTACAGATGTGTCCAAATATGAGGCAGCATACTGCGGCTTATCATGTAGTTTTAGGTTGCGGACTAGGGTTGGTGCACACTCGAGGTTACAGCTAGACAAGGTAATGGAATTTTGGAAGGGAGTTCTCTTTTCTCAAGCCTGCTGTATATCGGTGGTGAGGATTGCATGGCCCTTCCGGAGGGCCCCTTAATGTGTGTTTCAGCACCGCGTGTCACTTTCGCCATCACCGCTCAACAAGCTCATATAGGAAAACAATTGGTCGTGTGGCATTGTTCATATCAGAAGTATGTTTGTGAGCATTGGTTGGAAGGCGCAATTGTTCAAGCTAAAGAGTGAAGATCGTTGTGAGATGTCATTTTAGAATGGTTCTCGTGTATCAGGCTTATTCATATTCGTTACCGAGTGATCTGAGACAAGATGCATAAAAATTGTATGGGTGTTTGTCTATGTTCATCGATGTCAAGACTAGAAGAAATGAAGGTGATGGTCAGATGGATGTGGTATCAAACCATGGTTTAGATTCAGTGGTGCTATTTAATATTGGGATTCGAGCTTGGGGGTGAAAACCCTTAGTATGGCCTTCGTCGTTCATACCTTTCAGCATCGTTTTTTTGGACATAAAAGAAGATTTTCATTTATGTTCAATAACATTTTACATAGAGGAACTTTCACGAGGCAGTGCTAGAGTTTGTCAAAGTATCTCTGAAGGAGCAAACATCATTTGCCTGAGTGGAGGATACATATGTAAAAGAAAAAGTCCTATCATTAAGTCTGGGAGCTAGCCTTGCTTGGAAATCAGCCTTGAAATTGTTGCATCTAGGGATGTGGTATATCTTCTGACGGTTAAAAGCAGGGCTGCTAAATAGTTCAGCCAGTTGAGGTCTGATCTCCCAGTGACTTGGAGAGTCGATGATGTTTTGGATGGCTACGGCCTTCGCAAGCACCGCACAGTCAGTAAAGAAGTTGACATGTTGAAGCTGGAGATGTTGCACTAGGGTTGAAGCTAGTAGCATGTTGTATGTCTCTGCCTGCAATGCCGAGGAAACTGGAGGTGATATCTCCGAGATGAAGAGCTCTGTGCAGTGCCCGCCTCCTCCAAGATGGATGAATATTCCTAAGCCAGCTGGTGATGGAGGGTTCCCTTGTTTTTTTGTTGAAAACCTAGGGACTGTGAGGCAAAAGCCCCACAACATTTTATTTCACTGCCGAGAAGGGAGTACAAGGGAATATACAAAAAGGGGAATGAAAAGAAAGTGCCAACTATCTACCAGATTAGGAAGGGAAATTTACAATTAGAAGAGCCCAACAACTCTGAGAGGTTAGCAAACTATACTAAAACAGATTGCACAAAGAGGCCAAAATACCATCATGGCAGTGCCTCTATCCATGCCAGAAGCTTGTCCTTGTGCTTGGCCTTAATCATATACTGCAAGAGAGTGATATCATGAACAAACATGGCTATCCACTTAGCAAAAGATGGCTTTTCTCCCCTAAATATTTTCCCATTGCGCAACAGCCAGATATTATAGCATGCAGTAATGACAACCTCCATGAACAAAGGATGACCAAAACCTCTCTTAGCATCAGCGACCACCGCCTGGATGTTGTCATTGGATCGCCATTGAATTTGCAAATAATTCCAGATACGAATGCTGAAGTTGCACTCGAAGAAAAGGTGGGCACGATCCTCATAAGCCCTGAGAGGGCACAGCTCGCAGTGTGTATCGTTGGTTACCTTCCAATGCCTTATCTTTAACAAGTCCCTAGTGTTTAGGCGGTCCGACAGCAGAAGCCAGGTAAAGACCTTGGTTTTCATCACGCAACATGATTTCCACAACCACTTGAACACATTAGGAACCACGATATGTGCATGAATTAATTTATAAAACTGTCCCGGGGTATACTGCTCGCCCCATCTGTAAGTCCACACATCATTCTGGTCAGAACGTGCTTGAGTAGACAGAAGATCTTGCAATTCATTGTACTCCTGAAAAGCAGCAGGAGATAATGGCAGGTAAAACAGGCTCATGAAGTCTTCAGTGTCCAGAACCGTTGCTGCTGAAAGATGTTCATCCAAAACATAAGAAAAAGGACAATGGGAGGGTTCCCTTGTTCCCGTGACTGCTTCCATGAAACGTCGGTGATTTTTTTTACCTGGGTAGCTTAACGGATTGGTGATGGTTGATCCTAGTATAGTTGACACCTGATTGTTGTCGTGCTCATCAAGTTGATGTTGTGTGGATTGTGCCAGGATTCCTTGGGTCTGCTCATCAAGTTTGGCTCCCTGCAAAATACCTTGAGTAGCTGCAAATACTAATTTTCCTGCAAAAAAGAGTGTCATTCCTAGCTTTCCAAAGACACCATAAAAATGTGTACTGCCATGGGGTGACCAGAGGAGAGTATGGCGTAGATCATGGCTGGTATGGATTGGTGGGTATTGGCAAGAACTTTAGTTCTTATGTACCAAGGATGGCTAAACCAAGCTGCCTTCAAAAAAGGACAAAGGAAAAGAAGATGCATATCATCTTCGATTATATTGCACGTGGAGCATTACTCTATGATGTGAATGGAGAATCTTCCTACCCTTTTTCCAGTGGGGAGGGATTTCCTCAACAACCTCCATGCGAAAGTCTGGACTCTTGGTACCATTTTCTTGTGATTCCAAACTTGCAAAAGAAGTTTTTTTATCTGAATAGGCACTTCCCTAGGTCTTTGATTGGCTAGGAGAATCAAATTTTCCCTACAATGTTTGTAAGCACTTTTTGCGGAGCATGTACCTACAGGAGTAAGTTTCCAACAAAGAGTATATTGCCCGTCTGTTAAGATGATGGGAGTTCGGATTATGGCATTAGCTGTTTGAGTGGTAAAAAGATTTTGGATGAGAGGGATGTTCCAAGGTTTCTTGTTGGGTATCCAGAGGTCTTTGACAGTAGCTGGGTGGATGTATGGCTGATTCTGGATAATAAGATTGTCATAGATGGTTTCCCAACCCGAAAACCAAGGTGTACTCCAGATTGAAACACTGCCATCGATAAGTTGGTAAAAGGCTGCAGAGCATAAAAGGGGACGTACCTTGAGAATTGACGTCCAAATTGCTGACTTAGGAATGTTTGGTTTAGCACACCATATGGAAGTGTCGGGGTGATATTTGTATTTGAGCACCTACGCCAGATGATGATGTAGATCCTTTGTGAGCCTCCAAGCAGCAGAGAGTATAAGGCTTTGGTTGATTGCCTGCAAGTTTCGAATGCCCAAGCCATCCTATTTTTTTCAGTGCATATATCAGCCCATGCTCTAAGGCACAAGCTTTTTATATTGGACTCTTCCCTTACCCTTGTCCACCAGAAGTTCCTAATGATGGATGTAAGTTTGGACAAAAACTTTCTTGAGAAAAGTATGTTTGACATATAGTAGACAGGAATAGAGGAGAAAACTAATTTTATCAAAGTTAACCTGGCTGCGTGAGACATTCTGTTGGCCTTGTAAGTACTTAATTTGCATTTGAACTTGTCATATATAAAGTTGTAAGCTGCTGACATGTCCTTTGATGGTACGATTAGGGGATGAACTAAGTGGACGGTGTTGCTATCGATGTCCTGAACCTAAAAGATTTTCTTTATGCTCTCCTTGATCTATAAGTTAACATTTTTACTGAACATAATGGAAGATTTGTTCCAATTTGGAGTTTGACCTGAGGCTTGGCAAAATATGTCAATAATATGGGAAATAGTCATAGCTTCTTGGACATTGGACTTGCCACAAATAATAACATCGTCCACAAACATCAAAGAGTGAATTGGACGACAGCTTGGTCCAAAGGATATACCTGTCAAATGGTTATCCTGCAGTGCTTCTTGAACTTCCAATGAGAGTTCATTAATTGCAAGAACAAAAAGAGAGGAGGGCAAGGGACATCCCTGTCGAATGCCTATGCTGCTACTAAACTGAGCATAAGATTGACCATTAATTATAATAGAAAAATTGGGTGAATGCAAGCTTGGACCAATTTATAAAGTGGCGATGAATCCCTTTACGAGCTAGGGCAGCATGAAATGCCATTCCAATCTATCAAAAGCTTTTGGCAAGTCTATTTTATCATGAAATCATGACTCTTTCAGCATCATTATCTTGTTGAAGGCATTACAAGGAATATGCTCGGTCTTATTCTTTGGGGGTGAAAACTCAAATTGTGTGTCTTTAAGGCGTTGGTTCTAGAGAATTTTCTCGCTGCCCTATGTTGATGCCGTTGTTAGTTTCTTTGTGTGTTAGATTTTGTTTTTTTTACTTTAATAATTTGGTTATGTGAGCCTCATCGATGTATCAAATTGCTAGTGATATTGGATTGTTATGTAACTATTTGGAAACTAGCTATAGATAGACAGACCTTCTGTGGCGCATGGTTCTGACCATGCGCCACAAAAGTTGTCCAGTGGCGCATTTCATCAAATGTGCCACAGAAGTCTTTCAACTTCTGTGGCGCATATAGGAAAAATGCGCCACAAAAGTTCCAACTTCTGTGGCGCATATGTCCACATGCGACTTCTGTGACGCATATGGACACAGAAAGCTCGGATGGACCCTACCACATAATTCATTGACTGTACTCTGACCAACATTCTATGCGCCACAGAAGTTTATCTTCTGTGGCGCATATAGAGGCATGCGCCACAGAAGTTTATGTAGGTAAAACAGATTCTACCCCCGTGGATTACCTTTTTAGCCTTGTAAAAAATAATAGAAAATGAAAAACACTTCAAAAAATAAAATCCTTTCACATAGTGATAGGTAATATGGTCTAGTTTGTAGGAAAATTAACAAACATGCATTTCGACTTTTTATACAAAAAAAGTTTATGCCACGGTAAAACGGCCGTAACTTTTGCATACGATGTCGAAAAAATACGTATAATATACCAAAATAACGAGAACGAGATTCCGCATCCGCTCGCAACCACCTACGGTCGTTTAGCGATTATTTAGATTTTCAAAATTCGAAAAGAGTAAAAAGTTATGGCCAAAAGATCATTTTTTCCTGTAAAAAAATAAAAAAGGAGGACAAACTTCTGTGGCGCATTTCTTCCATATGCGCCACAGAAGTTTTGGGAGAGATTCGAATTTTGAATCCCTCCCCCCCTTCTCCCTCTCTTATACTCTTCCACTCCTCCATCCTCCTCTTCTCCTCCACTTCTTCTCTCATTCTCCTCACCTTCTCCTCCTCCTCATTCTCCTCCTCCCAGGTGAGCTTCTCCTTCTCCTCCTTCTCCTCCACCCCGGTGAGCTTCTCCTCCTCCTCCTCCACCACCACCTCGGTGATCTCCTCCCTCCTCCACCCCGGTGAGCTCCTCCTTCTCCCACCTCCCTCCTCCTCCTCCTCCTCCCACCTCCCTCCTCCTCCACCCCGGCGAGCTCCTCCTCCTCCCACCTCCCTCCTCCACCCTGGCGACCTTCTCCTCCTCCTCCTCCTCCTCCTCCCCCTCCTCCTCCGGCGGCCTCTTCCTCCTCCGATGGCCTCCTCACCTCATCCACCAGCGACCTCCTTCTCTCCTCCATCGGCGAGAACCACCTCCGACCAGATCTGGCCGGCGTTTTTTTTTTGAAATTTGAAAAAAACTTTTGTGGCGCATATTGGCCAAATGCGCCACAGAAGTTTGAGATCTGGTTCGGGACTTCTGTGGCGCATTTTGGCGATATGCGCCTAACGAGGTTTAATCTCGTCAATGCTCATTGTTATGGACTTGGGTTTTGGAGAAGATGGGGATGCTGGATATTGTGGCACGGTTAACAGACAAGCAACCAGGGGACACGAGATTTACCCAGGTTCAGGCCCCCGGAGGGAAAACCCTACTCCTGCTTGTCTGCTCTTTGATTACGGCGGAACCGAAGGTTACAGGGTGCGCAGATTCGATCTGGCGTGGATGCGTGTGCGAAAGTATGAGTCGAGTTGCCCTAGGACGTGCCCTCCTGGCCTTTATATAGACTTAGGCAGGTCCCGGGCGTAGTCCTAGTCGGTTACAAGTTCTAGGGTTTTACCCCTTTGAATTTCCTATCTCCTCTAGTCTTGCTCTCCAAGGATCCGAAGACGTCATGGGCCTTGGCCACCCGAAAATCTTCATGGGCCAGCGTATGTCTGCCGTGGGCCTTCCTTGGGCTGGACTAGGTATGCTGAAGTTACGTACCCGTAGGGTATAACCATGTCAGTAGCCCCCGAGTGATCAGTCGAATCGTAGATTCGGCTGAGGACTCTTCCATCCTTCGGGAGCAGCTATATGTTAATAGTATATGTGTGTAGGGATTGTTGATGCGTGTGCCTGACTTACCCGACGGATCAAGGTCAGTTAACTGTCTTAGGACGAAACAACACGATCTTCTTCAGGTTCGGGTCCCTTAACCCGGGCCTGGAACATATGCTGGTGTAATTCAACTCAGGCCGCGGAGGACTTATAGGAGTGGAATTCCAGTGATTTTAATTGGTGTACCCAACGCGTCTGTCGGGATTTTTCATCGCACTACTGCACGGATTCATACTAGCAGAGCGCAGTGCCGTGCCATCGATGATATCTGTAGGTCTTATCTTTGCGTCGCAGACGCAGCATCCGAACATTTATCACCTCAGAGGTGCTTCGGGTGGCCAAGGAGATTGTCGCTCACTCAGCGTTTTGTTGCGGCAGAGTTGCCAAAAAGTTTTTGCGTTCTGATCCGAAAGATCGCAGTCGAAGATTTCATAGGGAGCGCTGGTAGCGCTCCCTATGGGAGTAGCCCCCAAGTGTCTATTCGAGTCGTAGACTCGAACAGAGACTTTTAGTTCAAGCATTGTTTCAACCATTAGGTCCGCAGGACTCGAAAATTTTCGGATGCTTAAATCCATCCTCCCTATGGGAGTAGCCCCCGAGTCCGTAGTGGAGTCGTAAACTCAACGTAGGACTCAGAGAAATAATTTTGTCCTCATTTGTCTGTCGGGTGCGCGGCCAGCGCTCCTGATAGGAGTAGCCCCCAAGTATTTAGTCGAATCGTAGATTCGAGTGAGTACTTTTAGCTGTGGAGCCGAAGTCGTGCTAGTATAGCTTTTGATGACGTCAGTGATTACGATCGATGACCTCAAGCGTCTGCTACGCCAGAGATGACTTGACTGGACGAAGCGTGGGTCCCACTTGCTGACTTTGAATTGACCGGTCACGCGCGGCGTGGAGATGATTACGGCGTCTCCTCGATTTCCGCACGTAGTGGACGGCGTGGTATCGAAGGTTCATTTTGGTGCTGACACGTGTACGGCCAGATCTACCGTTGGCGTTAGGTCTTCTCGATGGACGGCCAGCGTGCGTCGTCTTCGCTGTTATAATCCCTGGTGAAATCGTGGTTTGTTTTTCACCGCAGCAGTTCATTTATTCACTGCCCCCTCGTTCTTGAGCTATTCTTGCTGCGCGTTGAGAGTTTCCTCCATATTTCCTTTGTCTTTCTTCGTTGGAAACGCTACCACCGCCGTAGCGCCATGGGGAAAACAAAGAAGTCCTCATCTGCAGTTGGGACCAGCGCCGCTGGAGGCAAGAAGGGCACCGCCACTGCGCGAGCGATCAGAAACGCGGGAGAGCGATCTCCGCAAACTGCGCGAGCGGAGCCTGATCCCGCAAGACACGACGGCCGTGAGACTCCCCGGCAATGAGGTAATCCCCCGTCCCCCATCTGGGTATCGGGTTATGTTTGTTGCCTTCATGATTCGCGGGTTTTCTTTTCCGGTCCATGACTTCCTTCGTGGACTGCTCTTTTTCTATGGGGTTCAACTCCATCATCTGTCTCCCAACTCCCTTCTCCACATTGCGTGTTTTATCACGCTTTGTGAGTGTTGGCTTGGCATTGAGCCGCACTTTGGCCTCTTCTAGAAGCTTTTGTCCGTGAAAAGGCTGTCTGGTTCGGATGGTGTGTATCCCATTGGGGGTTTCGTCATCTCCCTCAGTCCCAATGTGCAATTATTTTCCTTTTCCATGTCCGAATCTGTCCGATCTTGGGAGGAAATGGTTTTACATCCGTGACTCATCGCTCTGGGCAAGATTTTGGTCTCGTTCCTTTGACCCCTCCCAATTGATTGGGAAGAAAATATCTGGAAAAATCAAATCTTAGACGGTGAGGTGGCGGAGATAGAGGCCCTGCTCCGGGTGGAGGATCTCCAACTGATTCCTGAGAAGGAGGTGAACGGTGTCGACATCATCCGGACGTTTCTTGAGCGTCGGGTGCAGCCTCTCCAAGCGAGGGCGCATCCGATGTTTCTTTACTCTGGGCGCCGTGATCTGACGAGGGTTTCGAGTGAGAAAATCTCCGAGGTGGAACTTGACATGGCTCTTCGCGCGCTATTGAAGTTCAAGGCCGACGAAGAAATCCCGGGGAAGTCGCGGACTTCTCCCTTTTCTTCGACGTTGGTCGTACCGAAGGTGTAGATTTGCGCATGTAGTGCTCCCCTTTTGTTTTTGTCAGCTGTGTACTTTTTCCTTTGTTTGCTAACAAAGTTCCTTTTCCTTTTGCAGAGCTTCAAAGTGTCGGGCATGGCACCACCGTTGCCCGAAAGGTATCCGAATGCCCCGGATAATGAAGTGGTGGATTCCGTGTCCGAGCTACCGTCAGCGCGATCCCCAGCGGAGGATGCCGACGAATCGAGTGAGGACCATTCGCGCAAGCGATCACGGAGCTCTAGCGAGTCGTCAGATGCCTCGACTCCTCCGACTCCTAGAAATCCTCTGGTCCTTGAGCGTCATGATGATGTTCATGGGGGTTCTTCCTCTCCCCTTCATACCATTCTTGTGCGGGCTGTTGCTCCGCACCCGCCAGCAAAGCGGAAGAAGGAAGAAAAGAAGGAGGAGAAGAGGGCCTGAAGGGCTTCTCCTATCTTCGACCTGAGCGCGTTGGGCTCGTAAGTTTTCTTGTTGCCACTGTTGTCCTTTGTTCCCTTGTTATTTTTGCACCTGTGTTGATTGGTTCGTATGCAGGCAATCCTCCGACGGCTCTAGTGATGGTGCGCGCGAGATGATGGGGGAGTCGAACATTGCGTCGCCTCCTCCTCAGACGGTGGCGACTTCTGGTGACGCTGCGCCAGTTCCTCCTGTGCAGGAGAGGCTGGTGGTTGCGCCTCAGAATTTCGCAGGCGGGCCTGCGGGTTCGCCTTCGGAGCACGTAAGTTTTTCTGCTTGATGTTACGGGGGGAGCCCCCGAGTGTCTTCGTATGCTGATGTTGTTTATGCTTCTTTGTGTTGGGCGTAGCCCCCAAGTCCTGCTCTTACTACTATTGCCTGTTGCTGCAGCCTTTTGTCCAAGAGGCCAAGCGGCTGGTGGAGGAACGCCTGACGCTGGAGGCGAAACTGCGGCAGCTTCAAGGTATTCGTCTGCCTTGTAGTACTTCTCTTGCTTATCCTGGTCCTGTTCTTTGACACTTGCTTGTTGTAAATGCATAGGAGCATAACGACTCTCTCCGTGAGGTCGATGCTCTGAAGAAGAGCCTTGGCCAATCGGAGCAGAAGGCCGAAGCTGCCGCTGGTGCGAGAGAGCGCCTTGAGCTGGAGCTGGCGAAGGCAGCCGAAGCGAAAGAGCGTCTGCAGCAGTAGGCCGCAGATCGTGAGGAGCAGCTGGCCACCGTTGCAGCTGCTTGTGAAAAAGGGGTAGCAGAGAAGCTCATGGCTGCTGCCAAGGCTATTTCAGGTGAGCGTTAGCTTTTGTACTTGCTTCTTTTTCTACGGATCTTCTTCTATGTTTCCTTTCTTCATGTTTTCTTCTTTTTTGTCTCAGATGCCGCAGGCATCGAGTTCGACCGCTGTGCTCTGGAGCACGGGAGTGCTCTAGATGATGCCACTGTAGCGGTCGAAGACCGTTGCAGCACTGTCGTCAACTCCCTTTCCAAGGCGAAAGAGGTCCTTGGTCGCTTCTACCAGGAGCTCTTCCCGAAGGGCGCATCCTTTGAAGATGTGGATGCCCTGGCAGAGGCTCTGTCAGCCGAAGCGCCTGCAGCGTATAAGCGCAAGCAGAAGGGCATCGGCGCGTCCGTCGGGTTGGCGATGGCCATGACGGCTGGGGCAGAGCTGGACCTGCCCCAGATTACTTCTCGGATGCCGACGGCTGCAGATGGATCCGAGGTAGCCTTCGCCGCCTACTCCGCTCGCTGCAGACGATATGGGCCCAAGCTCATTGACTTGTTGTCTGAGTACGCATTGGCAAAGCAGGCGAGGCCAAAGCTAGGCGCCGGTTCGAGGCGACTCAGTGCCCTCCGCCTTAGGCATAGTAGACGTAGGGTAGTTTGTAGTCTATTTTTGTTGTAAATATCTTTTGTAGTACCATCCTTGTGCCACGTAGTGGCCTTATATATTTTAATGAATTCCTCTGAGTTGTGCTCTATCCTTGGCTGAATGTCTGTGTGCCTTCTTTTTTCTGCTGCTATAGGTTCCTTCGGGTGCTGACCCAGTTGAAACTTCATCCGAAAGGCCCTTGCGAGCATCATTGGATGATTCCTTGCAGCTCGCTTTTCTTCGAGATCGCGTGCGCAGCTTGGAGAGAGATTTGCTTGGGTTACGCGGTTGCCCTGACGTTTGGAAATCCAAAGCAGACCGTGGTGCAGCCAGAGAGGAGTATTTGATGGCGGAGCTGGGTCGGCTGTCCGAGCAGCTGCAATGTAAGTTGATCCTTCTTTCGGGCTGTAGCTCAGTTCTTCGGGTGAGCCTGCTGGCCTTACTCTTGTTTTGTGCGGTTGTCGCAGGTGCCAATCTTGCTCCGAGGGAAGAAAAGGAGTGTATTGCTGTTCGAGTCAATTGCTTGACTCAACAGGACATGGAGGCCGGCGGCTTCTTCTGGATGGATCGTGATCGCGCCATAGTTCTGGCGACGGTGCAAGATCGTGTCTACCAGATTTCGCGGGTGCTCCGCCAGGTGCAGACATCACTTTCCTCGGTGCTGCACGTCATGTTTCCGTTGGATGCCGTGCCAACGACCCTTGCAGGTCTTCTGACGAAGTTTCGGAGTGCCAGCAATGTCAAGGAGCTGGTGCGGCAGCAGCTCGTCGCAGGGGTGAAGGCTGCCTTGTCTCTTGTGAGGGTGCACCGCCCTGACGTAGATTTGGCTGTTGTGGCGACTGGGCCACCTCCTCGACCAGATGGTGGCGAGTGGTATATGCGTCCGCATTACGCGGCTGTAAGGCAGTATGCCGAACAGATTGTAGATTTGTTTGAGCAGCGTGCTCAGGTTATTCTTCAGAATAGGTAGGACCTGAAAATAAACAGATAGATGTAAAATTTGTATATTGCGGCTGGGCGTGTATGTGCCCTTTGTTGTAAAGGTTTGCTTGTTTGCGAGCACGCAGTGCTTTGATTTAGTACGTGCCCTTTTCGTTTGCCTGACGTGGTCAGCTACTCAGGTGTACACGTTTTGTCCTCAGTCGATGAAATCGTGAGGTGGGGGGAGCCCCCGAGTGCGTATGTAGCATGTAGTAAAGTTGCAGAAAATAGTCAACCGAGGGTTGGGGGCGAGGTACTTAGCTTTATTTATATCGTAATGGAGGAGGTACATGGTTCGGCTGAGTAGCCTTGGCTGAAAGCCTTATTGAAAGTAAAAGGGGGTAGGTTGCTACGGGTAGAATCGTCGCAGGTGCGAGACGTTCCACGGGTTGGAGTATGCGACTCCAGACTCCATGTGCTTGAGGCGATAGGCGCCACCTGGGATGACCTCGGTGATGGCGTAGGGTCCTTCCCATGGTGAATCGAGTTTGCTCGGTCGCTTTTGCTTGAGTCGCAAGACGAGGTCTCCTTCGACGAAGGACCTTGGGCGCAGTCGGCGGCTGTGATAGTTACGGAGACTCTGCTGGTACACCGCTGATCGAGCGGCTGCTATATCCCGCGCTTCATCGAGTGTGTCGACGGCGTCTTCGAGTGCAGCCGTGGATTCGGCTTCGCTGTACGCGACGACTCGTGGATCCTGATGGCGTACTTCGGCTGGTAGCACTGCCTCGGCTCCGTGTACCATGAAGAACGGTGTGTAGCCGGTGGAGCTGTTTGGCGTAGTCCGTAAGCTCCACAGATGCACGGTAGCTCTTCGTCCGATTTCTAGCTTTGTGCTCGAGTGAGCTCATGAGGCGCTTCTTGATGCCGGCGCCGATTAGGCCGTTGGCCTTTTCCACTTGCCCGTTTGTTTGCGGGTGTGCCACTGAGGCATACGTGATATTGATCCCGAGGCCTTCGCAGAAGTCCTGGAATTCTTCAGAGATGAAGTTCGATCCGTTGTCGGTGATGATGCTGTGTGGTACGCCAAACCTGTAGACAATGGATTCGAAGAACTTGACGGCGGTTTTGCCCTTCTGGTTGGTGACTGGCATGGCTTCGATCCACTTGGTGAATTTGTCGACTATGACCAGGAGGAAGACGTGTCCTCCGTTCGAGGATTTTGGCAGTTTGCCGATCATGTCAAGGCCCCATTGGGCAAAAGGCCAGGCTATGGGTATGGGTCGAAGTTCGGACCCAGGTGCGTGCGGTTTGTCGGCGAACCGTTGGCACCCGTTGCATCTTCGGACGATGTCTTTCGCGTCGCTCATGGCCGTTGGCCAGTAGAATCCTGCTCGCAGAGCTTTGGCGATGAGGGAGCGGCTACCTGCGTGGTGGCCGCAGATGCCCTCGTGGATATCTTGGAGTATGGCCTTGCCGTCGTTGATGGTGACGCACCGTTGTAGTACGCCCGTAATGCTGCGTTTGTACAGCTCGCCGTTGATGATGGTGAAGGCTTTTGACCGACGAGATACGCGCCGGGCATCTGTCTGGCTGTCTGGCAATTCTCCGTTTATCAGGAACTGGAGGTATGGACGTGTCCAAGTTTCTTCGACTTTATGACCTGCATCAGATTGACCATGGCAACTTCGGTATCCAACTTTTCGGGTCCTTCATGACCTTCGGGTAGCGTAGCCCCCGAGTGTTCTGCTTCTTCGGGTGATCCTTTGGGGAATTTTCGCTTGATGGATGGCACGCAGATCTGTTCGAGGAACACACCTGGTGGCACCTTTGCACAAGTGGAGCCAATGTTGGCGAGTCTACCGGCCTCCTCGTTGCTCTCTCTTCCAACGTGCCGAAGTTCGCAGCCGTCGAATTCTCCTTCGTTGTATAGTCTGCGCAGACGCGATCATGTTTCGGCGCAGGCCACACTCATTCATCGTCTGCTGTACGACAAGGTTGGAGTCACCGTAGATGACCAGGCGCGTTGTGCCACATATTTTTGCCATCTTCATGCCATGGATGAGGGCTTCGTATTCGGCCTCGTTGTTGGAGGCTCTGAATTTCATCCGAAGGACGTACTTCATCTTGTCACCTTGCGGGAGGTCAAGATGACTCGCCGCCCGGCCGCTTTGCTTGAGCCGTCAAAATGCATTGTCCAGGACTGCGACATGCCTGGGGTGTCAGGCAGCTGCAGCTCCATCCAGTGCACCAGGAAGTCCGGAAGGACTTGAGATTAGATTGCGTGTCGCTTCTCGTAAATGATGTCCAGGGGTGATAGTTCAATGCCCCACAGGGCCACGCGTCCTGTGGCCTCTGGGTTATTCAGGATGCTGTTTAGGGGTGCCTCGTTGATGACCATCACCTGATGCTCCTGGAAGTAGTGGCTCAGTCGTCGAGCCGCCATGAACACGCCGTAGTAGTGCGGGTACCGCTGTTTTGTTGGAGTGAGAACCTCCGAGGTAGTAAATTGGGCGTTGTACCCCGTGGGTCTTGCCTTCTTCGGGTCGTTCGACCACGAGTACTGTGCTGACCACCTGGTGTGTGGCTGCTATGTACAGCAACAGGGGCTCGCGCTCTTTTGGCGTGACCAAAATGGGCGAGGTGGAGAGGAGCCGCTTGAGGCTTTTCGAATCGTCGTTGGCTTCTCGTGTCCACTGAACTTGTGCGCCTTGGCGCATTGGTAAAATGGTAGGGCCTTCGCCCATGCGGCTGATGAACCTGCTTAGTGCCGCTACTCGCCCTGCGAGCTGTTGAACGCCCTTGAGGTTTTTCGGCTTCTCCATTGTCATGATAGCTTTGATTTTCTTCGGGTTCGCTTCGATCCCTCGTTGAGAGATGAAGTACCCGAGCAGCTGACCCGAGGAGACGCCGAAGGCGCACTTTTCTGGATTGAGCTTGATCCTGTAGCGATCAAGGTTGTCGAACGTCTCGCGGAGATCGTCGATAAGTGTTCTTGCCTCCTTGGTTTTTATGACTATGTCGCCGACATAGACTTGGACATTGCGACCGATCTGGTCCTTGAGGCAGGCCTTCATGCATCGTTGGTACGTGGCACCCGCGTTCTTTAGCCCGAAGGGCATTGTGTTGTAGCAGAATACTCCGAACGGTGTGATGAACGCCGTTTTCTCTTGATCTTCGACCTTGAGTCGAATCTGGTTATAGCCTGAGTAGGCGTCGAGGAAGGAGAGCTTCTCACAACCTGCAGTTGAATCAATGATCTGGTCGATCCGTGGTAGAGGGAAGTGGTCCTTTGGGCAGTGTTTATTTAGTGACGTGAAGTCCACGCACATCCGCAGGATGTCCGTGTCCTTCTTCGGGACCATCACCGTATTTTCCAGCCACTCGCTTTCCTTGATTTCCCGGATGAAGTCTGCTGCGAGTAATCTGTTGATCTCCTTGCCGATAGCTTCGGCTCGTGGCTCCGACAGTCCTCGGATAGACTGCTTGACTGGCTTGGTTTCGGGGAAGACATTGAGTGCGTGCTCGGCGAATTCCCTGGGAACTCCTGGCATGTCCGCAGGACACCAGGCGAATATTTCCCAGCGCTCACGGAGGAATTCGAAGAGCGCCTTCCGGCTGTCTTGGTCGTTGGCGATCAGCGCCGTCTTGGAGGCGTCTGTCGGATGGACCTGCACTTTCTTGGTGTTGGCGGTGGAGTCGAAGGACATGTCGGGTGTGTTCTGCCTTGTGACTGGGGGTAGCCCATTGTCCGTCACCTCGCGGAGCCTTACGAGCTCGTCTTGCATGCCGAAGGACTGGGAGATTTTGTTGAAATCCCTGTCGCATTGGTCCGATCGGGTGAAGCTCCCGTGGACTGTGATGGCACCCCTTGGTCCTGGCATCTTGAGTAGTAGGTATGCGTAGTGTGGGATGGCCAGGAACCTTGCGAATTCTACACGTCCCAGGATGGCATGGTATTGCGACGGCCAGTCCACCACTTCGAATTCTAGGCGCTCCTGCCGAAAGTTGTCCGGCTTCCCGAAGATGACGTCGAGCCCTATTTTGCCCAGGGAGAAGATGCCCTTCCCTAGGACAATGTCGTGGAACGTTGTGTCTGATTGTTCCAGGCTGCATTGCGGGATCCGCATAGCTGCTAGAGTGCTTGCGAACATTAGGTTGATGCCGCTGCCGCCGTCCATGAAGACGCGACTCATCTCGAAGCCTCCGATCTGCGCCTCCAGCACCAGGGCAGCATGACCTGGGCAAGGGATCTGGCAAGGGTGATCCGCGCGAGTGAATGTGATGCAGGACTCCGATCCGCTGAGGTACTCAGGGATTGCAGGCGGAGTTGCCACGGCCAAGTTGATTTGTCGGGTGATTTTCTTCTGCACCCTATTTGTGGGGCGTCCCTTATGTATCATATTGAGTGCTCCTTTTGGTGGCGGGTATGCGACCCCGGCGTTGTTTTGCGCTGGTGCGACTGGTTGGTTTGGGCCTCCAATAGGCGGTGGTGGAGGAGCTCCGTGTGCTATTTCACCTGGCGCAGGTGTGTTTCCGAACGCAGGGATTGGAGCTTGTTGCCTCATCTGCACCATGCCTTCGCTGAGTTTCTAGAACTCGCGGCAGTCCTTGAGCATGTGGCTAGCTTTCTTTTTGCCATCTTGTTTGTCGATGTAGAAGTGGATGGTGCATGGACCCGAAAGTTTGTCGAATGCTGAGGGTCCGTTCTCGCGGTCGCGGCGTTGCCACGACTGCGTTGGTCGTCCGTTATCGCGGAAGTTTTCGCTGCGGTATCCTCCGCTGTTGCGGCTGTTGTCATTACGGCGGTCGGCGTAGCCGGCTGCGACCATGTCGGGTCCGTCGCGGTCCTCATAGACGCGCGATCTCCTCTTGTTGCGGCGTTCGCGTCTTCGGCCGTAGTCGTCCTCTTCATCTGATTGCGCCCGCTGGATGCAATCTTCGCCGTCTGCCCAACTGTTGGCGATTTCCATGAGCTGGTCGAGTGTCTTGGGCTTTACACGTACAAGTTTCTCCTTGAAGTCTGGGCGTTTGACACCGTCCCTGAAAGCGTCGATGGCCCGCTCTTTGGAGATGTGTGCTACGGAGTTCTTGGTTGTAGACCAGCGTAGTATGTACGAGCGAATAAATTCACCCGTTCTCTGAGTGCAGGCTCGCAATTCTTCAATTGAGGCGGGCCTCTTGCTGGTGCCTTTGAAGTTTTGGATGAAGCGAGCTCCTCCAACCGGATGGATCCCGATGATAGGTCGCTAAGCGGACCGCTGCGCTGTTAGCCGGTGAAGGCATTGCATGGCGGTTTCTTTGTTGCCTCCGTGAAGCTTGACGGATGATGATGGTCACCGATCCAGACTTTGGATCTTGCGTCCGTTGAACTTCGGAGTATCCGAAGGAAGCTTGAAGTTGCGTGGCATGTGTTCGCGGACGGATCTTTGAAGCATCGAGCCCCGCAGAGTTCTCCTTCGTCTTCATCCATCTCGATTCGAGATGAGCATGCGCGTTTAGCGCTGCGGCTTTATCGATCTTGCGCTGTAAGCTTGTCTCTGGCGTCGTAGTCGCTTTTATGGCGAGCTCTTCTTCCTTCGAGGAAGATCGTGCTCTTCCTCTTCGGATGAGGGGTGGGACTCTCGCGCTACCGCCGAGCTTTCTTCTTCGGTTCCGCAGGAGCGTCTTCGTGGAGCGCAGCTCCAATTAGTCCTAGTCCGGTGAGTGCGGACCTATGCATGGCCCTTTTCGGGTCCCCCTCCGGAGGTGGGTGAGCCGCGAGATAAGAAGTGGCTGCCATGATCGCAGCTTGTGGCGTCTTCGGGATGATGTTGCCGTCAGCGTCCATATCCATGAACGATGTATGGAGAGTTCGGGTCACGTCACGCCGCTCCTTGGGGTCCATGTTTTCCACCCGAGAGCGGTGCTTGTTTCCCTGATTTCCGTTTGTGCTAGAGCCGGGTCCCATGGCGGAGAGCGCAGCTCGTCGTGCACTGGACTCAGAGGCTGCTTGCGTTTGTCGAGCGTCTCCTGCATCTTGACTTGCTTCTTGTGCTCCTCGATGAGGAGGTAGTGGTATGCCCTCAGCATATCACGTGGGGAGTCCAGAGGTAGGACTATTTCTTGACGCGACGCGGCGTGCTTCGACCCATCCTTCTTTGCTAAGTTGGATGAGGTGGCCACTGTTTTCCACGTTTTCGCCGTTTCCACTGTTTTCGCCGTTTCTGTCCTGCGGGTTGGGGTTGGCGGCGGGTTAGGCGTTTCCTCGTCGGTTTGATGATCGCGCGCATGATAGCGCTGCAGATTGGTTGGTCGCTGCGCAGCTTTCGGATCCGGAACCGTAGGTCCCTTCATCCGAAGGTGGATCGCACAGATCGGAGTTGCAGCTGCTGCTGCTGTAGAACTCATCTGTTGATGGTGACGTGCGTGGCACGGGGTGTGGAGCCCATGAAGCGGTCCTGATTGACGGCGCGGGCACCCGCTCAGGGAGGCGGAGGGTGCCGCTTGTCCCACTGGAAGCGAAGCTCGAACAAGATTTCGAGTCCGTCGCCTACGGGCTCGAAATCCTTCATGGTATCCGGCGAGTGGGCGGTGAAGTCGAAAGCGCCGAAGAGGAGGTGATTCTCCGTCGCCGCGGAGTTGTAGATCGATCGGGTCGGAACCGTCACGACCGCACGATCAACAGCCCCAATTCCCACATACGGCGCCAATTGACGAGGTTTGGTCTCGTCAATGCCCATTGTTATGGACTTGGGTTTTGGAGAAGATGGGGATGCTGGAGATCGTGGCACGGTTAACAGACAAGCAACCAGGGGACACGAGATTTACCCAGGTTCAGGCCCCCGGAGGGAAAACCCTACTCCTGCTTGTCTGCTCTTTGATTACGGCGGAACCGAAGGTTACAGGGTGCGCAGATTCGATCTGGCGTGGATGTGTGTGCGAAAGTATGAGTCGAGTTGCCCTAGGACGTGCCCTCCTGGCCTTTATATAGACTTAGGCAGGTCCCGGGCGTAGTAGTCGGTTACAAGTTTTAGGGTTTTACCCCTTTGAATTTCCTATCTCCTCTAGTCTTGCTCTCCAAGGATCCGAAGACGTCATGGGCCTTGGCCACCCGAAAATCTTCATGGGCCAACGTATGTCTGCCGTGGGCCTTCCTTGGGCTGGACTAGGTATGCTGAAGTTACGTACCCGTAGGGTATAACCATGTCAGCGCCACAGAAGTTTTTCAGACTTTTGTGGCGCATTTCAATATGTGCCACAGAACTGAACTTTAGTGGCGAGATAACAGTGGCATATCCCATATGCGCCACAGAAGTCCCAAAATGGTGCGCCACCGATGGGCCTTTTCCTAGTAGTGGTAGGTTGAACGGGTATGCTTAGTATCATGTTCATATACATTACCATTTATCGAGGGAGGAAGTTCTTGTTGGTTGCGAGGGATGGAAGGCAACCCATGACTGGGGTGTCCGCACCACAGTTATCACATAACACCGAGAAAATTGCAGCTACCATCGTCCTTTGTGGTGTTTGTTGCACAAAACACGGAAATAAACCATTTTTGCAGCTAGCGCAGTTTGTTGCTTAATTGTTTGCATCCAGTCCAAATTAATAGCTTAGCCTTGTTAACATGTTATATGACAGAAAAAATTGCAGCTAACGTCAGTCCTTGTGGCATTTGTTACACAAAACATAGGAATAAGATATATTTTTTTCAGTTAGCATGATTTGTCACTTAATTGTTCGCACCTAGCCCAAATAAACAGCATAAGTGACTAACAAATTGATAAAATAAATTTAGAAAGGGGATGCAATTTTTTACTAGAACTATACCGATTTTGCTATATTTATTGTCATTGAGATTACAATTGTATTTTTAAAAATTAGAAAATGGTATTTTAAAGCATGTCAACTACATATCCATGTAGTTTTGGTATATATATAATATGTTGCATTATAATAGGCTATATAAAAATTACAAAATCGTGTATCTGAAAAAGGCAAAAAAGACCTCATTTTATTTTAACATTTTTTATGCCATGTGAAAATATATTTTGATGCAGATTTCGCCGTACATACTACACATGTATATGTATTTGTATGTTTTTAAGAGACATACAAACATTCGTAGATTTTTTTTTTTGGTAATACTCCCTCTGTCCTAAAATAGATGTCTGGAATTTATCGAAATTTTGATGTATCTATCTATATACTAAATTGTGTCCAGATACATCTAATTTTTTACATCTGTTTTAAGACTAAATATTATGTTGTAAGCAAAACAGCCGGCACGATCAGCTAGATAACATGTTAATAAGGCTAAGTTGTTTATTTGGACTATGTGCAAAAATTAAGCCACAAACTATGCTAGATATAAAAATAATTTTGTTTCTGTATTTTGTACAACAAATGGCACGAAGGCTGGTGTTAGCTACAATTTTCTCTGTGACACCCCTGCATGTCCCCATCCATTGACGCCTCAAATGGGGGAAGACATACTGTATTTAACTTCCACGCCGAAATCACAAATAACCGATATGATCACTTCCATCGTTTGACTGGCTCGCAGTCGCAGGCAGCAGCATCGGCACGACTCACGACGGCGCTCCGATCGGATAAGAAAACTACTACAGCCGTGGCGCAGCCATATCCGGAGTTCCGGACGGTAATCATGGGCGTAACCAACCCCCGCGCATGATCAGTGTCACTCTCCCGCGGGTCATCCCGGCGACCCGGCTGCCCATCCCGCTCGCCGATAAAACCCCCCAGCCAACCAACTCCCGCCAGCCTCCCTCTCCCTCGCACTCTCTCCCTCCAACTCGATCCTCTCTGCCTCCCACGCTGTCAGCCAGATCGACCGAGCGCTTCTTCTTCTTCCAGCGGCACAAAGCGTGCTCGCTCCGTTGTTTAATCGCGGACCACTTGCTCCCGATTTGAATACTCTCCACGCACAAGAGGAGAGCAGAGGTATCTTTCTTCAACAATTGCGCCCTCACTCACTCTCTTTCTCTCTCCCTCTTAATTTGGCCGTTTCTTGACTCCCTGTGTTGTTGACTCCTGCTGTCTCTTTCTCTCTCTCTGCCTCTGCTCACCCTGTTTCTTCCAGCCAAGAGGGGCGTGTGAACAAAGCTCAGGTTCTTGCCTTCGTTCTTTGACGAGGAGACAGAGGATTGGAAGGGAGTAGGAGAAGGAAGGAGAGAGATGGCTGGGGGTTTCAGCGGCGGCGATGCCGTCGCCGGGAGGGCGGAGCAGTACGAAGGGAGGATCACCAGCTACTTCATCCTCGCATGCATCGTCGGCTCCTTCGGTGGATCCCTCTTCGGATACGACCTCGGGGTCTCCAGTGAGTATTCCATTCTTCTTCTTTAGCTTCATGTTCGTCTCGTTATGGTTCTTCTGTTCTGAGTGATGATTCAGAACAAACTTGGTAGTACTATTCGCCGTCGTCTTCTTCGTGCCGACAGCTTATCCTATTTGCTCCCAAAAAGAAACCGTGTTTTCTGTGTGAGATTTTGGTATATATCCGGGCAAGTTTTGTCTTTGAATTGCTTCTGTCCCGTGGATTTCTTAAACAATCTGCAAATCTGTAAAAACATATCCTGCTAGGCGTGTATCCACATCAAAGTTACTACTAATTGAAGGTCCCAATCATGGTTAATGCTTTCGTATAAAAGGAAGGCATTGTCTACGCCAAAAGAGTAAAGGAAAACCATAATGCTCATTATGGTGTCTCCATCCTACTTTCTTTACATAGACTACTAGATTAAATCTGTTTCTGGAAGAAAATAATTTCCCGTGCTTGTATTTTTTGGAAAGGATTTTCATGATTGCTTCGCTCTTCCGGGGAACTAGAAACTACTAGTGGTATTGTCACTCTAGCGTCCGCTCAATTTCAGAAGAGGTATCATACTAGACTAATATGTACAGCACGTGTTTTCGCCCAAGATTGTCATAAGAGAAGACAAAAGCGTCTACAATTCACACGGTAAAAAATTGTATTTCCCATAAGAATACAAATAATGCAGCAAGTTGTCAAACTTGATAGGAACAGAGATGTGACAACTTTCTTCGTTCTGAACCGGTCAATGAACCTGATAACTAACATACAGTTAGATCACTCTGGACTAGCATCCCAAAGAACCGGAATTCAACACTCACACTGACCTTCTGCGATCTTTTGAACTGTTCTCAATTCAAAAGTAAAAGTTTGATACCTGCAAGAATTACATTCGCGTGCTAACATGTTTGCAATCTCCGACACCTTGATACAGGATTTGTGATGATGAAGAACTCATTTCTTAGCTGAAGAGCATTACAGAATTCCTTGATCACCATCGATTACTTACACGATGGATTACTGGTGCAGGTGGGGTGACCTCCATGGACGATTTCCTGATCAAGTTCTTCCCGGACGTGTACGACCGGAAGCACGCGCACCTGCACGAGACGGACTACTGCAAGTACGACAACCAGGTGCTGACGCTCTTCACGTCCTCGCTCTACTTCGCGGGGCTGGTGTCCACCTTCGGCGCCTCCTTCGTGACGAAGCGGCACGGGCGGCGCGCCAGCATCATGGTGGGCGCCGTGAGCTTCTTCCTGGGCGGCGCCATGAACGCTGCCGCCATGAACCTGGCCATGCTGATCGTGGGCCGCGTCCTCCTGGGCGCCGGCATCGGCTTCGGCAACCAGGCCGTGCCGCTGTACCTGTCGGAGATCGCGCCCTACAAGATCCGCGGTGCCGTGAACCAGCTCTTCCAGCTCACAACCTGCCTCGGCATCCTGGTGGCGGACGTGGTCAACTACTTCACGGACCGGATCCACCCGTGGGGGTGGCGCCTCTCGCTGGGGCTCGCCATGGTGCCCGCCACGGCCATCTTCGTGGGCGCGCTCTTCCTGCCGGAGACCCCCAACAGTCTGGTGGAGCGCGGGCAGCTGGAGGAGGCGCGGCGGGTGCTGGAGAAGGTGCGCGGGACGCACAAGGTGGACGCGGAGTTCGAGGACCTCAAGGAGGCGAGCGAGGCGGCGCGGGCGGTCAACGGCACGTTCCGGAACCTGCTGGCGGTGCGCAACCGGCCGCAGCTCATCATCGGCGCGCTGGGCATCCCGGCGTTCCAGCAGCTGTCCGGGATGAACTCCATCCTCTTCTACTCGCCGGTCATCTTCCAGTCCCTGGGGTTCGGGTCCTCGGCGTCGCTCTACTCGTCCATCATCACGGGTTCCATGCTGGTGGTGGGCGCCCTGGTGTCCATGGTGACGGTGGACCGGTTCGGGCGTCGGGTCCTGTTCATCGAGGCCGGGATCCAGATGATCTTGTCGATGGTAGTGGTGGCGACGGTGCTGGCGCTCAAGTTCGGGCACGGGGAGGAGCTGTCCAAGGGGGTGGGCACGGTGCTGGTGGTGGCGATCTGCATGTTCGTGGTGGCGTACGGGTGGTCGTGGGGCCCGCTGGGGTGGCTGGTGCCGAGCGAGCTGTTCCCGCTGGAGATGCGGTCGGCGGGGCAGAGCGTGGTGGTGTGCGTGAACCTCTTCTGGACCGCCGCCGTGGCGCAGTGCTTCCTGGCGGCCATGTGCCACCTGCGGTGGGGCGTCTTCGTGCTCTTCGCGTCGCTCATCGTGGTCATGTCCGTCTTCGTGATCCTCCTCCTGCCGGAGACCAAGCAGGTGCCCATCGAGGAGATCTGGCTGCTCTTCGACCAGCACTGGTACTGGAAGCGGATCGTCACCAAGGACCCCAAGTACCAGGGACACCACCACAGGCAGGACATGGCCGCCGCCGCCGGTGCTGTGAAGCCCGTCGTCTCCTCGGAATCGGAAGCTTAGTTCGGTGCCGCTGATCGATGAAGATGACGTGCTCATGTTTTAATAAGATTCTAGGGTACGGGGGGGAGTGAACTTAATTTCTAGGGTACGGGGGGGAGTACTTGGCCATGGCGGTAAGAACGTACGTGTTGGGGTGATTAATGTTGCTAGCTAGTAGCTAAAGAACGTGTTGGTGTGATTAATTAATGTTGGTGTTATTTCGTGTTCTAGTAGCGAGTTTAGTTAGGATTTGTTGATCAATCCGTGTAATTGGTGGACCAGATGAATGAATCTTTGATGCAAAAACATGAAAGTTTGTGTGTGGCATGGCTGCCGTGCATGCATGATCTCTGTTCAGCTACAGATGTACTAGTAGTATTATACGTTATCTGAACTCTCAAGTCTGAACAACAATTATAAACTTGTCAAAACTGTGTGCTTACAGTCAATGCTGGCGCGATAATCTTGGACTACTCGTTCAGGCTCTGACCTATTCCAAGTCAAACGAACGCATGCACACTCTTCAGTCTGCCCCTCGCCGTAAGCTCAGTCAGTGCTTCTTATCTGTCGGCCGCACGTCTCGCTCGCCGATCCCCAATCCGCGCCGGAAGCGTCGACCTCGTGAGTGATGCAGCTAGCTGACGTTCACGCCAGGACTTCTCTACCACCCGCCGCTCTCGCTCCTGATTTTTCAAGTGTGCATTCAGCTGGCAGTGACAGCGAACTATCGTCGTTAGCGATAATTTTTCAGAGATTTTTCGCTCTCTGTCTATGCTTGCTTAAATTTGTATTGTACCAAGTAGTCAACAGATAGTATATTATGCATTGCTTCGGCTATCGTGCTCTGATTTTATAATGTAGAATCGTTTGATTAGTCAGGGCTACTTGTCTATCCGCAGGACTTGTCGCTGCTTGTCGTGATAACAGCTCCAACGAGATCTTCCGGTTTGCACATGCTGGAGACGTAAGGTTCTTTCTCATGGAACAGGCGTGAACACTTCCGTGGCGTCAGTGACTTGTGTCACAATTTAGAGCTGAACAAGAATTCGTAGATTTTGGACTGGAATACTAGCTACTAAGGCCCTGCTTGGTTCCCTGGATTTTAGGCAAAAACAGGTGTAAATATTATGGACCCATCGACCTTCGTCTAAAATACTTCGTATGTTCCGTAATCGGATCTGACCCGTAACTAAAACGGTAAAACAAGCGGGGCCTAAGGACATCTCTAACCGATTCCCAATCAGTTAGAGGAGTAATCGGATGAGTAAACTTTAGAGGAGGAGGTCGACGTCGAACCGATCCCTTAAATTTAGAGTAAACTTTTTTGCCCCATTTTTTCCCACCGCTCCACATATGCATTAAAACATCTTACATATAGTTTAAACAAACAATTTAAACATACGAAAAATTCAAACACGCAATAAACCACTTAAACGACATACATAGACATAGTTCATCGAATCGAACACATCGAAATAAAACATGCATAGAGTTCATTCAAAAGTAGACTACCACCAACATTGATCAAGGTCATCAAAAAGAAGCTATCAACCTTGTCTGTTCCAAAATACCACCAACATATCATCTCATACGTTGTGAACCACCATCGAAGAGCTCAAAGACCATATCCGAAGAACTCATCATCACCTACTCCTCCTCGGCCACCACCATCCTCACCGTGACCATAACCACCACCGTCTCCTCCTCCTTGGCCACCATCACCTCCTTGGCCATGAGCATATCCACCAAAAGATCTTTGAAGGATCTTTGCTCGAGTGAGCTCCCAACACTTCCTAGTCGTGGCATCCATATTGCTTGGATCCATGAACATGATAGCACGCTCATCGATCTCCTTCTCCTTTGCTATCCTCTCCACCTCAAGTGCAACCCTCCTCTCCTCGGCAAGGGCCCTCCTCTCCTCGGCGGCCATCTTCTTCTTCCACTTCTCCTCCTCCATTTCCTTGAGTTCGGCCTACCTTGCCGCCTTCTCATCCCTCCTCTCGGACGCCAAATCTTTCTTGGTCTCAACCATGGCACATAATTCTTCTTTGTAGCCTCCAACTTGGGCACCTCTCCTTTGCAAGCTTTTTCCCATCGGGCCTCTTGTGCGGGTCTTCGTCTTCCTCATCATTGGCATCGATAGAGATGCTCACCCTAGACCTTTTTGGAGTGGTCTCCCAATTCCTCTGCACCCACTTTTCATTGCCAACAAGCTCATTGTAGCAATGGTGCAAGTTGAAAGCTTTGCCTCCATTATTCTTGTTGTGTATCTTGTAGAGGTCTTGGATGAGTGGCCCAAACTCCATCACGGGCACTCCACTTGGCGGGTTGGTTTGGACTTGATCAACACAACCGGACCACCGGTTGCAACACTCAAGAATGGAGACCCACCGGTGGCTGAGAGAGCCTTGTGTGCGAGTGACCTGCACCTCCACGGTGTTGTTGTAGTAGTCCTTGATGCAAGACCAAAACTTCTCCTTTGATTGGTTGGTGCCAACAGATGCATCGAGTGACATATTCATCCACGCATAGCATAATGCGATGTCCTCCTTCTCGCTATAGTTGGAGGCTCGGCTCTTCTTTGCGCCTCTTTGTGTCTCCTCCACCTCTTCTTCCTCCACCTCTCTTTGCTCGGTGGTGGGCTTAACCTCTTGATCGTCAAAGTTGAGGTCTTCGATCCCAGCGGCATGGGTAGCCTCCAATTGGATCATGAAGGAGGCCACCTCCGTCTCCATCGTACTACATTTCATCAAAACAACATCACCATGTGTCTACAAATCACGAACTGATGAGAGGAGAGGAGAAAAGAAGATTTTTTACCTTGCCGATGATCCATCGAACACCTCGTGCTCGTCAATGTTGACAACGGCCGCCCGTGATGGCCGGCCTCGGGGAGGGTTCTCCGTTGAGGCCTTGCGTGTCAAAGAGGCAGCTGCAGCCTTCGACAGCGCCGCCTTGGCCTTCTTCCTCTTCTTCTTGGTCGGTGTAACATCCCAAAAATATTAAACTAGAATCATCAAACTCTAATCATCAAAATTAGGGTTAACAAAAACTTTTCCAATTAAAAATATGAAAGCATTCATATGAGTGTGCATCAAAATTTAGATTCTTTTGAATTGCCATGATTATGTGTTTCTTTGCTTGTAAAATGATTCTTAGGTGAAATAAACATCATCTAAACAATCCCCACACTTTTCCCAAAGACAAATAAATCAAAACCAAGAAATTAAGTGAATGGTCACTTTGGCCAAATTAACTCCCATGCCTACTTTGGCTATCTCTAACTTTTAGAACTTAACAGAAACTTGTTTGGATCTTTGCACCCCTTGATAGTACTCATAACAAAGTATCAAGGCCCACTTTGTGATCATCCAGAAACATTCAAATGCATAATTTAAATGACAGTTTAAAATTGAATCTTTATCATATGGGAAGATCCCACTTTTGCAAAAACCACTCAAACAAGCTCAACTTTCAAAACCCAAGCATCCACAGACTCACCAGCACATTCCTAGCACACCCACCAAAAAACTTTTCAAAATTCAAAACTTGAACTCATGCGGCCATTTCATCAAACACCTTGCAGATACAAATCAAACAAAATCTAAACACTATAGTGTGCAGTGATTCTGGCCAAACTTTTTCCCTCTCTAGCTCAAAGCAACCTCATTAGATCATCTAGCAAACTTAACTAAGCACTAGCCCCACTGTGATCTCGCCAATGTCATCAATGGTGAACAGTCCGAGAGCACCCATGTCACCCAGTGTGGACAGCAGGCTAGAGGAAGAACTAGTCGTGCCAACCTTGTCTGGGAGGTAGCCCATGCCTCACCGCCCCCTCTCGACCAGCCCTGCCTCGCAGACAACAGCCGAAACCGCCAGGAACGCCGCGCCCATGCCGTTGTCGACCATGCCGACCCTCGCCACAGAGCACCCGCTGTTCCCATTCAACCAGACCACCTCGAGCCCACGCCGCCCGCCAACATGCTCCCCACCGTCCCAGGAGACCTCCAGACATGCCCATTTCATCGCCCGTACACCGTAGCCACCGCTCGTCGTCGAAGACGCCGCCTCTGCCTCGCAGAGCATCGAGCGTTCCAGACCGTTTGCCACCGCCCCTACACGCGCATTAAAGCCATAGAGCATCGCCAGGATACCACCGATCAATCGCCACCCTTGGCCATGCCTCTAGCAGCCCGTAGCCGTGTCGCTACCGTCGCCTGCCCATCCCGTTCTGTCTCACCGTCGAGCCTATAAAAGGAGACGACCCCGAATTCCATCTCCTCTCCTCTCCTCGTTTCATCGTTCCACCCGAAGGAGAGAAAGCGCGCCGCCCGTATTTGGCCGCCCGCCGCTTGGAGAAGAAGGAAGCGGTGATTGAGCGCCCTAGGAGAAGCTGCCGGTACCAGGAGGTTCGCCGTGGTCGACTTCCTCGTTCGCCCGCCTCGCCAACCCTCGCCTGAGCCCCGGTGAGCCTCCCATGACCCCCACCTACCGCGTTAGGGTTTCTGTCTCGTCGGCGCTGCCCGACGTGGACGATGAACCAGAGCCGTTGGATTAGAACTAGATCCAACGCACCACGCGTTCTGCACGCCGCACTTCGTATCACCGACGTGGGGCAGCCACTTAACCAGCCCGCGTAAGCGCTGTGCATAGCAGGCCGGCCCATTATTGTCTCCAGCGCAGCCCACTCGTTTGAATTTGGATTTTTCTATTTTCATTCAAACACAGTTCTGTACCTAGTTTTAAAAATCAACCCAGCTCGATTCAGTGAACCAAATTGAATGAAACCAATTTTGTTAGAAAGGTCTGGAAATGCTTAATCCAAGCCCATTGGATTCAAATCATTTGGACCTATAGATCACCCTTGGTAAAAATAACAAGGCAGATGCTTTTTTGCATTCAAACATTTTTCAAATTTAAACCATAATAGCTTTTGAGTTGATTCCAACTCTCAAAAATCACATTTGATCATACCTTTCAGAATATATAAAAACATATGGGTTTACTTAGAGAAATAATGTTCAAGTAATAAAAGGATGCCACATAGGCATTTCTAGTCATTTATTTTTATTTAAAATAAAAGGTTAAATCTTATTAAATTGTGACATCACTTTAAATCACATTCCCATGTACTGAAATGTGTGGTGATGACATGTGTCAACATGATCCCATGTTTGGTTTGGAGAATATTAAATCTTAAGTAGTTTTTCAATGAGTAGAAATTACTTTTCTAAAAATGAAATCAATAAGACAAATGCCTTATTCTTGTGATGTTAGTGATGATGCTAGATCATCTATAGAACCCTTGTGTGTGATGATTGAAAGTAGTTAAGTATTGTTTGGTGATTGTGTACCTCGTATTTATTCATAGACGCTAGTACCGACCAAGGATACGAGGAAGAAGGAGGATACTACGAAGAAGAAGCCGAGGAGAACTTCGACCACTGCTCTGCACAAGGCAAGCCTAATACTACTAGTTGATTGAGCAAGACAATACTTGCAAGCTAACACTTGCAACTTAGCAAGCCTAATACTACTAGTTGATTGAGCAAGCCAATACTTGCAAGCTAACACTTGCAACTTAGCAAGCCTAATACTACTAGTGATTGAGCAAGCTAACACTTGCAATCTAGCAAGCTTATACTGATACTGATGCAAGCCAAATACTACTAGTTGATTGTGCAAGTTAACACTTGCAAGATACTATACCTATGGAAGCCAATACTTGCTTGTTACCATGCCAACTATATGCCTTAAGCATATATGATCCTACCCACTTGATCAACCACTCCTAGTTTTACTTACAAGCTGTCTACTTTATTTCTTTATCAAAGCTACTACTTAGAGTTTACTTAAGTGAATTGTAGATTCTAGGAAGATAACTGAAGGTTGCATAAAGAGCATAAAACTTGGCTTAAGCTAGATAATCTTTATGTCATCCTAAGGCATGAGATTGAACTTAGTTAAACTCCACTAGTTTACCACCCCTCATTAGTACTTACCCCCACTTGTATATGCTAGTGCTAAGCATAAAACTTGATCAACTTTAGATGGGAATACTTGGTAGAAAAATGGTTATGAAAACCTTGGAATGATGGATCATTCTATTGAGATGTTTTGACATGTGTTTCCGAACACCAGATGATTTTGGTGATGAAAATGTTGAGGCATGAACCTTAGCCCTTTATAAAACTGATGGTTATCTGAATGCGATACCATTCCAATTTTACCGTACAACCACAATACCCGAGAATTGGGTAGGGCTTGACTGGAAACTTATAAACCTTAGTATTGGTTCCCTCACGGCCCAGGTTTAAGCTGAGGCTACCTTGTGAAGATTGTCCACCTGTGTAGTACCCAAGATGACAGTTGGTCATGGTTGGGAGGCCAAACTCACAGGAGAGGTGCTTATACTAGGGCGTGTAATTGAAAGGTTAGGATTGATTATCCGCATACTGAGTATGGTGAATTCAGGATTTGTTCCTGACGGATGTATCGAATGTTGTGGTGAAAGTGTACAATCTCTGCAGAGTGTCAAACTATTCGAATAGCCGCGTTCGCGGTTATGGACAGTTGGAGTGGCCATACTGTTCCCCCGTCAGATGTTTTCAAAATGACTTGTGAAATGAATTGAGATTTTGACTTGACCACAACAGAGTTGTGGCATGAGATACAAGTTCCCACTTAGGTGTTATAAAATTTAACTATTTTTTCTTGCTTCTGAACTTAGTAGAGGTAAATCTGGCTTTTTGCCAAACAACCCTAGAGCTTAGTGTCCCACTACAAAAACCCCCTTCACTTGTTAGTATTAGTTTGCGAGTACTTAAAGAGTACTCATGGCTTTGTCCCTGGCTATTCTCGTGGCCAGACTATGAAGAGGAATACCAGGAGGATGGAACCCAGGAAGGTTACGACAACTAGGATCATCTCCCATCGTCAGCATTGCATGTGATCCCGAAGGTGGAGCTTCGCCTACGCTACCTTTATTATTACGCATTTCCGCTGCTTGAATTATATTAAGAACTGGATCATGAGATCCTTATTTGTGTAAGACCTAATGTATGGTTTGTAATGAATGATGTACTGTGGTATCCAAATTTGTTATGTCTCGCAAAAATGGTAATCCTGGGATTGCGATGTATGGCATAACAGGCATCTGGGATTAAAAATCCGGGTGCTGACAAGTTGGTATCAGAGCCATCCTAACCATAGGAGACCCTAGTTAGACTGGACGTTTGAATCAAAAACTTAGTTTCAAAACCAAAGGAAACAAATATTTACAAAAACTTATTCCCATTCTTATCACCTTTATTCTTTTATAAAAATTCATGTTCCTCAAAAACTCTTGCAAAATACATAAAATTTGACACACTTGATCACTCTACAAACTTACTCATCCTATATTCTTATAGATGGACGTGAAGTATAGCAAGTTTTATCAATTGGGGAATGGAGGAGACCTTATCTTTGAGAGGGATTTGGACCAGCTTTCGGAACTTATGGAGCATCCGCACCCCGAGTTCTTCGGAGCTCATCTCATTGATCAAGGAGGAGAAGATCTGTAGTGGCTAATTGTTGCAAGTCTCCGAGGAAAGATTTAACCTCCCACTGCGGAGGAAATTCAATTCACCTTAAGAGAGAACTACTGGCTCGATGGACTTGCCAGGGCCATGCAGGAAACTCTTGCCTGTCTGTGTGGGAAGAGTATCAACTAGATCAAGGGTACCCGCTTTGAGTTTTTCCCAAGACGTGATGCTAATGGACAGCCACTGGAAGCCCCATACCACCACAAGCTAAAGACCCAATTGGACCACCTCAGCTTCATGATGTACGATCGTCAGCAGGAGTTGGATAATTTTTGTGACTACTCCAACCACAAGTCCGCCATCATCAAGACGAAGGATCAGACCATCGCCATGCTAGCAAAGGATCACAAGTCTCGCCGCCGTCAGCTCGACAACAAGGAGCGCATCATTGCCCGTCTTCTCCACCGTATCTCGGACTTGGAGGAGACCATCCATGAGAGAGACATGCAGTTGGAGGAAAGGGAGAATGCCGGAGAGGATCTTCGTGGAGACCCCTACTCCTATCTCAGTGATGATGATGATTTTCTGGAGGATCAGGCTATGGACTTCTTCACCGATGAGGATGATTTCGCCTTCATCAATGACGATGAGGATGATGAGGATGACGACTACACCGAGTCCGAGGAGTAGTAGCACTTGAGCACTAGCGTAGTGGGTAGTATTCGGTCCCACTGTATCGTAGTTTCCAGAATGGTTCCTAAAACCATCTATTTACCTTTTTTGTGGTGTGTGTTTGTATTGTGTGCTATGAATGAATGAAAAGCAAGTTGCTAGAAAATTTGAGTCAAACCTTAAAAACTTTTCAAAGTCCCAGAACCTTAGAAATTTCCCTCTTTTCTCATGATCAATCTCAATCTTCAGATGTCACGCGGAGGAAGTGGTTCATCCCCGGACCCAATGTTGCAGATCCTGCAAATGTTGGTTTCCGACCGCGAAGCTGAAAGATCTGAAAGTCAAGCCAACTTAGCCACCTTTCAACGGATAGCCCAGCTAGCCCACAACAATCAAGGCCACGGAAATCAGGACAACCATGGATCTAAGCTCAAGAATTTCCAGAACACCAACCCACCTGTTTTCACTAAGTCGGAAGAGCCCCTAGATGTCGATGATTGGCTGCAAACCATGGAAAACAACCTAGAAGTCGCCGGAGTGGAAGCTAACGAGAAAGTTTTGTTCGCCACCCACTATCTAGCCAGAGATGCCAGAGCATGGTGGAACAGCGTTCGTGCAATGACCGGAGGACAGATGATGACCTGGGAAGAATTCAAGGTCAAGTTCAGCAGAACCCATGTGCCACTAGGTTTGATCAAGAGAATGAGAGATGAGTTCAGAGAACTGAAGCAAGGACGGATGACCGTAGTGGAATACCGTGACAAATTCTTGTCATTAGCTAGGTATGCCCCGGATGAGATCGACACCGAAGCCAAGAAGAAAGAGAGATTCTTGAATGGTCTGCACGATGAGATGCAGACTGTGTTAGTCAATATCCCCTTTGCTGATATTGAAGCCCTGGTCGACTCTGCCATCCAGATGGAAGGAAAGATCAACCAAGCCAATGAGAACCGCAAGCGTCGCATGATGCATCAACCAAGAACCCATCAGACCCCAAAGTACCGCCCCAATCCATCTCCCGGATTTGCCCCTAGAACCAACAGACCCCCAATGAACCGTCCGACCTATCCCAACCGTGGAAACCCTAGGTCCGGAGGAAATCACCACAATCCTGGCAACTCTAGCAATTTCAACCGTTCCCCACCCAAGTTCAACAGCAACAATGCTACCGCCAACACCAACACTGCCCCAAGGACTGGAAGCAATGTTGTGCCTGTTGCAGCAAAGGACAAGTCGCAAGTGACTTGTTATGACTGTGAAAATAAGGGTCACTACTCCAACGAGTGCCCCAACAAGAAGAATGCTGAAGCCCCCAATGCAAATGCCCCAGCTCAGTAGCAGCGTCGTGTTCAGCCAGGAAGAAGGTTTGCCCCAGGGAGTTCGCTCAACCGCAATGGCCGTCTTTTTCTCATGCATGCTGAAGAAGCTTAGGAAGCACCAGACGTCGTACTGGGTATGTTTTCTGTTAATTCAGTACTTGCTCGAGTGTTGTTTGATTCTGGTGCATCGCACTCATTTGATTCTAGTAAAATTCAACCAACCAAACTGAAGCATGTTATGATCGTCCAAATTCCCGGTTCAACCACCAAAGATAGGCAAATTTTCAAAGTCGTCCCTATCCGAATCCATGGCATAGATTTTTATGCTAATATGATAGTACTCGGAACTAAAGGTTTGGAAGTAGTACTAGGAATGGATTGGATGTCCAAACATAAAGGATCGATTGACTGTGCCAAGAAAGCCATAACCATCACCAAGGTAGGAATATCGATCGAGCATATATAAAACCTTACCTCGTCAATTCAAGTGCAACAAGAGTATAGCCCAACCTACCATTGACCAAGTGCGGATAGTCATGAATACCCCGATGTATTTCCAGATGTTTTGCCCGGTATGCCCCCAGATCGGGATATCGAGTTTATCATTGAACTAATCCCCGGAACAGGACCCATAGCCCAGAGACCATATAGTATGAACCCGTCTAAACTAGCAGAACTAAAGAAGCAATTGGATGCCATGTTGGAAATTGGATTGATTCAACCAAGTGCGTCACCATGGAGATCACCTGTCTTATTCGTGGACAAGAAGGATGGAGGTAACCGTTTGTGTACGGATTATCGGAAGCTGAAGGATGTCACCATCAAGAACAAGTACCCATTGCCCAAGACAAAAGATTTGTTTGATCAATTGACCGGTGCCAAAGTGTTTTCTAAGATTGATCTTAGAACAGGCTATCATCAACTCAAGATTCGTGCAGAGGATATCCCCAAGACTACCTTTACCACCCATTATGGATTATACGAGTATATTGTCATGTCTTTTGGATTAACCAATGCCCCCGCTTATTTCATGAATCTCATGAATAAGATTTTTATGGACTTCCTGGATAAGTTTGTCGTTGTTTTCATCGATGACATTCTGATTTATTCTGAATCAGAAGAAGAACATGAGCTACACCTAAGGACCATTCTTGGAACCCTTAGAGAGCATCAATTGTATGCCAAGTTTAGCAAATGTGAATTCTGGTTACAGGAGGTAGGATTCCTCGGCCACATTGTATCAGCCGGAGGAATTGCCGTTGACCCTGCAAAGGTAAAAGATGTAGAATATTGGCAAGCCCCAACCACTCAATCCCAAGTTCGTGCATTTCTCGGATTGGCGGGATACTACCGCAAGTTTGTAGAAGGATTCTCGAGTACCGCCCGACCCATGACCCAATTGCTGAAGAAGGACAAGAAGTTTGAATGGACATACAAATGTGAAGCAAGTTTTCAAGAACTCAAGAGGAGATTGATTTCAGCCCCAATATTAATCATGACGGATATTACGAAGCCCTTTGACGTGTATTGTGATGCATCCAAGATCGGTCTCGGATGTGTGCTAATGCAAGAAGCCAAGGTTATATCTTATCTATCCCGAGAATTGAAACAACATGAGAAAAATTACCCAACCCATGACCTCGAACTCGCAGCCGTAGTTCTATCCCTGAAGACATGGAGGCATTACCTGATGGGAAACCGTTGGGAAATTTATTCGGATCACAAGAGCCTGAAGTATATATTCACTCAGAAGGAGCTGAATATGAGACAGAGAAGATGGATTGAGCTAATCAAGGATTACGATCTGGACATTCACTATCACCCCAGTAAAGCCAATGTGGTAGCAGATTGCTGTGCCGCTTGAACTCCATGATTTTGAAGGAGCAACCAAGTCTGCACAAAGAGATGGAAGATTTCCGAATGGAATTAGTGAGTGAAGGATTTTTGGCTAGCATAGAACTTCAACCCACTTTGATCAACCAGATCAAAGAGACACAGAAAATAAATGCTAGTATAGATGGAATCAAGCGTCGTATCGGTACAGGCAAAGTACCCGGATTCACCGAAGATGAAGAAGGAGTTCTATGGTACAAAGGATGCCTTTGTGTACTAGCAGATTCTGAGTTGAAAGAAGTGATTCTGAAGGAAGCTCATGATACTCTTTATTCTATCCACCCTGGAGGAACTAAGATGTATCAGGATTTGAAAGAGCAATTTTGGTGGCATAGGATGAAGAGAGAAATCGGAAGCTATATCGCCAAGTGTGATATATGTCAGCGAGTCAAGGCCAGACATCAAAGACCCGCTGGATTGTTGCAACCATTGCAGATTCCAGAATGGAAATGGGATTCTGTTGGAATGGACTTTATCACCGGATTGCCTACTTCTAGTAGAGGAAATGACTCTATCTGGGTCATAGTGGACAGGTTGTCCAAAGTCGCCCATTTCTTACCCGTCAAGACCACATATCAGAGTTCGAAGCTAGCGGAGTTATACATCGCTAGAATCGTCAGTTTGCACGGAGTCCCCAAGAACATCGTATCGGATCGAGGAACACAGTTTACCTCGAGATTCTGGAAGAAAGTCCAAGAAGGTTTAGGAACCCGCCTAGATTTCAGTACCGCGTATCACCCTCAGACCGACGGAAAAACGGAGCGAGTAAATCAAATACTCGAAGATATGCTGAGAGCATGTGTGTTAGAATATGATCTAAGTGGGAAGACTGTCTGTCGTTCGCAGAATTTTCATACAACAATAGTTATCATGCTAGTTTACAAATGGCCCCATTTGAATTTATGTACGGAAGAAAGTGTCGCACCCCTTTGAACTGGTCGGAAGTAGGAGAGAGTCATATTTTCGGACCCGACATCCTACGAGAAGCAGAAGAGAAGGTTCACAAGATTCGTGAGCACCTCAAGACAACCCAGCCCGACAGAAGAGTTACGCCGACAAGAGACGTCGAGACCTCGCCTTCAACATAGGAGATTTTGTGTATCTGAAAGTGTCGCCATTGAAAGGAATGCAGCGTTTCCAGCTCAAAGGAAAGTTTTCCCCCAGATATATCGGACCCTTCAAGATTCTGAACCGTCGAGGAGAAATGTCGTATCAATTGGAACTACCCGAAGAGATGTCAGTCGTGCACAATGTGTTCCATATCTCATTACTTCGCAAGTGCCTCGAAGTTCCAGAGAAGACCGAAGTGATCAAGAATATTGATCACCGGACCATAGAGATCAACAATGACCTGACCTATCCCGAAGTACCCATCTGTATTTTGGAAGAAGCTTTCTGAACTACCAGAACCTGAAGCATCAAGTTTCTCAAAATACAGTGGAGAAACCACACAAAAGATGAAGCTACCTGGGAGCGCGAAGATCACATCAGGACGGAGTTTCTGTTGGAATTATGCCCTAGAGGCAATAATAAAGATGTTATTATTATAATTCTTGTTCATGATAAAGTTTATATTCCATGCTAGAATTGTATTAAGCGGAAACATTAATACTTGTGTGGTTTGTGAACAACACCGTGTCCCTAGTACGCCTCTATGGACTAGCTCATTGATCAATGATGGTTAAGGTTTCCTAACCATAGACATGAGTTGTCAATTGATAATGAGATCATATCATTGTAGAATGATATGATGGATGACCAAACTAAGCGAAGCAATTAGATCGTTCATCGTGTTCATCTTTGCGAAGCTTTTCCTATGTCAAATATTGTATTCCTTAGACCATGAGATAATGCAACTCCACGGTACCGGAATAAAGCTTTGAGGTCATCAAACGTCATCCTATGAGAGGGTGATCATAAAGGTGTCTCTCGGTGATCGGAAAGTATCTCATTGGGTTGTATGTATCGAGATGGAATTTGTCCCTCCCAAGACGGAGAGATATACTTGGGCCCACTCGTGTCGATATCAACACCGCTTGCAAGCATGTGGTTAAGGAGTTAATCACAAAGTGATATCGGATTACGGAACAGTAAAGTACTTTTGTGAGCGAGATTGAACTAGGTATGAGTGCACCGCGATCGAATCTCGGGCAAGTAAAATATCGCGAGACGAAGGAAATATATATATGGGATTGATTGAATCACGGCATCGTGGTTCATCCGATATGATCATCGATGAATGTGTGGGAGTCAATATGGGTGCCTGCACCCGCTGTTGATTATTGATAGAAGATCATGTATGCATATTCTCGAACCCGCAGGTCACACACTTAACGTGTCTTGGCTAGGACAGATTGGATAATTGGTTTATGAATTTTTGTTGGTCTCGGATGGGATCCGAGACATCACGAGAGGTTCGGAATGGTCCGGAGAATAAGATTCATATAAGGCGGTGCAGTTTTGGAGTTCGGAATTGTTCGGGTTAATCGGTATTATCTGGAAGCTTCTAGAACCTTCGGAAGGGACCAACGTGGCCCCACCTTCCAGGAGGGGCATGGGCCTATGATGGAGTGTCCTGGCGCATTGGGCCAGGGCACAAGGCCCCATAGGGCCCAGCCAATCCTAGAGAGTTTAAATCGTTTAAACTAGAGTTAGGGTTTCTAGAAGAGGGAGAGTCCATGCCCCCACTCCTTATCCTTTGGGCTTGGGGAGGGGCTGGCTGCGCCCTCTATATAAAGAGGGTGGGCGCACCAACCCCTACACCTCTCCTCCAAACCCTAGCCGCCTTGCTAGCTTTCTCTCTCCTCCCATTGTTTGTAGGCGAAGCCTGCAGAAATTCCATATACACCACGCCGTCGTGTTGTAGATCCAATCTATCTCTCCACCATACTTGCTGATCCGAGGAAGGAGGAGACGTCGAGGTGCTGCACGTGTGCATCTCACGGAGGCACCGCCACTTGTGGTGCTAGATCGGATCGGATCGCGAGGAGGAGAAGCGAGTACGACTACATCACCCACGTTCATTGAGCGTTCCATGTCTTGAATCTTCAAGGGTATGAAGATCTAATCCAATCTCTCTTGTTGATTGCATCTCCTAGATTAGATCTTGGCTTTCCCTCTGTTTGCATCCGTAGAAATTTTTGATTTACTATGCCGCGAAACCCTTTCAGTGGTATCAGAGCTAGATCTATGCGTAGATGTGTTTCACGAGTAGAGCATAACATGGTTGTTGCGCGTTGATGTTTTCTGTTGCAAGCCTCTTGTTTGTGTTCTTCTTATGACACGGGATAGTGAGATTGAAGCGGTCGGGCCAACCTTACGCGACGTCGTTCGCGAGACCGGCTCCGACTTGAGCGTGTGGCTTGTACCACACATGCGGTGGTGGATGTCGTTCTCTCACTATAGTTGTCATGGGATTAACACCGGAGTTTGGCAACCATAATATCACCATTGTGGCTTTCCGTAGGTAAGAATCGTTCTTAGCATCTACTCCCATAAGGCCGTAAAACATGCAACAACAAAGTAGAGGCGTCTAACTTGTTTTGCAGGAGTGTTTTCGTGATATGGTATGGCCCAAGATGTGATGTGTATATTGTATGCGATGATCATGTTTTGTAATGTTTCACGACTTGCATGTCGATGAGTACACAACGGCAGAGCCATATGGTTGTCTTTATAATTGTGTATGACCTGTAGTCAACTTCTTATACGCCATGTAATAGCTTTACTTTATCGCTAAGTAGTTAGCAATAGTTGTAGTTGCTATTTGTGGTGGAGGCAATCATGGTGGAGTGATGGAGATCATGTCGGACGCACAAGATGGAGATCATTGCGAAGATTGGCTATACCATGTCACATAAAGTTATATGCATGTGATGTTTATCCTTTTATGTATCTTATTATGCTTAGATCATGACGGTAGCATTATAAGATGATTCCTCATAAAGATCAAGATAAAACTGTGTTCTCCCCAAGTATGCCGTTGCGAAAGTTCGTGTCCAAGCATCACGTGATGATCGGGTGCTATAGACTCTCGCTCACATACAACGGGTGCAAGCCAGTTTACTGCACGCGGATATACTTGGGTCTAACTTGACGAGCCTAGCATGCAGGACATGGCCTCGGAACACAAGAACCGAAAGGTTAAGCATGAGCCATATGAATGATATGATCGACACTTTGTTGTCCACCATTGAAACCACATCTCTTCTCGTGATGATCGGATTAGGTGTGGTGAATTTGGATCGTGTTCACTAAACAACTTGAGGGATGTTGAATTTAGTGGGAGTTCATCTAGTAATTTGATTAAGTTGAACTATTTATCATGAACATAGTCTAAATTGTACTTGCAAATCTTGTAGATCACATGGCCAAGTCCAACTTCAACTTGAACGTTTTTTGAAAGAAAAGCTTAGAAACAATGGGTCTAACTTTACCAATTGGTTCGCAATCTAAGAATCATTCTGCGGACAAAGGACTATGTCCTTGGAAGCGTTAGGTGACCCCCTAGCAATCGCTGGTGATGAGAAAGCTGTCTATCAGTCGCGCAAAGATTATTATGGTGTGATTAAGAGCACCATGTTGTTTGCTATGGAACCGGAGCTTCAAAATCGTTTTGAAGAGTATCCCGGGCCCTTTGAGATTCTCGAGGAGCTGAAAACCATGTTTCAGACTCAAGCCCTTTCTAAGAGATATGAGATCTCTGAGAAGTTCTTTAACTGCAAGATGGAGGAAGGGAGTTCCGTTAGTGAGCACGCCATAAAGATGTCGGGCTACACTCAACGTCTTGAGCAACTGGAATGCACGATTCTAGAGGAGCTCAAGATTGATGTGAGGTTCTGCAATCACTCCTCCCAGCTACAAAAGTTTTGTAGTGACTCATAATCAGTTGGCTCCATCGATCGATCACCGAGCTCTTCGCAAAGTGAAGGCTGCGGAGGTGGACATCAAGAAGGATAATCATGTGTTGATGGTCAACAAGCCCTCCTTTAAGAAAGGTAAGGAGCAAAGCCCTTCAAGAAGGGCGGCAAGCGCAATGCTCTGCCGAGAAGAAGCTCAAGTCTGGTCCTAAGCCGGGACCTTTGGGTGCTTCTATTGCAAGGACAAGGGTCCTTTGGGCGCAATTGTCCGAAGTACTTAGCGGACAAGAAGGCTGGCACCATCAAAGGTATATTTGATATACATGTTATTGATGTTTTCCTTACTAGCCCTCGTTTTAGTGCACAGGTATTTGATCTGGGTTGGTTGCTAATATTTGTAACTCGAAGCAGAGCTACGGAATGAGCGGTGACTGCGAGGGATGAGGTGATGCTTGGTTGGCAACGGATCAAGAGTTGATGTGATGGCCGTCGGCACGCTCTCCTTAGTTTTACCTTCCGGATTATTTTTAAACCTTAATAAGTGCTATTATGTGCCTGCGTTGAGCATGAACATTATTTCTAGATCGTGTTTATTGCAAGACGGTTATTCATTTAAATCGGAGAATAATGGTTGTTCTATTTATATGAATAACATCTTTTATGGTCATGCACCTCTTGTAAATGGTTTATTTCTTCTAAATCTCGAAAGGGATGAAACACACATCCATAACATTGAGGCTAAGAGATGCAAAGTAGATAGTGATAATACTACTTATTTGTGGCACTGTCGTCTAGGTCATATTGGTGTAAAGCGCATGAAGAAACTCCATTCTGATGGACTTTTGGAGTCTCTTGATTTTGAATCATTTGACACATGCGAACCATGCCTCATGGGCAAGATGATCAAAACCCCGTTCTCCGGTATGATGGAGCGAGCAACGAACTTGTTGGAAATCATACATACTGATGTATGCGGACCGATGAGTATTTCGACGCGTGGTGGATATCGCTATTTTCTCACTTTTACCGATGACTTAAGTAGATATGGGTATATCTATTTAATGAAACATAAATCTGAAACATTTGAAAAGTTCAAGGAATTTCAGAATGAAGTGGAGAACCATCGTAACAGAAAGATTAAGTTTCTAAGATCCGATCGTGGGGGCGAATATTTGAGTTATGATTTTCTCACGCATCTTAAAGAAAGTGGAATCGTTTCACAACTCACGCCACCCGGAACACCACAGCGCAATGGTGTGTCTGAGCACGGAATCGAACCCTATTAGATATGGTCCGATCAATGATGTCTCTTCTTGATTTGCCGTTATCATTTTGGGGTTATGCATTAGAAACCGCTGCATTCACTTTAAATAGGGCTCCATCTAAATCCGTTGAGACGACACCGTATGAACTGTGGTTTGGTGCTAAACCTAAGTTGTCGCTTTCTTAAAGTTTGGGGATGCGAAGCTTACGTCAAGAAGTTGATGCGGACAAGCTCGAACCCAAAGCGAGAAATGCGTCTTCATAGGATACCCTAAGGAAACTATTGGGTATACCTTCTATCACAGAACCGAAGGCAAAGTGTTTGTCGCAAAGAACGGTTCCTTTCTTGAGAAGGAGTTTCTCTCGAAAGAAGTGAGTGGGAGGAAAGTAGAGCTTGACGAGGTTATTGAACCTTCTCTTGAATTGGAGAGTAGCGCAGCACCTGAAATTGTTCGAAAGCTGCACCAACAATAGAGGAAGCTAATGACAAGGATCATGAAGCTTCGGACGATGCTGCTACTGAACGTCGCAGGTCGACAAGGTCGCGTGCCCCTCCTGAGTGGTACGGCAACCCTATCTTGACTGTCTTGTTAGTAGAAGACAGTGAACCTACGAACTATGAGGAAGCGATGATGAGCCCAGACTCTGAGAAATGGCTGGAAGCCATGAAATCCGAATTGGGATCCATGAGCAAAAACCAAGTATGGACTTTGGTGGATCCTCCTAGCGACCGAAAGGCCGTTGAGTGCAAATGGATATTCAAGAAGAAAACGGACGCGGATGGTAATGTTACCGTCTATAAAGCACGGCTTGTCGCAAAAGGTTTTCGACAAGTTCAAGGTGTTGACTACGATGAGACTTTCTCTCCCGTAGCGATGTTTAAGTCCATTCGGATTTTATTAGCAATTGCTGCGTTTCATGATTATGAAATATGGCAGATGGATGTCAAGACTTATTTCCTCAATGGGAACATTGATGAAGAGTTGTATATGATGCAACCCAAAGGTTTTGTCGATCCTAAGGATGCTAGTAAAGTATGCAAACTTCAGCGTTCCATTTATGGACTGAAGCAAGCATCTCGGAGTTGGAACCTTCGTTTTGATCAAGTGATCAAGAGATTTGGATTTGTTCCAAATTGCTACGAAGCTTGTATCTACAAGAAAGTGAGTGGGTGCTCGACGCTTTTACGATGTAGGTGGATGACATATTGATTATCGGAAATGACATCAACATGCTTAACGATGTGAAGAGTTATTTGAACAAGTGTTTTTCAATGAAAGACCTAGGTGAAGCTGCTTATATATTGGGCATCAAAATCTATAGAGATAGACAAAGACGCTCGATAGCTTTAAGCGGAGTACATACCTATACAAAGTTACGAAAAGGTTCGAGAATGGATAAGGCAAAGAAAGGTTCAGTGCCTATGTTGTCGTAAGATATTGAGCAAGGCTCGGTGTCCAGCTTCTGAAATGATAGGGAAGCTATGAGCAAAGTGCCTTATGCCTCGCCATAGGTTCCATCATGTATGCCATGTTGTGTACTAGACCGATGTGTCCAATGCTCTTAGTTTGACGAGCAGATATCAAAGTGATCCAGAGGAACCTCGACAGCCGTGAAGAACATCCTAAAGTACCTAAATAGAACTAAAGAAATGTTCTTAGTCTATGGGGTGATGAACAGCTTGTCGTAAAAGGTTACGTCGATGCTAGTTTCGACACCGACAAGGATGATTCCAAATCTCGAGACGGGATACGTTTATATTTTGAATGGAGGAGCTGAGTTGGAGAAGCTGCAAGCAAAGCGTGATCGCGGATCTACAAAGGAAGCGGAATACATGGGCTGCAGAAGCGTCAAGTGAAGGAGTTTGGATCGAACTTCATCATCGAGCTTGGCGTGGTTCCAAGTTCATTGGACCCATGGAGATATTGTGTGACAACATGGCGCCATAGCACTTGCTAAGGAACCAAGATATCATCCAAAGACCAAGCATATCAACCGCAAGTTTCATATAATCCGAGATTATATAGCAGATGGAGATCTGAAGATTAGCAAAGTACATACGGATCTGAATGTCGCAGATCCATTGACTAAACCTCTTCCACGTGTAAAACATGATCAACACCTCAGTGCCATGGGTGTGCGATTGTTGCCAGATGTAAACTAGATTATTGACTCTAGTGCAAGTGGGAGACTGTTGGAATTATGCCCTAGAGGCAATAATAAAGATGTTATTATTATAATTCTTGTTCATGATAAAGTTTATATTCCATGCTAGAATTGTATTAAGCGGAAACATTAATACTTGTGTGGTTTGTGAACAACACCGTGTCCCTAGTATGCCTCTATGGACTAGCTCATTGATCAATGATGGTTAAGGTTTCCTAACCATAGACATGAGTTGTCAATTGATAATGAGATCATATCATTGGAGAATGATATGATGGACAGACCCAAACTAAGCGAAGCAATTAGATCGTTTCATCGTGTTCATCTTTGCGAAGCTTTTCCTATGTCAAATATTGTATTCCTTAGACCATGAGATAATGCAACTCCCTGGTACCGTAAGAAAGCTTTGAGGTCATCAAACGTCATCCTATGAGAGGGTGATCATAAAGGTGTCTCGTGTGATCGGAAAGTATCTGTTGGGTTGTATGTATCGAGATGGAATTTGTCCCTCCCAAGACGAGAGATATACTTGGGCCCACTCGGTAATCGATATCAACACCGCTTGCAAGCATGTGGTTAAGGAGTTAATCACAAAGTGATATCGGATTACGAACGAGTAAAGTACTTGCCGTGAACGAGATTGAACTAGGTATGATGCAAGACGATCGAATCTCGGGCAAGTAAAATATCGCGATGAAGGGAATATATATATGGGATTGATTGAATCCGCATCGTGGTTCATCCGATATGATCATCGATGAATGTGGGAGTCGATATGGGTGCCTGGACCCCGCTGTTGATTATTGATAGAAGATCATGTACGCATATTCTCGAACCCGCAGGGTCACACACTTAACGTGTCTTGACGCCGATAGATTGGATAATTGGTTTATGAATTTTTGTTGAGTCTCGATGGGATCCGGACATCACGAGAGGTTCGGAATGGTCCGGAGAATAAGATTCATATAAGGCAGTTTTGGAGTTCGAATTGTTAAAGTTAATCGGTATTGTACCTAAGCTTCTAGAACCTTCCGGAAGGGGACCAACGTGGCCCCACCTTCCAGGAGGGGGCATGGGCCTATGAGGGAGTGTCCTGGCCGCATTGGGCCAGGGGCACAAGGCCCCATAGGGCCCAGCCGATCCTAGAGAGTTTAAATCGTTTAAACTAGAGATAGGGTTTCTAGAAGAGGGAGAGTCCATGCCCCCACTCCTTATCCTTTGGGCTTGGGGAGGGCTGGGGCGCCCCCTCTATATAAAGAGGGGTGGGGGCACCAACCCCCACACCTCCTCCAAACCCTAGCCGCCTTGCTAGCTTTCCTCTCTCCTCCCGATTGTTTGTGCGAAGCCTGCAGAATTCTCCACCATATACACCACGCGTCGTGTTGTAGATCCAATCTATCTCTCCACCATACTTGCTGGTCCGAGGAAGGAGGAGACGCCGAGGTGCTTCACGTGTGCATCTCACGAGGCACCGCCACTTGTGGTGCTAGATCGGATCGGATCGCGAGGAGGAGAAGCAGCACGACTACATCACCCACGCCCGACGAACGTTCCGGCAGCGAATCTTCAAGGGTATGAAGATCTAATCCAATCTCTCTCGTTGATTGCATCTCCTAGATTAGATCTTGGCTTTCCCTCTGTTCGCATCCGTAGAAAATTTTGATTTACTATGCCGTGAAACCCTTTCAGTTTCCCGATCTCTTCAAATCCTAGGTAATCTTTTCGTCCTTTTTCAAATATCGGGAAGAGATTTTTTTTAAGGGCGGAAGGTTTGTAACATCCCAAAAATATTAAACTAGAATCATCAAACTCTAATCATCAAAATTAGGGTTAACAAAAACTTTTCCAATTAAAAATATGAAAGCATTCATATGTGTGCATCAAAATTTAGATTCTTTTGAATTGCCATGATTATGTGTTTCTTTGCTTGTAAAATGATTCTTAGGTGAAATAAACATCATATAAACAATCCTCACACTTTTCCCAAAGACAAATAAATCAAAACCAACAAATTAAGTGAATGGTCATTTTGGCCAAATTAACTCCCATGCCTACTTTGGCTATCTCTAACTTTAAGAACTTAACAGAAACTTGTTTGGATCTTTGCACCCCTTGATAGTACTCATAACAAAGTATCAAGGCCCACTTTGTGATCATCCAGAAACATTCAAATCCATAGTTTAAATGACAGTTTAAAATTGAATCTTTATCATATGGGAAGATCCCACTTTTGCAAAAACCACTCAAACAAGCTCAACTTTCAAAACCCAAGCATCCACAGACTCACCAGCACATGCCTAGCACACCCACCAAAAATCTTTTCAAAATTCAAAACTTGAACTCATGCGGCCATTTCATCAAACACCTTGCAGATACAAATCAAACAAAATCTAAACACTATAGTGTGCAGTGATTCTGGCCAAACTTGTTCCCTCTCTACCTCACATCAACCTCAGTAGATCATCTAGCAAACTTAACTAAGCACTAGCCCCACTATGAGCTCGCCAATATCATCAATGGTGAACATCCCGAGAGAACCCATGTCACCCAGTGTGGACAACAGGATAGAGGAAGAACTAGCCGTGCCAACCTTGTCTGGGAGGTAGCCCATGCCTCACCGCCCCCTCTCGACTAGCCTCGCCACGACAGCCGGAACCGCCAGAACGCCGCTGCGTGCATTGTCGACCATGCCGACCCTCGCCGCAGATCACGCGTCGTTTCCATTCAACCAGACCACCTCGAGCCCTCGCCGCTCGCCGTCGAAGACACCGCCTCTGCCTCGCAGACCATCGAGCGTTCCAGACCGTTTGCCACCTCCCCTACACGCGCATTAAAGCCATAAAGCATCGCCAGGAGACCACCGATCAATCGCCACCCTCGGCCATGCCTCTAGCAGCCCATAGCCGTGTCGCCACCGTCGCCTGCCCATCCCGTTCGGTCTCACCGTCGAGCCTATAAAAGGAGACGAACCCTAGCCGAATTGAGCACACCATCTCACTCCCCTCTCCTCACTGATCGTTCCACCCTGTTCCCGGAGCAAGGCGAGCAGTGCATTAGCAGAATTTGGCCGGAGCCCGCCACCACTGGAGAAGAAGGAAGCCAGCGATTGGAGCCGCCCCAGGAGAAGCTGCCGGTACCAGGAGGTTCGCCGTCGTTGACTTCGTCGTTCGCCCGCCTCGCCGACCCTTGCCTGAGCCCCGGTGAGCCTCCCATGACCCCTACCTGCCGCGTTATGGTTCTGTCTCGCCGGCGCTGCCCGACGTGGATGATGAACCAGAGCCGTTGGATTAGAACTAGATCCAACGCACCTCGTTGCCCCGTACCGCTTCGCACCCCCCCCCCCCCCGTCACACTGACGCGTGGGGACATCCACTTAACCAGCCCGCGTAAGCGCTGTGCGTAGCAGGCCGGCCCATTATCGTCTCCCGCGCAGCCCACTCGTTTGAATTTGGATTTTTCCATTTTCATTCAAACACAGTTCTGTACCTAGTTTCAAAAATCAACCCAGCTCGATTCAGTGAACCAAATTGAATGAAACCAATTTTGTTGGAAAGGTCTGGAAATTCTTAATCCAAGCCCATTGGATTCAAATCATTTGGATCTGTAGATCACCCTTGGTAAAAATAACAAGGCAGAAGCTTTTCTGCATTCAAACATTTTTCAAATTTAAACCATAATAGCTTTTGAGTTGATTCCAACTCTAAAAAATCACATTTGATCATACCTTTCAGAATATATAAAAACATATGGTTTTATTTACAGAAATAATGTTCAAGTAATAAAAGGATCCACATAGGCATTTCTAGTCATTTATTTTTATTTAAAATAAAAGGTTAAATCTTATTAAATTGTGATACCACTTTAAATCACATTCCCATGTACTGAAATGTGTGGTGATGACATGTGTCAACATGATCCCATGTTTGGTTTGGAGAATATTAAATCTTAAGTAGTTTTTCAATGAGTAGAAATTACTTTTCTAAAAATGAAATCAATAAGACAAATGCCTTATTCTTGTGATGTTAGTGATGATGCTAGATCATCTATAGAACCCTTGTGTGTGATGATTGAAAGTAGTTAAGTATTGTTTGGTGATTGTGTACCTCGTATTTATTCATAGACGCTAGTACCGACCAAGGATACGAGGAAGAAGGAGGATACTACGAAGAAGAAGCCGAGGAGAACTTCGACCACTACTCTGCACAAGGCAAGCCTAATACTACTAGTTGATTGAGCAAGCCAATACTTGCAAGCTAACACTTGCAACTTAGCAAGCCTAATACTACTAGTTGATTGAGCAAGCCAATACTTGCAAGCTAACACTTGCAACTTAGCAAGCCTAATACTACTAGTGATTAAGCAAGCTAACACTTGCAATCTAGCAAGCTTATACTGATACTGATGCAAGCCAAATACTACTAGTTTATTGTGCAATTTAACACTTGCAAGATACTATACCTATGCAAGCCAATACTTGCTTGTTACCATGCCAACTATATGCCTTAAGCATATATGATCCTACCCACTTGATCAACCACTCCTAGTTTTACTTACAAGCTTTCTACTTTATTTCTTTATCAAAGCTACTACTTAGAGTTTACTTAAGTGAATTGTAGATTCTAGGAAGATAACTGAAGGTTGCATAAAGAGCATAAAACTTGGCCTAAGCTAGATAATCTTTATGTCATCCTAAGGCATGAGATTGAACTTATTTAAACTCCACTAGTTTACCACCCCTCATTAGTACTTACCCCTACTTGTAGATGCTAGTGCTAAGCATAAAACTTGATCAACTTTAGATGGGAATACTTGGTAGAAAAATGGTTATGAAAAACTTGGAATGATGGATCATTCTATTGAGATGTTTTGACATGTGTTTCCGAACACCAGATGATTTTGGTGATGAAAATGTTGAGGAATGAGCCTTAGCCCTTTATAAAACTGATGGTTGTCTGAATGCGATACCATTCCAATTTTACCGTACAACCACAATACCCGAGAATTGGGTAGGGTTTGACTGGAAACTTATATACCTTAGTATTGGTTCCCTCACGGCCCAGGTTTAAGCTGAGGCTACCTTGTGAAGATTGTCCACCTGTGTAGTACCCAAGATGACAGTTGGTCATGGTTGGGAGGCCAAACTCACAGGAGAGGTGCTTATACTAGGGCATGTAATTGAAAGGTTAGGATTGATTATCCGTGACATCGAGTATGGTGAATTCAGGATTTTTCTGACGGATGTATCGAATGTTGTGGTGAAAGTGTACAATCTCGCAGAGTGTCAAACTATTCGAATAGCCGCATGTTATGGACAGCTTGGAGTGGCCACTTGTTCCCCGTCAGATGTTTTCAAAATGACTTGTGAAATGAATTGAGATTTTGACTTGACCACAACAGAGTTGTGGCATGAGATACAAGTTCCCACTTAGGTGTTATAAAATTTAACTATCTTTTCTTGCTTCTGAACTTAGTAGAGGTAAATCTGGCTTTTTGCCAAACAACCCTAGAGCTTAGTGTCCCACTACAAAAACCCCCTTCACTTGTTAGTATTAGTTTGCGAGTACTTAAAGAGTACTCATGGCTTTGTCCCTGGCTATTCTCGTGGCCAGACTATGAAGAGGAATACCAGGAGGATGGACCCCAGGAAGGTTACGACAACTAGGATCATCTCCCATCGTCAGCATTGCATGTGATCCCGAAGATGGAGCTTCGCCTACGCTACCTTTACTATTACGTATTTCCGCTGCTTGAATTGTATTAAGAACTGGATCATGAGATCCTTATTTGTGTAAGACCTTATGTATGGTTTGTAATGGATGATGTACTGTGGTATCCAAATCTGTTATGTCTCGCAAAAATGGTAATCCTGGGATTGCGATGTATGGCATAACAGGCATCTGGGATTAAAAATCCGGGTGTTGACAGTCGGAGTCGGCTTGCTCTGTCGCCGGCCGACCACAAGAGCAAGGGGAGGACACGACGCCACCACGGGAGCGTACATGCACTTCTCGCCGGTCTTACCAGAGGCCTTGACGGCCGTGCCGCCCGGCCGGACCACGTTGTTGGCGCCCCAATCTTTTCCCACCCAAGGCCGCGGTGGAGATCTCTGATTGCGGCACCGTTGGGGTGTATCCGGTGCCAGGGATGGTCGAAGAAGGTGCGCCAGAGAGATGCACGTCGATTGCAGGCGGAGTCGGCGACATCGACGCCGGTGGGGAGGTGGGCGGGAAAGAACGGCGGAGGGCGGGAAGAGGAGGTCGAGAGGCGGGAGGTTTTCTTGGAAGTGGCCTCAGAGGAGTAAATTTAGGAGTTGGGCGCCACTTTTACTCCTTTGATGAGTAAAAATTTACTCCTCTAACCGTTTTGGGGATCGGTTAGGTGCGGCATCTACCAAAATCGGTTAGAGTTGCCCTAAGAACATTGCACCCATAGCATCCATTTTTTTAGGGCAATCACCAGAAGGGAGAGGATCCCCACCTAAATTTTACTTCAAAACTGAAAGTTTTACATATTACAGAGGGAGAAATGGTCATGCCAAGATGTGGCTGCCATCCTAAATTCCGTTGTCCTAAAACGGTGAGTCCATAAGGTGAGATCGTAGAATATGTTTGTTACAGTTTCATTACAAGGTTGGTCATAATGCCAAAAGACTTTCATGTTGTGCGCATCTCATATCTTCCATAGAATGATCATGAGCATAGAGGTCCAGGCTGAGGCAGGAAGGTGTGGAGGCATTGGCGTCATCCAAACTTGCGGGAAAGGGGAGTATGTGGGGTTGATGCCGATCTTGATCCAGATGGCGATGCTAGCTGGACAGTGGAAGAACAAGCGTTCGTTTTCCTCTGGTAGTAGGCCAGAATGGGGGTAGGTGTCATAGTCTATGATGGTCTGTGCAGCAAACTGTCCCTTGTGTTGAGTCTGTTGAGGTGTAGCGGCCAGGAGAATATCTTGACCTTGTTGGGCACGGGTGAGGACCAGATGATTGCAGCATCCTGGTCCTGGAGTTGTGTCTGTAGAAGCTGGTATGCGCCTCTTGAGAAGAAGCACCCCCGCTCCCAACCAGAATATGGGATTTCGGTTCCGTAGACGGTGTAACACCCTGCAAGGAGATAAATAATCAAGCTCGGACGTAGAAGCAAAAGTTAGTCGGTTACGCAGGCCCTCTTGAATGCCATTATGCAGAATATCATTAACAAACGCATTAGATTGGGTGTGGTGCGAGTAGAGTACTGGAAATGCTAGCTATAATGGTTAGAAAGTATCCATCGGTCATGTCAGAATAGAACCGATAAACCATTATGAGCGACAGATTGTGTAATCCGAGAGAGGAGGGAGAGGTGGCTACCAATAATTTTGCCTAGGTAGGTTTTTTTGTTTTGGTGGAGAGAGTGGAAGGGGGAATGGCGGAGGAGCCGGTCTCTCTAGGGGAGAAGATCGGCATGCAGGAACTGATAGCAAAAAAACAACCATTCTGTAAGTTAATGTTTTTAACACTTAGACCTCCTAAGTTCTTTAAAGAACGAACTTTGTCCCACACGACCAGACTACATGAGCCATCAGCCACCCAAAAGAAAGCTCATCTACGCTTATCCATAAGTTTGATAATTAATTTGGAAAGAAGAAAGGAAGACATGAAGTAGGTGGGTAGAGAGTCTGAGTACCGAGGACAGCAGGGTAAACCTGCCGCCTTTGGATAGAAGGGTAGCTCGTCACCCCGCTAGATATTTGTCACATTTGTCGATGATAGGTTGAAATGCCGATGCTCGAAGTTTGAATGGGGGGAGAGGTAAAGGTATGTGGGAATGATTGGATGGGCGTTTCTAAGATGACTGCGATGGATTGGGAGAGGTCGTCCGATAGGTTTATTGGGACAAAGGTTATTTTAGATTTCTCGCTAGTACTTCCTATGTTTTATAATATAAGATGTTTTAGCTTTTGTCAAACGAATGCATCTAGATTTCTTTTAGGATATAAATTTATTCTAAATTTACACACTAAAAGATGTCTAGATACATTTGTTTTACAAAAGCTAAAATATTTATATTTTTTATCGAAGGGAGTAGTAGTACATATTTCACCCCTTAATGTGTTTTAGTTGAGTGGCATCCACGGGATCCACCTATAGCTGCTGACTTCGAATTTTTTATTTCAAGAGTAATTAGTGATATGATGCACTCACGTCATTTAGCATTGATGATGCTGCTAATTTCTATGAGTTTTAGCATCTACTCTCTCCGTTAAAAATATAAGACGTTTTAGCTTCGTAAATCAAATATATTTAGACGTATTTTAGTGTATAGGTTTGAAGTAAATCTATATACTAAAAAATGTTTAGATAAATTTATTTCACAAAGCTAAAGTGTCTTATATTTTTGAGCGGAGGGAGTAGATAACATAGACTTCTATATCTCCTCCGGTCCATATTAATGATCCTAACTTTGTCTAGATATGAATCATATAGTCTAAATATTTAACTAGATATGTACGAATTTAAATAAAATTTGAGGTTATTAATATAAACCAGGAAGTATTTAAATTTGCATCAAGTCGTCGGACGAATATATTATGACTTGTTCGGACACGGGCTTGTGGTTGAGCTACTTATCGTATTCTCATCTTCTAATGTACTCCCTCCGTTTCAAAATATAAGATGTTTTAGGTTTGTGAAGAAAATATACCTAGACTTGTTTTAGTGTGTAGATTCACTTCAAACATGAGTGAACATATATACTAAAAAGTAGTCTAGATACATTTGCTTTACAAAGCTAAAACATCTTATATTCTGAAACGGAGGGAGTAGAATCGTTTGATTAGTAATTTAGTACTATCAGCCATCCAAAGTTGACCTTCTGGGTTAGCCATGATCACGTCTTCAGTCAGGGCTACTTGGCTGTCCATGGGACTTGTATCACTGCCTGTCATGATAAAAGTTCCGGAGCAATCCCCCGGTTTGTGCCAGGTCTTCAGTGCACAGTCTGGAAACGTAAGGTTCTTCTCATGAAACAGGCATGAACACTTCCGTGGCGTCAGTGACTTGTGTCACATTTTAGAGCTGAAGAAGAATTCGTACAGTACATTTTAGACTGGAGTACTGGCTAATACTGTAAGAACATTTGCGCCCTGGCATTTAGCTTTCTCCCTACACATGTTCACTCTTCACTGTCATTTTTATGGCATCCACAGGAAACAAAAAAAAAATGAAAGAAGTTTTTTAGAGTCTTACAAAGCACGTCTTGGCCGAAGGCCAAGAAAAACAACAAAACCCTACTCATGATATTACATTACTCAATGATTTTGCTCTGGCCGGGTTCCACATAACCATCTTATCTTTGACTTTCGGCACAAATATGTTTGATGTGGATGCTTGGTTTCGGAAGACTTAGTGCATTCCTCCTTTCCAAATCCTCCAAAATGTTGCGAGCAGGCCACCTATAGGTGCTACGCACTTCGCCTCTAGCTATTCATTTTGCAACAACTATGGGTAACTTCTTTTGGGATTCTAGACTGACTTATAGGTTCACCACCGGAGACCCAAAAGAAATCTGCTTCGACATACTCTCTCCCTACAGCTGGTTTGGCTTATAGTGTAAATTTGGCGGTCGGAGAAGCAAGCGGAGGTCAGCTTCCCACGGCCTCTTGTCTAAGAACCGAAACGGCACGTTGGAGTACCCCCTATTTTTCGTGCAAATTACACCAAATATGCTACCATGGGCCAAACATTTTTTCAATTATTTCTAATTTGGCCCAAGTTGGCCTTGTCCGAGTCCTATCCCAAGCGAGCGATGACTCGATCCCACCTAGGGTTTCCCCGCCAACCGTTGTCGCTCCGGATCTAACTCCCCCCGCCACTGCATCTGCCCGCCGCCGCCAAATCTTCTTGCCACCACCGCACCAGCCCGTGTCGGTTCCCCACTGCCAGGCTAGAGCTCAAACTGTCATCGGGGTACTGCATAGGCGCTCGCCTCCCGCCGCTCAGCTACAGGCAGCGCCTCAAGGTCTACCACCATCTCCTTAATGGATTTGTTTCACACTTACAAATTTAGGGGCAACACAAACATTACATATGCCACAAGCCCCAAAGAAATGTATGAATAGATTCTAGGAGCTTATCCCCACCGAAATCCATAAGCTTGCTTCTCCATAAACATAAGCCCAAAAGAAGTCACCCACTCTTATCCCTGCAAAGAGGAGTCAGGAAACAGACACCATCGTTACAAGTTACTCCTCCTATTCCAAATTATTTAACTCAGTTTGGTACACACGCATTGAAAACCTTTGGAACGCGTAGTCCTAAGAGCATCTCCACTCGTTGGCGAACCCAGGCCGAAATCCGGACCTTTTTTCGGCCGGACGGCGCAAGTTTTCGGCCTGGGTACGCTCAGTTTTCCACTCTGCTACCCAGGCCGAGTACCCAGACGGACACAAAACGGCTATATATTTGAATCTGCATAGTTCCCGCCGGCGAGTGCTCGGCCACAAGGTGTTCGACAGATGTGCCTACATGTTCGGCGACATATTTTTATTACATAACAGGGAAACAACGATCAGTCGTCGATGGGGATGGGCTCCTGCGGCGTGACCGACGCGGCGTTGTCGTCCATCTCGCCGGTGAAGGCCCCCGGGTTGGAGGAAGTCAAAGCTGGCGTGGAGGCGTTCGCGCCGCTGCGTTCGGCGCAGAGGAAGGGGAAGGGGAAGCCGTGGTCATGCCCTCCAGGATGGCCTGACGTTGCGCCATGTACCAGGCCTTGACAGGCGAGCTCATCTTCGACGTGTCCTCGTCGCCCATGAGGAACTTTAGGTCCGTGTGGCGCTTCTTGGCGGCGTAGTTGGCCTTCTTCTCGGCGAGGCTGGCCTTGATGAGGGCCACTTTTTTCCCTTGTGTCTTCATCAGCTTCTTCCAGTGCTCCTCGCTCTTCTCAGCCCTCTTCTCGGCCTGCGCCCTCGTGTCGGCGAGGCATTTCTCGATCGAAGCCTGGAGCTCAGGTCTTCCTTCGCTGGCAGCAGCAGCCGGGGCCTCGGGGTTGTTGACACCGTCCTTGCTCTTGGACAGACTCAGGCGAGTGTCCCGCCACTTCTCGCAATGCTCGATTTTCTCGAAGACATGATGGAACTTGAACTCCATCTTCATGTCCTCTCGAAACAGAAGAAGTGCACGTCGCAGCTACAAAATGGAAGTGTGTCAAGTTGTCCATCTTCGCGAGTGTGTCAAGAGAGTGCACGACAAAGTTAATGCCCGCGAGTACCTTGTTGTCCATGTTCTCCCCACTGGCTTGTGTGCGGTCGACTTCTTCCATGCAGCTGTGCCACTTGCTGCACGCAGTTTGGATGATCGCCCAGTGGTTCGTTATTGCCTTCTCCCCTCGCTCCATGTGGATCTTGCGATACTTTGGGTCGCACAGGCTTCGCTCGTCGAATGCTGCCTTCACCCGTCGCCAATAATTATCGAAATTTTGGTTCGCATCCGTTATCGGATCCATGCTTACCGTCTTCCAAGCCTCGGCGAGGCAGGTGTCCTCGGCCACGGTCCATTTGAGCCAAGCGTCCGCCGTCTTCTTCCCCTTCTTGCCTTTCGCCTCAGTCTCGGCGTCCTGCGCTCGTCTACGCTCGGCACTGGTCTCCTCGGCATCGACGTCGATGAGGTCCTGGGACTCGATGCCCCGCTCGGCGTCGGACCGGGTCTGCTCTTCCGTGAAGAAGGAGGTGTGGTTGGAGGCCGAGCTTGTTGCGATCAGGTCCTCCATGTACGCCTCGGCCGACATGCCGGCCGGAAGGGCGCCCGGCATTCCGCCGAACAGGTTGTGCGCGTCGGCCTCGCCGAAGGTTGCCGAGCTTCCGCCGAAGGGCAGCGGACCGCGGCGAAGAGCGGGGCTTGCGTACGCCGGAGAGGCAGAGTGGGGGAGGTTGATGTCGATGCCGAAGGCTGAAGGAGGGTGCGGCGCCGGGAAGGGGAAGAGCACGTTCGGGTTGAAGCCGCCGTCGAACTCCGGCGATGAGGAGTACCTCTGGCGAGCAGCCGCCTGGCTCTCCTGGAAGTTGGTCGGCGAGATCGGCGAGAAGCCGGCGGACGAGCCGACGCCTCTGGCTCACGATGGGCTGGTACGCGGCCATCAACGCCGAACGCGTCGTCGCCGCCTGCTTCGCCTTCGCCATCGCCTTCACCATCGCCTTCTCCTCCTCTGCTTGCTGCTGCCGGAGCTTCGCCCTCTCCTTCCTGTCCTTCCGCTCGGCCGACGAGATCTGTCTGGTGTGCTCCCTCTTCTCCCACTCCGCCGAGGACATGCCCTCCGGCTTGGTCGGTGGCGCTCTCGGCTTCCTCGCCTTCTTCTCCGCCGGACCCTCGCCGAGGATCGATCTGGGTTGGACGAAACTCTTGGGCAGCATGTCAGGCACGGTGATCGGCGAAGCTTCGGGGGTGGGGGAATGGGAAAGAAAGGTGGGAGGAGGGAAGAAAAGGCGAGGCTCGGCGGGAGTAGTGCCTTCTCGCGACAGCGCTAGCCACGCCTGTTACGAGTCCGGCGTTCTCGGATCTCGGGTACAGCCTAGGTAGGCCGAACCAAAACACGCCAAAATCCAAACGAAAACAGGTCCTTGGGTACACGACTGACCGATTTTCGGCGTCCGAACGGGCGTCCTAGGTAGGCGAGTGGAGATGCTATAATAATGATGGCTCTGAAAATTAATTTTTCAAAGTCTCAACTTCTCAAGCAGGTACTTGTCTGAAACAAGCAATGTGCATCACTTCTACTCCTTCTGTCCAAATTCACAACCAGGCAAGCACGTTTCAGAGTTGGCTGGTTTTTTCCCAGAGTTTTAGCACACACAAACAAAGATAAGAATTTGCATGGTGGCAGCGAGATAACATTTTATCAAGATAATTCAGACTCAGACGGTTGCCGCTTTTGGAACAGCAGCTGACTTTTCAGCTCAATACAGGCGAGTTTTTGCTGCTTAATGTCACAAAAGTTTTGCTTCAACTTGCATGATTCCAGTACATCCACCAAACAAGCATAATAACAGTCACGTCTGACAGAACTGCGATACAATTTCACCTGGGTATGCCACATGATTCAGGGGGTAGTAGGTAGGCATAAGCTGGACGCAGAGCACCGCCTAGCAAGCATTACTTGCACCTCGGGAAATGGGTGTTGTCAACATAACCTCCCGACATCGCCATTTGAACATTTCTCTGGAACTTCTGTGGGTTGTCTCGGAGGACAGCCGCAGCTTCATGGTTCAAGGGATCTTCGTCATTAGGTTGCTGCAGACAACATTAGGAAGATGGTTAGTGACCAAATACATGAGAAAACAAAGCCCAAATAAGTGAGTTCTATTCCCTGACAGATAATAACTTCTGTGTGTACTGCAAAAGCAATACAGTGAAGATAAACTTGCAACAAAGCAAATACTTAAAAATGTGTAATTTTACATATTGAATGGAAAATCAGCAGTTGCAAAATTAACCTAGCATGATACTTACAGAGAAAAGAAGGTTTAAACCATATATTATGGTGTTGATATTCAAGACAGGCTTCCAGTCTTCACGCAGAATGTTCAGGCAGACATTTCCTTCTAGGTCAATATTGGGATGATAAACCTGAAAGTTACTACATTAGCAATAGTCAACATCAACAAACGATGATCTGAAGGAGTAAAAGCTTCTTACCTTAGTCTTGCACTTGACCTTAGGAGCCTCATGAGGGTAGGAAGCAGATACTTGGAAGGTGAAAGTAAATGCCCCACCTCTAAAAAGAAGATATATTATAAATATTAGAATAATTGACTAATATTGTTTCGATCAACCAGGTAACTGTACAAAGGTAGGGCAGTGTGCACAGCTAAATGGACATAAGGCTGGAACAAAGACTTTGGATGAGAAAATGTCTTCCGTTCCTCATGCTTGACAGAAATCATAAGAACAACTCTTCTTACATGAGTTGGTAGAACATAAAGACAGAAACTATTTCAAAGTACATACAGAAGATATATAAACTAATACAAAGGAATTATCTAACATGGGAACTAATTATCCTAATATCCAAACTGTCATATCACATGTCTGCTGTTATTGCAGCTCAGTTGGAGCTCCTTGTATCTACAATTTTACATTGTAATGGTACGATACTTGGCAAAAACACACATGACACCTATCTACATTGAAAACATAGGTCATCCATTTCACATCCTTGTATCTACAGTTTTACATTTTGAAAGTAAATATCTCCACAAAGTTTTCGTTAATTATTGAGGGAAGCATTCCAAACATAAAAATAGAGTTTCTCCACTAAGAAATTGAATTAGTGAAAAGATGGGATAACAATGGCCAGAGAGCAGGAACATGAATGTGAATGCAAATAAAACTGACGAAAATAAATAAACTATTTAAACAATAGTCTAGGGATACTTGCAGGAGTGTGATGTAACTACAAAGTTAAAACATGAGTTCTCTTAATCCATGACAACCATCTTAAAGGGCATATCCCTCCATCTATTCAGCAACTTCAAGATTAATAAATGGTGCAAAATCGAAATTACTATTAGCATGACTAAAGTTGAAAAGAAGAGTAACACTTAAGAAGCATTTACAAGATATACTTACAAGTAGTATCCTTCATCGGGTCGTAGAGTAGCTTCAAAGTTCATGAGATCATCCTTTCCATTTGGGAAGGAAATTTTTGTCGTCTTTGGAAGGTTAAGCTCAGCAATATCTGTCAGTCAGAATGAAAATTTGATAATTGTCAACAATATCCATGCTTTGAAAACTATCCAGATAGAGAGGGACTAGTATTCATCATGTGCATAAATCAGGAAGACATGAACGGACAATGGACATAGTAGTCATGGCAACCGCGGGGCACCAACATTCCTGGTGGCAATTAAACGATGCCAATCTCATTCACAGCAGCATGTAATGGCTATATCCAATATGCAAAGATCAAAAAGAAAAATAGGTGATAGCTGTGGAACTACTATCATTCAGCCTACTACCCCACACTAAGCATACTGCCCAACTCAATCATGCACCATCTTTCTTATCCCTGTTGCCCTGTGCTACCACCCGCCTATGCCATATACCCACTACTACCACCATGTCGCCACCTCATTCTCTCCAAATCCTCTCATGCCACACCCTCCGCCCTGCTCCTGCTTCTGCTCCGTGTCATCATCAAGCAGTTGTAAGTGGCATGCTGAGGTTGACTTACCCATCGTAACCAATCCAATGGTAAAGAGCCAAATACAATATGGTGGTCCAGATTGACGCAAACTAAGAGCATCTCCAAGAGCCTTCCTATAATGGATTGCTAAAAAATGAGTATAGCAATATGAGAGAGGAGGTATAGCAATCCTCAACTGATTTTGCTTTGGCAGCATTCCTAAACTGAATTGCTATATTTGCCCAACATACACAATGACATGTGGGGACAAGGGACATGGCTAGCCACACAACAAATCCCACACACACCAGACCCACATGTCAATGTGACTAAAAATTGAAGAGGACCACAACAAACCAGATTGCTATAATTTTGGGGTTGGTCTCTTGACTTTGCATATATACCAAGTGGAGAGGCCAATATACTAAGCTTCCTAAAAAAATTTGTAGGGGGGCCACTTATACAAAGGCTGTTGGAGCTGTTTTTTAGACAAGGATTGCTATAATAGCAATTAGAAGCAAATATAGGAAGGCTCTTGGAGATGCTCTAATGCATGTTTTTCCTCGTGACAAACTGACAACTGGGTCACTTTATGTCTCTCCAGGTTAAGTGAGGGGCATGGTGTTCCTCCTCCGAACTAAGATGGCTAGGTGACACCTCTGTGTTGACTAGATGACAGTGTGTCAACTATTTGTATTCCACAAGTCAAAGAAAAAAATCATCGGTACAAAGACTTTTCAATTTTCACACATGAACCACGGCCCATGCAAGTTGGGACATGACAGGTACAGGCCTCAGCCAATATGGTCAGCAACAAAGCGTGTAGAGCAAGGCACATTACATATATAGCAGTACTTAAACCAGTACGCCCAAAAAGAACCCTGTTAAGTGTTTTGCACAAGGAAATTAATTAATTACACAAAACGAAGGGGTAATATGTACTCCGTCCGATCCAAAATAAGTGTCGCTCATTTTGTACTAAGCTAGTACAAACTTTGTACTAAATGAGCAACACTTATGATGGATCAGAGGGAGTATACAATTTCCGCAGATATAAATGTGACAAACTGACAAAGCAGTTAGCTAACCTACTTAGGCGCAATAGTTTCATTTTGCAAATAAGAAATGAAAACCAATAAGAATGATGTATTTGCAGAAAGCTGTAATCATTGCGGAATAACTGAAATTAATCTGATTTATCAAACAGAACAATATACTTTTTACTGCAGATTAATAAGCAAAAAAACTCAAACGGAGACTATATGAAATGACAACATTAACATAAGATCAAATTGTTTCTGGTAAAACAAACCTTTATGGAGACGTAATTCCCCTGGACTTTGCTTCTTAACAGGAGGACCCCCATTTGAGTTTGCTGCCTCTTCCTTCTTCTGTCCCTTGATCTTAAAAAGGTTGATCATCTTTCCATGAAACATGAGGAACAAGGTAAGAATGATGAACCAAACGGAGAGGAGGCAAGAATGATGAACTGAGAGAGCAGTTTTTTCATAAGAACAAAAATCATGAACTAAAGAGGGGAGAAGGCGAGAATGATTAAGTAAAGAGGGAACAAGGTAAGAATGATAATCTAAAGAGAGGAGGATTTTTGTAAGTACAAAAATGAGAAAAAGGAAAGAAACATGTCACTGAAACTTAAGAATTGTTTTACATGCAAACAGCTAGAAATGATGCAGCATAAATCAAGAAAATCAGTTTAGCTTAGTTATCCTTAATTATTCCTTTCATGATAACAAATACGTTGTTGCCAACCTATTCAACCCTTAATGCATCAACACATCCATCAACTTCTCTTATCCAGTATGATAAGTTAGTTGTCCAATATATATTAAAGTAAGATTCGGACTACAGCACGACGAAGTGGGTCCTCTTTGATTCCACATGGCATGAGACAGATTGAATGTTGATGTTTAGGGTCCAAGTACTAATTTCCCAGAGATAAAAACATTGTCCTCTATATCTCTAATATTCCCTATGATTCAAATTAATCGTCGCAGCTACAAGCAAACTAAATCGGGTCGGAGGTTGTACTACATTTTAATGTGTGCCAGCAAGCTGTATGACTAACAGTACGGAAAAAGTCATGTCTGCCATGATGCTTAAACTAATCACTAAAGAAGGAAGGTGCTCTAAGAAAGAATAGCATACTGCAAATCAATTGATCTACATGGTATAAGTATTACGTTCAGAGGGTTGTCAATCTGTCATGATTAACCGCACGAGATTACAAAAGAAACTAAAACCTGACTCGCATCATCATTACGAAATCTACCAACCGACCAACTTCGCGACTGATTCACCACATCCTCGTCTATTCATATGCCCACAATAACTCTGTCGCATCCCTACAAGACGTATAACCAGCGCCCGCAGAACATGTCCTTCAGCATGGGAGGATCCGCGGATGCGCCAGCTCCTATCCTATGAGTTAAGCTGAGCTCGATCTAAAAGAAGAATAACCTAATCGCACCACGACGAATTTGACAAAGCAGAGGGTACCACGAAGCAAAGAGCAAACGAATCCGCAGGAAAATAAACTGGATGGGGCGAGATAGACACTCAGATTCGATCAATCAACTGAGAAAGAAGATAGAAACGAACCCCGAATTTCGTGCAGCAACAACCCAAGCAAGCTAGGGCTTCCTTATCCTTACCAACAGCAGAAATCGCCTCCGGGTGGATCTCCGCAACACCCAGCCCAGTCGGGTGAGGAGGGGACCTTGGGTAAGGAGGAGAACCGGCTGCCGGCGAGGTGGCGGAGGCCGGAACTCTCCGAGGCGAGAATTTGGAACGGGAAGTCGAGGAGGGAGGAGAGAAGAGGGGGAGACCCGTGCTAGCCTTTATGATGGGCGAATTATATTCCGATATGAATACCTCCTCGTCAGCACTTTACAACACGAATATGTTCGGATGCGAACGCGCATCGAATTTCATAATGAATACGAATTTGAAGCGATTTTTGAATAGTGACTTATTACGCCTCGTACAGTCGTATATGTATGGGAAGGCATACGTACGCATATCACCACAAGCGTGCACCCAAATGTGTACTGGACATTGTTGTAGAGGAGATTAAACAGTCACCATAATGTTATCTACAAATAAATCACTTACCACTAAAAACAATCCATCTTGACAAGGCACACAAGCGTCAAATTTTCTTCTTTCTCCTCGGACAATGTACAACGCCACCTGAAATCAATTCCTTCCAGCACCGAACCAGTACAAGTCCCTACAGGAGAGATAGGAGGGGATCAACGAGGACCAATCTAGGATTATGTCCCCTCGCTGGGCGTTGCCGGTCCGTCCCACCTCCAGTGGCCATGGGGTTTCGGAGGTGCAACAGACCACGGTCTCTCGCTGACGGGAGGGTTTCTCGTTTCTTTTTTTCTAAGTATTTGCAGTGTCTTTCTTCAGGATTGTGAGGTGGCGGTTACGTCCTGAGGTCAAAATAAGGCCATTTCTAACATATCTCCGTTATGTATGTGCACTAGCGTTGACGAGGGGCTTGTGGAGTTGTCTTCCTAACGGATCTCCTAGGATCAAGTCGGTGTTCATGTCAGCTGGTGTGGTTGGAGCTAGTTATGGCTCTTTTGATCCATGGTTCCCATCTTTGGATCTAGTACACTGGTCCTTTGGGGTCTTACAACTACGATTTTTCCTATGTTTACTACAACAAACTCTATTATAACAAGCTTTGTCTGGCTTCGATGATGGAGGGGCGGGAACGGAAACGCGCTTTCGGCGCTCTAATACTTGTAGTCTTCACTAGGTGGTCCAATGACCTATTTGTATTTTTTATTGCTTTTAGAGCTTTTTGTACTACGGTAATGATTAGACCGACGGACTTTTTCGCAAAAAAATTCGACCCTTATATCACAGCTTTTGTGTGGCCTAGAGGACAGGGGCACACCCAAAACAAATTAGAGTGGGGGCAATTCATTCGAGTGGGGGCACATCTTGCTTAAATCTAACAAATTTTGGCAACTTTCTTTAAAACTTCAAAGAAAATCACATGGAATTTGAAATTTGAGTGGGGACATTGGCCCTCACTAGCCTCTACATGGGCCCTCACAGACAAGTAAGAGTAGAGTTTTCTCTCCGGGGACTGAACCTGGGTAAATCTCGTGTCCCCTTGATGTGTGTCTGTCAACCGTCTCGCGGTCTCCAGCATCCCCATCTTCTCTAAACCCAATTCGATAACAATGGGCATTGACGAGTTGAACCCTCGTTAGTTTCCCCTTATGTCGCCGGAATCGGAAACAAAATGGAAAACCCCGAAAATAAACACGGAATCGGAAATCATCGAAGACGAATATGGAAAGGATATGGAATGGATACGATACAAAAACGTACATTTATCGAAATATAATAGTGGCATAATATCATGGCCTCTACACTAAAAGAAACATATAATAGATAAAGAATAGCTCACGACTTCGACAAACGACAATTGAACATAAAGTAACACAAATAATTCAACACTTCGATAAACACATAAGTTCGCATAAATAGTTTTACATAAATGCTAAGACACTCACTTGATTAGTATGTAGCCGGGACCGGTTGCATGTATTACGTAGACCCTGCAGATATTCTATGGCCCGACAAGAGCAATGAAAATAACTGATGCAAAGAACTATTTCATATAGCTAGTTATATTTTCGGAAAGTTCCCGTATTTGTTTATCCGGAATTTTCTTACCGTTTCGGCTCCCTTTTTTCTTTTTCGTTTCCGTTTGGAATATTTTATTTCTGTTCCTTTTTCGCAAAATGCCATTTCCATTTTCTTTTTAGCTTTATGTTTCCTTTTTTCTCCGAAAACGAACGAAAAGTTTTCTTACCGTTTTCAACACTACCTAGAGGTTACGCGAGACGGAGGCTCTAGGGACAACAAAGAGTGTTTCTTCCTATAGAGGCCAACAAAGAGTTGCGCACACAACGGCACCATTCTGTTGAACCAGGAGCCCTTGGAGGGCCAGAGGCTCTAGGAACCTTCGGTCTACCTTTGGACCAATCTCTTTTGTGCCCAGAGGCTAGCTTGAGGTTGCAGCTCCGAGGCCAACCACGAAGGGTCCAGGCTCCAAAGCCTGGATGCCACAAAAGTTGAAGAATGGGAGTGCTCTCTCTATCTTAGGAAGGTTTAGTGGGTGCAAGTGTAAGTGATTTGATTCCCTCATTACCTTTCAAAACCCGCCTCCTCTTCATAGCATAGTTTCCCTAGCGACAATTCGTCGAGATAACACTTGTTTTTATGCCAATTATGTTTTCTTCTGCATTGAGACATTGACAAAGATTAAACACATGGTTAGTCCACAAATCATGCTACCATGAACACCAAAACCGCTTAAGGAGAGACTTCCCCTTTTACTTTCATCAAGGGTATCAACTCTCCTCATCGACTTGAACCAATAATGGCGCTCATAGCCAGTTGGTAAATAAACTTTGAAGATGGTTTGGTGGAGAAGGGACAAAAGACTCGTTTAACAATTGGATGTGTTTCCTCAAGACGCCCACAATGATATGACGAGAAAGGATGATGCATAGATGACGTGTCCTCCATGTTTTCAGACATCGGTGCCTTACATGTTAAGCACTCATGAAGATTCATCCAAAAAAAAGTACCCACGAGAAAATATTAAGACACATGCCACAAATAATAGCACATTATCTAGCACATGGATGAATTTCTCCGGAGCAACCCTGCTAAATGCTTTCGCAAGCATAACCATGTATGGTGTATAGCCTTGGTCTTCAAGCGGCCATCACGAGGTAGCGTCCAGCTTGGTGATGAATCAAAGCTCAACACAACTTGATAAATAGTGATATCAAACTTCTATTCTGCTAGATGAGAGGGGACTCAACCTTGGTGCTCACAAATAAACCAGGACCAGCTTCATGCCTGCAGTTTTCACAAAAGATTTAAAATTATTTTACAACATAAACAATCAAGCCTAAACAAAGCATGATCATCACCATGAATACATAGACTAATAGATAATGTAACAGACGCAAGTCATCTAGCTAAACTGAACAGGAGTTACTTTTATCATGTACGAACATAATTATTTTGATCCTACGATCATATGATCAAGATATAGTAACATGGTGAAATATCATATCTATAAGTTCCTAAAAATTATTTAAACAGTCAAACAATGTACAGGATATGTAGACACATGAACATATGAATAGTAGGAAAATATTAATATTTGAGCTAAGAAAAAAATATGTTATTGCAGATTGAGCTATAGTAAATTAATATTATAAGGGTTTTTAAGTTATAGTAAGTATAGAACCCAAATGGTTGTAGCACTACTTTACCAAAATCCATATGTGCATGTTTTTATATATACTCTGCATGTATGAGTTTCTCACAATTTTTAAAAAATTAGAAATACTATTTTTGCCAAGTTACAGATAGCATAATCATATGCTACTAGGATTCTCTTGCTATTTCTCTATTATGACCCCTTTTCCTCCTCGTTTTCCTTGATTCACCGATGAGTCAAGATAATGTGCGAAAAAAGCATTGGAGATAGAAAAGTGTGCTTGTAAGAGTCTGCACTAAAAGTTAATATGGACTCTCATGATAATATTCTGATTATGATAGACAACCACCCAGCTTACTCCAAAAAATCAGCAATTAATGCTGACAATCTGATCATTCTGTTTGAATAGTGAACCACAAGCCCTAGGAACAATCACCACCTCTCAAGCTTGTCAGCAGCTTCAGGTACCCATTACAATCTGGGTCCACATACCTGAAGGAAAGATTACCAGTTTACCACGTCAACAGTTGAGAACATCTGTTTGCCATGTAGCTGAGGAGATATGTACTTGAAATTGCAGTGACAGGACAATAAGAATATATGGCATATATACTACCCATGACGGAAGATGAAGTCAATGATCACAAGGTTGCAATTTGCCTTGAAAAAATCTGTCCTCCGGATAATGTTTGCAGCATGTGATACGGGGATTAGTCTGAAGCTATCAACTTCTCCATCTGCAAGATGTTTGGCAGTGCACTGGTTAATATCTTGCCCGCCAGAATGTTATTTGTATGAATGGGAAAACAGAGCATTAGCAATTTGCCACGCTCTAGGAGTGTATACCTTCATTATTAGGAACAAAATCTACAGGAAGTCTAAGGTCATAGCAGAACAGAACATCCCTTTTGTATCTAAACCCATCGATATCCATGTAAGATACGGCTCCAACAGAAGCAGCACTAGCAGAAAAAAACATTGATACTCATGAGTTCAGTTCTTCACACAGCAAGCAAGGAGGTATGATAGTACAGAAAAACTAGAACTTCTCACAGCAATTAGCATGTTACTTGGTTGACATGGATCTTGGGATTCCAGCTTCCTCTTCGCATTCCTTGATGACATTCTCTTTACAAGAGATTCCATATGGCTAAAAATTTACATAAAGTAAATGTAAGCTAAAAATTCCACATGAAAATCACAACAACAGCGTCCAGCACTTATGCAACCGGAGTCTTTGATCCTGCCAGTTGAGCCCATAACCTCTATTTCCATGCAATATTATAATTCCTTCAAAATACTACCTTTTTAAGCAGCCTAACTTTCTAAATATGAAGTCACCTGGCTTAACTAACACTATAACAGGGATGAGTTAAGGACATTTTTTACCAGATGAATCTGTAAGAAAAGGAGAATGCCAGTAAGACTGGATGTATTTTTCATCAATAATTCATTTACTGAGAACTTAAGGTACTCCCTCCGTCCTAAAATAGATGTCTCAGATTTATCAAAATTTAGATGAATCTAGACACTATTTAGTATATAGGTTCATCCAAATTTTGACAAATCCAAGACAGCTATTTTGGGACGGAGGGAGTAGATTAAATAGGTACCCAAAAAAATCCAAATTATTACAATTCTGATTTAGGTATATGGCTAGCGACAATATACAGGCTATAGTTCTAACTACGAGCATTCACCATTATCTTCATAACATGTCCACGACTAGTGCAAATCTCTAGGGAATTACACAAATGGGAAATGTTCATACACATTATTTAGAGAATAATATTCTGAAATAGGAGATTTAGTATTACCATCTAATGCATACAAGGTTCCTGCTTCATATTTTTAAATGAAAATGGCACCAAAGTCATTATATGACCGGTGGACATATAAACAGTGTTGAAGAAAATCAGTAATTATAGCTACCCATCTTCAATAGAAGTGCTAATGTAGTGCCAAAAGACTTAAATAGAAAAATAGAGCAAACAAGAAAGATACCAGGCCACCAGCAACAAGATGATCTAGCATTCCCGGGTAGGTTTGCTTCACATCACTTCTCTTAGCAATCCAGAGAGATTTCTCACCATCCTTCTCAATGTACCCATTCATATGAACACCATAAGCCTGCCATAAGGATCTAAGACTCAAAATAGAGAAGGCTGTTTGGGAATATAGCTAGCAAGAATCAGGAAAGTCATGCCACAGACAAGAAGGATCATGAGTACCATGAGAGGTGTAGAATACCATACAGGCACCATATATCAAAAAAAGGTCATGCTACATGCATATCAAACCTTTATACCAAAGTAGGGAGCAGCAGCACGTTCCAGAGAGAAGTACACAGGCATGCCATAAGATGAGGTTACTGGATAGAGCTGCATATTGCAAAATATTGTCAGACAAGCAAAACAAAGAGAAAATGTGAACCTAAGGTTGATTTCATAGGAGATAAGAAGTTAAACGGCCTAAAAAATAATGCCCCCTCTGTCTCGAATTAGATGTCAGAGATTTGTCTAGATTCGCATGTACCTATACACTAAAACGTGTCTAGATACATGCGAATTTGAAAAATCTCCGACATCTAATTTGAGACAGAGGGAGTATCAGAAAATAGATACAAAGCTCCTACTGTAATATATAGAATGAAAGCCAACAACATTGCATGAAGAAATATGAGAAGAGAACACTCATGATAAATAATGGACGAGAACTGAGTGTTATACAGTGCCTCCCAACATTACTATCACATACAAAGTTATGACCAGTTGACGGACTTGGAGAAAGCTTGAACTGGTAAAATATATGTACCATTACAAGAGAAAATATGCAAAAATAAAGTCTTCTAAAATGGCCAGGTTTAGATAACCTGACCATGAAGTAAATATGTTACTACCATGATCTACCTACATAGCATAGTGGGGATATGCAGTGAGCCATTGACAGTAAAACAATTTGATTTCCAACATTTGGGAAACCAATCATACAACTATGTCCAAGAAGTCAGACTAACCTGCTAATTTTAGTCGAATGACACCTGAACACCACATAATTATAGTACCCTTAGCTTATAGCCACACTCATAGAGTCATGAAGTTGTCTAAACTTGGCAAATCAGAAAATGAGCAATTTTGAGAAGTTCACAGTCGAATAAATCAGATGTCTAATTCTGGCAAGTACCTCATTTCGTATACCAGGAATGAGATCTCCTAGGCCTTTTATGACATCTCCAATGGCGATTGTTCGATCTTCTGGAGTCCTAAGTGATGAGTGGAGAGTCACATGCTCCACGGTGTTGTTGCCATTGTGGCTCGGGACAATGGTAAAAACATCACGGAAGTCTCTCAGGTGTTCGGTAAAACTGAAATTGACATTGCCAAGTTAAACATGTTAGACCCTAGAATCTCAAAGACGTAACTATGACAAGTTGTTCAATATCCTCATTAGACTACCACTTGGCCAACCTGAACAATCAATCCCCCCAAAAAGAACAAAATCTAGCTTTTGGTTACCATACGCAAGCACGTTTACTGCATGATTGTTTGCTTACAGAAAAATGGTACACCAACTTGCTGGGACGAACGCCCATTTTCTTCTTTATACACAAGGATCATACACCAACATGGAGTTGAGTTGACGAGAAGTTCCTCGCGCAGATCACGGGATGCCTGTTTTTTTTGGAAGCTTCTATGGTGTGCGCATTTTTCTACGCAGAAACATGCTCAAAGAGTCTGCAGGTTTACTTTGCTCCACCATTGTTTCCTCCAACACAAATTTGCCCGCAGAGTAGATGCTACAAATGGCGTAATACAGGAGAGTAGATGTTTATCATGTCACACTCACCCCTTGTGGATGTACCCCACCACTTGATCCTCCACCAAGAACTCCACGAACTCCCCCTTCTTATCCTGCAAAACAAAACAAATCCCCACAACCTGAGACAGCTGCAGGCGTACACACACCTGTGTGTGCGGTTTGTGCCTACAGGAGAAACGCAAGGGAAAAATTTACGTACCATTCCTCGGTTACAGATGTCGACCTTCCGGAAGTATCCGGAAAGGTCGGACTCGTCGCCTACCCCGGCGTCGCTGGCGACTCGGAGGGCGTCGGCCCAACTAAAGCCCGCCGCCGCAGCAGCAGGTGCCGCGGAGGCTGCGGTGCAGAACGGGAGGCGGCGGCGAGCAACGAGCTGGATGTGGGCCGGGGATCTCCGGCGGGCGACGGCGGCTATGGCGGCGGAGACGGAGATGGCTATGGCGGTCATGGTGGAATGATGGAAATCGCCCGTGATTGACCAACGGCCTGTCCTTCACTTCTATTGGCGGAGATGCCGAAATTGCGAGGGGATTTTGAAGATGTGGACCTTGTTTACTGGAGTACTCCTCCGTTAAAAAAAATGTTTTTAGTTTTTTTCTCTTTCAAAAAATATATATCTAGATGTTTCTATATAGTTTTTTAAAATTATATTATATTAGACAAGTAAATCGTCTCGTTAAAAATCTTCCAGTCATCTTAAGTACTCTGGAAAGAAAAGTCCAAAATCATATCAGAGTTACATCCTTAACTAGAGTTTCTAAAAGAAACTAGAGGGATCATCGTCCCAAATACAAAAAGATCGGTTTTTCTAGACTCAGACCGGTCTGAGTTTGTCAAAACCCGGCAGGCTGACAGGGTCCGTCGATTTCTAATCCGACGATCTCGAACAAGGGTGCGCGCCCCGCGCGGTTGGTTGCAGGGTATCAATGCGGCACACCTGATCCCTTTTCCCTATTTACCTGGGGCTCCACTCGTCATCCTCTCCATCCCTCCCACTTCCCCCGACCGTTTCGGTAATTGTGGTGCTCTCTCTCATTTTCTCCTCCGCCGATTTGAAGCCGAATACTGCAGTTACCGTCGGTTGCTCGCCATTGTCGTCGCTGACGCGTGTACTCCCTCCAGGTGTGCTCGCAAGTTCTCTCCTCCTCCTCCAGTTTCTCTCCTCCGCTGCTCCTACCCTTATCCTCTGTCACTCTCTGTTTTCCGGCGGTTCCATTTCGTCGGGTTTGTTGTTAGGGTTGATTCCTGTAGGTCCTGCGGATTAAGTTCGTGTGTAAGTTGTAAGTTCTATTGCGTGCGTTTTTGCCCTGTAAGTTTGTCTGGCTCCTACATGCATAGGGTTTGAAATGCTGCCTCTGATCCCCTTTGAGTAATGTTGTCTTGTCAGATCTGCTGCGTTTTGCTGTATTTTTTATGTTCAGATGATGTGATCATGTGTGCTGTCCCCCCATTGTCTAATGAGGATTTTGAACATTTTGGTTGATAACAACAGATCTATGCATGGGTAACAACTGTTGTATGTATGGGTAACAGTGGGAAATGATCCCTTGATAACCTCAAAAATATTCATGGATAACATTGGACAGGATCTGTTGATAACAGAAGTACTAAAGTGTTATGTGCTAATTTTTTTAATCGTGTTTATTTTTTAGCAAAATGCATGATAATGTGTGTGTTTTGACATGGATAACTAGTGTTATGTTGGTATGATAATATCATGGTCTAATGGGAATTTTGAACATTTTGGCCGATAACAACGGATCTAGGCATGGGTAACAACTGATGTATGTATGGGTAACAGTGGGATATGATCCCTTGATAACCTCAAAAATATGCATGGGTAACATTAGCCAGGATCTGTTGATAACAGAAGTACTAAAGTGTTATGTGCTAAATTTTTGAATCATGTGTATTTTGAGCAAAATGCATGATAATGTGTGTGTTTTGACATGGATAACTAGTGTTATGTTGGTATGATAACAGCATGGTCTAATGGGGATTCTAAACATTTTTGCTTGATAGCAACAGATATAGCCATGGGTAACAACTAATCTATCTATGGGTAACAGTGGTATATGATCCCTTGATAACATCAAAAATATGCATGGGTAACATTGGACAGTATATGTTCATAACAGCAGTTGTAAACTATTATGTGGTAAAAAAATTATTCATGTATATTTTTGAGCAGTTGTAAACAGGGCATCTCCTTCTGCCGTGACCGGTTTACTGGATTTTCTATCGAATGATCAGAAGGCAGCAATTGAATCAATGGAGTTTGATAGTTTGTTAGATATCAAGTGTTCATCACTGCACGACGCAGTTATGACTTGGTTTGCTAGTTTATATGACAAGCATACACGTGAATTTGTTGTGACCGGTCAAGGAAGGATACCCCTGAACGAGGATAGTGTATTCAGATGTTTGGGTTTGCCGCTTGGTGAAGAGCCGGTTTCTTATTATGTTGATGCAGAAATTCAGGGTGCTCTTGCCCCTGCTCTTTTTCCTGATGATTCTGGCACACCTTTGAGAACTCGAGTTTTCGAAATGTTGAAGGATATTACTTCATCTGGAGATGAGTTCAAGCAAGTATATGTGATGTACATTGTGTCTACACTTTTATCACCCACCACCCAGAACCGTGTTTGCCACAAGTGCTACCCTATCATGGTAAGTTTTGGGTGTAATGTCTATTTATTTTCAATATATGAGTTTGGCTGGTAACTTATATGTTTTTGTGTTGATAACTTTCTGTTTGTTGTTATGATAACCTGTGTGTTATAGGGGTGGTTACATTTTTTTTATGTTTTTGTGGTGGTGTGTAATATATGTGCAAGTTTTGATGTTATGTTGATATTTTCTTTTTGATTCTATAATTTCAGCACAACATTGAAAATGTGTCCAAGTTCCAGTGGTGCAAGTTTGTTGCTGACCAGCTGCATGAGGAGCTTTCTAGTGGTAGTCATACGCAGGCTTGCCTTTTTCTGTTGCAGGTACACGTTGCTGTTTTTATATTATATGAATAATACTTTCTATAAATTGAAATTTGTTTTATGTTTTAGTTAGTGTACTTATTGTATTCCTTGTCTGTTTTTAAATTTGTTTTCTTTGCAGCTGCTTTATGTTGACTCACTAGATGTTAGTGGTTTGGATATTGATTTACCGGAAGGGCATTATGCTGTGAACATATGGTCACGAGAGTTAATTGATGAAGTGTTGATTGCTGATCTGCAGAATGATGGGAATGCATATGGAAAGCTTGAGGTGTGTAATATATTTTGTAGCATTTGTGTTTTTATGTTGTTGATAACTTTTTATGTTTAACTGTTGATAACATGTTGTATGTATGTTTGACTACATTGAGTATAAATAGTGGGTAACTTATGTGTTTATTGGGTGGTAACATGTAGGTTATCATGTGATTAAGTTGGGTAATATGTAGAAAACTGGTTGATCACGTTTGCTAATTCTGTATTTGTTTCTTTGTGCAGTTGAAGCCTCAGTATGGCATGAGCTTTGGTCTTTTTGGTGGCGTGCAAGGGTTTAACAAATGGTTTGACACTTGTGCAAACCCTAGTTGTTCAAATGAGGTGATATTTTTAGCATTTTGAAATTTTACTTATCTTTTTATTGTCATGTTACTTTTGTTTGCTTCTTGTTTTGGTAATGTTCTTGTTGTTTCCTTTCTTTTTATTTGTGCAGCAAAAGTCGCAGATAGCAAATCTTGTTGGCAGTTTTGCATCCGGTATTTTTGGATTAATGAGTAACCTTGTGCAAGGCTTGACGGCGGTGCAAGGCAATGCTGGTGCTGAAATGGCGAATCAGTTTAGTGCCCAGTTTGGTGGTCAACTTGCAACGCAACCCATTGGAGGAATATTCATGGGTGGAGCTAGCTCAAGTGGTGCTCGTGGTGGTAGCTCAGGTGGTGCCCGTGGTGCTACCTCAAGTGGTGTCTGTGGAGATAGGCTTACTCGTTCTACCACTCGTGGAAGGAATGTTCCACGCACTAATGAAGTATTGTCTCCTATTCTTCCTAGTGATAATACAATTCCGAGGGACTCAGACAGCAGCAGTTCTGACAGCAGTGGAGATGATGATGCTGAACGTTTTGTCCGTGCTGACAGGAAGGGTAAGGGTGTTGTTGGTGGTTGTGCTGGTGGTTCTTCCAATCTCCATCTATCTTTGACTTTCCCGGATTCTAATGAAGAGCACAATAATAGTCCAGGAGAAAGATCACCTGATGATCGTCATATGTCACCACCGGAAGCTAGGTCACCTGCTTTAGATCATGTGTCACCACCGGAAGCTAGGTCACCTGTTGTAGATCTTGTGTCACCTGTAAACCGGGTGACTGATACTCCTGTTGTGGAAAAAACTCTATTCGTGTGTATGAAAGGTCTAGGAAGAAGAAGTCACGTCCGGTTGAGGATGTTGATAATGTGATCAATTCACGTATTGTTGAAGATATTGATAATGAGATCAAGACTATTGTGTGCAAAGATTTGGGCCTTACTCCTGCCATGATGCGGGCTGCTGTTTCAGATAGGTATGAGTGGGCATAATTATTTATCTCAGTCATTCGATAACTTTACTACCTTAGTGTTGATAACTGTATCATTTTCATCTGATAACTTGTTTTAGTTAATGTGGGTAACCTTTCTGTTTTATGTTGATAACTGTATCATTTGTTATCCGATAACTTTTTTATGTTTATTATGATAAAGAAGTTATCTGATAACTTCTTTATGTTTATAATGATAACTGTAGCATTTCTCTCACGATAACTTCTTTATGTTATTGTTGATAACTATAATATTTTTCACATGATGACTTCTTTATGTTAGTGTTTATAACTATAGCATTTCTCACTGGATAACTGTAGTATATTTCATGTGATAACTTGTTTCTGTTCATGTTGGTAACTTTTCTATTTTCTGTTTATTATGTTCTGATTTTTTGTTTTTTGTTGGCAATTATATATTACAGCAAGAAATTACCGAAAAAGGCATCGGTGCCTGCATCAAGGTCTTCACCACGGTTGGCAAAACAGCGTTCTGCAGATGAAGGCACATCTGTTATAGATGTTGATGCATCCTCTCCTATTCCTTCGCCTAGTCGTGTTGAAGGACATTCTAATGTTGTTGCAACTCCTGATGTTGTGGATGCGCCTGTTTTGAATGTTGAAGAGGTTATATCTGGTGGAGAAACATGTGGCAATGATGGTGCTTCTAAAGACGTTGCTGTGACGAGTGCACCTGCTACAGTTGTAGTAGGATTATCTGTTGATGTGGCAATGGATGTATCTGAACCAGTCTCGAGAGCTGCAGTGATTATGCATACCATTGATCAGCCTGTTAGCAACAGCTTTGTAAATATCATGGCAAACGAGACGGAGAACATCACAGAAGTTGCTGATGCCACTAGATATGCCCCTCATGTTGATGCCAATGTTGATGATGCCCCTCAAGTTGATGCCAATGTTGATGCAGGTGCGGGTGGTTTTATTTGTCCTGATGGTGTTGTTCTTGTCCCTGCGTCATCGATGTTCACCAACATTGCAGCAGGTGCTACTTCTGTTGATGTTGCTGCAAGTCCTGTTGTTTGCTCGCTTGGAGATCCATCAACCCAGGGTGAGAGTGAAAAGGAGCCTTCTGTCTTGGATGATAGTACCCAAGAAGATGTACAACCTGTTTTGTCTGCTCCTTTGGTTCCTGCGTCTAGTCTTTTTGACCCCCCTGTTAGGAAGTAGTCCAGTGTGCTCGAGACATCTGCTGGTCCTTCGAGTGGTGATGGAAGTTCTGAAGCTGAAGTCACTGTTATCAAGAAAGCAAAATTGGTTGCTCGTGATGGAAAGCTGAGTCTTGCTGCTGAGATACCATTGCATGTTTATAGGTATGTTGTTTCGTATTCTGTGCCTGATGCGGATCCTCCTGTTTCTCCTACTGCTGGTGCCCGTGCAGAGCCTGCTCGTACTGTTGGTGTCTTTGTGCAGCCTGCTACTACTGCTAGTGCACCTGCGCAGCCTGCTCCTGCTCAGCCTGATCTTCGTATTGTTGCACAAGGTTATTCTAGTGTTGTTCCTGTTTCTCATCATATTTCTGCTGATCCCGGTGATTTATTCCATGATTTTGAAGCAGAAGATGTTCTTCCTTTGTCTTGGGCACCTTCTCCCAGCACTGGTACACACTTTCACCCTGATAACTTTATATATATGCCCTGGATCACTTTTATATATTAGTGATGATAATTGTGTCTTATTTATGTTGGTAACCTACATTGTTTTTTGTTTTTCAAAGTTTTAAAATGCTTGCAACTTTATTATATATTTGTCTTATCTGATTTTTTTGTAATGTAAAACTTTATTATCTTAATTATGATTTATTTCATAGTGTATGATGTGTCTTTATCATTTTGTGCATTTTTGGTTTGTACTGATAACTTTATTTATATTCCCTTGATCACTTTTATATACCAGTGATGATAACTTTAGCTTATTTTATGTTGGTAACCTACACTGTTTTTATTCTGATAACTTTTAGTAACATATTATATGATATTAACAATTTGTTTTGTTTTGTCCCTTTTTCTTCTTGTCATTCTTTTGGGACAAACTCTATGCAGCTGTTAACTTATTGAACTTACCGAAAACGGGTGGTGATAAAAATGAGGGTGCAGACGGATCTAGTTAAATGTCCCTTTTGGATGAGAAAATTGAAGATCATTGTTGTGATGGCTGTTTTGGGGCTTAGGTTTCAAACTTGAAGATCATGATTCGGTTTCATTGCTATTTGGATCTATTTTATGACAGTCGTAGTTAAAATTAGGTTTCAACTTATGGGAACTTTTATTTTGTGACATGTTGTTGATGGAACAATTTGTGTTGTAATTTGTATGACTCTATGTTTATGTGATGTAATTAAACTACCTTTTATTGTTTTATATATGTTATGTTTTTTAATTTTTTCTTTATGGTGATAAACATGTGGTTTTCTTTCTTTTTCCACGTGGGTTCTGCCATTTCTATCCTTTTTCATTTGGACATTTTCTTTGTCCGTTCTTTATTCTTTTTGTAGTGTATCAACAAAAAGTTGATTGTAATTGCAAAAAGCCGGTAAATGATGAAAATTAGTTATTTCTCTTGATGATCTGTTGGGTGAAAAGATTGGTTATCAAGCTGTTCGAAGCTTTACGAAAGATACCAAACAGTTAAACCCGACTAGTTGTTCCGTTCCAGGTATCTAAACAAAATTGTTTTGTTACTATTTATGTATTTTGAATGTATATTTTTTATGAGCTGTACTAATTTTTTGTTTTGTTGTAGTTGTTCCTGATTATTCTACTCCTGGTATCAGTTCTGCTCATCCAGTTGATGTTGCTGGTAGTGTTACATCTGCGACGCGACTGCGTACTGTTAGACTTATTCATCCTGCCAAGTCTTTTCTTCCTCCATTTTTCTATATTAAGACAACTGCAGAAGAAGATGCATTGTATAAGAAGATTATCATACACACGAGTAATGCGAATAAGTCAAAGATTAAAAAGTATGTACATATTATTTTTTATAATATTCTATCTTTTTTAGTATTCTCTGTTGGTAACGTTTAAATGCTACCATTGGTCACTTCTAATGTTTCATGCTTGATAACTTGACTTTATATGTTATCTGGTTGATAAGTTGTAGTATTACTGGTGGGTCACTTGTAGTATTTTAGTGGATAACTCTTTGTTTAACTGTGGATAACTTGGACCTTTTCTTTGTTGTCAGTTGTTTACTAACCTGTATTACTACTTGTCTATCATTTTATTCTTCTAGTTGCTGAACTTTATGGTTTTCATTGTGGATCATTTTTAATATTTAGGGTTGATAACTTACTTTTTTATTTGTACCTCGATGATAAGTTATACTAATACTGTTTGGTCAGTACTAGTTTTGTTTGGTAACTCTTTTGTTGTTATTTCAGTGGATAAGTTAAACTTTTTTTCACTCGTTTGATAACTTGTACTGCTACAGGTTGATTACTTGCACTATTTGTTGGTGATAACTACTGGTTTTCATATTGGATAACTTGTATTCTAATCATTAATTGTTTTTTGCAGCACATCAATTTGTAACATTGATTCAATGTGGGTGACAACTAGTGATTTTGCTGAAAGTGTGATGCCATATGGCGAGCTTTCTAACAATATGTGTGATCTTGCTATTTCTGCAATGCAAGATAATTGCCCGTCCAACAAGATAATTTTTCCTTATATCGTTACTAAATATCTGTTAGAGGAAAGATTCACTGCAAATCTTGTTCGGAGGTCGTTAAGGAGAGATGATAACTATAAACTGAGCCACAGACATATGGTATGCTATCTAATTTGATTTGATTTTTATTTTTACAGTATGCAGTTGATAAGTTCAGGCATAGTGTATGATAACCATTGCTTATGTTGTGTTGATAACTCTTTCATTCCTGTCTGGATAACCATTGTTTTTTCTACACGTTCATTTACTTATCTTATGTTCATTTTTTCTGTAGCTTTGCTTTCTTGTCCTTCAGGTTCTAGGGACTAAAAAGGACCCTTTAGGCCATTGGTACATGTTTTCTGTTAATATGCCTGCCAAAAAGTTTGAGATTCTTGACTCGCTCCGTGGTGAAGCTAATGTAGAAATGATTGAACATGCGACCAAACTAATGGAAGCAATAAAAAATGTATATCGTCAATTATTCTGATTCTAGAAGACAGATTGAAGATTTTGAGTTGATGCATGTCCATGTTCCTAGTCAAGTTGACAGGTTAGTTAGCCGGTTAGATTTGTACGCATGTAATTTTATTTTGTTTTTGTATAATCATTTATACTATGTTTGTTTATTTACTGTTTATTTTTTGTTTTTCAGCACTGATTGTGGGTTCTTCATGCTTAAGAACCTTGAATTGTGGAATAGAAGCGTTCTGCCTTGTATTTTGTTGGAATTATGCCCTAGAGGCAATAATAAAGATGTTATTATTATAATTCTTGTTCATGATAAAGTTTATATTCCATGCTGGAATTGTATTAAGCGGAAACTTTAATACTTGTGTGGTTTGTAAACAACACCGTGTCCCTAGTACGCCTCTATGGACTAGCTCATTGATCAATGATGGTTAGGGTTTCCTAACCATAGACATGAGTTGTCAATTGATAATGAGATCATATCATTGGGAGAATGATATGATGGACAGACCCATACTAAGCGAAGCAATTAGATCGTTTCATCGTGTTCATCTTTGCGAAGCTTTTCCTATGTCAAATATTGTATTCCTTAGACCATGAGATAATGCAACTCCCTGGTACCGGAAGAAAGCTTTGAGGTCATCAAACGTCATCCTATGAGAGGGTGATCATAAAGGTGTCTCTCAGGTGATCGGAAAGTATCATTGGGTTGTATGTATCGAGATGGAATTTGTCCCTCCCAAGTCGGAGAGATATACTTGGGCCCACTCGGTGTCGATATCAACACCGCTTGCAAGCATGTGGTTAAGGAGTTAATCACAAAGTGATATCGGATTACGGAACGAGTAAAGTACTTGCGTGAACGAGATTGAACTAGGTATGACGCATCGACGATCGAATCTCGGGCAAGTAAAATATCGCGAGAGAAGGAATATATATATGGGATTGATTGAATCACGGCATCGTGGTTCATCCAATATGATCATCGATGAATGTGTGGGAGTCAATATGGGTGCCTGACCCGCTGATTATTGATAGAAGATCATGTCTGCATATTCTCGAACCCGCAGGGTCACACACTTAACGTATCTCGACGCTAGGATAGATTGGATAATTGGTTTATGAATTTTTTTTCGGAGTCTCGGATGGGATCCGGGATATCACGAGAGGTTTAGGAATGGTCCGGAGAATAAGATTCATATAAGACAGTGCAGTTTTTGGAGTTCGGAATTGTTCCGGGTTAATCGGTATTGTACCGGAAGCTTCTAGAACCTTCCGGAAGGGGACCAACGTGGCCCCACCTTTCGGGAGGGGGCATGGGCCTATGAGGGAGTGTCCTGGCCGCATTGGGCCAGGGGCACAAGGCCCCATAGGTCCCAGCCGATCCTAGAAAAGTTTAAACTTGTTTAAACTAGAGATAAGATTTCTAGATAACGGAGAGTTTAAATCGTTTAAACTAGAGATAGGATTTCTAGATAAGGGAGAGTTTAAATTGTTTAAACTAGAGATAGGCTTGGAGGAGGGGCAAGGGCTGGCCGCCCCCCTCTATATATAGAGGGGTGGTGCGCCCCTCCCCCCCACTACTACACACCTTCCTCCAAGCCCTAGCAGCCTGGCCGCCTTCCTCTCTCCCTCCCATTGTTTGTAGGCGAAGCCTGCAGTGAAATTCTCCACCATATACACCACGCCGTGTTGTAGATCAAATCTATCTCTCCACCATACTCGCTGGTCCGAGGAAGGAGGAGGCGCCGAGTCTTTGCACGTGTGCATCTCACGGAGGCACCGCCACTTGTGGTGCTAGATCGGATCGCGAGGAGGAGAAACGAGTACGACTACATCACCCACGTTCGGACGAATGTTCCGCTGTGCGAATCTTCAAGGGTATGAAGATCTAATCCAATCTCTCTCGTTGTTTGCATCTCCTAGATTAGATCTTGGCTTTCCCTCTGTTCGCTCCGTAGAAAATTTTGATTTACTATGCCGCGAAACCCTTCAGTGGTATCAGAGCTAGATCTATGCGTAGATGTGTTTCACGAGTAGAACGCAACATGGTTGTTGCGGGCATTGATGTTTTCTGTTGCAAGCCTCTTGTTTGTGTTCTTCTTATGACGCGGGATAGTGAGATTGAAGCGGTCCAGGCCAACCTTACGCGACGTCGTTCGCGAGACCGGCTCCGCACTTGACGTGTGGCTTGTACCACACATGCGGCTGGTGGATGTCAGTTTCTCTCACTATAGTTGTCCTGGGATTAACACGAGTTTGGCAACCATAATATCACCGTTGTGGCTTTCCGTAGGTAAGAATCGTTCTTAGCATCTACTCCCATAAGCCACGTAAACATGCAACAACAAAGTAGAGGCGTCTAACTTGTTTTTGCAGAGTGTTTTCTGTGATATGGTATGGCCCAAGATGTGATGTGTATATTGTATGCGATGATCATGTTTTGTAATGTTTCACGGCTTGCATGTCGATGAGTACACAACGGCAGGAGCCATATGGTTGTCTTTATAATTGTGTATGACCTGAGTCAACTTCTTATACGCCATGTAATAGCTTTACTTTATCGCTAAGTAGTTAGCAATAGTTGTAGTTGCTATTCGTGGTGGAGGCAATCATGGTGGAGTGATGGAGATCATGCCGGAACGCACAAGATGGAGATCATTGCGAGGATTGGCTATACCATGTCACATAAAGTTATATGCATGTGATGTTTATCCTTTATGTATCTTATTATGCTTAGATCGACGGTAGCATTATAAGATGATTCCTCACTTAAAGATCAAGATAAAACTGTGTTCTCCCCAAGTATGCACCGTTGCGAAAGTTCGTCGTGTCCAAGCATCACCGATGATCGGGTGCTATAGACTCTACGCTCACATACAACGGGTGCAAGCCGGTTTTGCACTGCCGGAAATACTTGGGTCTAACTTGACGAGCCTAGCATGTACAGACATGGCCTCGGAACACAAGAACCGAAATGTTAAGCATGAGTCATATGAATGATATGATCGACACTTTGTTGTCCACCATTGAAACCACATCTCTTCTCGTGATGATCGGATTAGGTGTGGTGAATTTGGATCATGTTCACTAAACAACTTGAGGGATGTTGAATTTAGTGGGAGTTCATCTAGTAATTTGATTAAGTTGAACTATTTATCATGAACATAGTCTAAATTGTACTTGCAAATACTGTAGATCACATGGCCAAATCCAACTTCAACTTCAACGTTTTTGCTGAGAAGGAAAAGCTTAGAAACAATGGGTCTAACTTCACCAATTGGTTCCGCAATCTAAGAATCATTCTGTCTGGCGGACAAAAGGACTATGTCCTTGGTAAAGCGTTAGGTGACCCCCTTGCTGCAACTGCGCCGGCTGATGAGAAAGCTGTCTATCAGTCGCGCAAAGATGATTATGGTGTGATTAAGAGCACCATGTTGTTTGCTATGGAACCGGAGCTTCAAAATTGTTTTGAAACCTATCCCGGGCCCTTTGAGATTCTCGAGGAGCTGAAAACCATGTTTCAGACTCAAGCCCGTTCTGAGAGATATGAGATCTCTGAGAAGTTCTTTAACCGCAAGATGGAGGAAGGAGTTAGTTAGTGAGCACGCCATAAAGATGTCGGGCTACACTCAACGCCTTGAGCAAGCTGGAATGCACGATTCGGAGGAGCTCAAGATTGACAGGTTCTGCAATCACTCCCTCCCGGCTACAAAAGTTTTGTAGTGACTCATAATCGATTGGTTCCATCGATACGATCACCGAGCTCTTCGCAAAGTGAAGGCTGCGGAAGTGGACATCAAGAAGGATAATCATGTGTTGATGGTCAACAAGCCCTCCTTTAAGAAAGGTAAGGGAGCAAAGAAGCCCTTCAAGAAGGGCGGCAAGCTTAATGCCCTGCTAAGAAGAAGCTCAGTGCGGTCCTAAGCGGACACCGAGTGCTTCTATTGCAGGACAGGGTCACTTTGGGCGCAATTGTCCAAGTACTTAGCGAACAAGAAGGTGGCACCATCAAAGGTATATTTGATATACATGTTATTGATGTTTTCCTTACTAGCCCTCATTGTAGTGCCCGGTATTTGATACGGTTCGTTGCTAATATTTGTAACTCAAAGCAGAGCTACGGAATAGACGGCGACTTGCGAGGGATGAGGTGACGATGCGCGTTGGCAACGGATCAAGAGTTGATGTGATGGCCGTCGGCACGCTCTCCTTAGTTTTACCTTCGGGATTAGTTTTAAACCTTAATAAATGTTATTATGTGCCTGCGTTGAGCATGAACATTATTTCCGGATCATGTTTATTGCAAGACGGTTATTCATTTAAATCGGAGAATAATGGTTGTTCTATTTGTATGAGTAACATCTTTTATGGTCATGCACCTCTCGTGAATGGTTTATTTCTTCTAAATCTCGAAAGGGATGAAACACACATCCATAACATTGAGGCTAAGAGATGCAAAGTAGATAGTGATAATACTACTTATTTGTGGCACTGTTGTTTAGGTCATATTGGTGTAAAGCGCATGAAGAAACTCCATTCTGATGGACTTTTGGAGTCTCTTGATTTTGAATCATTTGACACCTGCGAACCATGCCTCATGGGCAAGATGATCAAAACCCCGTTCTCCGGTATGATGGAGCGAGCAACGAACTTGTTGGAAATCATACATACCGATGTATGCGGACCGATGAGTGTTTCGACGCGCGGTGGATATCGCTATTTTCTCACTTTTACCGATGACTTAAGTAGATATGGGTATATCTATTTAATGAAACATAAATCTGAAACGTTTGAAAAGTTCAAAGAATTTCAGAATGAAGTGGAGAACCATCGTAATGTAAAGATTAAGTTTCTACGATCCGATCGTGGAGGTGAATATTTGAGTTATGATTTTCTCACGCATCTTAAAGCAAGTGGAATCGTTTCACAACTCACGCCACCGGAACACCAGTAGCAATGGTGTGTACGAGCAGAATCGAACCCTATTAGATATGGTCCGATCAATGATGTCTCTTCTTGATTTGCGTTATCATTTTGGGGTTATGCATTAGAAACCTGCATTCACTTTAAATAGGGCTCCATCTAAATCCGTTGAGACGACACCGTATGAACTGTGGTTTGGTGCTAAACCTAAGTTGTCGTTTCTTAAAGTTTGGGGATGCGAAGCTTACGTCAAGAAGTTGATGCCGGACAAGCTTGAACCCAAAGCGGAGAAATGTGTCTTCATAGGATACCCTAAGGAAACCATTGGGTATACCTTCTATCACAGAACCGAAGGCAAAGTGTTTGTCGCAAAGAACGGTTCCTTTCTTGAGAAGGAGTTTCTCTCGAAAGAAGTGAGTGGGAGGAAAGTAGAGCTAGACGAGGTTATTGAACCTTCTCTTGAATTGGAGAGTAGCGCACACTGAAATTGTTCCATGCTTTGCACCAACAATAGAGGAAGCTAATGACAAGGATCATGAAGCTTGGACGATCTTGCTCTTGAGCGTCGCGGTCGACAAGGTCGTGCCCCTCCCGAGTGGTACGGCACTCGCCTGTAGACTGTCTTGTTGGTAGAAGACGGTGAACCTACGAACTATGAGGAAGCGATGATGAGCCAGACTACGAGAAATGGTGGAAGCCATGAAATCCAATTGGGATCCATGAGCGAAAATCAAGTATGGACTTTGGTGGATCCTCCTAGTGACCGAAAGGCCGTTGAGTGCAAATAGATATTCAAGAAGAAAAAGCGACGCGGATGGTAATGTTACCGTCTATAAAAACGGCTTGTCGCAAAAGGTTTTCGACAAGTTCAAGGTGTTGACTACGATGAGACTTTCTCTCCCGTAGCGATGTTTAAGTCCATTCGGATTTTATTAGCAATTGCTGCGTTTCATGATTATGAAATATGGCAGATGGATGTCAAGACTGCTTTCCTCAATGGGAACATTGATGAAGAGTTGTATATGATGCAACCCGAAGGTTTTGTCGATCCTAAGGATGCTAGTAAAGTATGCAAACTTTAGCGTTCCATTTATGGACTGAAGCAAGCATCTCGGAGTTGGAACCTTCGTTTTGATCAAGTGATCAAGAGCTTTGGATTTGTTCCAAATTGCTACGAAGCTTGTATCTACAAGAAAGTGAGTGGGAGCTCGGTGACGTTTCTTGTACTATATGTGGATGACATATTGATTATCGGAAATGACATCAACATTCTTAACGATGTGAAGAATTATTTGAACAAATGTTTTTCAATGAAATACCTAGGTGAAGCTGCTTATATATTGGGCATCAAAATCTATAGAGATAGACAAAAGGCACGATAGCTTTAAGCAGAGTACATACCTAGACAAAGTTCTGAAAAGGTTCAGAATGGATAAGGCAAAGAAAGGTTCAGTGCCTATGTTGTCAGGTAAGATATTGAGCAAGGCTCAGTGTCCAGCTACGGTAAATGATAGGGAAGCTATGAGCAAAGTGCCTTATGCCTCGGCCATAGGTTCCATCATGTATGCCATGTTGTGTACTAGACCGGATGTGTCCAATGCTCTTAGTTTGACGAGCAGATATCAAAGTGATCCAGGAGTGGAACACTAGACAGCCGTGAAGAACATCCTAAAGTACCTAAATAGAACTAAAGAAATGTTCTTAGTCTATGGGGGTGATGAACAGCTTGTCGTAAAAGGTTACGTCGACGCTAGTTTCGAATCGACAAGGATGATTCTAAATCTCGAGACGGGATACGTGTATATTTTGAATGGAGGAGCGTGAAATTTGGATAAGCCGCAAGCAAAGCGTGATCGCGGGATCTACAATGGAAGCGGAATACATGGCTCTGCAGAGCGTCAAGTGAAGGAGTTTGGATCGAAACTTCATCATCGAGCTTGGCGTGGTTCCAAGTGAATTGGACCTTTGGAGATATTGTGTGACAACACTTGGCGCCATAGCACTCGCTAAGGAACCAAGATATCATCCAAAGACCAAGCATATCAACCGCAAGTTTCATATAATCCGAGATTATATAGCAGATGGAGATCTGAAGATTAGCAAAGTACATACGGATCTGAATGTCGCAGATCCATTGACTAAACCTCTTCCACGTGTAAAACATGATCAACACCTCAGTGCCATGGGTGTGAGATTGTTGCCAAATGTAAACTAGATTATTGACTCTAGTGCAAGTGGGAGACTGTTGGAATTATGCCCTAGAGGCAATAATAAAGATATTATTATTATAATTCTTGTTCATGATAAAGTTTATATTCCATCTTTGGAATTGTATTAAGCGGAAACTTTAATACTTGTGTGGTTTGTAAACAACACCGTGTCCCTAATGCGCCTCTATGGACTAGCTCATTGATCAATGATGGTTAAGGTTTCCTAACCATAGACATGAGTTGTCAATTGATAATGAGATCATATCATTGGGAGAATGATATGATGGATGACCAAACTAAGCGAAGCAATTAGATCGTTTCATCGTGTTCATCTTTGCGAAGCTTTTCCTATGTCAAATATTGTATTCCTTAGACCATGAGATAATGCAACTCCCTGGTACCGGAAGAAAGCTTTGAGGTCATCAAACGTCATCCTATGAGAGGGTGATCATAAAGGTGTCTCTCAGGTGATCGGAAAGTATCTGTTGGGTTGTATGTATCGAGATGGAATTTGTCCCTCCCAAGTCGGAGAGATATACTTCGGCCCCACTCGTGTCGATATCAACACCGCTTGCAAGCATGTGGTTAAGGAGTTAATCACAAAGTGATATCGGATTACGAGCAGTAAAGTACTTGCGTGAACGAGATTGAACTAGGTATGACTGATCGACGATCGAATCTCGGGCAAGTAAAATATCGTGAGACGAAGGGAATATATATATGGGATTGATTGAATCCTGGCATCGTGGTTCATCCGATATGATCATCGATGAATGTGTGGGAGTCAATATGGGTGCCTAGACCCCGCTGTTGATTATTGATAGAAGATCATGTCTGCATATTCTCGAACCCGCAGGGTCACATACTTAACGTATCTCGATGCTAGGATAGATTGGATAATTGGTTTATGAATTTTTGTTCGGAGTCTCGGATGGGATCCAGGATATCACGAGAGGTTCCAGAATGGTCTGGAGAATAAGATTCATATAAGGCAGTGCAGTTTTTGGAGTTCGGAATTGTTCCGGGTTAATCGGTATTGTACCAGAAGCTTCTAGAACCTTCCGGAAGGGGACCAACGTGGCCCCACCTTCCGGGAGGAATGGGCCTCGAGGAGTGTCACGGGCGCATTGGGCCAGGGGCACAAGGCCCCATAGGGCCCAGCCGATCCTAGATAAGTTTAAACTCGTTTAAACTAGAGATAGGATTTCTAGATAAGGGAGAGTTTAAATCGTTTAAACTAGAGATAGGATTTCTAGATAAGGGAGAGTTTAAATTGTTTAAACTAGAGATAGGCTTGGAGGAGGGGCAAGAGCTGGCCGCCCCCCCTCTATATATAGAGGGGTGGTGCGCCCTCTCCCCCCACTACTACACACCTCCCTCCAAGCCCTAGTAGTCCTGCTGCCTTCCTCTCGCCCTCCCGACTGTTTGTAGGCGAAGCCCTGCAGCAGAAATTCTCCACCATATACACCACGCCGTCGTGTTGTAGATCCAATCTATATCTCCACCATACTCGCTGGTCCGAGGAAGGAGGAGACGCCGAGTCTTTGCAGTGTGCATCTCACGGAGGCACCGCCACTTGTGGTGCTAGATCGGATCGGATCGCGAGGAGGAGAAGCGACTACATCACCCACGTTCGGACGAACGTTCCGCTGTGCGAATCTTCAAGGGTATGAAGATCTAATCCAATCTCTCTCGTTGTTTGCATCTCCTAGATTAGATCTTGGCTTTCCCTCTGTTCGCTTCGTAGAAAATTTTGATTTACTATGCCGCGAAACCCTTCATATTTCTCAAGATATGATATCGGGAATTAAGAAAAAGATGACTTCTTTTTGGTTGAACCATCCTCGTAATGTTCTTCTTAATTGGAGGTCACTTTTGGAAGAAAATAAGTTCTAAGGTATATTTTTTCCAAGTTTATCCATACTTTTACATGTTTGTTATCCACACTTTTAAATGTTTGTTATCATGTCATATTTCTATTAGTTATCCACACTGTGTTAAATAAATTACCCACCTTATACGGGGTTTTTGTATATATGAGTGTTTTTTATGCTTTCTTTCTAGTGTCAATTCTGTTTGATAATTTTTCTATTAATTTGTTTGTGGTATAATTTCAACACATAGTTATGGATAAATGTACTTTTTATTTGCCTGATAACTTCTATTAGTATGCATGGATAACTGTTGTGTTCGTTGGTTGATAACTTGTAGTCATATGTCTGGATAACTTCTGTTTTTAAATAGTATATTGATGTTTAGTGTTTGGTAACTTTTTATATACAAGCATTGATAACTGTAGATTTAACGAGTGGCTAACCTTTTATTTTTTGTATGCATTGATAAGTGGTGTGTTATGTGATGGATAACTTGTACTCATATGCATGGATAACTTCTGTGTTATCTTGTGGATATTTTGTACTCATATGCATGTATAACTTGAAAACCAGAGAATGTACAACATGAACTATCATATATAGAAACAATAAATATATCGTTATCATTTTCTGTTACATAAACATTCTAGATTTGATATCCTAGGAGTTTCAACCTTTCCTGGCATTTGCGGATGGTGTGACCTTCTGCACCGCAGTGGCTGCATTTCTTTGATTTCTTTGTAGCAAGGTCTAGTGGATTTTTGTTTGCTATTTGTCGTGGTCTCTCTTTGGTTACTGACTTTTCTGGGTTCTGAATGTGCTTTGTTGATGACATGTGAGATCCTGATGTGCTTGTTGTTTGAAGTGTTGCATAGTTGCTTGTTGACCGTGCCCTGTTTGGTGGGGAAGTTATCGAAGGTGTCACGCTTGCTTCGTTTGGAGCACTAGACGATGGCATAGTAATCGCTTCATTTTCGGCCTCTCTTTTCTTCTTCTCTTCTCTTCTTGCTATCACATCTAGCTCTTGTTTCATTTCCTTCAAGTGTTTCCTGGTGATTTTTCTTCCGTCATCTGTCTTTACTCCTATCTTTGCAGCTCTGGCAAACTCTTGTCTGAATGATGCAAACACCATCATATTTCTTGAGTCTTCATGCATCTCTTTCTTCCCTTGTTTTTGTTTGTCATGTGGTTCAACTAGGATAGTTTCCACGTCCAATGTCCATCTTTTCAGTATGTACATTTCTGGGATTTGATGGACTTTTATATGCGTCATCACTTTTATAATGTGGCACATAGCATACCATCACGATCAAATTTGTAGCAATTGCATTCATATGTTCCTTGTTCCCAGTCTGTGAATACCATATAACTTTTGTAACCATAGTGTGGAACCGGTATCCCTGTTATGCTCAGTTCAAATTGGTATCCGTTGAGGTGGTCGCATTGGTATGACATGCTCTTTCACATTTCGCTCTGAAACCTGAAGAAGATTTTCCTTGTGTATGCTTTTGCCATTTGTCTCTCCATAATGCTTCCACACCACCACTCCGGGTTTGTCAAAGTTGTATCACACTCTGCCTTTAGCTCAGCATTGTAAATCTTTTCTTGTAATGACATGTATTGTTGTACAAACTCATAAATGGAGTTGCTTGGTTTGACGCAACGCTTGAGAACTACGTTGAACCCTTCACTTCTTGTTGTAGTCTGAAGGAATGGGAAAAAGGCGTGCATAAAGTACGCTGGTACCCAAACCTTTCTTTGTTCCCACAGTGAGAACAAATCCACATTGTCACGGATATTATGAGTATTTATCATATGCATCCAAGCCTCCTCAAATTCCTCGGGTGACAAGTTGTTATTCACACATGCATTGAAAGCGTCGAGCAGCTCTGGGTGGTTGTCCATGAATGTCCCTATTTTCTCAGTTGCATTCTAGATGACGTGCCATCTGCAATTCCTGTGAGTTGCATCCGGGAAAACAACGCTTATAGCACCAGCCATGGCATCGTCTTGATCTGTTATTATATTTTTTGGTGCTAAGCTGTCCATTGTCAGTTTGAACATTTGAAACAACCACACAAAGTTATCCTTGAGCTCTCGACGCACGAACCCGCATCCAAACTGAACCGATAGTCCATGGTTGTTTATCCCAATAAATGGAGCGCATGGTAGTTTATACCGGTTCGTTAGGTAGGTAGTGTCGAACGATATGCAATCGTTGTATCCAGACTTGTATGCTCTTCGTGATGCCCCGTCTACCCAAAATAGGTTCTCAACCCCGTCGTCTTCATCAAGTGTAAATTTATAGAAGAAATCTAGATCTTTTGCCTTCATCTTTTCGAAGTATGCCAAGGTGTCTTGCATGTCGTGGTGATTGTTTTCACTGCGAAAAGAAGCTCTTAGGTTCGTCACAGCCTTTTCTATGTATGGCACATCATTCAGACTGCCGTAGAAACTTGCCATCAGCTGCATCTGTCGGCATGTTTCGATGTTGCATGCATGAAGCATCCGCAAGAACACCTTTTCTTCTGCTGGTATGTTTCGGTGTGAATGCAAGAACCTTTTTAATGAAGGTTTTATTATCAGGGGATGGTTATGATCATCCGATGAATGTTGAACATACCACCATGCATCCTTTCTCTTTACATAAACGTGTGATGTGCACCCAGTCCTTGGATGTGTATTTTTTCCCTCTTCTTGACACATGATTTTGGGTTCTGGGTGTCTTCCTTTTCTTCGTGAGGTTTACCAGATTTTGTGCACACAAGATATGCCTTGTTTAGCTCATTTCTTGCGTCTTTTCTTGACCAATCTATCCTTATTCCGAAACCCTTCCGCTGTGAATACGCCCTGTAGTGTTCTCTAGCTGATTCAAAACTGTCAAAGCGCATTCCATTTGATGGTGGTTGCGGCGTGGAATGTACTTCATCTCTTGCATCATTATTTTCTGCATTATTCTCCCTATCCTCATTTGAATCTGCTGTGTGTACTGCTGTTTCTTCGATTGCCCACCCGTTGTTGTTTCTTGTGTAGCTTGTTCAACTATAGTATACATGCAGTCATTGTCAGTATGTTCTTCAATTTGGACATCACCTGTTATGCAAATAAACACAAGTTATCATTTCTGTTTTTTTTTGCAGGAATGGGTATATATAATGAGAAGTCATGGATAACACCAGTTATAATAGGTGGGTAACTTTTTATACTAGCAAGTATTCTGTGAACATGTCATCTGTTTTTTTGCAATGGTCTACATCGATAAGTTGTACTCATAGTTATGGATAACTTCTGCATATAGGCATGGATAACTGTAGCTTTAACTAGTGGATAACGTGTACTTATGTTCCTGGATAACTATATTTTTAGCTAGTGATAACTTCTACTCATGTTGCTGGATAACTATTCTAGTATGTAAGCATGTTTAACTGTAGTATAATATAGTGGATAACTTCTTTATATAAGCATGGATAAGTTCTGTTTTAGCTAGTTGATAATTTTTGCATTTAAGCATGTACTGCTCATATGTATGTATAACTGTAAGCATGGATAACTTCTGCTCATATGCATGTATAACTGCAGTTTTAGATAGTGGATAACTTATGTTCTATATGGTGGGTAACTTATGAAGGGAATATGCCCTGAGAGGCAATAATAAATTGTTTATTATGTGTATTCCAAGTATATGATAGATGTTTATTTTGCATGCTATAATTGTATTAATACGGAAACGTTAATACATGTGTGTTTAATAAACAAACAGAAAGTTCCTAGTTAAGCCTCTCTCATAAACTAGCTCGTTGATTAACAAGATGATCAAGGTTTCCTGATCATGGACATTGGATGTTGTTAATAACGGGATCACAACATTAGTGTAATGATGTGATGAACATTCATCCGAAGTATAGCATTACGATCAAAGTCATTGAGTTTATATTGCTATAACAACTTACGAAGTGATCCTAATCCTTAGACCATGAGATCATGTCAATCACTAACACCGGAAGAGTTTCTTGATAACATCAAACGTCACACCGTAACAGGTGATTATAAAGATGGGTTCGTAACTAATAAAGTGTTATGTTGAGGCTCATGGATCGAGAGTGGAATTTGTTCATCCCGATGACGGATAGATATACTCGGGCCTGTCGGTGATATCACATTGATTAGCTTGCAAGCAAGTGATTTGATCACTAGAATGTTATATCACGGAGCGAGAAAAGAGTGCATGTCGATGCGAGATCAAACTAGGTATGGAGATACCGATGATCGAATCTCGGACATGTAATATATCGTGAGACAAAGGGATTAAGATACTAGCGTAAAGGTTCCGACGATCACAAGAAAGTCATCGTTGAATGTGTGGGAGTCAGATGGGTCTCAGATCCGCTTCGATTATTGATCCGAGAGGGTCTCGATCATGTCCGCATTATTCACGAACCGTAGGGTGACACACTTAAGAGACACCGACATCCAATTGGAGCAAAAGTTTCATGCCGAAAGAATAAACAAGCGCAGGAATTTATTTCACTAGATACCGAAAGCAGGTTTTGTGAAATTGCATAAAGTGGTTATGCATGTGAAATAGAATTCTAGCAAGGGGTTATTGTGAATGTTTGTCATTAAAGTAATTGACAAAATTCTGAATAAAATAAAAGAGTTTTATTTAATGAGAGTTTGCATTAAATTTGGTGGAAATTTAATGGGATCTTTGAGTGGGATTTTGAGTGGAGGAATTTGGAGGAGTTTTGTGAGTGGAGTGTCCACCCACATGAAGAGGGAGGGCAAGGGCAGCCCCATGCGCGGACACCCCTTGGGGTTCCCCTCCTCCTATAAAAGGAGCCTCCTCTCACTTCTCACTCACACCTCCTCGTGAAGGATCTCTCTCCCCTCTAGAATTTATCCCCCATGGTCTCGGACTAGCGAGATACATGTTCCCGGTGGCTATTCGGCAAGAAAGAGTTGTGCTTCCGCTGCATCGCTGGAGCGAGGAGGCGGAGGTTGCTCGGTGCCTCGAACGTGTGTGCGAGCACGGATGCGCTGCTGATTTGCGGCGCTAGGACTTCCTCTCGATCTTGAGATCGGCAAGAGATCGTCTACATCAACCACGAGTTTGGACTTGTTAAACTTTGTCGGTCTTCAAGGGTATGTTCTCTACGGATATACATCCGCCCGTTGTTTGTATCTAGTATAAATAGATCTTGGTATATAGTTCACATCGTAGGAAATTTTTTTGTTTTCTATGCTGCGAACCCTTCAGTGGTATCAGAGCCGGATCTATGCGTAGATACTTTACACGGGTAGTACACATATGAGTATGTGGGCGATGATGATCATGTTGTTGCTCCTTTCTTGTGATTTTGGATATTGGTGGCATAGTGGGATGAAGCGGCCCGGACAAACTTTACATGTCCTCGCACATGAGACCTGTTCCACGCTTGACATGCAACTAGTTTGCATAAGTGGCTAGGTGTCTGTCTCTCTCCTACTATAGTCAATATATATTTTGCAAGCGAGTTGTCAACAATTTGATTATCCTCGTTAGGTTCATGTTCGTAGGTAAGAACGGTTCTATCTCGAAAGCCCTAAGCCACGTAAAACTTGCAATGGATAAATTAGAGGCGTCTAGTTTAGATTGTTCTTTGGGCTAGTGTTATGATATGGTAGTGTTGTAAGTAGAAGTATGAGATGATACTATTACAACACACATAGCGTGTAAAACCCATAGACTGTGGATTTACACATATAGGTATGATAGTGATCATACCACGATGCACATGATAGAGATCATCTGCGGGAACCATATAATTTCACTAATAAACATATGATGTTTGATTGCATCTTATATTGCTTGTTTAGCGCTTTGTTAAGCATAATAAGATGATCCCTCATTTAAATATCAAGATAAGAATGTGTTCTTCCTTTAGTATGCACCGATTATGTTTTCGTCGCTCCAAGACATCACGTGATGATCGGGTGTACTTGGATCCTCGACCATACTTCGGGTGTAAAAGCAGTTACACGCAAATACTAAGGTTCTAACTTGGCGAGCCTAGCATGTACAGACATGGCCTCTAACACGTAATCAAAGGTTAAGCATGAGTCATATAGTTGATATGATGCCCATTTGATGCTCGCCTTTGAAGCTATACCGACTCACGTGATGATCGGACTTGGTGTAGTGGATTTGGTTCATGTAATCACCAAAAGGACACGAGGGATGTCGCTTTTGAGTGGGAGTTCATTCGTAATATAGATTAGTTGAACTCAATCTATCATACACTTAGTCTAAACTTTACAAATTCTGTTGTAGATGGCACCACCGCTTTTAATTTCAATGCGTTCATGGAGAAAGAGAAACTAGCAAACGGTAGCAACTTTCTTGAATGGGCCATGAATTTGAGGATTCTCCTCTCTGCACAAAAGCAATATGTGCTAGAAGCGCGTTAGGCCCCCACCTTTGTGATGCCCCGACGAGGAGAAGAATGTCTATCGACTCGTCGGAGGACCACAACTTAGTTCATTGCGGCATATTGTATGGGCTAGAGCCGGAACTTCGAAAGCGTTTCGAAAACGGCAATGCTTTTGATACAATGGGTGAGTTGAAAATGATTTTCGACACACATGTTGCTGTAGAGAGCTACAATGCTTGAGAAAAGTTCTTTAGTGCATGATGGAAGAGAACACTCATTAGTGAGCATGTACTCAAGATGTCAAGTTACGCCGATAAGCTTGTGTCCTTGGGAATAACGATTCCCATTGACTTAGGCATCCATCGTGTTCGGTCTCGCCACCTAGCTATAAGAGCTTCGTGATGAACTATAATATGCAAGGCATGAAGAAGTCTCTCCCGAGCTCACAATGCTTAAAAGCTGCAGTGGAGATCAAAAGGAACATCAAGTGTTGATGATCAATAGGAACACTGGTTTCAAGAAAGACAAGAAGGAAAGCGGAAGGAAGTAAGGCGGCAAGCCTGCGTCGCTGAAAAGAAACCCGAGTTGGACCTAAGTCGATACCGAGTGCTACTATTGTAAGGGGATCACATCGAAGCGCATCGCCCCAAGTATCTGGCGGACAAGAAGGCCGGCAAGGCAAACAAAGGTATATATGATATACATGTTATTGATGTGTACTTGACTAGTGCTCGCAGAGCACCGGGTATTTGATACCGGTTCGGTTGCTAATATTTGTAACTCGAATCGGGGGCTACGTATAAAGTGACCGCTAGCAAGGGTGAGGTCAAGATGCGTGTCGGCAATGGATCAAACGTTGATGTGATCGCGTGAACGCTACCTCTCCACTTACCGTCGGGATTAGTCATAAACTTAAATAAATGTTATCCGGTGCCCGTGAGCATGAACATTGTATCCGGATCATGTTTGATGCAAAGTGGTTATTCATTTAAGTCGAGAACAATGGTTGTTCCATTTATATGAATGAAATCTTTTATGGTCATGCACCGATGATGAATGGTTTATTTCTGTTAGATCTCGATGATAATGTTACACATATTCATAATGTTGATGCTAAAAGGATTAAACTTGATGATGATATATCCGCATATATGTGGCAATGCTGCCTCAGGTCATATTGGCATTAAACGCATGAAGAAACTCCATTCGGATGGACTTTTGGAATCACTTGATTATGAATCATTTGATACATGTGAGCCATGCCTTATGGGCAAGATGACTAGAACGCCGCTTTTCGGTTCAATGGAGCAGGCGGATTTATTGGAAATTATACATTCGATGTATGTGGTCCAATGAGTGTGTTTGCCGAGGTGGATATCGTTATTTTGTTACTTTCACGGATGATTTGAGTAGATACGGTTATATCTACTTGATGAAACACAAGTCTGAAACCTTTGAAAAGTTCAAGGAATTTCGAATGAAGTGGAAAATCATCGTAATAGAAAGATCAAATTTCTTGATTCGTGGAGGTGAGTATCTAAGTTACGAGTTTAGCACTCACATGAAAGAGTGTGGAATTGTTTCACAACTCACACCTGCCGGAACACCACAATGAAATGGTGTGTCGAACGTCGTAATCGTACTTTATTAGATATGGTTCGATCTATGATGTCTCCGACGGACTTGCCGTTGTCTTTTGGGGTTATGCACTAGAAAGCTGCTGCATTCACTTTAAATCGGGCACCATCTAAATCCGTTGAAAAGACACCGTATGAATTGTGGTTTGAAACAAACCTAAGTCATCATTCTTAAAGTTTGGGGTTGCGATGTTTATGTGAAGAAACTTCAACCGGATAAACTCGAACCCAAAGCGGAAAAATGCGTCTTCATAGGATACCCTAAAGAAACTATTGGGTATTCCTTCTATCACGATCCGAGGGCAAGGTTTTTGTTGCCAGAATGGATCCTTTCTAGAGAAAGAGTTTCTCGAAAGGTGTGAGTAGTCGGAAGGTAGAACTCAAGAGGTTGTGGAACCTTCTCTTCAAAGTATGGCGAGTAGCGCAGTCGGAAGTTGTTCGAGTTGGCTCCACCTGTTGAAGAGGAACTAATGATAATGATCATGAAACTCGAAGAGTACTACCGAACCTCGCAGTCAAGCAGACGCGTGCAGCTCCCGAGCAGACGAAATCTGTCATAAATTTCATGGTTGATGAAAATAATGACCTGCGACGTATGAAGAAGCGATGATGAGCCCGGATTCCAACAAATGGTTAGAAGCCATGAAATCCGAGATGGAATCCATGTATGAAAATCAAGTTTGGAACTTGGTGGAATTACCTCACGACCGAAAGGCCGTGGAGAACAAATGGATTTTCAAAAGGAAAAGCGATCTTGATGGTAATGTGACCATCTATAAAGCTCGACTTGTCGCAAAGGGTTTCGACAAATTCAAGGAGTTGACTACGATGAGACTTTCTCTCCCGTAGCGATGCTAAAGTCGATTAGGATTATGTTAGCAATTGCATATTTCGATTATGAAATATGGCGATGGATGTCAAAACCGCGTTTCTCAATGGTAATATTGAAGAAGAGTTGTATATGATACAACCAAAGGGTTTTGTCGATCCTAAGGATGCTAACAAGGTGTGCAAGCTTCAATGATTCATCTATGGATTGAAGCAAGCATCACGGTTGGAATCTCCGCTTTGATGAGGTGATCAAAGAGTTTGGATTTGTCCAAACTTATGGAGAAGCTTGTATTTACAAGAAAGTGAGTGGGAGCAATGTGGCATTTCGATATTATATGTGGATGACATATTATTGATCGGAATGATATAGAACTTTTAAAGCAGTGTTAAAAGTTATCTAAACAACAAATTTTCAATGAAGGACCTAGGTGAGCGTCATACATATTAGGCATAAAGATCTATAGAGATAGATCTAGGCGCCTAATAGGGCTATCGAAAGTACATACCTTGATAAGATTTTAAAGAAGTTTAAAATGGACGGAAGTAAGAAGGGTTCTTACCTATGTTGCAAGGCAAGACATTGAGTAAGACTCAAAGTCCGCCGGCGGAAGAAAGAGAGATAATGGACAAAGTCCCCTATGCTTGACCATAGGCTCTATAATGTACGCCATGCTATGTACAAGACCGGATGTGGCACGCTATTAGTTTGACTAGTAGGTACCAATCGGATCCGTGTTGAACATTTGGATAGCGGTCAAGAATATCCTTAAGTACTTACGAAGAACTAAGGATATGTTTCTTGTATCTGGAGGTGAAGAAGAGCTCGTCGCTAAGTGTTATGTCGACGCTTAGCTTTGACACCGATCCGGATGACTCTAAGTCTCAATCCGGATACGTATTTCTCATGAATGGCGGAGCGGTTAGTTGGAGGAGCTCCAAACAACCTGTGGTAGCGGGATCAACAACGGAGGCGAATATGTTCTTTGCTTGAGCGGCTCAGAAGCGCTTTGGATGAAGGAGTTCATATCGAACTAGGAGTTGTGGCAGCGTTGGACCCAATGGTGATCTATTGTGACAACAATGGTGCCATTGCCAATGCCAAAGAGCCAAGGTCTCACAAGCATTCCAAGCATATTAAGCGCGGTTTCACTCCATCCGCGAGCATGTCAAGGATGGAGATATAAAGATTGTAAAGTACATACGGATCTCAATGTAGCAGATCCGTTGACTAAAACTCTCCTAGAGCAAAACATGATCAACACGAACTCAATGGGTGTTAGATATATCACTATGTAACTAGATTATTGTCTCTAGTGCAAGTGGAGATCAAGGGAATATGCCCCGAGAGGCAATAATAAATTGTTTATTATGTGTATTCCAAGTATATGATAGATGTTTATTTTGCATGCTATAATTGTATTAATACGGAAGCGTTAATACATGTGTGTTTAATAAACAAGCAGAAAGTTCCTAGTTAAGCCTCTCTCATAAACTAGCTCGTTGATTAACAAGATGATCAAGGTTTCGATCATGGACATTGGATGTTGTTAATAACGGATCACAACATTAGTGTAATGATGTGATGAACATTCATCCGAAGTATAGCATTACGATCAAAGTCATTGAGTTTATATTGCTATAACAACTTACGAAGTGATCCTAATCCTTAGACCATGAGATCATGTCAATCACTAACACCGAAAGAGTTTCTTGATAACATCAAACGTCACACCGCAATAGGGTGATTATAAAGATGGGTTCGAGAACTAATAAAGTGTTATGTTGAGGCTCATGGATCGAGAGTGGAATTTGTTCATCCCGATGACGGATAGATATACTCTGGGCCCTCTCGGTGATATCACATTGATTAGCTTGCAAGCAAGTGATTTGATCACTAGAATGTTATATCACGAACGAGAAAAGAGTGCATGTCGTGCGAGATCAAACTAGGTATGGAGATACCGATGATCGAATCTCGGACATGTAATATATCGTGAGACAAAGGGATTAAGATACTAGCGTAAAAGGTTCCGACGATCACAAGAAAGTCATCGTTGAATGTGTGGGAGTCGGTATGGGTCTCGGATCCCGCTCGATTATTGATCCGAGAGGGTCTCGATCATGTCCGCATTATTCACGAACCGTAGGGTGACACACTTAAGAGACACCGACATCCAATTGGAGCAAAAGTTTCATGCCGAAGAATAAACAAGCGCGAATTTATTTCACTAGATACCAAACAGTTTTGGTGAAATTGCATAAAGTGGTTATGCATGTGAAATAGAATTCTAGCAAGGGGTTATTTGTGAATGTTTTTCATTAAAGTAATTGACAAAATTCTGAATAAAATAAAAGAGTTTTATTTAATGAGAGTTTGCATTAAATTTGGTGGAAATTTAATGGGATCTTTGAGTGGGATTTTGAGTGGAGGAATTTGGAGGAGTTTTGTGAGTGGAGTGTCCACCCACATGAAGAGGGAGGGCAAGGGGCAGCCCCCATGCGCCACCCCTTGGGGTTCCCCTCCTCCTATAAAAGGAGCCCTCCTCACTTCTCACTCACACCTCCTCGTGAAGGATCTCTCCCCTCTAGAATTTATCCCCATGGTCTCGGACTAGCGAGATACATGTTCCCGGTGGCTATTCGGCAAGAAAGAGTTGTGCTTCCGCTGCATCGCTGGAGCGAGGAGGCGGAGGTTGCTCGGTGCCTCGAACGTGTGTGCGAGCACGGATGCGCTGCTGATTTGCGGCGCTAGGACTTCCTCTCGATCTTGAGATCGGCAAGAGATCGTCTACATCAACCACGAGTTTGGACTCGTTAAACTTTGTCGGTCTTCAAGGGTATGTTCTCTACAGATATATATCCGCCCGTTGTTTGTATCTAGTATAAATAGATCTTGGTATATAGTTCACATCGTAGGAAAATTTTTTGTTTTCTATGCTGCGAACCCTTCAACTTATGCATGTATGCATGGATAACTTATGTTCTATCTTGTTGATAACCTGTGCATGCAAGCATGGATAACTTATGTTAAAATACTGCTGGATAAGTTGATTTTATATAATCATCGTACCTTTGTTTACAACTTGCACGATAGCATTTGTTTGTGAACCATCAGCATGGCCTTCTTCTATTTCTTGATCTGGTTTTGCATTTAGGTCAATATCCACGGTTTAGCTAGTTGATAACATATGTGTGTAAGCATGGATAACTTCTGTTCTAGCTAGTTTATAACTTCTTCTTTTGTAAGCATGTATAACTTATGTTCTAGCTAGTTGATAACATATGGATGTAAGCATGAATAACTTCTGTTCTAGCTAGTTGATAACATATGGATGTAAGCATGGATAACTTCTGCATGCAAGTATGGATAACTTATGTTCTAGCTTGTTGATAACCGTTGCATGCAAGCATGGATAACTTATGTAAAAATACTGCTGGATTGCATATAATCATCATACTTTCATTTACAACATGTATAACTTCTATTTTAGTTAGTTGATAACATATTGATGTAAGCATGGATAACTTCTGTTCTAGCTAGTTGATAACATATGGATGTAAGCATGGATAACTTCTGCATGCAAGCATGGATAACTTATGATCTAGCTTGTTGATAACCTCTGCATGCAAGCACAGATAACTTATGTAAAAATACTGCTAGGTTACATATAATCATCATACCTTCATTTACAACTTGTACGATAACATTTGTGTGTGAACCATCAGCATTGTCTTCTTCTATTTCTTGATCTGGTTCTGCATTTAGGTCGATATCCATGGTTTCGGATCTGTTCAACCAAAATATTCATGATGTTATAAGATTTAGTTGTTAGGATAAAGCAATTAATAGGAAATCATGTCTATTTAGTTGTTAGTTGTCCTAAATTAGATGTTTTTAATGCAGGGATCAACATATACTGTCAATGAAGCTTAGAATGATTGGTTTCTTATAGTTTGAACAAGATTGGACATATGTCAAATGCAAAACTGAGGAGTAGTTATAGATGACTTGTTTCTTGTTTAGATCCATGTTGTGCAGCAGTATATTTTCATATTGAGAACAATATAGAGATGTTTCTACCAAAATCCTGGTGATTTGAAGAGATGATTTTGAGAAGTACCTGTTGTTTTTGCCTGTGTGTTCGTTTTTTTGCTTTTCAGTAGCAGGGCGCTGGGCAATGGCGTCAAGGTGGAGCTTCAATGGCACTTTTCAGTAGCAGGGCGCTAGAGGATAAAGGCGAGATGGGCAGGTGAGCAATCGGGGAAGGGTAAAACGCTAGATCTGGGGGGATTTCGGGTTTTTGCTTGGAGAGGAAGATGGTCCAGCCAGGTTTCCTTTTTTGGACCTGGTCACGCCACCGGTGTGGGAGGGGGCGCGCGCGGGGCGACATGGGGTCGTTGTCGGAACGCGGGGTCGCTGTCGAAAGCGCCCGCCAAATTTGATCATTTTCAGGACGTCCGCCGGGTAAGCGCGTCCAAAAAGATTGCATTGAAAACTATTTCTAGCAATTTCATGTGCGGCCAAATTGGCTTCTCTACGACAGTATTGAAACTCCACTTAATTAAATCTATTGCAATCATGAAAGATAGCAGCCGTAGATGTTGCTGTAAAAATCTCATCCAACATGATTTCGATCACCCGTGAGTTGTCCGGTTGAGGGTCTGTTTGGTTTCGGTCACAATTTATCAAGCCAAAGTTTGGCAAGTGTGACAACCATAAAGTGTGGCTGAAAAATTAGACGCCACAAACTGTGGCAAAACTTGGCAAAAGTTTCACTCTATGACGGATGGGTCCTCTAAATAATAAAATGTGGCAAGTCAAAGTGTGGCAAAAACCAAACACATGACAAATTGTGTCTAGAAATCAAACAGGCCTTGAATGACAAACTTATGACAATCAATATGTTGAGCGAGGCAAAGCCCTTCCCAAACAACATAAGCTTCCATTGTCATTGCATCAGCCGTTGTTATGAATTTGCCTTTTGAATCCCTAATGATAGCTCCACAACTCCCTCTCCCTTCGTCTTCATTACAAGCGGTGTCCAATTTAATTTTCAGAAATCCTTCGGATGGGAAACTCCATACTTCAGGTTTCCGAGTCACGGGAAGTTTTCATACCCATCAGTAGTTTGAAGCTAGAGTTCCAATGGCCATCGCCGCGTGGAACAGTGTTTGAACAGATTCTTCATGCACATGTTGACGTCGCTCCCACCATATGTACCAAGTTCCGGTTAAAACTTAAAACCAACTCCGCTAAGCCAATGCCGCCTAAGATCTCCCAAAGACCCCATGTGCAATAATATGTCCAGCCCCACGGCTCCTGAAAGGTATAGGTCAACCGCTTGATCAATCACTTGCAGCATAACAGACTTTTCTTGCTCTTGCACAGGTAAACATCATACGCATTGTGTCTTCGCATCCATTAGCACAGACAGGGCACCCGCTCGTTGTCACTATATGGCGAATTGCTAAGATTCCTAGGCAAGGAATAAGCCCATGCAAAACCCTTCAACCAAAGATTTTAAAATTTTCATTGGGATATTTAATTTCCATAGCTTTTACCGGACATATATGTGATCTCTCAATCCGTAGGGCTCTTCTCTCCTTTCTGCCAAACCGATAATCTCATTCCATGTGATATGCGGATCGGACAGTAAATTTTCCGTTCTTTGTATGATGTCATGCTGTGAAATCATTCATACCTGGTGGAGCAATTGGAATTTCCAATATACGATTTGCATCCACCGACCAGAACAGACTTCGAAGTAACTCCTCATCCCAAGATCCTGTCACCGGATCCATCAAGTCACTTACTGTACCCACTAGGATATTACCTCTTGGTGTCATCATCTTCTTCGGGGGACTGGTTGGAATCCACGAGTCTTCCCATATGCTTATTTCTATACCATCCTCAACTCTCCGGATATAACCATGTCTGAAATTCTCCAGGCCTGCCATTATGCTCTGCCAAGTAAAAGAGATGCCACTCTTTAACTTTGCTTTCAGTAAATTTCCCTATGGGTAGTACTTTGCTCTCAAAACCCTAGCACATAACGACTCAGGTCTTTCCATTAGTCTCCAGCATTGCTTTGCTAGCATTTCCATGTTGAAAGTGTGGAGATCATGAAATCCCATACCTCCTCTTCCTTTAGGGATACACATCTTCCAGCCAATGCATTCTCCTGTGATCATCATCATCACCCCACCAGAGTTGCAAAATAGCGTCAGTAATTCCTTTGCAAACATTTTTTGGAATTTTGAATACTGTCATTGCAAACAACGGTATAGTTTGTGTGATCGCTTTGTGAAACACTTCCTTTCCTCCCACTGAGAGCAATTTCTCTTTCCAGCCATTTATTCTTGCAATAACCTTTTCAATCAGATGTAAGAAACAATCAGTCCTATCTGCCCCTACCATAGCTGGTAGTCCCAAATACTTGTCATTCAATGACTCTGTTACAATATTCAGTTCTTGGCATACTTCCATCCTTACCTCCACTCTTGTATCCGGGCTGAAATAAATACTGGATTTGGCATCACTTACCATTTGGCCCGAACTGTTACAGTAGTCTTCAAGAATTTGCTTCAGCTTTGCATTCTCTTGAGTTGCCTCCATTAAGATGAGCGAGTCATCCGCGAAGAGAAGATGTGAAATCATAGGAGCATCTCTACAAACTAGAACACCAGTCAACTGGCCGGCTTCTTCCGCATGCTGCAGCACACATGAGAGTCCTTGCGCAACAATACAAAATAGATAGGGGGACAAAGGGTTCCCTTGCCGAATGCCCCTGGTTGGTATAAATGACTCCGTCGTATTTGAGTTAAAACGAATAATGTATCTTACCAAAGAAACACAGGCCATTATCAGTGAAACCCAGGTAGGCGCAAAACCAATTTTAAGCATCATTTTCTCCAAAAAGCACCACTTCACTCTGTCATATGCCTTATGCATATCACATAGACCTTTCTTGCCTCTTTTAGTATAGGTTACATGTGTTAAAAAAAACTAAAACATCTTTTTTTTAACAGAGGGAGTAGTATTTTATCTAGGGAGAAGCATCACCTGCGTATATCGTTTCTGGCGATTTCTTTTTCATGGGTGAACTACAGATAATCAGAAGGCATACACATTTCTACACGCGAGTCGCTGGCTCATTTTACACGTGCACTGCACAATCAGAGGAGCAAAATGCAGCACTGCACAGTCCCACAGGGTTCCAAACAGTCCATGGTTCCAAATCACAGGCGAAGGAGTACACCATACTGTTGCATTTCCTGAATTTCTGATATATACACCAGAGGGTGATAACACAATGCAAGAATGAAGATACAACCTGGGTGTAGCTCAACTGATAATTACTATTACAAGCAGAAAAGAATCCGTATACAGCTGCTAGCGATGCAACTCAATTAGCGTAAAAAGAATTGTATTAGCTGGATGACTATAGCAATCTCCCTAGAACAATCTTGACAAGAACTATATGCAAAGTGGAAGATAGATTTGTAACGATATCGCTTATGCTACTACTGAAGAACAACAAGAATGATCTTTTCTAATCTCGTATTTCTTTGCTGTATGACTGACCGACTAGATCTACCTCGATCCCAGGTCGTAGGCACTAAGTTGCATGTACAAGTGAGTCCACACAAGCCAATAGGCGTTGCTCAGTGTGAAATGCTACCATTCTGCTTGGTCGAGTCAGGTGACGCATATCCATAAGGGTTCTTGCTAGCCCAGTTCCACTGGTCCCTGCACATCTCTGTGATGCCGTATTTTGCTCTGTAGACAGAATAACGACATTGATTTAAGAACCAAGGGAATGGTACCACTGACAAAAAATATAGATACTAGTCCGTTAGTATCTTACTTCCAGTGAAGTTCTCTCTCTGCTTTGCCAGTTCCTGCAAAGAGAACCTCGGCATCACCAGGGCGGCGCTGACCGATGACCAGCGGGATTTTCTAACAAAGGGAACAAGAACATATGAATAAGAAAAGAAGGTAGACAAAGAAATAACTCATACAAGTCTAGCTATCATTTGCATTTGGCAGAAGAATTAAAAGATGTCAATTTGCAAAGAGTCAGCTTAAGTATGTAAAGCCTTTCGCAATCTGTTGAATAAATTCTAGGAGGATTGCTTGTGTGCCATTACAATTAAGAAGACTGTCATATATGCTAACCAGCCAAAGATATGATGGAAAAAATACAGGGATCACATGACCAAAACTCCTATATCATACTAAACATACCTTTCCGGAAGCCTTCTCAAATGCATTGACTATCTCCAATACCGACGTCCCCTTTCCAGTTCCAAGGTTGTATGGTTCACATCCTGCATGATGAGTTGAATTTTAGTAGTAGAATGAACTACAGAGCAAACAGATACATTTAAGCATCATATGCATCTGATGTAGAAGAAATTGGAGTTTGAGCACTCCATATTTGCATGGAATACAAAGTGAAAAATCAAATAAAAATAAGTTGTCTATGTTTAATGGCTTGGGGATTTGCAATGCAATAGAGTAGTTAGTAGCTATATTGTTACATACATGTCTGGAAAATGATATGAGCATTCATGAAGTATTTGAGAGAGCATTCAATTGTGCAAACCTATGTTTGATGAGCTATCAAAAAGCTTCCGTAATGCAGCAACATGTCCATCAGCAAGATCAAGCACATGAATGTAATCCCGCACCTGCACATCGGAAAAAAAGTGTCCTTAGTAGATGCGAAAACCTTGCCTGCAGGTTTCATAACAATATTCACAAAATGCTTCATTGGCATTCAGAACTTGCATATAGCACTTAGAAAGAACTGCAGTACAATCTCAGACTGGCAGGATGAACAACAATTGGTTGAAACAAAGGAAACATGAAACGATGTCAACAGGAGTGCCTGATGTGGTTTTATTTGGTGTCCTCTTTGCTATGATGATTTTCGTAAGCCAGGCATTAGGATCCTGAGGCTCAGGTTTGCCCTTTAATGGAAATTGTGATGACATCACAAGTGCCCAGTGTCCACATGACAACATGTTTTTATTAGCATGTCATCTGGTGGACTTCCTCTGGTGAGGAAACTAGTAAAATCGATGCATCATTCATTAAGTTGTTCTCAAAATCAAACCAGATATGTATTACAGGTCCAAACATAGGTGACTTCCTCAGGAGCACCAATAGGCTAACCAAAAGCTCTTCGTTAATTGAACAGAATCTGAGGTCAATCATTTTTAGCTATATAGATTGTCTTGAGTATTGTGATTATTTTTCTTCAGTTATGTGCATTCAGGAACAGTATATTTTTCCAGTAAGCACTACATAACTCCCATATTTGTTACAGAATTTGGAATCTAAGGGGCCAACTTGAGGAACTGTCTGCTGATGGCACTTCTTCTAGTGTTGTTCTATTTACTTCTAATAAGCATGTCCTCTAGAGATAACTAAAAAAGACCTAGTGAATTCTGCGCACTCCTACTACATAACACTAGTGTCTAGTAGCTGATGGGAAATGGACTGAATGTACTAACATGGTTGCACGAAATTTAAATAGTGTTGTAAAGTAGTAATAGCTAACTAAAAATAGCATGAGGGAAACATACCCCAGTTCCATCTTTAGTTGCATAGTTATTTCCAAAGATTGTCACGGATGGCCTCCTCCCAACAGCAACTTGCTGAACGAAGGGCATAAGGTTGTTTGGAGTTCCACGTGGGTCTTCACCAAGGTATCCACTGGGATGAGCACCAACCGGATTGAAGTACCTCAGTAAAATGATCCTCCACTCAGAATCTGACCGGTATATGTCACGGCATATTTCCTCGGCTATAAGCTGCATTCAATGTGTATGATTGCAATCAGTCAGAAGACAGGATGCAAAGATTTATGCACAGGAAAAGATCTGTAACATGCCTTGGTTCTGCCATATGGATTGTGCGGAGTAAGAGGAAACTCCTCTGTACAGGGTGAGTTCTTAGGTGATCCATAAACTGCAGCTGAAGATGAGAACACCAACTACAACATTTGAACACGTAAGAAGACAAAAACACAGTATCAGTCGAGTATGAACAAAAAAACTGAATGAACCTAAAGCAAACTCTCGATGGTTGAATGAATCGTTATTGCCAATAAACTTTAGTTTCACATAATGTTACATGTAATACAAACAAACTACCGATTGATATATAATGCACACAAAAAAAAAGTTTACTTAATGCACAGAAAATTATGAATGTGTTAAACATGTTTTGGGGGTGCATGGATCAATTGTTACAATATATAGAAGTTAGAGCTAAGAGCAGATATAATAAGTCGACTACGAGTTTGATGAGATGTATAAATAGAATTCTCATACAGAATACAATATGATATACTGAATAATGAGTAACATCTGTAAGCTCAAGGCTACTAGTGTTCAAAGCAATACCAAGTACTCCCTCCGATCCATAATAAGTGTCATTCATCTAATACAAAGTTTGTACTAGCTTAGTACAAAATGAGCGACACTTATTATGGATCGGAGGGAGTACATATTACAGTCTGAATAATGAATTTAACAAAACATATCAGTTAAGGTATTTATGCACATAAGGTCAGAGCGTACAAGGTAACCTGTGGATAGAGGACCTGTAAGTACCTTTTTACATCCATGAGCTGCCATGACTTTCAAAAGATTTATTGTTCCAAGAATGTTATGGTCATAGTAAAGCAATGGCTTCTGTACACTTTCACCAACAGCTTTCAGCCCAGCAAAGTGAATAACAGCATCAAATCTGGAGAACATGTATTTCAACAATTTCAGTGCCTTTATACATAAGAAGAAAACAAAGCATTAAACAAGTAAAGAATGAACATAAGAACATTGACTGCTATTATATATTTTGCTTCACCTTGAGGAAGCAAAAACAGTTTCTAGTGCATCCTCGTCACGGATATCAACCTGCAGAAGCAGGTAAGTTATTAGTGTTCCACTGGTCCACTCTATAGCCTTGTAGAACAATTTATAAGTAAGATCAAGGATACATAGGAATTAAATACATAATCTAAACTTTGATATCCATATGCATCTGTAACACAAGAAGCAAAAGGTTTCCTTAAGTCACCATGAAATACTTCACACAGTAGGAAGTCATTTGCTCCCATCAATAAGTACATTATTAACATAGTCATCTCTCTACTTTTAGATGGATTTGGCAAACAATCTTGTTAACACTTCTATGGCAAATCTTGCAGCTGACTCAACAGCCTACAACCGTGTCTCCGAAAAATCCAGTAGAAGCCAAGGATTACGAGTCGACGAGTCGCAACTTGTCGCTGGGGTGGCGACAAGGAGACTAGTCGTGACTAGTCTCGACTAGTGCTAGACTAGTCGATACGTAGTCGAGCTTTAACTACTAAAAAATACTAAGCAACTAGTCTACTGATAGTAGTATATTAACAAGTTGACAATATATTTTGATGGCATTGGGGAGCACAGCCATGAAGGAGAGAGATTAGGGCGGGGAGAGGAGCCCAGCAGCGTCCAGCAAGGTGAGGGAGGCGGCGGCTCCGGGGGTGACCTGGTGGCGGCCAGGTGAGAGGCGGCGCAAGGGGAGGGTGGCCAGGAGAGAGGCGGCTGGGTGGGGGAAATAACGATCTGTGGGGGGTTAGGGTTTTCACTCACACGGGGGCCTTTTTGTTCCTAGGCAACTAACTTGTCGATCGACTCAAAATCATAGACTTGTCGTGAATAGTCAATGACTAGTCAACTTGTCGACCGACAACCTCAACTAGTCGAGTCGCTCTAGGCTGTCGACATCGATTTGCGACTGGTAGACAAGTCGCGTGACAAGTCGCGACTTGTCGAGCGACTCGTAATCCTTGGTAGAAGCATACTGCATAATATTGTTATTCACTTTGTGTGGTTGTGTCATTGCGTGAACTAGGTCCTCTATAGAAGAACATGATTTATGAGCTAGCAACTTAGGTTTTGCCAACAACAGTAAGAGACAGTACAAAATATTGCTCAATTAGCTAACCGCCCTGTTTTTCAATGACAATGACACAAGAATGAGATTATTGTAGAAAATGGCAATCCTGATGTGAATGTGATACAAGTTCGCGAATTAACCAAACAAGGCACTTGCAACTTGCACACCTTACGAAGTGGACAGTTGCAAATCAAGTCCTCAACTAACCCTGTAAATGCAACCTTAAAAATGCAATCAACCCAAAATATAACTTTCGACGTAACACAGTTCCATTTCTATTGCATAATCCTTCCTATGATTCTTAAATTACAGGCTTACAGCGTAGTGCCAAATTATCCAATATGGCCATGGAGGAAAATGTTTAAAATACAGGTATGCCATCCACTAAACTGCCAAGAACAGACAATGCACAACATCAGGGGACCAAAAAAAGTTATGAAGTCCATGATTTACGAAGAAATCTGAGAATATGCAGCCCAGATAAGCCGCCAATATCCTAATTGAACCATGGACACCCTGCATTCACCATGCCATGACTATCGTTCTCACATTCTGAGAATCTACATTTTTAGTTTCACAGAGCTGTTGGTCAAATTCACTCCACCCAGCAATATTTTCACCCTCTCGGGTAAATCAGCATGCCAGAAGACAACAAAATTCCCTTAAAAGGATCCACCAACAAGTCCGCAAGGCATCAAATTAAATATGTCATATGTGGTCATCAAAAAATGATTCCATAGGTCCCACAACAGCAGCGGGGAATTCTGCATAGCGTGTAAGGAGTTCCAAATCACCGAGAAAGATATGTAAGCGCGAAACGTTGGACGTTCCCCCGGTAATTGGTAATTCCTAGAACCAAATACTCGTCCTAAGTCCAAATGTAAGCCAACAAAGAAACAAAATCCACCCCCTCGCAGAGGGCGTAGGCAGCACGTCGAGCGGGAGATGAGATCTATCCCCAGACCAAGGAGCACGCAACGCAATCGACCGGCGAGGACGACGAGAGACGCAATGTATCCACAGGGAGGAGGAGGGAGGGCGGAGGAACATTGATAGTGGGTGCAGAGAGGCGGCGTTACCTTGTGGAAGGCGAGGTTCCTGGCGTGGTCCCCGGCGAGCGCGGCGACCCGGCGGACGGCGAGGTCGGAGGAGTTCTCGAGGCTGTCGACGACGACGGCGCGGAAGCCCGCAGCGAGCAGCTGCAGCACGGCGTGGCTGCCGATGTACCCGGCCCCTCCGGTCACCAGCACCGTCCTGGTCGGCCCGGACCCCGACGACCCGTTCGCCGCCCCGTTCGCCAGCGCTGCCCTGCTCGGGCTCGAGCCCGACGACCCGTTCACCGCCCCGTTCACCACCATCGCCGGCCCCTCTCTCTGTCTCTAGAAATTGTCGTCCGCTCGCGTGGATCTGCCGGGCGAGCGGAGCGGAGGAAAGAGGAGGGATGAGGAGAGATGGGGGACGGAGGCAGTGGAAGAAAATTTGAATGGTCTCGGGTCCGAGTCGCCTCCCCGGGGTTGCCGCACGCCAGTGGACAGGAGGGCGAGTCGGCGGGGCCCGCGCCCGCAGTGACAGACAGAGAGAGACACGGGTGGGTCCGGGTCGCGCTCGCTTTGCTCGGCTGCTACGGGAGGGAGCGCCGCGTGGCCCCCGCCCGGTGACGACTGCTGCTGTCGGTGCTGCCTGCCGCGACCTTGCGTTGCACTTGCGCCCGGGGTTGCGTCCGAGGCTAGGCGTGGCGATCTCGTCGTCCCGTCGACATGGGCGCGACGTGGACGGGAACGGAATCTGGCGAGCCGGTCGTCGCTGGGACTTGTTTAACGTTTGATTGATGATGATTGATTAGGGACGTGCCATGGTGGTTTAGAAGGCTGCAGAGTGTGGCTCTCTTGATTTGGGGGTGTCCTGGACGGCTGCTTTCGTTTCGTGGTCCCAGTACCTACCACCTCATGGTTAAGAAGGACACCGACATGTGACTGAGACACAGAGGTGCAATGCAATTCATAGTAGACATTTATGAAAAACATTTATATGATTCAATTCAAAGATTAGTGATCGGGCTGATCAAAGCCGCAGGTCGGTCCTGGCTCAGTCCCTAGGGCGAGAAAATGAAAAAAACCACCACAATCAGGCGTGTCACATGACTACAAAGTGGAGGCTACATATAACCACCACCTCAGGCCAGGTGTTTGACAAAGAGCACCGATTGCACGATTTGCTCGGTTTACTGGGTTTTCTGACATGCAGGGCACATAGTCAGGTCTGATGTGGTGTTATAGTTTTGTCGTTGTCTAGGCGGTTTCGGTCAGTGCAGAGGGAGATAGAAATGACCGAAACCGCCCGCAAACCTAATGGTCGTCCATGCCCTCCGTCAAGACAACGCCACGTCAGACCTAACTGTGGGCCTCACCTATCGGAAAACCCATTAAACCGAGTAAATCGTGCAATCAGTGCTCTCTGTCGAGCACCTGTTCCTGAGGTGGTGGTTATGTGTGGCTTAGCCTCCACTTGCTGATCATGTGAAGCTTCAAATATGGTGGTTTTTGTCATTTTTTCCCTAGCATAGTTATACATTGAAATATGAGATTATACCCGAAAAAAATGAGATTTAAGGGGTCGCCGTTGTTGTTCCTACGAGGCTAAGAATCTAGCTAGAGAGAGAAGAGTGTTCCATGCAATTCACAAACTAAAAGAGAATTGGTCTTGCTATTCTTTTTTTAAAAGGGGAATATGTCTGCAGCGATTGATGCATATAACTTATTATCTTAATCATCGGTCTTGTTACCAGAACTTAGAAAACCAAAATCCGTTAAAAATCGAGCCTCTCGCTGGCATGAAAATCCATAGAACACATGATATGACGGGCTCCGACTACATATCCACGCCCCAAATTTGCCGCCCAAATGTTAGGCTTTCACAAAAGATGATACTGTAGTACTAATTGAGTACTACAAAATGTTTTACAGTCCATGGAAGAGAGAAAACATATTTTTGTAGGCTAGTTGAGCTGGGTCAATGGCTCGAGCCAACCATAATAGACAACCTACTGTATTCATGCACCACAGGCGTAAGTTGCTAGCTGACCGACTAGGGTCATTGTCTTCATGAAAACGACTCCAAAGAGGGAGTTGTCCCAAAACATATCATCGTTATAAGATCCATGAAGATGTCCCTAACACTTGGTCATAAGAGCATCTCTACTAGGCCACCTAGGACGTCGATCCGAACGTCGAAAATAGATTTGGAGGTCGAAATTTCGCCCAGTCGCGTATTCAGGAACATGTTTTCGTCTGAATTTGGGCCAAATTTGGTCCGGACTACCCAGGCCATACCCAGGATCCTCGATACGCCCTGGGAACGCCGGATGAAGCGAATTCGGCGAGTGGATCCGCCCAGTCAGCATATATTCGCCCTTATTCATCCAAAGTTCGCCCAAAGTTCACCCATATTCGCCCAAAGTTCGTCCATATTCGCCCATATTCACCCAAAGTTCGCCTATATAGACTATATTCGTCCAAAGTTCGTCCATATAGACCATATTCGCCCAAGTTCATCCAAAATTCGGGCATATTCGCCCAAAGTTCGTCTGTATCGCCCATATTCGTCCAAATTTCGCGTAAAGTTGTCCATATAGACCAGATTCGCCCAAAGTTTATCCAAAATTCAGGCATATTCGTCCAAAGTTGGTCCGTATCGACCATATTCGCCCAAATTTCGCTCATATAGACCATATTCGCCCAAAATTCGGGCATATTTGCTCAAAGTTTGTCTGTATCGCCCATATTCTCCCAAAGTTCGCTCATAGTTCGTCCATATCGCTCATATTCGCCCAAAGTTCGTCCGTATCGACCATATTCGTCCAAAGTTCGCTCATATTCGCCCAAACCGCTTATATTCGCCCAAAGTTCGTCCAAAGTTTGCCGAAATTTATTAAATTTTAACCAAACGCGGGAACTCGTCTGAGTATGCGAGTGGTAAACTGGGCGTACCGAGGCCGAAATCAAGTTCCGTCCGGCCAAAAAAAGGTCCGGATTTTGGCCTGGGTTTGCCCAACGAGTGGAGATGCTCTAAGAGCATTTCTAATCCATTTTCTTTTCGCGTCGCATCCCTTTATTTGATCCTCTAATCGCCAAAGACGGCTCTAACTAAAGCCGCAAAACGGTTAGAGGAGAAAATATAGGATACCGGCTGTTGCCTGCCAAAACTCACCGGCGAGCAGCGACGAGCAACACGAAGAGCCGGGAGGCTCCCAGAACTGCTGGTGGGCCCTGGTCCCTCGGGCAACGGCCCGCAAAACTCCGGCACACGTCCTGGCTTGGTTCGAGGGCGTGCCACCTGACCTATACCGGTCGAAGGTGAAGGATTGCTCGATTGATTTCTGCATGGTAAACAAGTATCGTAAAATTCGAGCCGTGACGGCTCCCTGGTTTCGTGAATCGGCTCCTAGAGCCGATTATCCCATGGTTCGCATTAGATTTACGATAACATGGGGTTTTGCTTTATCATTACAAGTTAAATCGATCTCACGCTTAACGCTTTCACCACGTAATCGAACGTCCTACACGTAATTGAGCCCGGTATATACAAAAGATGAAGAATACTAACCCTAGAAGAGGCCTAATAACCAACGTAAAGTCAATTACGGAACAACTTCTCTAGAACGAGTAAGCCACGCCCTTACGTACTCTTGGATCGCTCAACCCGCTTGTAAGGCCCCGACGTAGATATCAAACTAAACCTTGGTGAGCAAGGCACAACCATAACAGATCGAATCGCCTAAATAAAGATCAAGCAAGATGCTACCCTCGCACTTGGGAAACAGTGCAAAGGTAGCGAGGTAACTAGAGGCGGCATAACTTTAAACAATTATAGCGAAAAGCACCGATGCTAGCCTCAACAAAATCTATGATAGTAGTGTTACTCGCCATCAACAAGGCTTCAGTACGAGTAACACTAAATAACACATAAGTAAAAATACTGCCTAGATCGTAAGATGCGATCTAGGCAGCATGACACTTACCCGAAAGAAACCCTCGAAAACAAGGGGTGGCGATGCGCCGAGATTGTGTTTGTTGTGAACGTGATTGTCCTCCTTCTCTCGATAACCTTAGGTACATATTTATAGTCCGGAGACTTTCTACCTTTGGAATAACTCTACAACTCTATCTTTTACCTAAACTGAAACGGAACCTAAACTGAAACGAAACCTACTATGATACAAGATACACGGGCAATTTAGCCCAAATCCACGCACTAGGCCGATCCAACAACACGTTGAATATATGTATCTTCCAAGCCCATCTTGATCACGGCCCATCTCCTTCTTTGGCCAAAATATGGCGATAACACATGATGCCCCGGTTTTGGCAATAATAATTCCAAAACCACTCTGTGATGTTTTTTTCTTCTCCCCTTTTTTGTATCGGGTTGCGTTAATGATCGTTGCGAGCAGGATCGTCACGCTACCCCTTCATCATGATGCCCTGTCTTCTCAACTCCTTCGCGATTGCATGATTTGACGATTTTGGCAAGACATTCGGGAAACCGCTATGGCATTGAACCGCCTCTCCACTATTCCCTTATTTAAATTAAATGCGGCGATTCGCGTCCCCATCTTCCTCCAAAGAGCGAAAATCCTCTTCCTCCCGAAAAAACCCTCCTCCTCCGCCATGGCCTCTTCCTCTTCCGCCTTCCTCCCGGTCTTCCAACAAAGATCGAGAGAGCGACGCCAGAGCACTCCGCGGCGTCTGATAAGATTTCGCCCCACGATGGTGGGACGAAAGGGACTGGGATTTCGCCGTCTGGTCGGAGGACGATGCGTCCCTGACTGACGGCGAGGAGAGCCTGATTCCTCGTTGTGAGGCGGAGGCGACGACGCCTCGGTCTTGGGATCGGCGTCGAGTCCTCCGACGAGGAGGAATCGGAGGACACCTCCTCACGAGTACCGCCGACGAAGCGCTTCCGCCCGGGTCCAAATGAGGACACCGAAGACGACGACGAGGACGAGGAGGCCCCAGCTGGCTTCTTCAAAGAAGAAGAAGGCAGCGGCCAAGAAGACAATGAACAAGACGGCGGCGACGGCAATGGCGATCTCGACCTTTAGATTAGGAACCAGTAGTAGTAGTAGTAGTAGTAGTAAGCTCCCTTTGTAATCAATCTTTGTAAGCACTCAGCTCAATGAATGAATGAAAATCCGTTTCTCGAAGATTGTCTTTTTCGCCCCAATTTTGCCGATAGCCACAATAGGTCGATGCTCCAGAAGCCGATAGCAACGTATCGGCTTTCACCTTGTTACGTTCACACAGTCAACCAAGCCACAACTCAAAGAGCCGATGCACATCGGCTTTCCCAAAAACGTTGACAAGGTCAAACTTGGTCGCATACTTAGGCAAACCTAAACGGCCACTTCTTAGTTTCAAACGGTAACCTGCGACCCTCTTCAAAAAGGGCGACCTAGATCTCCAATTGCCGACCGACCAGATCGAGCTCACAGCAACAAGAACCCTCAATCCTTAACTGCATAGATCCATCTCCGCCGGCAAACTAGATGGCGGAATCGTCCAACACCAATCCAGAGGTCTCCGGTCTGAAGGTACGCCTACTCCTCGCAGTCTGAACGCGATGTTAGAATTTAATGGCGAACACCTGAATTAATGCCTTTATTCCACCATTAAACTTTCTAGGTTTCAGACATCCTGCTGCCGCATCCTTCTCTCCCGAATTCCCTCTGTCTTGGCCCTCGTACAGATTCTAGTCCTGCCCATCTGATTTCTTGCGAAGCAAATAGAATCCCCTTCGTAAGCCAAGACCTAGATTCGAACTCTTGGGCCGATTGCATGAGCCTGGCCTAATCCCCCAAACATTGGGTTTCTTGGTTCAAGAGGGTAGCTAGAGCTTACCAATCCCAATGGGAAACTACGGAATAGCCGATGCCTTGCATCTATCATTGTCTCCTCTTGAGAAACACGAGAATCTTCTCAAAACCATCGGCTATTTCGTCGGACGCTCGAATCGCTGCTTCATGTTCGGTCATGGCCCCATGTCACCAACTCATTGGACGTGGTGATGATTACCGTCCGATGTTACATCACCCAGTCTTCTCGCTTTAAACGACCAAAGTCCCCTACAAACTGTCTTCTAAAATTCGCATGAACTGGGGTGCCTACCTCCAACGCCATATGAAAACAAAGGGCCCTGTCTCAGAAAAAGAACACACAGCCTTTCTCAACTTCTGGCTGGAGCATTTCATATTTTGTGGTCCTTCCCTTACTCCCACCAAAAACTATCTCTCCTTAGCCCATGAACGCCAAAGGTACTCAACTTGGCCTCAAGAACTGTTCCTTGGAGAAGTCTATCGATACCTCCGTTGATGTCCAGCTGTTCTCTCGTGTAGCAACAAAACAGTGGTCCTTGGTGGTTCATTCACTATGGGCTCACCAGTATTTTCAAAATCACATCCCAAACTTCCCTTTTGGCGAGCCGCACCTTTCCAGATGTAAAGGAAGCAGATCCGATGCACCGCCTATGGCCAAGCTTGTATCGACCGCCAGCAAGAACTGCCCCAGAGGCATCCAAATGGTTCAACACTTTCTTCCAAGGCCTGACAACCCTACCTTCTTCCCTTACATGGAGGAATCAACACTTTGAAAATCCACTCTCCTTCAGTCGGACAATTTTGCCGATGACACTAGCACTCGGCACTCTTTTCCACCGTGATTCGTCCTGTTTCCTTCCGGTTGGCATGAGTACGCCAAATGTAATAATCAAACCTGGTATGAATTCTACCCGATCGTAGTGGCCCGCCAATTTGGCCTTGGACAAGTAGCTCCCTTCTTTCTCCATCACCCACAGAGAGCGACCTGCTCGATCCTCTCACCACCAAAGGTGTTATTCCTTTTTGATGCTCGACCATCCCAATTCCCAACGACCTCACCTTTGCCTCATCAACCGATGGCTTTGAATCTTGGTGGTCGATGTGGAAGACTCACGCCAGAGAGCTCGGGATGTCAACAAATGACTCGACTATGACATCCCGTGGAGCATGTACCACTACTTGCAAATTTTCTTGATGCGACTTGCAATTGATCCTTTTATTAATCCATTCTTTCTCTTTGCAAAGAACAAGATGGCCCTGAGCCTACGCGATGATGGCTCCCCTTCGAGTTCTTTCCCGCTCCTGTGGTTCTTTTCGCAAAACTCGCCACCTCTAAAAAGGTCATAATGCGTAAACAACCGATATCACCACAATCGGCTTCCAAGAACCCAACAACCTCTAAGCCACCTGCCTCGAGTTCCAACTAAAACAAGAACGACGACGAGGAAGGTAGCCAGAAGACCTTGAAGCCGGAGCCCTTCTCCGTAAAGCTCGCATGTAGGGTGATCTATGCCTTGGTCGATCCTTCTAATTCTTCCATCTTTGAGACACCTTGTGCTCCGGTTCTCCTTTTTTACAGGGCTTCGTCGAAGACACCTCCAATGAGAACACTCGGACCAATCGAGGAGAACTGGACCCAGATTCGAGAGGACCCTCACACCGAGCCACCAGATTCATCACCATCGGCTTCCAGAAAAGGTCTTTTCTCGAACCTCACGCCTCGAGCACCCGGTCGAGGCGGGGCCATGGTCCTAAGAGAGCTCGCAAAGGACTGCAAGCTTCTTCGTCGAGCCAGGAGGTTTCGAAAATCATCATCCTTTACGCTCTTACTACTTGTTTCTTTTGATCTGCCGATTAATCCTTATTTCCATCGGCTAAACACCTTCCACGCAGATGACTGATGTTTCTAGTGGGAAAGCTGGGGCAGTGCCGATGCCTTTAGCCAAACCGGACCTAGCAATCCCCGAAGGTGCAGATGAAACGGCTACCACCCCGGCCAAGCCCCCAGCAACCATACACAAGCCGATCGCCTCCTCATTGGCTCTCCCCCCGATCTTAGGAGAGGTACGTTAGCTCCTTTCGGCTCATCCTTACATGTTTGGATGCATGCTGACGCCTTTTCGGGCTGCCAGAGTTGTGATATTTCAGGTTTGCTGACGTTCGACCCTGAATCCATTGAACCAACTCCCTCCGTTCAGCGATGAACCACGAGCCAGGGTTTTTCCACCTCAATTCCAGCGTCTTAAAGCCCTGCTGTTCTCCCCAATCGAAGAGTTGATCGAGGGTTCTGAGGAGGTGAAGAGCGTTCTGGCTGAAATAAAAGACCATCTCCCAGTAGCTTTGCAGGTGAAGCTTTGGCCAGTTGTGACCCTGTCTTTCTACGGGCCAAGGGTGAAGCTAGCTCGAGAGGATCACTGCCGCGCGCCTAACTCCCATCGAAGCCAATATCGCCGACAGATGTCAAGCTTAACGAAAAAGGCGTCTCGATGCCAAACCGACACCTCTCGCTGCCGCCGAGCTCGCATCCTTGAAACGGGAGTTGGAAGATCTTGAAGAGAAGGTCCGGGCGACTAAACAGCTCATCCGCGACAAGGAAGAATCCATCGCCCGCTCCCAAGACGAGGCGGAAAGCCTCAAAGCCCAACTGAAGACCGATCTGGCAGAAATACGTGCCCTGAACAAGCAGCTGGTGACGGGCAAGGATGAAGATGACGAAGCCGAGATCGCCGAGGTGGATCGTGTCCGTGCTGACGCGCTCCACGCCTTCGAAGCATTTCTTCAGTAGCTCGTATGTGTAAACTGGCACCTGTTTGTAACATGTGTGAACCTCTAGAGTCGATGACCGTGCATCGGCTATATATTTTTGCTTTTATTCGGCCGATTTCCAGCATCGGCCCCCACATTTTTACTGTCCAACGTCTCACGTGCTTTTACTTGGCCGATTTCATGTATCGGCCCCCATGTTTTATTCTTGTCCATCATCCCACATGCTTGGGAAATATTTCTTGATATGTTGACTGTTGACCGCCATCGGGAATTTCACGCCCGACTCCTCAAGCATGTATGCTTCCTCTTAAAACTTGATCGACCCTGTACGGCCCGTGCCAATTTGGAGACCATTTACCATATGTTGCATCCTTAGTCCCTAATGGCAACACGCCTTCCCATACCAGATCACCAACGTGGAACTCCTTTGGCCTCACTTTCTTGTTATATGCACGAGCTACCTTGGACTTGTTCTCTTTGATTTTCTCAAGCGACCATAGCTCGAGCTCGCTTAAATCCTCAACCGCCACTCATTAGGGTTGCATATTCTTGATTGTTAGATTGTCCCTAAAAGTGACACGTCTCGATCCAGTAATTTCCCGGCAATACTTCTTGTCCATATACTAGATGGTATGGCGAGGTTTTAATCACCCCATGGCATGACATGCGATAAGACCACAATGCCTCCGACAAAACCTCGTACAACGCCTAGGTGCTCATCGACTTTTCTCTTGATCACTTGATGAGGCTCGTTGGATGCTTGACTTGCCCATTCGCTGAGCATAGTATGGAGATGATCCGATCGCCTTAATCCCGTGTCCTCAGAACTTTCTAAACTCTTGAGAAATAAAGACCGAACCTCCATCGGTCATGATAGTTTGGGGAATCCGAATCTATGGATGACATGTTCTTTCACAAAGTTGATAACATCCTTTGAGTTCTTGATTTCATCGGGACAGCCTCCACCCATTTAGTGAAATAATCAGTGATGGCCAAAATCCACATGTGGACTTTGCTTGATGGAGGATTGATTTTGCCGATCATATCCATGCCCCAACCTCGTAATGGCCAAGGCTTGATGATGGGGTTCATTGTCGACTTGGTACCATCTGAATTTTTCCAAATTTCTGACATGCTTGACACCCTTTGTAGTACTTGAAACAGTCCTCAAGCATAGTGGGCCAATAAAACCCTGATCGCCTGATCAACCATTTCATCTTGTGAGCCGATTGGTGAGTTCCACAGGCGCCTTTGTGTACCTCGTGTAGGAGCCGATTGGCCTCGGTTGGTCCCAGACATTTGAGCAGTAACCCTTCCAGAGTCCTGTAAAACATGTCGTCCCCAATAAGCACATACTTCATGGCCTTGTACCTTATCCATTTAGGTGCCCCCGAATCCTTCAAGTAATTGAAGATATCGGCTCTCCGATCGTCGACTTCGAGGCTGCACGAACATCGGCTCCTCTGCTACATCCTTGTAGCACAAGCCATTGTGCAAGATCATTTGCCTCAGATTCTGCGAGTGGGATCCAGTGAAGTTTATGTACCGGAATCGCCATCACTCAGCAAAGGCAACCATAATGGGAAGAGGGACTCGCTCTCACACTTGTACTCCTCCGTGAGTTGGGAAATCACCAACTTGGAGTCTCCAAAATTTCCACTTTCGCTCCGGCCGAGGAGCAACTCCATTCCTGCGTATCGCCTCGCACTCGGCGACATTGTTGGTGCGAGAGGTAGACAATCGATGGAGAAGGAAAATGTTGCCCCGGGCGACACGAGTAAAATGCCGATGCCGCAACCATCGTCACAAACCGATCCATCGAAAAACATAGCCCACGCCTTATAAAGTCGCTATGTTAGTGTTGATCCTTTCAGCGATAAGGCCGCCAACGCCTTAATCGCTTTCGCGGGTTGATACCGGATGTCAAACTCGATAATGCAAACATCCATTTGCCCGGTCGGCCTTTCAACATAGGAGCCCAGATGTGCTTTATGACGTCGATTTGCATATGATGATGATCTCCACGATAGCAAAATGTGGCGCAACTTGGTGCGGTGAAAAGCAAAGAGGCACAACTTATCGATATCGAGATACCTTGTCTCTGCGTCCGGCATCCTTCGCTTATGTAAAATACGACTCGCTCAGCCCATCATAAACTTGCACCACCACCGAGGCGATGGACATGTTTGCCATCGACAAGTAAATGTAGAGCAGTCCGTAACTGGGTGGAACCAACACCGGCGGCCGTCGGATATTCTTTGATCTCGTCAAGGCTCGTTGTTGTTACGCCTCCGGAATTCCTCGTCAGATTTAATTTTCACCAGTCCGATGAACGGTTCTATTCTTCCTCACAGATTGGAGATGAATCTTCTGACGAAGTTGATCTTGCCGATGAGAGACTGCAGTTCTTTCTTTGTGGTAGGTGGCTTCATTGTTCATACTGCCTCCTGACTTTTCAGCCGATCTCAATTCCTCGTTCATGGACCAAAAAACCCAAGAACTGACCGTCACCCGAAGGCACTTCTTTGGATTCATCCGTAGGCGAATTTTCTTGTTCGGTCCAGACATGTTGCGATCGCCTAAATGTCCTTGCCGAAGCAGACTTGACCACCACATCATCGATGTAAATTTCCACCAGCTTGATCAGATCATGGAAAATATAATTCAAAGCTCTTTGGTACGTGGCGCCGGCATTCTTCAGTCCAAACGTCATGACTACATACTCGAACAACGCCACCGAACCTGGGACTCTGAACGCAGTCTTGTGTATGTCTTCCAGAGCCATAAAAATTTGGTTGTAACGGCATTGCCATCCATGAAGCTCAAGATCTTATGACCACCATTGCGTTGATTAACGTCTACCACCGGCATCGGATACTCATCCTTTGGGGTAGCTCTGTTGAGATCCCGAAAATCTATGGCAACACGCCAACGCCATCCTTTTCTCTCAGTGCGATACTAGAAATCCACTCGGCATACCGCATGGCTCGATTAACTTGGTCGTCAACATTTTCTCGACCTCCTTCTTGACTTCCTCCGAATTTCGCCTTCATCATCCGTCGTGCTCGCCTTGGAATGGCGAAACCCTTTTTAAGCGGAGTCGATGCTCAATAATGCTCTGTCTAACCCAGCATCTCCGTGTAGTCCCAGCGGCGATCGGATACTTTTTCAGGCTATCATAGGACCCCGCAGACTGGATCTAACTTCTTGTCGATAAATGTTGGCCGTGGCTTATCCCGGGACCAATGTCGATTTCTTCTAGTTCATCGGATGTAAACCCATACCCTAGCTTTAGTCACTGTCAAATCGATGCTAAACACAGAAAGCGGAGGGTGAGGATAACAAAATAATTTGGGTTGATTGCGAATCGCCCCTTTTGATTGCATTAGTCAAGGATGGTTTACACCTTATTGTTTTACAATGGCAGGGCATCTCCCGCCACGACTACGTGATCCGCTTGTCGATGATTGCTGCTTTTATTTTTGTGGACGATCGCAGGATCGTAGTACCCTGATGATTGTGGTCTTTTCTACTCTGTCGCCGGTGGATAAGACCAGCCTCACCCCGTTTTTGTAGCTTCAATGCGCCACAGCCGTCTAGACTGATTCTAGAGATCTCTTGGTCTTCGCTTCCTAGACGCTCATGCCAGCTATGGATATCTCGATAGAATCATCGCATGGATGACCTCCACTTCATCTCCATCCCATTGTATTAGGCCTTTGGTGCATTGTGGACGGAATGCAACGATTCGCGTGAATCCAATCTCTCCCTAGCAAGACAGGCGAGGTGCTTTTGCTGTCCACGAAAAATGACGTGGGTATGGTTTTCCGCCCACCGCCGGATCCACGCTCAAGACGCCTTGCGTTTCAAGTCGACCGTTGAAGTCGCTTAACGTGACGTTGGTTTTGATCGATCTGCGGTGAGCGTCCCAAACGTCGTAGCATGGAGTATGGCATGATATTGATCGCCGGTGTCCACCAACATCTTGCCGACAGGTTGCCCATTGATGTAACCTCGTAGGTACAGGCTTTCGGATGTTTGTAACCCTTCTCACGTGGCTTCTCAAAGATAACGGCCGTGGGCGCGATGAACTGCGCTTTGGTAGCTCATTGGTTCTTGGCGCGAGAATTACGGCGGAAGTATGAACACCATGTTTGTGCCGATGTACGTGCATCGGCTTTTCCGGGTTTGGGCGCCACTCTTTCCTTGTCGGGGTCTCCGCTTCCAAGGTCGCCTAATTTTGGCCGGATCGGGCTTTCTTTAAAGCGTGGAATCTGCGCTTCCTCCAAGTTACGCAGCCGCACTCTACGCTTTTGGGTATGTCTGAGTCCGTCGGGACACCACCTTGACGGTGATATCTCTTCTTCTTTGTCATCCCTTGGCTTCTCGAGGTCCTTTGCTCGAGCGGACTCCTAGATGCTCGAGGTGGGAGAGGCCCTAGACGTTTGAACACCGAACCGGCCTCGTGTCCTCCTTCGCTGTCCGTATTCGGCGATTGTCGATTAGGTAATCGGCTCATTCCGCATCCCAGCAATACTTGAAGAAGGGACAATCCCAATGTTTGTCTGCGCCTTCCTTTTCTTTTGCGGTCCCTAGCGGGTGCTCATATCCCTCATCGTCTCCATCGCCAAGGCGTTGGTCATCTTGACGCTCATACTTGTTAAGGAGATGCGTGGAATGTGGCTTCGATACCGCACTCTCCTCCTGTTCCTCTGTTATACCGTCATTATTGTGCCTGGTCGCATGGACCAGCCTCCTTTCTTTCTTTGCCCGAGAACGACCACCTTCCTCCTTGTACGTGTCATGGTGGTGGTACCTGCCATATTAACACCGAACAAAAATCCGGTGACGCCATGAGCGATCGAGTTCTACCATGTTGACGCCGGAAATGGGTTTGTGTCCACTTTCATGGCGAATCGCCCAAGGATCGACGGCCTTGTTCTATCGCTGTTTGGATTTGGCGTAGCTCTTTGCAATCATTGGTGGTGTGGGTGAACAGTGATGCCACTTGCAGTATGGTCTCCGTTCATTTCTGAGCCGTGGGATTTTGTGGCCTTGGGTAACCTCACCGCTTCTCCTTCAAGAATCGAATATCCGCTCGGCTTTGCTCACATCAAGTCGAACCCTTTTGCAGCCCTTCTGTTTCACCCATTTGCAGGATGTGATCGCCCCGAGCCCATTTAGCTACGGCCACCTCCTGGTCTTGTGTAGGATCATCTTCTTCAGACGACCAGGCCTATCGGACGCTTGAATTTGTCTTGGTACAACTCGGTGGCTGTTCATACATTGTCGCCACGGGCCATGTGCGCCAACGAGTTGTACTCTACCCGAAAGCGGATCCTTGATGGGCCGAGAGACCCAACATCGCTAGCTCGACCGCTTCTTTCTCGCTTAAACGAGGTGAGTAACATCGGTTCTTGACGGTCTGAAGCTGGATGTACTCGCTGCTTTCTCCCGCTTCGCAAGACTCGCCAGTCCGCAATGCCACCTCGGTAGCCTCGAATGATCGAATGTGGAACTGCTCTTCCGCTTGCTTCCAGTGCGAATCGAATCAGTGGCGAGGTGTACCATCCAAAAGCTGGTCTGTGAGATTGCAAAGAACCTTACGCCAAATGATCCGATCTTGAAATCATGCCCAATCGTGCTGTCGGCTCACGTGCTCGATCGAGCTCGATCCTTCCGATCGGTGAACCTTGAGAACTCGGGAGCCGATACTTGGGTGGCGGCGGATCAGGTCAAACTCGTTGAGTACGGCTTTGAATAGCCGATTGTCCTTCTCTTGACGCCAAACTGGTCTCTCAAGATGGTACGGATTTGTTCCATTGTTTGGGTCAGGGGCTAGATTCTCATGACTCGTTCCATGGCATACTTGGCTAACCATGCCTTTGTTGGCGTCCATCCTGAGAGATTCCTGCTTGAAACACCGCCCAAGCCACCGCTCGTAAACTCGCCTCAAAGAATCCTGCGGTTGCAATCTGGTTCGTGCGCGTCAAGCTGTTGCAGTCCGGCACGTAAGTGCACACGTATCCATGTGGGATTTCTTTAGGTGGTTCAAACAGAACGGCAATCGCTGGTCGCCTCCGACCTTATAGACGACGATGCCGCTGCCCCGGTGGCTCCGGCTGCAAGTGTGAACGGCAGCGGCCTGGTCTCGAGCGGTCTTTCCCGGTGATTCCCAGTAGGCCCGATGGAGAGTATCGATGTTTCATGATCTCTCGAACTACGCGAATCGCAATCCGCTCAAAGCGTTCACTGTGCTCTCGAATGGCGGTGAAGAGAATGAGCCACCATGTAATTGACTTCTGTCGCAGAGCTCGTGCGCTCTTCAAGGAAATGCAGATCCACCTCATCAAGAGCACCCTCGGTGAGAACCCTTTCCACCGATGCCATGCTTACGAGTCCTCTCAAAAGAGCCGATGAGATCGGCTTCAAGAGAGCTTTGATGTCATCATGCCGCCTTGTGCTTCTCGTGCAGCTCGTCAGGATCGTGGTCTGCATTCTCCATCGCAGCGTCGGATGTTGATGTAGACGTTGTTGAATGTCTCACCGGCGTGCGAATGTGTTGCTCCAAAACTCACCGTGAGCAGCGACGAGCAACACGAAGAGCCGGGAGGCTCCAGGCTGGTGGGCCCGGTCCCTCGCAACGCCCGCAAAACTCCGACACGCCTGGCTTGGTTCGAGATGCCACACGACCTATACCTGGTCAGAAGGTGAAGGATTGCTCGATTGATTTCTGCATGGTAAACAAGTATCGTAAAATTCGAGCCGTGACCGGCTCCCTGTTTGCCGTGAATCGGCTCCTAGAGCCGATTATCCCATGGTTCTGCATTAGATTTACGATAACATGGGGTTTTGCTTTATCATTACAAGTTAAATCGATCTACGACGGTTTAACGTTTTCACCACGTAATCGAACGCCCTACACGTAATTGAGCCTGGTATATACAAAGATGAAGAATACTAACCCTAGAGGAGGCCTAATAACCAACGTAAAGTCAATTACGGAACAACTTCTCTAGAACGAGTAAGCCACGCCCCACGTACTCTTTGGATCGTTCAACCCGTTGTAAGGCCCGACTACGTAGATATCAAACTAAACCTTGGTGAGCAAGGCACAACCATAACAGATCGAATCGCTAAATAAAGATCAAGCAAGATGCTACCCTCGCACTTGGGAAAGCGTGCAAAGGTAGCGAGGTAACTAGAGGACATAACTTTAAACAATTATAGCGAAAAGCACCGATGCTAGCCTCAACAAAATCTATGATAGTAGTGTTACTCGCCATCAACAAGGCTTCAGTACGAGTAACACTAAATAACGCATAAGTAAAAATACTGCATAGATAGTAAGATGCGATCTAGCAAGATGACACTACGAAAGAAACCCTCGAAAACAAGGGGTGGCGATGCGCCGAGATTGTGTTTGTTGTGAACGTGATTGTCCTCCTTCTCTCAATAACCTTAGGTACATATTTATAGTCCGGAGACTTTCTACCTTTGGAATAACTCTACAACTCTATCTTTTACCTAAACTGAAACGGAACCTAAACTGAAACGAAACCTACTATGATACAAGATACACGGGCAATTTAGCCCAAATCCACGCACTAGGCCGATCCAACAACACGTTGAATATATGTATCTTCCAAGCCCATCTTGATCACGGCCCATCTCCTTCTTTGGCCAAAATATGGCGATAACACCAAGGTGGTCATCGTGCCATCCTACTGTAACGAGGTGGTCATCGTGCCATCCTACTGTACCCAAGGCTCACTTGGTCATCGTTGGGGAACAATTCTTGAGTGTTGCAACCGTTGGACCGGGGTCGTGGAGTATGTCACCAATGCACAACCGAGTGGGGTCCTCTCCAACAAGATGTGTACAAGCACCACAACAAGGGAGGTGGCAACAAAGCCTTTGCTTTGCACCATTGATACAAGGAGCTCCAAGGCAATGAGAAGTGGATTCAAAGGAATTATGAGACCACAACGAAGAGGGCTAGGCTAAGCCAAAAGGAGGACGGTGATGAAGAGGAAGACCTCAACAAGAGGCCGGATGGTGTCAAGATAGCCAAAGAGAAGAAGAATAAGATGAGAGGTGTCGGCACCTAGAAGGAAGAGTTTAATGCCATCATCGAGACAAAGAAAACATTGGCGGCCGAACACAAGGAGGACAACGATTCTAGGTGGAATGAGCTCAAATAATTGGAGGAGGAGAAGTGGCAGTCCAAGTTGGCGTTGGAGGAGCGAAGGATTGCATGTGAAGAAGATGAAGGGAATATGCCCGAGAGGCAATAATAAAGTGGTTATTATCGTATTTCTTATTTATGATAAATGTTTATTTTACATGCTATAATTGTATTAATACGGAAACGTTAATACATGTGTGTTTAATAAACAAAAGGAAGTTCCTAGTTATGCCTCTCTTATAAATTAGCTCGTTGATTAACAAGATGATCAAAGGTTTCCTGATCATGGACATTGGATGTTGTTAATAATGAGGTCACAACATTGTTGGAATGATGTGATGAACATTCATCTGAAGTATAGCATTACGATCAATGTCATTGTGTTTATATTGATATAACATCATACGAAGTAATCTTAGTCCTTAGACCATGTGATCATGTCAATCACTAACACCAGAAGAGTATCTTGATAACATCAAACGTCACACCGTAACAGGGTGATTATAAAGATGGGTTTAGTGCTACAAAGGTGTTATGTTGAGGCTCATGGATCAAGAGTGGAATTTGTCCATCCCGATAACGGAGATATATACTCTGGGCCCTCTCGGTGATATCACATTGGTTAGCTTGCAAGCAAGTGTTTGATCACTAGAATGTTATATCACAGGAACGAGAAAAGAGTACATGTCGATAACAAGATCAAACTAGGTATGAAGATACCGATGATCGAATCTCCGACATGTAATATATCGCGAGACAAAGAGATTGAGTTACATGCGTATAAGGTTCACACGATCACAAAAGTCATCGTTGAATATGTGGGAGTCAGTACGGATCTCCAGGTCCCGCTACTGATTATTGATCGGAGAGGGGTCTCGATCATGTCTACATTATTCGCGAACCGTATGGTAACACACTTAAGTTATACCGACACCATTTGGAGCAAATAATATGCCAGAGAAAGAAAAGAAAGCGCTGGAATTTATTTCACTAGACATCAAAATCGTTTCGGTTGAAATTGCTAAAACTGGTTCTGCATGTGAAATTGAAATGTTATAAGGAGTTTTATGTAAATGTTTATTAATTAAAGTAATTAAAAAAATTCTGAATAAATAAATAAAAGAGTTTTATTTAATGAGAGATTGCATTAAATTTGGTGGAAATTTAATGGAGGTGAGTGAAATTTTGAGTGGGTGGCTATTTATGTGAGTGGGAGGTCCACCCACATGAATGTGGAAAAGGTGGGGGCACCTCCATGGCTGCCATGCCATGGGAGGGGGCTGCCCCCTCTCCCTATAAAAGGCACCCCACTCCCTCCTCTCATCTCACACCTCCTAGCGAATGATCTCTCTCCCCCCTTTAGAATTCCCCCATGGTCTCGGATCAGCAAGATACATGTTCCCGGTGGCTTTTTCTGGAAGGATTTTTTGCTTCATTGCCCATTTGGAGGCGCGGAGGTTGTCGGGGTACCCGGACGTGTGTGTGATCACGGATGCACCACTGCTTTGCGGTGCTAGACTTGATGGTGCTGGACCGGCTGGACCAGATGGACTTCATCACGATCTTGAGATCGGCAAGCGTTCGTCTACATCATCCAGGAATACAACCTCGTTAACGCTATTCGGTCTCCGAGGGTATGTATTCTATGGATGTATATCCACCCTTTGCTTGTATATAGTAGATAGATCTTGGTACATAGTTGTTCCCATCGTAGGAAATTTTTTGTTTTCTATGCTGCGAACCCTACAGAAGAGAGGATGACGAAGGATAAGAAGCTAGAGGAGGAGCGGCTAGCACTTGAGAGAGAGAGAGAGAGAAGTTGGCCAAGGAGGATGCCGATCGCAACATCATGTTGATGAACCCAAGCACATTGGATGATAAGGCTAGGGCATATTGGAAGATTGCTCGTGCGAGGATCTTGGCCCGAGAGCTAGGTGGTGGTGGTGGTGGTGATGGTGGCCGAGGAGCTCTTTGAGGTGGCCGAGATGATGGAAGAGGTGGACGAGATGGTGAAGGCCTCACTTTTGGACCTAACATGATCGATTTAATGTATTTTGGATAATATTTATGCATGTTTGTGCTACGTCGTAAATGTATCTATAATTTCTGATACTCCATGCTTGTTTTGTACCAACTATCTTATGTTTTGTCTACACTTTGAGGCATTTTTATACATTTTCTGGAACTAACCTATTGACAAGATGCCATAGCGCCAGTTGCCTGTTTTCTGCTATTTTTGGTTTCAGAAAAGCTAGTAAGGAAATATTCTCAGAATTGGACGAAACAAAAGCCGAAGTACATATTTTTCCAGATGCAACACGGGGCCCGAAGGAGATACTAAGTGGAGCCACGAGGTGGCCACACCTAGGGTTGGCACGGGTCCACCCTAGGCCGCGCCGCCCTATGGTGTGGGTCCCTCGGGCATCCACCGACCTTGACCTTTCACCTATATATACGTCTCCCCGAGACGAAAACCCTACGCAGATCAGAAATCCACGAAAAGTTTCGCAGCGCCGCCGCCACCGAAGAGGAGATTCGGGGGACAGAAGTTTCTGTTCCGGCACCCTGTCGGGACGGGGAATTGCCTCCGGAGCCATCTCCATCGACTCCACCACCATCTCCATCGCTGTTGCTGACTCCCATGATGAGGAGGGAGTAGTTCTCCTTCGAGGCTAAGGGCTCTACCGGTAGCTATGTGTTCATCTCTCTCTCTATGCGTGATCTTATTGTGATCATGAGCTTTGTAATCTAGTTGAATAAGTAGATCTACTCTACTACTCAAGTGCTTTAATTATTGTAATATCCGCTTATCCCCACATGTGTGAAGTTGACAGTGTGCACACTGTGAGGCACTTAGGCTAAAGATTACAGAAAGACTTATCATGAGTTATATTTTGAGTTGGATGTCTCTATGAAATTGTGGTGTTTGTTGGAACCATCTAGCGCTCAAGGTGATAGTGTGTGGTTACCTAGATGGGGAATGCGAACTTTAAGGAGAGCTTTTGTAGCCCTACCGTGGATTGGAGTTATCCAACCAGAGAGTAGTTCAGAGTAGCATAATGAAGAGAAATTATTTATATGAGAGTGTCCACTAGTGAAAGTATGATCCCTAGGCCTTGTTTCTAAGCATTGAAACACCATTTACAATCAGTCCTGCTACATGTTTCCTTGCTGCCATTTTTCTTTCAGATTTCAATTACCACTTATAATCATCCATATTACTTGTATTTCAATATCTCTTCGCCGAACTAGTGCACCTATACACCTAACAAGTGTATTGGGTGTGTTGGGGACACAAGAGATTTCTTGTATCTTGATTGCAGAGTTGCTTGAGAGGGATACCTTTGACCTCTTTGAAAGAGTAATTGCCCCTATGTGTGGTTTTGGTGATTAATGACAATCCCTATGGACTAATGTTTTCATTGAGTTTTATATGAAGGAATATTCCATAGGTCATGCTTGTAGTCTATGTGTTGGATTCAAGTATGGATGCCATGAAGATAAAGATATACCTTGAGTATTGGCATCAAGATCATCGAGTTGAAGAGAAGAATATGATATGATCAAGATCTTGAGAGTGTGATCTCAATAGAAGAATTCAAGATATAGCTCTAAGATGGTGCCATGATAGCCTCATTAGTTGATCTATGATTGACTAAGATTTAGAGCATGTAATCAAATTAAGAGTTCTTTATGTACCTCAAGATATTGATATGGATCATGATAAGATACATGGTTGACCTATACAAAGAGTGAAGAGTGATTTCAAGTTGGTAAACACATGAAGCATAAAGAATGTACCACATGATCTTGTGGTATGGTAAGCCTTGTCAATTATGCATCATTAACTAACCCATTATATATGTGCCTTTGCATTTTTTATATGGGATAGGTATATTTCCATGGGCATGCTTCAAAAGTGAAGATCTTATATAGCCCATGAGAGGATGACATCAAGTGGTGATCGTCATCAAGTTTGAGAAGGGCAAGTTCAAGATAAGTATCTCGAGAAGATCATTTGCTTGAAGCTTGTCGTCCATATTGGTGATAATGGACATGTGAAGACATGTATTAATGAAGCTATCCAATAGTGGTGTATGGGGGAGCAAATTAGGAGTCTTCACGAAGCAATAATGATCAAGTGATGCATTCCGGCTTGGATGGAGATTGAAGTGTTGTCATCAAGATCAAGCAGGATGCGCAAGGCAAATGTATGGCCTTTCTAGGTTTTTCTTTTACCGGTCTCAAGGTGGTTGTTGGGAGACCGGGTTATAGGATACATAGCCGCACTATTAAGAGGGGCTTTCGGTTGGGTAACTTGATCATATTATCATAGGAAGCTCAATCCTTTGCATACTTTGCATATTACTATGTTGTTGCTTCTTGGTGTTTCTCCATGTGAGGTTCTCGATCTTGTTTCTAGCTCTTCAACAAGCCCAAGTTCATCGAAAACGGAATTCGTATGCATCTTTTTTGGCGTTTTCGAGTTTGAAGATTTTATCGGTTCTTCTTATAGGGAGGCTTCTTACCTTTCTTCATTTGGTTCTATCCCCCTATATTTTACTATGATGTTTATCTACACCATCTTTTAGGGCTTGTTGTCCGCGTCAAAACAAGCCCAAGGTCATCAAAATCGGAGTCCGGATGCAAAACTTATTGCTGTTTTCGTGTGCCCTGTTTGGTTCGAGCGGAATTCCGGCGGACCGAGTCTGTGGCCGGAAATTCCGGCGACCGCCGGAAATTTCCGGCAAACCGCCGAAAAACTGTTCTGTATGTTGTTTCGGTTTGTACCAGAACTTTTGGTTTTGACCAGAAATTCCGGCGGCTGATCGAGCGGCGCCGGTTTTGTCGCTGGAACGTGTTCGCCCAGCGCATCTTGCTTCCAACGATCATCCCCCTTGAAGGGGTATAAAAGGGAGGCTTATTCCCCAAAGTTCTAAGGCTCTTGAGCATGTTTTTTACCTCCATTGTTGACCCCTTTTAGCTTTCTTCCTCTCCCTTCCCTCCTATGATTCTTGCATCTTTTTGAGGGCTTTGGAAGAGGAGATCTAGATCTACAATCCCCACCAATCAATTCATCCTCTAAGTGAGGGGAACCCATTGGATCTAGATCTTGGACTCATTTGTTGGTTTCCACCATTGTTCTTCCTCTCTAATTCCTCCCTAGCACTTGTTGTTTTGGTGGGATTTGAGAGTGAAGGATTTGAGCACCCTTGGTGTTATTTCTTTGCATTCTTGCATAAGTGTTGAGCTCTCCATTACGATTTGTTCGAGTGAGAGACCGTGAGCTTGTTACTCTTGGAGGGTGACCTCCTAGTTGGCTTGGCGGTTGGTACCGCGGTGTCCTCTTCGCGGAAGATTGTGAAGAGACCCGGGCTTCTCCTTCGTGGAGCTTGTGAAGTGGTTATGGAGCTTGCCATCTCTGGAGCGGAGGAAAATCTAGCCATAAGGAAAGGGCCTATTCCTTCGTGGGATAGACTCGGAGAAGAAGGTGAGCCTTTGTGGGGCGTGAGGAATCCTTCGTGGAACCTCACACCTCTCCAACGTGACGTAGCCCCATTCCCGAAGGTGGTGAACACGGGAATACATCTTCGTCTCCGCGTGCCTCGGTTATCTCTATATCCGAGCTTACTTTCCTTGTGATAGCCATTGATCTTGAAGCACTTATATCTTGTGGTATATTTATCTTGTGCTATCTTTCTTAGCTTAATTTGTTGTTGGTGCACTTAGTTGAGCCTAGTGTATGTAGGTTTTGTGCTTGTAAAATAAACGTTAGTTTAATTCCGCTATTAAGCCAAAACCGTAATAGTTTTGAAATTGCCTATTCACCCCCTCTAGGCGACATCTCTATCCTTTCAATTGGTATCAGAGCAAGGTCTCTCCTTGTTTAGGCTTCACCGCCTAGAGTGTTAAGATTTCGGCTAGTAGTATAGTGCACAATGACACAATTATCTTTGATGGCACAAATTATGCTATGTGGAGAAATTGCTTACTTTGTAACCTTCGAACCTTGTGTCCAAATATTGAGCGATTTCTAGATGTAGGTTTTTCTCCTCCGATGGATCCTCAAAATCTATCTATAGAGGATGAGAAAAATTTACATCTCGAAGCTCAAGTATCTAATGAGCTTATTTTCTCTTTGATCCCCACAGTTAATTTGTTCTTGATGATTGTAAATCGCAAGTCGTCTCATGAGAAGTGGACCAAGCTTAAAGAAATATTTGGTGGTTCCATTTCTAATATTGTCGGTGGTTTCTCCGAGGAGATCTCTTTTCCTTCACATCATGAAGAGATCCAAGTTGCTTCCACCTCCAGCCGCGATGAGTTATCATCCTCACCCACTTCACCAACGTGTGGCAAGACACAAGGTAAACATATGGTGAGTGGTGTTGGGAATTGCAATGTTGATATTGTGCTTGCTAATGATGATCCTTCATCTCTATACCATTGCAATGTTTATTCTTTGGACTTAAGCACTTCTTGCAATAATAATGCTATATCCCCTTTTGTTGCTAGTCCTTGTATATCATCTAGAAATTATATAAGTACCAGTGTAGATGGTATGCTTGATTTTCCTTGTTCCCATGAACAAAATGCTTCTATTTCCTCTAGTTGTTTATCTAACAATGTAGAGGAAATCAAACATTCTATGGACAAAGACATGATCATGAATGAAGATTCAATAATATCCTCATCTTCATCCTCCCGTGCTCACATGTGCCTTATGGCAAGAGGATCAAAGGTATCTCGTACTTTGGATCCCAATATATCTTCTAAAGATAATAGCAATGATAATGATGATAGTGACGATGACATTGATGAGGATACTAGTGCTCTCTTGCTTGAGTTGAGTTTTTTGTGTACCTCTCTTCGTGGTAATAATAAGGCCATTACTTGTCTCAAACACGTTATGGACACCATAACTAAACAAACGGGAACCATAGAGGATTTGGATTTCCAACTTGATGATGGGAGTCGGAGATTTAATCTCCTTAAGCAAGAGCTTGCCGAGGATAAGCACACTAGTTGTCTCCTCACACAAAAAAACTGAATGTTATGAGCTTGAAAAGGAAAATTCCATTAATGATGCTTGTGCTACTAACTCTACTTCTTGTGAAGCATCTACCCTAAAGGAGAACGTTGAGCTAAGGGCTAAACTTGAGTTGCTAACTAGCAAGTAGAGGAAATTGGAAGAAAGTCATGAAAAGCTCTCGGGATCTAATACTGATCTTCTAAACTCCCATGATGGGATAATGTTAGCTCGTGAGGCAAGTATTACCAAGGTAACATCTTGTGAGCCTCTTTTGGACATTAGCACAACTTCTACTCAAAATGCTATTTTGCCATGTGCTAGTCCTAGTAATCCATCTAGCCATACTATTGATAAACCTTGTGTTGGATCACTTGCTTTGCCTTGTTGCTATAATAATGAAGCTTCTACTTCCTCTAGTACTTGTATTTCTACTAACCATGTAGAGGAAATCAAAGAGCTCAAGGCCCAAGTCACTTCCTTGAGGAATGACTTGGAAAAGAGTCATGAAGGGAAATCCACACTCGATAATATTTTGAGTGTGCAAAAATCCCCTAATTATAAATGTGGACTTGGATTCAAATCCAATAACAAGAACAAGTCCAAGAGAAACAAGAAGAAGGGCCAAAACCAAGTCAAGAATTCGGCCAAGATTATGTAGGGGTTCGTAGCATGGAAAACAAAAAATTCTATCGCATGCACACAAACAAGCCAAGATCTATCTACTAGATTGTAGCAACGATTCGATTAGAGTACTCACCCTCAAAGATTCCAAAGCGGTTTACGAGAGCAGATTCTCGTGGGTGATGGTACACTTGTCGATCTCAAGATCGCGTAGACGATCCTTCCGGCACTGCGTTCCGGCAGCGCTTCCGCGGTTGGTCACACATTTGGTACTCTATGAATACCTTCCTCTCCCTTGTTCCAGCAGGCAGCGAAGGTTGTAGTTGTCCCCTCGTGATTCCGGCAACACGACGACGTGGTGTCGGAAGTAGAGGGAAGATCCCGCAGGGCTTCGCCTAAGCCGGTACGAGTTATGGTGGATCTAGGGTTTTCCGGAGATCTAGGTTTAGAAGGCCAGAGAGGAGGAGGAGGAGGAGGAGGAGTCGGCGGCGGCTAGGGCGAAGGCGACGAGCCGGCGATGGCGCGAGACGGCGGCAGCGGCGCATGGGGTGGGGAGGGCTGGCTCTTGTGTTGTTTGGGGCAGCCCTCCCCCTCTATTTATGAGAGGAGGGCAACCTTGGGAGGGGAGAGTTTGAATCCAAACCCAAACCCAAGTTGGATAGAAGGAAGGACTCTTTCCTTCTTCCACTAGAAAACTATTGTTCCAGTTTGACTTTTCAAACCTCCCTTTTGACTTTCTATTAAGAGCTTTAATTCTCTCTCGCAAATGCCCAAACCAAGTGGCGTAGGATATGATCCAATCATTCCACTTACCCATGACACATTCATGGACCATTCCCCTTTAGGTCTGGTGAACCTTCTAGACCCTTCTAGAACCTCTCCGATGAAAACATCGAAATCATTCCCGAACTCCGGAATTGGACTTTCTTTATATGAATCTTATTCTCCGGACCATTCCGGATATCCTCGTGATATCTCGGATCCCATCCAAGACTCCGAACAACATTTGGTATCCCTACTTACATCCCATATCTATTAAACAACATCGAATCCTTAAGTGTGTCTCCCTACGGTTCGTGAATTATGCGGACATGACCAAGACACTTCTCCGATTAATAACCAATAGAGGAATCTGGAAATTCATATGGCTCCCACATATTTCTACGATTACTTTGCGATCGAATGAACCACTTACATACAATACCAATTTCCTTTTGTCTCACGATAGTTTACTTATCTGAGGTTTGATCGTCGGTATCTCTGCATACCTAGTTCAACCTCGTTACTGATAAGTACTCTTTTATCGTTCCAAGATCTTTCATTGAAAAACTATTATTCAAATAATCCTTGACACTATTAATAAGGTCTACATCATTCCCAATCAACAATATGTCATCTACATATAATATTAAGAATGCTACAGAGCTTCCACTCACTTTCTTGTAAATACAAGCTTCTCCATAAGTTTGTATAAAACTAAAGCTTTTGATTACCTTATCAAAATGTTGATTCCAACTTCGGGATGCTTGCTTCAATCCATAAATGGACCGTTGAAGTTTGCATACCTTGTTAGCATCTTTAGAATCGACAAAACCTTTGGGTTGTACCATATACAACTCTTCATCAATGTCTCCATTGAGGAACGCCGTTTTGACATACATCTGCCATATCTCATAATCATAATATGAAGCGATTGCTAACAAAATCCTCACAGACTTTAGCTTCGCTACAAGTGAGAAAGTCTCATCGTAGTCAACTCCTTGAATTTGTCGAAACCCTTTTGCGACAAGTCAAGCTTTATAGACAGTAACATTACCATCAGCATCTGTTTTATTCTTGAAAATCCATTTGTTCTCGACAGCCTTCCGGCCATCCGGTAAGTCCACCAAAGTCCATACTTGGTTTTCGTACATGGATCCAATCTCGGATTTCATGGCTTCTTGCCATTTATTGGAATCTGGGCTCATCATCGCTTCCTCATATGTCGCAGGGTCATCGGTGTTGTCCACCAACATGACACTCATAACGGGATCATACCAATCAGGAGTGGTACGAGTTCTCGTTGACCTGCGAGGTTCCGTAGTTTCTTCAGCCGAAGTTTCATGATAAACATCATTAGTGTAACACCCTCGGAATCGACCGTATGCAAGTCTTAGCGATTCCCGCCAAACCCGCATAGAAACGATTCAAAGGTGCCCACCAGGCACTTGCGTGCGGGTGGAAAACGAAGTAATATCATTACACATTAGTTCACAATGGAACCCACAAAACAGATATATACAACAGCGACTCATCGAGTCAAGGATACAATATACAATACAAAGATCCAAATCACCTTGAAAACGATACAGCGTCCGAGTACGGACAAGATGCAAATTAGGCTAAGAGCCCTGAAGAATAACCAATGGCGTCCATAACCCTGCCCAGGCCAAGCCGGAAGGGTAACCCTGCTAACGACGTCGATCTCAAAACCTTCTTAAACAAAAGGGGTGCCGACAAAGGGCAAAGGAAAAAGAGCGGTCAAGATCGAGGCGGTACATGAGACTAGAATTCAGCGGTCCTCGCCTACATAGGTATGGTGGATCAAGCGGCGTGACAAGATGCACTAAACAACCTATAGAGACTCAATACAACTGGCGGCTATCAGATAGGGATAAGAAAGACCTACTCGGATCCAACCTGATTCTAACACCAAACATACCCATCATGGTATTCCCCCTCGATACCAACTGAGGAAGTCAACCGAGGAAATAACACAGTTGGCAGTTTTATTCATTTTGTTATAGTTGCGGCAATTACTAGTCAGATATAGATAGCATGAGTCATCCTGATATAATAAACAGTGAGCAGTTTTAGATAACCATTCCGTTGTAGTTGTAGTACTTACTAGTCAGACACATATAGCATGAGGCATCCCAAAACCCAGCAGTTATTGGCACTTTTATTTAGCCATTCCATTGTAGTTGCAATACTTACTAGTCATATACAATGGTAACGGGTGACAACCCAAAACCAGCAGTTGTTGGCACTTCTATTTAGCCATTCCATTATAGTGAAGCTGATTACTAGTCATTATAAAGTCAAATTTATAGCACTACTTTAGTTATAGTTGTCTATGATCGAGATATTGTGCTCCAAGTCGTCTATAACCACGGACACGGCTTTCAGAAAGTTTTACCCTGCAGGGGGCACAAATAGCAACACACGCACGATCAACCTCGAGAAAAACCAAATGAAAACCCAATAAGGCATCACGACAGAGCAATTGCAAGATTCATATAAATTTCAAGGGGCCACCCCACCAAGCTACCCACGATGAAGTTGGACGACTCCGGAACAGACCCAGAGGTTTGCGTCAATGGCTGTAAATGATTTGGGAACTGAAAAGTGTGTTGGGCTTGTCGATACTGCGAAAACACTCCGCCACCTAAATAGATGCGCTCACGCGCAATCGTAAATAAAGCAGTAAGGCATGGCATAAGTACAGGATAGTAATAAATCCCGAAACTACTTTATGGCCCCAAGAAATAAATATGACTCAAGCTCTGGCTAGGGGGATTCATGGTCCCACATGCGGATAGTGCGAATATTCAAAGAACAAGTATCAAGTACTCGGGGTCCTACGGGACACAAGTGGACGGTTAAAAACCAAATAACATCTATTGCCCACCGGTGCCTCTACATTATTTACCTACTTAAATTTTAGTTATTAAATGATAATTAAAGCCATGATCATCTCCAACATAAAAGAATAAGGCATTTCTCCAACAATTGTGGTACTTGACAACACGCAACAGCACTTGAGCAAGCGACTGTGACACGCAAGTCCAACTATCTACCAAACAACAGGTAATAGGATGTGTCCAAGGCAATATAAGGCTGCAAGGGATATCACGAGTACGAAAACTAGAGCATCGCAACACAGGTAGCAATAGATCAACAGGAGGAAATAAAGACTATAAAAGTAAGATAGGTAGAAAGAGGGGGGGATGCTCGCCTGGGAAACATTGCCGAAGGTTCATCCCAAGAGCGGTCGACATCAACTCATCGGCCTAATCCATGAAGAAGCAAAGCACTAGAAGAAACACCGGATGCACTATTTATTACTACGGCAGAAGATCGGGCATGATGTATGTATGATGTATGGCATGGCAAAGATGCGATGCAATTAGGCAATATTAAGCGGAACCGGGGTCCCGACAAATATTCAGTGGTTCAAGTTATTTAGATACCCCGCATTTTAAATGTTGTCTTAACAAGGCAAAACATGGCATCGATTCACTACACAAATTTAAATGGAGCCAATATTAGACTAGATTCGCCTGCATATGGCCTCCATATTTAATTATGAGGTGAATCGGCATAATGCCCCCAAACCATAGTATATGTATGCAAACATGTTCAATTAATATGCAACAAGATCAATATCATATAGAAATTTATAAAATAGGGCTTGGGAAAGGGGTCACACATCGGGGCGATGGTCTTGGATCCGAGGGGTTTGGTTTAGTCTTCGGGGTTCGACGAGGGATCGGGCTTCGGATCGGGCTTCGGGATCGGTCTTCGGAGTTTGAGAACATCCTCTTCGGCTCCTGACTTCTCGTGTCGTTGACGGACTTGGTTTCGACACAAGGGGTTTGCGCTTTGAGGTTGCCCTTGCCGACACACGAAGCTCGGGGATACATCAGCACTCATTCCACTCGTACTCATCAATCTTCGTCTTCAGTTTGAGCAACACTCCACACTGCTGCATGATTGCCTCAGACACAAACTGATCAAGAGGTATACCACGTTTGTAACACACGTGTGCCAGCAAACAAGAACAGAACGCGTACAATAACAAGGAAGCAGACATCAGGGAGTGGGGTAAAGGACGAGCTCCACGGTCGGTCGCGGAGGAGATGCTGGGCCGGCTCGAACTGCAGCTGCCGCGAGACAGACTCGGAGGAGGAGCAGGGTAATGGCCGACGACACGCAAAGTAGCTGCTGGGCGCAGACGACGCGAATGGGCGGATCGGCGGCACGTAGCGTCCGCGGGGTGGCAGCCAGGCGGAGGTCGAGGCGGCCTTGGCGGGAACCACAGAGGTCAGCCACCGGAGGCGCGCAGAGGAAGAGGAGGCGGGCGCATGCGGCGGCCAGATGCGGCGGAGAGGGAGGCGCGTGATGGCGGGCCTGGCTCCACTGCAGGAGACAGAGGCGAGGTCGGGCGGCTGCCGAGGGAGGAGGACAGGGATTGAGTGGGGCAGGGTCGTCCAGCAGCGGCGCTCTGCGGGGAGAAGGGGCGGCCGAGAGAAGGAGGCAAGGCGACCTAGGGTTGTAGAGGCTGCTTACGAGCGAAGCGAGAGAGGGCGATGGGGGAAGGTGGGGCTCGCGAGGGGATCGAGGGGAGGACACGGTGCTGGGTGTGTCGGGGAAGGGAGAGGGGTCGCTGGCGGCGGCAGGTTCGGGGGTTGCAGGGAGGAGCGGGGTTGGGGAAGATCGATGGGATTGTGGGAAACGTGATGGGGTGGGAGGCGTTCGTGGTGGGACCAGCGGGTGGGGCCAGGGGAGTGGTGCTAGGTGCAGCGTTGTGTGGTGTGCATGCTATGTGTGTGTCGAGTGGTGGTGACTGGTAAGCGTGGTGTGCATGCACAACGGCGGCGGTGGGGTGGGGATCTGGGTGGTTAGATGGGATTAGGGTTAGGGATTGGGGCTAGGTGGGTTTGGTAGATTAGGGTTCCACCGGTTGGGCCTTTGGGCCTGACCGGTTTAGGTCTAGGTTTATATATATATTAAAATATTTCTGTTTTATATTCTTTTGTTAAAAATCATTTTGGTAAATATCTTTACACAATTTAAATAGCAAAGAATATAATTTGAATATAAACAAGAGATGTAAAACAGAAAGTAATATAGGGTTTTACTAAAATAGTTTAGAGATAAGGTATGCATGATGATGATGTTATGATGATGCAAAATAGAAATAACAAGCATTGATATAATTAGGTTTTTTCCCGGGGTGCTACAATTAGCTTCCTCTCTTATGTGTAGGCGCCATAGGAACTACTTCTGGTGTTGCGCTACTTGCAATTTTGAGAGAAGCTTCAACAACCTCGTCGAGTTCTACTTTCCTTCTAGTCACTTCTTTCGAGAGAAACTTCTTCTCTAGAAAGGATCCATTCTTGGCAATGAAGATTTTGCCCTCTGATCTATGATAGAAGGTATACCCAATAGTTTCCTTCGGGTATCCTATGAAGACGCATTTTTCCGCTTTGGTTTCAAGCTTTTCGGGCTGTAACTTCTTTACATAAGCTTCTCAACCCCAAACTTTAAGGAATGACAGTTTAGGTTTCTTACCAAACCATAATTCATACGGTGTCGTTTCAACGGATTTAGATGGTGCCCTATTTAAAGTGAATGCGGCTGTTTCTAATGCATAACCCCAAAGCGATAGTGGTAAATCTGTAAGTGACATCATAGAACGAACCATATCTACGAGAGTTCGATTACGACGTTCGGACACACCATTACGTTGTGGTGTTCCCGGCGGTGTCAATTGTGAAAGTATTCTGCATTTCTTCAAATGCTCTCCAAACTCGTAACTTAGATATTCACCTCCACGATCAGATTGTAGAAATTTAATCTTCTTGTTACGTTGATTCTCTACCTCACTTTGAAATTCCTTAAACTTCTCGAAATTTTCGGACTTATGTTTCATGAAATAGATATACCCATATCTACTCAAGTCATCCATGAAGGTAAGAACATAATGATAACCACCGCGCGATGCTACACTCATTGGGCCACACACATCGGTATGTATGATTTTCAATAAGTCCGTAGCTCGCTCCATCATACCAGAAAATGGAGTCTTAGTCAGTTTACCCATCAGACATGCTTCGCATCTTTCAAGTGATTCGAAATCAAGTGATTCAAGAAGTCCATTGGAATGGAGTTTCTTCATACGCTTCACTCCAATATGACCAAGACGATAGTGCCACATATAGGTCGAGTTATCGCTCAATTTCAAACGTTTAGCTTCAATGTTATTGATATGTGTGTTACTACAATCGAGATTCAACAAGAATAGACCATCTATCAAAGGTGCATGTGCATAAAACATATTACTCATATAAATCGAACAAACATTATTCTCGGACTTAAACAAGTAACCGCCTCGCAATAAACATGATCCTGATATAATGTTCATGCTCAACGCAGGCACCAAATAACAATTATTTAAGTATAAAACTAATCCCGATGGTAGATGAAGAGGTAGCTGCCGACCGCGATCACATCAACCTTTGATCTATTTACAACGCGCATCGTCACCTCGTTCTTCGCTAGTTTTCGTCTATTCTGCAGCACCTGTTTTGAGTTACAAATGTGAGCAACCGAACCAGTATCAAATACCCAGGAACTACTACGAGTACTAGTGAGATACACATCAAATAACATGTATATCAGATATACCTTTCTTATTGATGTTGCCGTTCTTCAAATCCGCCAAGTACTTAGGGCAATTCCGCTTCTAGTGACCTTATTCCTTGCAGTAAAAGCACTCAGTACCAGGCTTAGGCCTAGCCTTGGTCTTCTTCGTCGGCGCAGTAACTTTCTTACTGCCCTTCTTGAAGTTTCCCTTTTTCTTAGACTTGCCTTGCTTCTTGAATTTGGTGGTCTTATTGACCATCAACACTTGGTGCTCTTTCTTGATCTCCACTTCCGCAGACTTTAACATGGAGAAGAGTTCATGCAACGACTAGTCAATGTTTTGCATATTGTAGTTCATCACAAAGTTCTTGTAACTTGGTGGTAGTGATTGGAGGACACAGTGAATCCCCAAAGCATTAGGAATCACTATACCCAAGCTTTGAAGCTTGCTTGCGTGCCCAAACATCTTAAGCACATGCTAACTGACGGAGCCGCCCTCTTCCATCTTGTAGTTAAAGAACTTTCAGAAGCCTCATAACTCTCAACTGCTGCGTGAGCCTCAAATATCATTTTGAGTTCACGGACAATATCATGTGGGTCATGGTTCTCAAACCTTTTCTGAAGCTCCGATTCCAAACCATACAATATAGCACATCGAATCTGGAGTATCGATTCTCCAGCGAGGAAAACATTTTTACCTCGTCGGTAGCATCACCGCAGTGGGTCACCCAGTGCATCCAAAGACATAGGTCAAATTACCAGCATTGAGGACAATCCTCAAATTGCGGAACCAATCCGCGAAGTTGCTTCCATTGTTTTTCAACTTTTCTTTCTCTAGGAATGCATTAAAATTGATGGTAGGGGCCGCCATTGATCTACAACATATTTAAAATAGTTTAGACTAAGTTTATGACAAACTGAGTTCTAATAGTTAAATTAATCTAGGTGAACTCCCACTCAAAACAATAACCCTCGCATTGTTTTAGTGATCACACAAACCAAATCCACCACATCAAAACCGATCATCACGAGAGCTGATGTAGCTTCAATGGCGAACAATCAACATGTTCATCATATCTACTATATGACTCATGCTTTACCTTTCAGTGATCCGTGTTCCAAGACCATGTCTATACATGCTAGGCTCGTCAAGATTAAACCTTAGCTTCCGCATGAGCAAATCTGGCTTGCTCCTATTGTATACACTCGCAGAATCTAACACACTCGATCATCACACGGTGCTTCGAAACAACGAGCTTTATCAATGGTGATTACTAAGGATGAACACTTTATAACTTGAAATTTTGTGCTAGAGGGGTCATCTTATAATGCTACCGTCGTGAACTAAGCAAATACAAGATGCATAAAAGGATTAACATCACATGCAATTCATAATATGTGATATGATATGGCCTTTCTTCTTGTGCTTCCGATCTCCATCTTCAAGCACGAACATGATCTCCATCATCACCGACATGGCGTCAAGGTCAATGTCGCCGCTTCATGGTTCTCATTCACCAGCATCAACTATTACAACTACTTTGAATAATAGACACGCGGGTCTTAACGGAATTAAAAAGACAACCATATGGCTCGTGTCGGTTGCCGACTTACAATAAGGAACATTGCATACATCATATATAATCACAATCATGGCCATATCACATCACAGCACACCCCTGCAAAATAAAGTTAGATGCCTCTAATTTTCTTTGCATGTTTTATGTGGTTTGGGGATTTCAATAAGTGTCGTTCTAACTTACGAACAAGAACCACAACATTGATACTAGTATTGTCAATTACCCGTTGTAAACTGAATCTTCACTATGTTGGGAGAAACAGGCACCCACAAAGCCACTTATGCAATACAAGTTGCATGTCAAGCGTGGAGCAAGTTCATGAATGATGTCATGTAAGATTAGCCCGGGCCGCTTCTTCCCACCATCCCGCAAGATGCAAAGTACACAAGAAGAAATCGATAACAAAAGCATCAACGCCCACAATGACCATTGTGTTCTACTCGTGCAACAGATCTACATATAGACACGGCTCTGATACCACTGTAGGGGTTCGTAGCATGGAAAACAAAAAATTTCTATCGCATGCACACAAACAAGCCAAGATCTATCTACTAGATTATAGAAATGAGTCGATTAGAGTACTCACCCTCGAAGATTCCAAAGCGGTTAACGAGAGCAGATTCTCGTGGGTGATGTAGTCGTACACTTGTTGATCTCAAGATCGCGTAGACGATCCTTCAAGCGCTGCGTTCCGGCAGCGCTTACGCAGTCGGTCACATGTTCGATACTCGATGAAGACCTTCCTCTCCCTTGTTCCAGCAGGCAGCGGAGGTTGTAGTTCTCCCCTCACGATTCCGGCAGCACGACGACATGGTGTCGGAAGTAGAGGGAAGATCCCACAGGGCTTCGCCTAAGCCGGTGCGACTTATGGTGGATCTAGGGTTTTCCGGCGATCTAGGTTTAGAAGGCCGGAGAGGAGGAGGAGGAGTTGACGGCGGCTAGGGCGACGACAACGAGCCAGCGATGGTGCGAGGCGACGACGGCGGCGGCTAGGCGGCGACGGTACACGGGGTGGGGAGGGCTGGCTCTTGTGTTGTTTGGGGCAGCCCTCCCCTCTATTTATGAGAGGGGGCAGCCTTGGGAGGGGAGAGTTTGAATCCAAACCCAAACCCAAGTTGGATAGAAGGAAGGACTCTTTCCTTCTTCCACTAGAAAACTATTGTTCCAGTTTGACTTTTCAAACCTCCCTTTTGACTTTCAATTTAGAGCTTTAATTCTCTCTCGCAAATGCCCAAACCAAGTGACCTAGGATATGATCCAATCATTCCACTTACCCATGACACATTCATGGACCATTCCCCTTTCGGTCCGGTGAACCTTCTAGACCCTTCTAGAACCTCTCCGATGAAAACATCGAAATCATTCCCGAACTCCGGAATTGGACTTTCTTTATATGAATCTTATTCTCCGGACCATTCTGGATCTCCTCGTGGTATCCCGGATCCCATCCTAGACTCTGAACAACATTATTTATCCCTACTTACATCCCATATCTACTAAACAACATCGAATCCTTAAATGTGTCTCCCCACGGTTCGTGAATTATGCGGACATGACCGAGACACTTCTCCGATCAATAACCAATAGAGGAATCTGGAAATTCATATGGCTCCCACATATTTCTATGATTACTTTGCGATCGAATGAACCACTTACATACGATACCAATTTCCCTTTGTCTCGCGATAGTTTACTTATCCGAGGTTTGATCGTCAGTATCTCTGCATACCTAGTTCAACCTCGTTACCGATAAGTACTCTTTTCTCGTTCCCGTGATATGTGATCCCTTGTGAGCCAGTCACATGCTTGCAAGCTAATTGGATGACATTCCACCGAGAGGGCCTAGAGTATATCTATCCGTCATATGGATGGACAAATCCCACTCTTGATCCATTTGCCTCAACACATACTTTCCGAACACTCAATGCCACCCAGTTACGGTGTGGTGTTTGATGTCATCAAAGTATCCTTCCGGTGATGGTGATTAGCATGATCTCATGGTCGAAGGAATTAGGTTACTATGTATTAGAAAGCTTATAGCAAACAAACTATTGAAATGACTTGATCTTAATGCTACGCTTATCTATAGGAGTATGTCCATCACACTATTCTCATAATGATATGATCTTGTTGTTAACAACATCTCAATGTTCATGATCGGGAAACCACGATCATCTATTAACCAACAAGCTAGTATTACAAAGAGGCTTTACTAGGGACTCTAATTTAGTTTACAAATCACACAAGTATTAATGTTTCCGTTAATACTATTATAGCATGAATGCAAACATTTATCATAAACACAAAGATATTATAATAACCAATTTTATTATTGCCTCTAGGGCATATCTCCAACAAATTATTTGCTTCAAGTGCAAGGTTGAAGGACATGATGTAAGATCTTGTCCATTGAAGAAAAATCACTTGAGCGAGAAGCAACAAGGGAAGCGGCCACAAGTTCAAGGTCAAGCCCAAGTTGAAGTTAGGCCACTTACGAATAAGAATCAAGATAATGCTCCCCAAGCTAAGAAATCAATGAAGAAGAGAAAGGGGAGCACTTGTTGCTACATATGTCGTGTGAAGGGACGCTTTGCCTCTTCATGTTCAAACGGTACCTTATCTAATCCTATAATTATTAATGATGATTATTCTCTTGGGAAGGATAAGGATGGCAATGTGTTTGCCAAGTTTGTTGGAACTCAAAGTGGTGTCAAGAAAAGAACCATTTGGGTTGCCAAGCCTATTGTGACTAACCTCTTAGGACCCAACTTAGTTGGGGACCAACAAGCTCAAACTTGATCAATAGGTGTTTTTGGAGGGCATTGGAGACTTGGCTAACTCATGAAGAATTAAGGGATCTTCATATATTATATTTGATCAAGCCAAGTCATAAGGATTATCATTTCCCTATCTTATATCCAATGTGCCTCTTCGCAGTAACTTGTACTAAACTCATTTATATTGTAAGTTACTTGCCCCTTTACATGTTTTGGTTTTGTACCAAGTATGTGTTTGTATTTGATGTTCCTCATGCTTGCTTATTTTGTGTATTCAAGTATGTCTAGGTGTTTGGCACATCATTTACCCGTGTGTCTCGTTTTGAGCCTCTAATGCACCTTGATGATATCTTATTTGGCTCTTTTCGAGTGGTTAATGGAACATCCCATTTTGGGGGAGTGATATGCCCCGCGCATCTCTCAAACCTTAAAATGTGTGTACGTGAGTACTACCACTTAGTATTGATATTACAAGCTTATCTAGTCATTATGTGGTGTGTCATACTCATGAGAATTTGAAATTCTAAATGTCCATTAATTATCTCTAGTTGAGTTTACCTTACCTCTTATTAAGGAAAATTGAATATCACATTATGGGGGAGTAATATGCTTATTTTTCATATCATAATCCTAGGAAATGTGAACATATGAGGTAGTGCCACTTAGAGTTGATATTGTTGATTATCTTGTTTCTAGGTGGCATGTTGGCTCAAACAAGGTCCTATTTTTGTTAGAAGCTTTTATTGCTCGTCTTTTTGGTCTTTTTTTGAGTAAGAAATTCTTGATGCGGTCTTCCTCAAATACATATCTCTATATCTTTGTGGGAGACCATTTGCTTCAAGTTATTCTAATCATTGCTTTGCATGATTGTGTGACTAGATTGAAGCTATCAAGAATCTATATCTTTGCATAGTGCTTAATCTTTTTATTCCTATCCTATGCTTTTTATTGTGAAGATTTATCTTTCATATCCGTGCAATATACCATCGGAAATCAATTCCAATTCACTCATTGTCTTTGACAATTGATATTCTTATGTGTGGCAGCATTTGTGGGTCATCTTCACCTTGGATCTCACCTCTTATTGCCTTATTTTATTTCCAATTTTTTTGTTGTGGCTCCCATTGTCTTCCTTGGATTTTGAACATCTCTTTGATGATGTTTCTGATTATTATAAAATATGCCTTAGTGGAAGACAAACCTTTTCTTCTCGGAACCTTGTGCCATTGTGAAACGTATTAAGGGTTTGGTTTATTTGTTGAAACCTTGATATTTTGGGAGTTTGTTATCTCATTCTTTCTTCTCTATTTTATTTGCTTGAATGAGATAAATATTTGAGTATTTTTGTTTTATTTCATCTTTTTTCTCAATAGTTTTAGTTCATTTGTTGAACTTCATTGAACAAATCTTTTGTTGATTTGATTCTTTGATATAGTTTGGGCAACAAATGTGTTTTGTCACCCCTTGTATGCCTTCTTGAATATTTTAGTGTTTTTCCAAATTATATCTTCTTTGGATATTGAAAGTCTCCATGTGTTTGCTTTCTTTGATCCAATATGTAGGGTATACTCCATCAAATCCTTAAACGGCTAAGATGTGCATGAAATTCAAATTTCATCTCTAAATATGTACATATTTTTATGTAGTGTGTCCTATGTGTTGTGGTTAGTCTAACCACTTTGAACCTAATAAGTTTGGGGATCAAGATGTACTTGAATGTTGTTTTAGGTACATTGGAGATGCAATGGATGCTTGTCTCGTCTATATGGAAAGTGTTGTCACCACATGATAATTGGAGCCAAGCTAGGATGATCGAGAAATTATTATCTACTACATCATACCCTTGCTATCTCGGTAACAAGTATCTTATTCATGCATACTATTCTTTCATCCAATCTCTTGTAGGTTTCATCTTGGCATGAATTTATCCGTTTGTAAATGTCGCGGTTCTTGCAAGGATCTTTGAAAGACTTTTTTATCCTTATTGCTTATGTGAGTAATTTGAGATGATGCATATAATGGGGAGTATATAAAATCATGTTCATGATTCACCAATTCCAAATATGCCTTCTAGCAATTTATTGCATATCAATTCATCAAGGTACTCTCATGTGCAATATTGTTGAAATTGCTTTGAATCCTTCCTTTTGCTACTTGTCTTTCTCAAAGTATCCCAACTAGCATTTGTTCCCTTAGTGTTAGTTGTGATGTTTTTGAGTTTTTTTTTCTTTTGTTTGGTCAAGTTCATTGATATACCATAAGAGAAAATAGAGCCATGGGGTATATATGCACTTAAGCAAAAAAATCATGTTTGGTATATATTATGACTTCCTCTTGGATATCATGTTTTCTTATTTCATTAACCTCTTATGTATGGTTGTTTATTTGTGGATTATTCTCATGTTTTGTCCACTTATAAACTTATATACACGAGAGTGTTAATCTCTCGCCTTGATATCATTGCTCTTTGCCGATCATATCTCTTATCCTCTTGGTTTTTAATGGTATTGGTAATGTATTGATTTATGAGTGCTTGGTTTACTTTTATTGCATCTTCACACACTCATATCTCATATTTGGTTTCTTTTGGACTTAAGCTTTTATTGACAAGTGTATTTATTTATATCTACTCCTTGTATCTTGGTTGTGTTCTAAATAATACAGAGGGAGTGAGGATTCCATGTTTGTGCATATTGTATTCAAATGCAATAATTAAAATTTATGCATTAACCTTGGGGAGCTTCCTTATTTCATTTAGATCACTATTTGTCCATTTGATTTTTTGGATCATTGGATTGCTTGCTTCACCCGTTCAAGTTTCTTCACCGTTTTATCCTTGTAGCAATCTTTGATCATCAATATAGCTTGATTTCCTCCAAATATTCGTCATTGAATATGTGCATTTGATTTCACTCAAATTATGATAAATGCACACCTTGGGGATGAACTCATACTATATTAGCCTTCTAACTTTGTCATCCATTTTGGCACTTGTTGTCAATGGGGGAGAAGTTTAGAGGGTTTAAGGGAAATGGTTTTATACTTAAGATTGGTTTGGTCTTAAGTGTTTGCCTTTCATGCATTTCATCTTTATTATGTTTTGCATGGTCGTATATATAGTGTAAACTCTCCCAAATTTTATTCTTGACAATGTATGCAATGAAATTCAAGTTAATCGCACATGCATATATATTGTGGGGGAGTTTGCTCTATATATGTTGGTTCTACTCACATCTCTTACATTAGTTGTAGTTTGTGTAAGTAGAATAAGTTTTGATATGTGCTAGTAGCTTTGTGTTACTTGACCATATCAAATGCAACCTCTTGTACACAACTTATTCTCGGATAAGCCGCGTACTTGTTTCTAATATTCATTATGTAAACCCTCTTGTTGTGATTGTCATTAATTACCAAAATGGGGGAGATTGAAAGAGTAATTGCCCCTATGTGTGGTTTTGGTGATTAATGACAATCCCTATGGACTATTTCTCTGAGTTTTATATGAAGGAATATTCCATAGGTCATGCTTGTAGTCTATGTGTTGGATTCAAGTATGTATGCCATGAAGATAAAGATATACCTTGAGTATTGGCATCAAGATCATCGAGTTGAAGAGAAGAATATGATATGATCAAGATCTTGAGAGTGTGATCTCAATAGAAGAATTCAAGATATGGCTCTAAGACGGTGCCATGATAGCCTCATTAGTTGATCTATGATTGACTAAGATTTAGAGCATGTAATCAAATTAAGAGTTCTTTATGTACCTCAAGATATTGAGATGGAGCATGATAAGATACATGGTTGACCTATACAAAGAGTGAAGAGTGATTTCAAGTTGGTCAACACATGAAGCATAAAGAATGTACCACATGATCTTGTGGTATGGTAAGCCTTGTCAATTATGCATCATTAACTAACCCATCATATATATGCCTTTGCATTTTCTATATGTGATAGGTATCTTTCCATGGGCATGCTTCAAAAGTGAAGATCTTATATAGCCATGAGAGGATGACATCAAATGGTGATCGTCATGAAGGTTGAGAAGGGCAAGTTCAAGATAAGCATCTCGAGAAGATCATTTGCTTGAAGCTTGTCGTCCATATTGGTGATAATGGACATGTGAAGACATGTATTAATGAAGCTATCCAATAGTTGTGTATGGGGAGAAAATTAGGAGTCTTCATGAAGCAACAATGATCAAGTGATGCATTCCGGCTTGGATGGAGATTGAAGTGTTGTCATCAAGATCAAGCGGGATGCGCAAGGCAAAGATATGGCCTTGCTAGGTTTTTGCTTTTACCGGTCTCAAGGTGGTTGTTGGGAGACCGGGTTATAGGATACATAGCCGCACTATTAAGAGGGGCTTTCGGTTGGGTAACTTGATCACATCGTCATAGGAAGCTCAATCCTTTGCATACTTTGCATCTTCCAATTTTGTTGCTTCTTGGTGTTTCTCCATGTGAGGTTCTTGAGCTTGTTTTTATCTCTTCAACAAGCCCAAGTTCATCAAAAACAGAATTCGTATGCATCTTCTATGGCATTTTCGAGTTTGAAGGTTTTACCGGTTCTTCTTGTAGGGAGGCTTCTTACCTTTCTTCATTTGGTTCTATCGTCCTATAATATACTATGATATTTCTCTACACCATCTTATAGGTCTTGTTGTCCTCGTCAAAACAAGCACAAGATCACCAAAATCGGATTCCGGACAAAAAAGTTATCGCCGTTTTCGTGTGCCCTGTTTGGTTCAGTGAATTCGGCAGAATTTCATGACCGAGTCCAGGTCGGAAATTTCGATCATTGAAATTTCCGGCAAACCGCCAAAAAACTGTTCTGTATGTTATTTCGGTTTGTACCAGAACTTTCGGTTTTGACCGGAAATTCCGGCGGATGATCCGGCGGCGCCGGTTTCGTCGCTGGAACGTGTTCGCCCAGCGCATCTTGCTTCCAACGATCGTCCCCTTTGAAGGGGTATAAAAGGGAGGCTTATTCCCCAAAGTTCTAAGGCTCTTGAGCATGTTTTTTACCTCTATTGTTGACCCCTTTTAGCTTTCTTCCTCTCCCTTCCCTCCTATGATTCTTGCATCTTTTTGAGGGCTTTGGAAGAGGCGATCTAGATCTACAATCTCCACCAATCAATTCATCCTCTAAGTGAGGGGAACCCATTGGATCTAGATCTTGGAGTCATTTGTTGGTTTCCACCATTGTTCTTCCTCTCTAATTCCTCCCTAGCACTTGTTTCTTTGGTGGGATTTGAGAGTGAAGGATTTGAGCACCCTTGGTGTTCTTGCTTTGCATTCTTGCATAAGTGTTGAGCTCTCCATTACGATTTGTTCGAGTGAGAGACCGTGAGCTTGTTACTCTTGGAGGGTGACCTCCTAGTTGGATTGGCGGTTGGTACCGCGGTGTCCTCTTCGTGGAAGATTGTGAAGAGACCCAGGCTTCTCCTTCGTGGATCTTGTAAAGTGGTTGTGGAGCTTGCCATCTACGGAGTGGAGGAAAAGCTAGCCATAAGGAAAGGGCCTATTCCTTCGTGCGATAGACTCGGAGAAGAAGGTGAGCCTTTGTGGTGCGTGAGGAATCCTTCGTGGAACCTCACACCTCTCCAACGTGACGTATCCCCATTCCCAAAGGTGGTGAATACGGGAATACATCTTCGTCTCCGCGTGCCTCTGTTATCTCTATATCCGAGCTTACTTTCCTTGTGATAGCCATCGAGCTTGAAGCACTTATATCTTTCTTATCACTTGTGGTATATTTATCTTGTGCTATCTTGCTTAGCTTAATTTGTTGTTGGTGCACTTAGTTGAGCCTAGTGTATTTAGGTTTTGTGTTTGTAAAATAAACGTTAGTTTAATTCCGCATTCTATCAAGCCAAAACCGTAATAGTTTTGAAATTGCCTATTCACCCCCCCTCTAGGCGACATCTCTATCCTTTCACTCTTCCTCCCTGAGTTCGAGAAATCTTGGGTGATCCACTTAAGGGAAACTTGCTGCTGTTCTACAAACCTCTGTACTTGGAGGCCCAACACTGTCTACAAGAATAGAGGCGTGCATAGACATCAAGCTATGTTATGGCGCCGTTGCCGGGGAGGTAAGGTAAAAGGTACTCACATCCTTTGACTACTAAGCTATCTTCTAGTACTGTTGCTGGTCTATGAGTGCTCGAAGTTATTTCCTTTAAATTCTACAATTTTGTTTCTTGTTTTTATTTTCACTAGTTATGCTTAATGGAAAACAAAAACAAAATTAGAGAGATTTATAATATTTATCTTGAGTTAGGACATGAAGTGTTTGAAGAGAAAATTAAAAAACCTATGGAAATTTATTTGCATTCTAATAGCAATGTTATTAGTATAAATTCTTTGAACACCATTATTTCTAATGCTATGAAAACGTCTAAGCTTGGGGAAGCTAGTTTTTTTGAAAATGATCTTTTTAGTTCCCCAACTTTAGAGGAGAAAATTTGCTATGATGAGACTATACCTCCAATATACGATGATTACAATGATGAATATGATATTTTCAGTCCACCTACTACTGAGTAGAAAATTAATTATGATTACAATATGCCTCATATATTTGATGATTATGGTGATGAAAATAATAATGATAGCTATTTTGTTGAATTTGCTCCCACTACAATTAATAAGAATGACTATGCTTATGTTGAGAGTAATAATTATTTTATGCATGTGGCTCATGATAAAAATGTTTTATGTGATAGTTATATTGTTAATTTTATTCATGATGCTACTTAAAGTTATTATGAGAGAGAGAAACATGGTTTTATGTATCTGAACAATATTAAGTTTCCCCTCTTTATGTTGAAAGTTTTGAAGTTGCACTTGTTTTGCTTTCCTATGCTTGTTGCTTTGTGCTTTCATTACTTGTTTATTTACAAGATTATTTTTCATAGGAAGTGGGTTAGACTTAAATTTGTTTTATAGTTTCTTCTTAATGCTCTCTTTTACTTCAATCTATATTTCTTATGTGAGCATCATCGAAATTATCATGCCTGTCTTGATGGCTATAAAGAAAGAGCTTTTGGGAGACAACCCATTTTATTTTTGTTTTATTGAGTTTTGGAAGTTATTGCCTCTGTAATAACCTCTCCTTATCCTATTTGTATGGTCTTTGTGCCAAGAATAGCCTCTAATGAGAGAGAAGTAAGATTTGGGGAAGTTGTTGTCCTAAAACAAATTTTTGTGCTTCACTGTAAAAAAATCGTGAAAAATCCCAGTGCATCGGATTGAGATGTAATTTTTTGTGTGCATGCCCCTGTTATTTACCCAAATTTCGTTAGTTTTTTATTTTTCTATTTTAGCAACAAAAGATTTTCTAAAAAATAGGTCTTTACCTGCTGGTCTGTTTTGACAGATTTCTGCCATTATTTGCATTTGCCTCTTAATCGATTTCTTTTTGAGTTATCTTTAATCACTTGAGCTTTTAAAAGGAGTTGCTACAGTATCTTATGTTTTAATGGGTGATTTACTTGAGTTGAAACTGAACCCAAAGGCCTATTATCTTGCATACACTAATGTTGCTAATAAAGATTGTGTGAAGTTTTGTATGAAGGAAGTTTTCAAGTGTAGGGAGAGAATGATGTGATGAGATGAAGTATGGACAAAAGCTCAAGATTGGGATGCCACCCGTGTCACCCCAAGGAAATATTCAAGAGGTACAAGCGTCAAAGCTTGGGGATGCCTAAGGCATCCCCTTCTTCATCAACAAAAATCTCAGGTCTTCTTTCAATATACTATATTTCTATTGCTTCATGCACTATGTGTTGTTCTTGGAGCGTCTTTGTTTTTGTCTTTAGTTTTCTTTTGTGTTGTTTGCTGCAATAATTTGGTTGGGTCCCAACACACTTCTTTTGGAGAGAGACACGCTCTGTTTTCATTGTTTAGAACACTCTAGTTTTCACTCTGATTGTTTTGTGAGTGTTCACTTTTGCTAGCACTGTGTTAGCTTTAGTTTTCTCATGCTTTCTGCTTAGAAATTTTTAGTTCTTATTTGTAAATTTGTGATACAAGCTCTCTAGTCTTTATTAAATATTATCTTTGTGAGTTGTTTCAAAAAAGTCGTTTGGTGTTGGAAAAGAGTAGAAAGTTTTATGCTTATAATGGTACAAAGGAAGCTTGTTTTGACTTCTACTTAGACTTTATCATGTCATATTAGATATTGTTTTGACCATATGCTTAGTGATTATTGCTATAGCATGACTTGTTCCAAACAATTGAGATTGCTTAATGTGCCTTAAAAGAATCATGCGTTGTTTTAGCATACAAAAGCATAATATTGTGGTATTCTCCTTTGATGCTTTATTTGGGTTGACTTGGCACATGCTTACACCATGTTAAGACTATGAACCAGTCACGTTAGCCTGTATGATCATTTAGGTTTTGACTTGTGATATCACTTTATGCTTTAATTAATAATGTTTTGTCGCTTTGCATGATTATGGCCATTATTGCTCTCTTAGTTGGTCGCTCCCAGTCTTTTGCTAGCCTCCACTTATACTGAGTATGATCTCTACTCGTGCATCCTACTCCCAAGAAACCAAGTTATTCGAAAGAGTCCACTATAAATTCCTATGCATGGTGTGTTACACCATTCCAAGTATATTCATGTGTTTATTTATCTTCCAAATTAAACTTTTGTTATGTGAAAATTAGTGATTAAAGCTCTCACAAACTTGATGGTACACTTTATTTTCTTGCACTTAATAAACTTGAACCATTGTGCCATCTATGTTGCTTATATGCTTGAAAATTATAAGTTGGGAGTTAGCAGAACCATGCTGTCATGACGAACGCTTTCAACACTTATACATATCTATCCAGTTGATATCATGATCTTTTGTTTATGATGTCGGCGATGTGAAATAAAAGGGGAGCTTGTAAGTTCATGGAGTATTATATACGTGTTAGAGAAACGCCTAGGCGTCTAGCCTAAGCCATGCCTAATCATGGTGGAAACTTGCAGCATAACCATAGTGAGCAATCTATGAAGCATCTTCAGAAAAAATAGAAAAAAAGAGCACCATTCTCATGGTAAATAAAAAGATCGTTGAGATGCTCATTGTTTGTTGCCTTGTCATTTTGATATGGGATAGTTCCTGTGTCATGGGGCAAGGGGTACCCCGTTGGCGGTTCTCTATGATACACGTATACTTACAATGACAAGAACTTGCTTGTGACTAAAGTTGAGTAGCATGAGGAACAACCCTCATACTCAAGGGACATAAGATTTTCAACTTATGATCTGTCAAGCATATACCTCATATTTGTCTCACTTTAACCTTAATCACTTCAAGATGCTTATGATAGGGGCAATGAGAGCTCAAAGCTAGTAAGTACCATAATTTTTGGAAGCTCTTTATCAAACTTGAAATTCCTACTTCCCTCTATGAAGGGCCTTTTTTTACTTTTTATTGAGTCTCCATCTTATATCTTTATGCACCAATTAAGAGAGCATAGTTGTCATTCTTAGTTCAATGTGCACTGTCCCAAAAATTGTTGATTGATTCATAACTATGATATTGCTTGTTCTTAAATTATTTGTATCTAGTCACGCTTATGAACTTTGAAGGTGTCCTATGCATTTATGTTTTGCTATACCATGAAGGACAAGCTGAATACCACTTTTGCTATGTTTTCTATATGTGAAACAAACAAATGTCTTTCAATGCATTGTTATTCATGATCTTTTGTTTGTACCTTTTCATGTTACAACTTAGTTGCTTTGTCTTTTTGTTAGAACTACATCTTTCATGCTAATGTTTAGAGTACTATGATCCCAGCTATTAATGCTTTACAAATACCTTGATCAAGATTGTGATGGTGCATGTCACCTAAAAAATTATTCTTTTTATCACTTACCTACTTGAGGACGAGCAGGAGTTAAGCTTGGGGATGCTTGATACGTCGTAAACGCATCTATAATTTTTGATGCTCCATGCTTGTTTTGTACCAACGATCTTATGTTTTCTCTACACTTTGAGGCATTTTTATATATTTTCTGGAACTAACCTATTGTCAAGATGCCACAGTGTCAGTTGCCTGTTTTCCGCTGTTTTTGGTTTCAGAAAAGCTAGTAAGTAAATATTCTCGGAATTGGAAGAAACAAAAGCCGAAGTGCCTATTTTTCCAGATGCAACACGGGGCCTGAAGGAGAGACAAAGTGTGGCATCCCGCAAAACCACTACTAGAAAATCGCGTCGTTTTTGTGCATTGCATCATCATGACCGCATGCTCATGTCATCATGCCACATTGCATTTGAGCATAGTCATCGTCTTGCATTTTCTTGCATAAAACTATTTTCGGAAAAACCTAATTTGTTTTCTAAACGCCCCGTCTTGTTTTCAAATTCAAACCCGGGACTCCGGATTAATTGTTTTGTCGGTTTCGGGTTGCAAAGGCCCTGTTTAAATAAATAAAACTTTTAATTATTTTTAGTGGGCAATCGAACGCGAATCAATCGAACGACCACCCCCAGTCCAAACAATCGGTCCGCCTAAAATCCCTAGTCTACCCAACCTAATCTACCCACACCCCCTCCACATCACCCCACCCAATCCCCACCTGACACCTCACCCTCTCCCTTCCCCCACCCACTCCCACGCCGCCACCTGGCCCAGCCACACAGCCCCCCTCTCTCTCCCCACAGCCCCTCTCAACTCACCCCTCAGCCCACACACGCACGCAACACACGACGCGCACGCCACGCTGCAGCCGGCCCCACCCCCTGGCCCACCTGCTCCCATCCCGCAACCCACGCCCGCGTGTCCCCGCCTTTGTTCATCTTCCCCACGCACCCTCCCCGCCCCGGCCCCGACCGCCTCTGCGCGTCGCCCGGCCCGCCTCCGCTCCTCCAAGCTCCGCCCCCGCCTTCCCCCTTTCCTCCAACCTCCGCTCCGTCCACGCCATGGCCAGCTCTCCCCGCCCCGCCTCCGTCCTCCTGGGGCCAGCTCCGCCTTCACCTCGCCCGCCTTCCTACCCTAGCCGCCCCCGCCTGCCGCCGCAAGGCGTCGCCCCACGCCTCCGGCTCCGGCCTGAGCTCCGCCGCCGCCCGGCCTCCGCTCGCAACCTCCTCCATCAAGGCTGTCGCCCGCTCCGCCGCGGAAGGTCCCCGACCCGCGAGCCCGCCCCTGGCCCGTCCACCTCCCTCCTCCGATCGCACGCGGACCCCTCCTCCTCTGCGAGCACCTTCCCTCGCCGGAGCTCCTCCAGCCCGGCGACCTGCCTCACCCACGCCCGCTACCCGCCTTCCGCCGCTTCCGCGCCCGAGCTCGCCTCCGCCTCCTCTCCGGCACCCTTCGACGCCACCATGGTCCCCGCCCGCAAGCACCCCTTCAACTGAGTTCCTTCGCCTCGCCGGCTTGGCGCTATGGCCGCCTCGTGCCCATTGTCGAGCTCGCCGCCTTCCGCTGACGTGTTTTGACTCCGTGAGATGCTGCTGCTACCCCTGGCGTGTGCTGCCTGTCAACATATCTGTGTGTTTGGTCGTGTTAAGAGGTGGTGTTGAGGACACCACATCAGCTACCTTCGCCTCTGATGCTGACGAGGACGCCTGATGCTATGCACACATCGCTGCTAAGCTCTCCTTTCCCGAAGTCGATCAATATGGAACACCAAGTTCTTCATGGATCCCGACACGCCAGGTTATCCAACCATAGATCCGAAGACCGATCCCGGCGCGCCCGAACCCCGTCGAGCACCAAGACCCTCGGAATCGCCAAGTACCCCCTCTCGGATCCGAGGACCGAAGATGCCCGGAACACCAAGATCGCCCTCAAGGATCCGAAGGCCCAACTCCGAAACCCCGAAGACCGACCCCGGTGTTTGAAGACCGAACCCCAAGATCTGCCTCACGGGACCGAGCCCCTGAAACCCCGATGCTGTCAACACGGATGCCATGAACTTTGTCATGGACGCCGAGACCCCCGGACCCCGGAGACCCCATGATCTTCGCCGCAGAACAATAAGGCCGTTGGAATGGAATCGACAAGATCTACCGCCGGACGACAAGTTCTACTTCACGGGCACGGAGCGTCAAGATCGCCTCACGGAATCCGATGCGCCCCGACGCCGAACCAAGTTCTTCTTCCCGGATGCGATGCCGAGAACCCGGATGCCAAGGACGTCGACACGGATACGCCAAGATCTACTCCGTTATCCGAGAACGATCCCGTCGAACCCTGAACCCTGAGACTGGACCCCGACCCCCGAAACCCCCAAGATCCTCGGACCAATGTGTGAACCTTTTCCCGAGCCCTATTTTATAAATGCTTTATATAAATTGTTGCATATTAAATTGTCATTCGCATGCATATTGTCATGTGATTTGGGGGCCTTAGGCCGATTCACCTCTTAATTAAATATGGGGCCCATATGCGGGCAAATCTAGTCTCATATTGGCCTCATTTAAATTGTGTAGCGAACCGGTGCTATCTTCTGCCATGCTCAAACAACAATTAAATTGCGGGGTAGATAAATAACTTGAACCACCTAATTAATTGCCGGGACCCCGGTTCCGCTTAATATTGACCTAAGTGCATCGCACCTTCACCATGCCATGCATCATACATGCATCATGCCCGATCTTCTGTCATCGTATTAAATAGTGCATCCGGTGTTTATTCTAGTGTTTTGCTTCTTCGCGGATAAGGCCGTTGAGTTGATGCGAGTGTCGACCCGATCTTCGGTTGAACCTTCGGCAATGTTTTCAGGCGAGCATCTCCCCCTTTCTACCTATCTTACTTTTATAGTATTTATTCCCTCCTGTTGATCTATTGCTATCTGTGTTGCGATGCTTTAGTTTCCGTACCTGTGATATACCGTGCAGCCCTATATTGCCTTGGACACATCCCATTACCTGTTGTTTGGTAGATAGTTGGACTTGCGCGTCGTAGTCGCTTGCTCAAGTGCTGTTGCGTGTCGTCCAGTGCCACAGTTGTTGATGTATTGCCGCATGTTGATGTTGGATATGATCATGGTTTTTACTTATCGTTCACTTTAATTTCTGTTTAACAACTAAAATTGAAGTAAGTAAGCAGAGGCATCGGTGGGTGATAGATAATATTTGGTTTCCGAACGCCCACTTGTGTCCCGTAGGACCCCGAGTACTTGATACCCGTCCCTTGATTTATCGCGCTATCCACATCCGGGAGGATTATGGGACCCCCCTGAGCCAGAGCATGATTCATTCTTATTTCTTGGGGCCACAAACTAGTTTGAGGTTTTATTTACTATCCTGTACTTATGCCATGATACTTCTGTATTTACGATTGTGCGAGGAGCACTGCATCGCTTAGGTAAGCGGAGTGTTTTCGTGATCGACAAGCCCAGCCACACTTTCGGGTTCCCATCGTTTACCACCGACGCAAACCTTGAGTCCGCCTCGAGTCCTAACTTCGCTATGGTCTACTCAATGGGGTGGCCCCAAATATTTCTGAATCCTGTGATTGCTTTGTCGTGAAGGCCTCGTTGGGTTTTGATTTGGTTTTTCCGAGGTTGATCGAGTGTGTGTTGCTATTTGTGCACCCCGGCCGGGTTAAAACTTTCTGAAAGCCGTGTCCGCGGTTATGGACGATTTGGAGCACAGTATCTCGACCATAGACAAGCATAACTAAAGTAGTGTTATAAATTTGACTTTATAATGACTAGTAATCAGCTTCACTATAATGGAATGGCTAAATAATACTGCCCACAATTTCTTGTTTGGAGTGTCGCTTGCGACCATTGTACCTGACTAGTAAGTATTGCAACTACAACGGAATGGCTAAATAAAAGTACCAACAACTGCTGGGTTTTGGGTTATCTCATGCCATTTTTATCTGATTAGTAAGTGTTGTAACTATCACGGAATGGTTCACTAAAAGTGCCCACTGCTTACTTTATCAGGATGATTATCTAAACCTGACTAGTAATTGCTGCAACGATAACTGAATAAGTAAAACTGCCAACGGTGTGAGTTCCTCGGTTGACTTCCTCGATCGGTCCCGAGGGGGAAACACCAAGATGGGTTTGTTTGATGGTAGTATCAGGTTGGATCCGAATAGGTCTTTCTTACCCCTCTCTGATAGTCGCCAGTTGTACCGAGTCTCTATAGGTTGTTTAGTGCATGCTGCCGCTGCCGCTTCAGTCCACCATACCTATGTAGGCGAGGACCGAATTCTAGTCTCGCTGCATCGGCCTCAAGATCGACGCTCCTCTTTTTCCTTTGCCCTTTGTCGGCACCCTTTTGTTTAAGGGTTTTGAGATCGACGCCGTTAAGGTGGTTACCCTTCCGGCTTGGCCAAGGTGGTTATGGATGCCATTGGTTATTCTTCGTGGCTCTTAGCCCCATTTGCATCTTGTCCGTAGTCGGACGTCTGTATCGCCTTATAGGTGATTTGGATCTTTGTATCGATATCTCGTATTCTTGACTCATGGATTCGTATATATATATCTGCTCAGGTCCCATCGAGGACTGTTGTGTAATGTTATTACTTGTTTTCCCACCCGCACGAAAGTGCTGGGCACCTTTGAATCGCTTCTATGGGTTTGGCGGGTTTCGCTAAAACTTGCATAGGGCCGATTCTGAGTGGTATCGAGCTCAGCTACGATACCACAAGTCCAGCTTCAGAGGATAACCTAGCTAACGGCCGAAGTAGAGTGTCAAAACTATTTTTGCAAAACCGGTTGGATAGTTCTGATTAGGTCTGATTTTATTCCTTACCCCTCTGCTATTCTCCCCTTACCTCTGCGCGTTTTGAATCCGCTCTCTTCTCTCTCTTCGAGTCCAGGATTTCTCGTGGTTGGGTTTCCGTCGTACCTTCAGGGTTTCGTTTTCTCCCTTTTGTAACGGAGGTGCTACGATCATCAATCTGCAACTTGTCTGTTGTACCCTTCATCCAATCTTTTGTTCTTGAGCTCTTTATCTATATGTGTTCCTTGCTGGATACCCGTGTCGTTGAGAAACATATGAGAAGGACGAGCATTGGTGAAGTTGGAGTATACCTTGAGCATGTGTTGTTCATGCCAATGGAACCATTGCGGAACCTAATCATTGTGTCTTCCATACGATTTCTGTTGTATCTTCCGGTGTTTCCCGACGCGACGACCTCATCTACCTCAGATCCAACGCAGAGCTGGCATCATCCCTTTGTTCCGAATACCGCTTGTGAAGATCTTCATTCTAAAATCTCGAGAGTTGAGTTGCCTGATTTTCCTATTCATGTATAGAGTTGATAGTTTGGGTACGGGATGGATGGATCACCCTACCCGACTCTTATTGTTCGCTCTGTACATCGAACTGGTGGATCAATGTAACTTTTCCTCTTCTAATGGAAGTTAGAGGTGGCCTTCTCGTTTGATACCTCTACTTTCGTCCTTTGTTCTCCGGAGTGTTCTCTCTACGATCAGGAACAACGACCCTTTTGTTGGTGGTGTCGCCGTTTTCCAGATGAAGAAGGAACCCTCGTTAGTGGTGTCGCGAGGATCTACACGAAGCGAGAAGACACAGATCACCGACCTTCTTTCTAGTACCATGAGGCGGATCTCGAGGGCGAGATCCATTGTTAGTGGTGTCGAATTGTGGCATCCCGCAAAACCACTACTAGAAAATCGCGTCGTTTTTGTGCATTGCATCATCATGACCGCATGCTCATGTCATCATGCCACATTGCATTTGAGCATAGTCATCGTCTTGCATTTTCTTGCATAAAACTATTTTCGGAAAAACCTAATTTGTTTTCTAAACGCCCCGTCTTGTTTTCAAATTCAAACCCGGGACTCCGGATTAATTGTTTTGTCGGTTTCGGGTTGCAAAGGCCCTGTTTAAATAAATAAAACTTTTAATTATTTTTAGTGGGGGCAGTCGAACGGGCCGAATCGACCCGAACGACCACCCCCAGTCCAAACAATCGGTCCGCCTAAAATCCCTAGTCTACCCAACCTTATCTACCCACACCCCCTCCACATCACCCCACCCAATCCCCACCTGACACCTCACCCTCTCCCTTCCCCCACCCACTCCCACGCCGCCACCTGGCCCAGCCACACAGCCCCCCTCTCTCTCCCCACAGCCCCTCTCAACTCACCCCTCAGCCCACACGACGCAAGACGCCAACACGCCTGCACGCCCCACCCCCGGCCCACCCTGCTCCCATCCCGCAACCACGCCCGCGTGTCCCGCCTGTTCATCTTCCCACGCACCTCCCCTGCCCCGACCTCTGGCTGCGTCGCCCGCCCGCCTCCTCCAAGCTCCGCCCCCGCCTTCCCCCTTTCCTCCAACCTCCGCCTCCGCCGCACGCTGGCCGATCCTCCCCGCCCAGGCCTGTCCTCCCAGCCGAGCTCCGCCGCCTTCACCTCGCCCGCCGCCTTCCTCCCTAGACGCTTCCTGCCTCTCTCCGCTGCGCACCATCCCGTCTGCTCGCCCGCTGCCTCGCCAGCGTCAACCTTGCCCGCTGACGCCTCCCCGCCTCCGCTCGAGCTCTGGCTCGCGCACTCCGCCGGCCTCCTCCAGCTGCAACCCTCCGACCGCGCCGCTCGCCCGCCGCGGAAGGTCCCGACCATGAGCCCGCCTGGCCCGTCCACCTCCTCCTCCGCCAGACGCGACCCTTCTCCTCTGCGAGCACCCTCCTCGCCGGAGCTCCTCCGGGCATGACCTGCCTCCGTCCACGCCCGCCTCGCCTCGCCTTCCTCCGCCGCCGAGCTCGCCCTCCGCCTCCTCCGCAACCTCTTGATGCCACCATGGTCCCGTCCGCCAAGCACCCTTCAACCTGGAGTTCTTCGCCTCCTCGCTGCTATGGCGCTATCAGCGTCATTGCCGGAGCTCGGCCGCTGCCTTCCGCTGACGTGTTTTGACTCCGTGAGATGTTGCTGCTACCCCTGGCGTGTGCTGCCTGTCAACATATCTGTGTGTTTGGTCGTGTTAAGAGGTGGTGTTGAGGACACCACATCAGCTACCTTCGCCTCTGATGCTGACGAGGACGCCTGATGCTATGCACACATCGCTGCTAAGCTCTCCTTTCCCGAAGTCGATCAAGATGGAACACCAAGTTCTTCATGGATCCCGACACGCCAGGTTATCCAACCATAGATCCGAAGACCGATCCCGGCGCGCCCGAACCCCGTCGAGCACCAAGACCCTCGGAATCGCCAAGTACCCCCTCTCGCATCCGAGGACCGAAGATGCCCGGAACGCCAAGATCGCCCTCAAGGATCCGAAGGCCCAACTCCGAAACCCCGAAGACCGACCCCGGTGTTTGAAGACCGAACCCCAAGATCTGCCTCACGGGACCGAGCCCCTGAAACCCCGATGCTGTCAACACGGATGCCATGAACTTCGTCACGGACGCCGAGACCCCCGGACCCCGGAGACCCCATGATCTTCGCCGCAGAACAATAAGGCCGTTGGAATGGAATCGACAAGATCTACCGCCGGACGACAAGTTCTACTTCACGGGCACGGAGCGTCAAGATCGCCTCACGGAATCCGATGCGCCCCGACGCCGAACCAAGTTCTTCTTCCCGGATGCGATGCCGAGAACCCGGATGCCAAGGACGTCGACACGGATACGCCAAGATCTACTCCGTTATCCGAGAACGATCCCGTCGAACCCTGAACCCTGAGACTGGACCCCGACCCCCGGAACCCCCAAGATCCTCGGACCAATGTGTGAACCTTTTCCCGAGCCCTATTTTATAAATGCTTTATATAAATTGTTGCATATTAAATTGTCATTCGCATGCATATTGTCATGTGATTTGGGGGCCTTAGGCCGATTCACCTCTTAATTAAATATGGGGCCCATATGCGGGCAAATCTAGTCTCATATTGGCCTCATTTAAATTGTGTAGCGAACCGGTGCTATCTTCTGCCATGCTCAAACAACAATTAAATTGCGGGGTATATAAATAACTTGAACCACCTAATTAATTGCCGGAACCCCGGTTCCGCTTAATATTGACCTAAGTGCATCGCACCTTCACCATGCCATGCATCATACATGCATCATGCCCGATCTTCTGTCATCGTATTAAATAGTGCATCCGGCGTTTATTCTAGTGTTTTGCTTCTTCGCGGATAAGGCCGTTGAGTTGATGCGAGTGTCGACCCGATCTTCGGTTGAACCTTCGGCAATGTTTTCAGGAGAGCATCTCCCCCTTTCTACCTATCTTACTTTTATAGTATTTATTCCCTCCTGTTGATCTATTGCTATCTGTGTTGCGATGCTTTAGTTTCCGTACCTGTGATATACCGTGCAGCCCTATATTGCCTTGGACACATCCCATTACCTGTTGTTTGGTAGATAGTTGGACTTGCGCGTCGTAGTCGCTTGCTCAAGTGCGTGTCGCCCAAAGGCCGCTTGTTGATGTATTGCCGCATGTTGATGTTGGATATGATCATGGTTTTACTTATCGCTTCACTTTAATTTCTGTTTAACAACTAAAATTGAAGTAAGCGAGGCATCGGTGGGTGATAGATAATATTTGGTTTCGAACGCCCACTTGTGTCCGTAGGGACCCCGAGTACTTGATAATTGCCTTGATTTATCGCGCTATCCACATCCGGGAGGATTATGGGACCCCCGAGCGAGCATGATTCATTCTTATTTCTTGGGGCCACAAACTAGTTTGAGGTTTTATTTACTATCCTGTACTTATGCCATGCTACTTCAGATTTACGATTGCGAGGAGCACACTGATCGCTTAGGTAAGCGGAGTGTTTTCGACAAGACAAGCCCAGCACACTTTCGGTTTCCAAGCTTACCACCGACGCAAACCTTGAGTCTCGAGTCACTAACTTCGCTATGGTCTACTCAATGGGGTGTCCCCTGAAATATTTCTGAATCCTGTGATTGCTTTGTCGTGAAGGCCTCGTTGGGTTTTGATTTGGTTTTCCGAGGTTGATCGAGTGTGTTGCTATTTGTGCACCCCGGGTTAAAACTTTCGAAAGCCGTGTCATGTTATGGACGATTTGGAGCACAGTATCTCGACCATAGACAAGCATAACTAAAGTAGTGTTATAAATTTGACTTTATAATGACTAGTAATCAGCTTCACTATAATGGAATGGCTAAATAATACTGCCCACAATTGCTTGTTTGGAGTGTCGCTTGCGACCATTGTACCTGACTAGTAAGTATTGCAACTACAACGGAATGGATAAATAAAAGTACCAACAACTGCTGGGTTTTGGGTTATCTCATGCCATTTTTATCTGATTAGTAAGTGTTGTAACTATCACGGAATGGTTCACTAAAAGTGCCCACTGCTTACTTTATCAGGATGATTATCTAAACCTGACTAGTAATTGCTGCAACGATAACTGAATAAGTAAAACTGCCAACGGTGTGAGTTCCTCGGTTGACTTCCTCGATCGGTCCCGAGGGGGAAACACCAGGATGGGTTTGTTTGATGGTAGTATGAGGTTGGATCCGAATAGGTCTTTCTTACCCCTCTCTGATAGTCGCCAGTTGTACCGAGTCTCTATAGGTTGTTTAGTGCATGCTTCCGCTGCCGCTTCAGTCCACCATACCTATGTTGGCGAGGACCGCCGAATTCTAGTCTCGCCGTGTACTGGCCTCAGTACTGATGCTCCTCTTTTTCCTTTGCCCTTTGTCGGCACCCCTTTTGTTTAAGCAGGTTTTGAGATCGGCCAAGAAGCGTGGTTACCCTTCCGTCTTGGCACAAGGCGGGTTATGGACGCCATTGGTTATTCTTCAGGGCTCTTAGCCCCATTTGCATCTTGTCCGTAGTCGGACGCTGTATCGTTTTACAGGTGATTTGGATCTTTGTACCGTATATCTGTATTCTTGACTCATGGAGTCGTGTTGTATATATATCTGTTCTGTGGGTCCCATCGAGGACTGTTGTGTAATGTTATTACTTTGTTTTCCACCCGCACGAAAGTGCCTGGTGGGCACCTTTGAATCGTTTCTATGCGGGTTTGGCGGGTTTCGCTAAAACTTGCATAGGGCCGATTCTGAGGGTGTTACACAAAGTGGAGCCACGAGGTGACCACACCTAGGGCTGGCGCGGGTACACCCTAGGCCGCGCCGCCCTATGGTGTGGGCCCCTCGGGCATCCACCGACCTTGCCCTTTCGCCTATATATACGTCTCCCCGAGACGAAAACCCTACGCAGATCAGAAATCCACGAAAAGTTCCGCAGCACCATCGCCACCAAAGAGGAGATTCGGGGGACATAAGTCTCTGTTTCGGCACCCTGCCGGGACGGGGAATTGCCTCCGGATCCATCTCCATCGACTCCACCGCCATCTCCATCGCCATTGCTGACTCCCATGATGAGGAGGGCATAGTTCTCCCTCGAGGCTAAGGGCTCTACCGGTAGCTATGTGTTCATCTCTCTCTCTCTATGCGTGATCTTATTGTGATCATGAGCTTTGTAATCTAGTTGAATAAGTAGATCTGCTCTTATACTCAAGTGCTTTAATTATTGTAATCTCCACTCCCCACGTGTGTGAAATTGACAGTGTGCACACCGTGTGGCACTTAGGCTAAAGATTACAAAAAGACTTATCATGAGTTATGGGCGTCTCTATGAAATTGTGGTGTTTGTTGGAACCATCTAGCACTCAAGGTGATAGTGTGGGGTTACCTAGATGGGGAATGCAAACTTTAAGGAGATCTTTTGTATCCCTATCGTGGATTGGAGTTATCCAACCGGAGAGTAGTTCAGAGTAGCATAATGAAGAGAAGATATTTATATGAGAGTGTCCACTAGTGAAAGTATGATCCCTAGGCCTTGTTTCTAAGCATTGAAACACTATTTACAATCAGTCCTGCTACATGTTTGCTTGATGCCATTTTTTTCAGATTGCAATTACCACTTATAATCATCCATATTACTTGTATTTCACTATCTCTTCGCCGAACTAGTGCACCTATACACCTGACAAGTGTATTGGGTGTGTTGGGGACACAAGAGACTTCTTGTATCTTGATTGCAGGGTTGCTTGAGAGGGATACCTTTGACCTCTTCCTCCCTGAGCTCGATAAACCTTGGGTGATCCACTTAAGGGAAACTTGCTGATGTTCTACAAATCTCTACACTTGGAGGCCCAACACTATCTACAAGAATAGAAGCGTGCATAGACATCAGTTTGTAATATGGATACTTTGACATGTGGTGTGGTGATTTGAAAATTGTGATGAAAACCTTTTACTCCTCTAAGTTTTTGGGGATAATCCGGCGGCCGAAGTTTAGAGGAGCAAATGTACTCCTCTAAGAACCCATCCCATTTCAGCGGCCGTGTGAGCAAATTTGCTCCTTTAACGGCTGAAGTAGCACCTAACCGAACCCCTAAAAGGCTTTAGAGGATAAAATATAGGAAATCGATCCCAAAAATTTCGTCCCTCTCTCTCATATTTGGTCCTCATCGCGACCAATGCAAAAAAGTCCACCGCTCTTCTCCATCGCCGTCGTTCTGCTCCCCACCGCTAGTCCTTCTGACAAGGGTTCGACTCGTCAATGCCGATTGTTATGGACTTGGGTTTTGGAGAAGATGGGGATGCTGGAAGTCATGGAACGGTTAATAGGCAAGCAACACGGGGACACGAGGTTTACCCAGTTTCAGGCCCCCGGAGGGAAAACCCTACTCATACGCTCTTGATTCCGCTTGGAACCAGCGATTCTGGTGCGCAGATGAAATCTGGCGTGGAGGTGTGTGTATGAGGTGTTAGGTCTTTCTCGTCGTACCCTCCTGGCCTTTATATAGATAGGCCAGGTCCCGGGATAGGTCGAGTCGGTTACAGATTAGGGTTGATATCCTTTGAAATTCTATCTAATCTAGACTTGTCCTCCAAGGAGTCGAATTCACCACGGGCTTGGGCCACCCGAAATCTTCATGGGCTGCAAATCCTCGCGTGGACCTTCCTTGGGCTGGACCGGGTATACCATTGTTATGCACCCATAGGGTATATCCATGTCAGTAGCCCTCGAGTGTTCAGTTGAACCATAGATTCGACTGGAGACTCCACAATCTTTTTGGTGCTCTGCATTTGGTCCTGGCTTTTAGGAATAAACAAGTTAGTTCATATGGATTGTTGATGCGTGTGCCTGACTTCCCTGACGGATCAGGGCCAGTTAACTGTCATAGGACAAAACAACACGATCTTCATCAGACTCGAGTCCCCAGATTCGAATCCGGAATGAATGCTGGCGTAATTCAACTTAGGTCATCGAGGTCTTATAGGAGTCGAATCCTAGTGATTTTCAAGTGATGTACCCAACGCGTCCGTCGGGATTTTCATCGTGCCTATTGACACAGGAGTTTTCTGGCAGAGTGCAGTCAGGTGCGTTACCAGGCCATTAGATGATATCTGTAGGACTTATCTTTGCGTCGTAGACACAACATCCGAAATATTATCACCGCGGAGGTGTTTCGGGTGGCCAAGGAGACTGTTTCTCACTTAGCGTTAGTTTGGGCAAAGTTACCAAAAGATTTTTGTCGTATTTGATCCGAAGGATTTCAGTCGGTTGACAGAATCCTCGCCATCTGCCCAGGTTGGTGATGTCCATGAGGTGGTCAAGGGTTTTGGGCTTGACGCGCCCGAGCTCCTCCTTGAAATCTGGGCGAACCGTCCTTGAAGGCGTCGATTGCCCTTTCCTCAGAGATGTTTGAAGCGGAGTTCTTGATGTGGGACCAGCGAAGGATGTACGAGCGGATGGACTCATTGGTCCGCTGGGTGCAGGCCTGCAGTTCTTCGATTGAGGCTGGCCAGCTTCAGATGGAGCTAGAGGGTAGGCTGCTGAGCCAGACCCTGGCCGCGCCTGTCAGCTGTAGCTGAAGGCACTATAGGGCGGTGTTCTTGTTCCCGCCGTCGAGCTTGGCTGACGACATATGATCGTCGAGCCAAGTTTTAGGCTCCTACGTGCCGTCGAACTTCAGGTTGTCCGAGGAGAGCTTGAAGTTTATCGGCATCCGCGATTGCCGAACGGATTTGCTGAAGCATCGGGCTCCGCATAGTTCTCCGTCGTCCTCCTCCTCGGACTCAGTTGAGCACGCGTGTTTAACACGTGATTTGTCGATCTTGCGCTGTGTGAGCTCGCTACGAGCATCATAGTTGCTGCTACGATGCCGTGGGATCCGACGGCGTCGAGGCAGGTCATGTTCCTCCTCCTCTGATGAGGGTGTGCACCTTCGAGTGAACTTGACCACGACCTTTTTCTTTGGCTCTGCGGGTGCTTTGTCGTGGAGTGCAGCTCCGACGAGTCCGAGGCCTGCTAGCGCAAACTTGTGCATTGCGTTTTTGGGTCACCCTCGGGAGGCGGATTGGACGCGAGATAGGTGGTGGCCTCCATGATTGCAGCCTGCGGCGTTTTCGGCATGACATTGCCTTGTGAGTCCATCGTCATGAAGGACGTGTCGAGGGCCCTGGTGACCTCGGGCCACGCGGCAGGGTCCATGCGCTCTAGGTGGGAGCAGTACTTGTTGGTGTTGTTTTCGTGTGAAGAGGAGCCGCCAGCAACGGAGAGCGCAGCTCGCCGCACGCTTGACTCTGCGGCTGCCTGTTTACGCTTTTCGAGTTCCTCTTGTAGCTTGATCTGCCGATTGTGCTCGTCGATCAGGAGCCAGTGGTAGGCCATCAACAAGTCATGGGAGGCATCCACAAGTAGTATTTTATTGCCTCGTACGGCTTCACGTGCTTTTTCCCAGCCTTCCTCGCTGAGGTTGATCTGGTCATAGGCGCGATTGCTGCCCTCAGTGGCTCTAGCCGCCCTATTAGCCGGGTTTCCCTCGTTTCCCTCGTTCTCGATCTGGGGGTTGGGAGGAGGATTAGAAGGGATGGCACACGAACCTAGTGGTGGATCGGTTCCATTGTTGACGTCGCCACTGTGGATGACGGTGCACAAGTAGCGCTCATGGAGTGGGTCGCTGCTGTCGTAGCTCTTAGATCTGGAACCGTAGGTTCCTTCATCTGAAGGGGGACCGCACAGATCGGAGTTGCAGCTACTGCTGTCATCCGAATCGCCCGTCAGTACGCAGAGCGTCGATGGGTGGGACCCACGAAGCGGGCCTGATGGATGGTAGTGGCACTCAGTTTGGGAGGCGGAGGGTGCCGGTTTGTCCCACCTGGAAGCAGAAGCCGCCAAACAACATCTCGAGCCACCTCGCCTACGGACTCGAAATCTCTCAGGGTGGCCGGTGAGTGGGTGGTGAAGTCGAAGGCACCAAAGAGGAGATGGTTGTTCGTCGCCGAGGAATCGTAGATCGCTATGGATGGGAACGTTACGACCGCACGATCAGCGTCCCCGTTTCTCACAGACGACGCCAATTGAGGGTTCGACTCGTCAATGCCCATTGTTATGGACTTGGGTTTTGGAGAAGATGGGGATGCTGGAAGTGGTGGAACGGTTAACACACAAGCAACATGGGGACACGAGGTTTACCCAGGTTCAGGCCCCTGAAGGAAAAAACCCTACTCCTGCTTGTCTGCTCTTGATTACGGCGGAGCCGAAGGTTACACGGGTGCGCAGATGCAATCTGGCGTGAAGGTGTGTGTATGATTTGTTAGGTCTTTCTCACCGTACCCTCCTGGCCTTTATATAGATAGGCCAGGTCCCGGGATAGGTCGAGTCGGTTACAGATTAGTGTTGATACCCTTTGAAATTATATCTAATCTAGACTTGTCCTCTAAGGAGTCGAATTCGCCACGGGCTTGGGCCACCCGAAATCTTCCTGGGTTGCAAATCCTCGCGTGTGAATTTCTTGGGCTGGACCGGGTATACCAATGTTGTGCACCCGTAGGGTATATCCATGCCACCTTCCACCCAAACCCACCGGAGATGGCTGGATCGAGCCGCAGGTCACCACCGCCAATCTTAGCGTCGTTTGGGGCCACGGCGCGCCCCGTGGCCGGAGATCGAGGTCACCCAGCCTCCCACCGCCGCCAACAAGCCATTACCACGACATGCGGCATTGACAGTGGGGGACCTGGGTCGCCGAAATCACCGACCGCAACATCAGCCGCCGCCGCTGGATTGGAACCTTCCAATCGATGCGGCAGGCGACGTGGGCGCACGACATCGAGAACGCCGAGCTCCACGATAGCGATTGTGGCCCTCTAAACTTCCCCCTAGGTTAGCCCGACGAGGTCCCAGAGCTCTTCTCCCGTCCCAACAGCGGCCGTGCAACGCGCATCGCTCGGGAGGATCGAGAGGCGCGGGAGCGGCTCGAGGCCGAAGCCGTCGGCGAGCGGTACATGGCGTAGCTTTGACGCAATAATCCCGACCGCGTCGTTGCGGAGGCCGCACGCTACGAGGAGTACGCCACACGTCGCGGCCTTGCCTCTTCCTCCTCGGTGGCAGGGTGTAGCTAGGGTTTCTGTGCCGGCCACCGACGCTCGATGACATAGCTAGGGTTTCTGTGACGGCCACCGACACCAGCGACCATCCTAGTGTTAGAATCTATGTATGAACTATGCAATGTGTGTATGCACTAAGTGGTTTAGTTTGATTTTGATGTGTTTTCATTTTATTGCAATGTGTCTAGCCGAAGTTTAAATTTAGGAATTCAAATAAAGGGGATCGAATCCGGCGACCGAAGTTTAAAGGAGCAAAAGTATAGGAATCAGTGAATACTACGCCGAATTCGACTCTAACATTAAGGAAATGGGTTAGAGATGCTCTAAGAAACAACTATGGGGAGCTTCTTCTCCGCCACGGATCAATACTAGGAAAATGTCCTTCTAGAGTGCCTCGATCTTGTACTCGCCCCACAGTACCATATGTGAGAGGGATCCCCGACACCCATAGAAAGTACATAGGGCGAGACCATAACACCCTGGATCAAATCATTGAGCATGGACACCATAACACCTTTGATGCGTTATGCCTATACTTGTCAAATTCGGGTGCCGAATTGTTATGGAACCTATTGCAATGCCTCGATATAGGGCGTTGAGTAAAATGGTCAAATTAAGAATTATTCTGGTAGAGCTTAGATTTGAAGTACTCATGTACCTTCGGTTCCAAGAATTTGTTTGTGCGATTAGAGAACTGGTCCATCGATTGTGATTCTGAGAATATGGGTACTTGGGTTTCAAGAAATACGAACTTGTTTTCCCAAATATCTCAAACTTACTGCCATATGTTTAATCTTAAAATAATGTACTCCCTGTTTCTGAATAATTAAAGTTCTAGGTTTGTCCTCGGCCAAATTTCTATAGGTTTCACCCGACGTATAGAAAAATATGTTAATATCTACGGCATCAAATCTATATAATACAAATTACGATGAATCTAATAATGAAACTAAATTAGCCTTATAGGTATTGGTATATTTTTAGATATTGATATATTTTTTCTATAAACTTGGTTCAGCATAGAGTAGTTTGACTTAGGACAAACCTAAAACTTCAAATTTTTTAAAACGAATGGCGTTGTTATTTATATAACTCTCTTGAAAAATAAATAGTTTTTGCTCACACGGATGGAAAAACTATAGAGTGCCTCGCTTTCCTTGGGTTAAACCGCAGCTAGTGAGGTGGTTCCACATAATTACCAGGCAACACCTTTACCGCTTCAAACAAAACCCAAGGACGGCCGGACACTAGGTTCAGTAGGTACGTAGTTTGCCACTTCCTCTTCCCTTCCCGTTAGGAAGATCACCAACCCACAAATAGCTGTTCAAAAAACAAAACCAACCCATAATAATCGAAGTAATCACTCAGTCAGGGCACAGACGCCTCTGGTATCACATGGCCACTACTCTGCCAGAAATAGACGAGATCATCACGAGAGAGAAATATCTTGTCATGGTCTGGCTGGCGAGCTGCCACCAGCCCACACGAGAGACGAAGGATTTCCAAATGTTGACATTCCCCGCACTAGCCTGTCCGTGACGTCGTCGACGCGTCGTGTGATTCAGACAGATTTTCTCCGCAAATGTTAACACCTCTCAGTCTCAGGTTTCTTAAACTAATCGGTCATGAGGGCAACGGGCTAACCACCAATGGGCATATGAAAAACGAGACGGCAGCTGGAACCAGGAGACTGTTCTCTGGCGGAGTAGTGGTGGCATGTTGCTGCTGCTGCGTGTGTGGACTGCAGATCTTTTTTCGGCCTTAAGTTATTGTGATGAGTATCTTCGCGGTTGCCGACCACAAGCAACATGGCATCGGACTTCCTCCGCATCCATATTATTAGTCACTGAAGTGAATGCATCTATGTATGTTTTAGTGTTAGATACATCCATTTGAACGAAAAATAATATATATCGAAGGGAGTACAAATAATAATACTACATAATAGTACATGGGAGGAAGCAGCTGTAGACTTCACCTGCTCTATATACCTGGTGAATGAATGATGGTTTTGATTGTCTGAACTGCAGCCTGGAGATTCAGATTAGCAGAGCAGCTTCTGCCTCCAGAGCAGGCACCAGCCACAGGAGTTATACAGTAGCATTTGGGGACCAGAAGAACTCGTGCTAGGAGTGATGCGCTACGTACATGTTGCATACCTCTTCCTCCCGGATACTCTTTTCGTCGCGCATCCCAATAGCTTTTCGACTATTCAACCTTCTGCTTATCCATGAAGAACATCAAGAAAATTCCTCAAAAAAAAAAACATCAAGAAAAAACTACTTCAGGCCTACAGCATGTATGTATATGTTCTGATGTTAATTCTTTTTCACAAGAACTGCAGCAGAAATCCCTCCATGTTCTGATGGAAACTTCTACTAGTTCCATCAAATTCTCAAATATGTCAGCACCGATAGGTTTGCACTGAAGCAGAACAATATAGCATCTCCAAACCAAAAAAAAAAAAAAAACGATGCCGGTGCCAAGTACACAGTGAATTATGCAACCAAGAGAAATTCACAGTACTGGCAGTGACACAAGATCAATCATAGTGCACAATTACATCCTTCCCTATGCTCAGAAATGAACTTCATTTCTTTATTTACAAGCTCGATGCCAAATAATACTCACATCAGAAAATAGCATCATCCCCACTGTACAACACAAACTTGCCATTACAAGCACCAGGTCTCCACTTGCTGTCATCACTTTGGTAAACCAGGCGTGACCGTCGGGCAGAAAGCAGCCTATTACATTGCCCATTGAATCCCATGAGCAGCACCAGGTATACAGGAAATAACAAAGCAACCAACCATCCCGGGGCAAAAGGACATGTTCTACACACTAAATCTTGAGCTAGCTACACCTCTTCCTGCCATCCTATCAACACGGCGCCGGCCAAAGGGCAACCCAAAGAATGACCGAACCACGCCTCCAATCTCTGTCTTGCAGAGCGGGCATACTGCATTTATCTTGAGCCATTTATCGACACATTGCACATGGAACAAGTGGTTGCAAGGAAGCTCACGGAGCTCATCGTCATCTCCATACTTAGTAAGGCAGATGCAGCACACCTGCGCCAATATCAGTAGAGGTTGGCAGTTATAACTTGTGAAACATGCTGAGAAAAAGAGCAAATGTGCCCCCATATGATACTTGGAGAATTTCGCCACAATTTAATGGTGGCAAATTGCAAATGCGAGTTAACACACTAACAAATATTATTAATCTAGCCACGTGGATTACAGAATATAACTTGGAATATTCTAAAGAGGGGCATGCTGTTGAATAAGGAGATACTAATGAATAGGAAATGGTTAGGTATATGCAAGCAAGAAAACTAGAATGGTTTGGAGGTCCATGAGAAGAATACAAGGTTATAGTAACATAGAGAAATGTGTTCCTTGAAAACTAAGAATATCTCCACAAAGCACTGAAATCAATCTGTTCTACACACTGAGAACAAACAATATATTCCGATGCTTGCCCGATGAAGTGGTGTGCAAATAGCATGAACAGTTATACTACCATTTTTTGCTAAATAGTCAAAGATTCTAAAGTAAGGTACACACAATATATGTTGCTAATATAACACTGAGTACTTATGATGCAATTGTCTTGAATAGAGAATAGACTAATAGAGCTATAGTTACCAAATTATGAAGCATATGAGGGTTCATAGCAAATCCACACAGTATTTGTTGAATATCATAGACAGGGAAAGGATGTGAAATACTCACAGCATCTTCAGCCGAAACAATCCTTTCCTTTTTAGTTCCTGGGCCCAGGATTCCACCCTCGCTAGGATTCTCTGAGCTTGAAGCATGATCAAGAACCCAGTTTTTGCTTCGTTTTGGTTTGAATTTGTACGTTGGCAATGCATCGATTAGCTCTTGAGTAGCTCCTCTACTTTGACCCAAGTCCTCTTGGAGGCGCAGAACAGAAATTAAGCATGGAAAGCAGCAGCATATTGCGGCACACATGATGAACGGAATGGCATACCCAGCACAACTAAGTGCAAGGAATGCTAAACAAAGCCTATAAAGGGGCAGCAAAGTCAGTTGGGAGTTTAACAAAGCATGGAACAAACAGAGAGCAATGCAACTACCTATACATATTGGGAGCGTCCTGAGCATCTGATGAAGTGCCACGTCCACCAAAAATCCACACATTGCCAACAACAAACCATACAGCAAAGAAACAGTCGACCGCTGTCTTGGAATGATAAGCCAGTATGCTAGGCCTATAAAACATAATCACGTCAGGTAACAGCGAAAAAATTAACACACAACTAAGTATTATAAGACCCCACATCTCCCATTTCTACAAGTTAGTAACCAAATATGAATGCTTAGACTAGAGTAAACGACCACCAATCCCATTCAAGTTGAACAGAACATGTTATGAACTTATGATCCACATCACTGCATACTTCTGTCAAGCACAACACAGGAGGGGCCATCCTCACACCAGTCTAGCGAGGCATGTGAAGCAGGCATGGTAATATTATGCCATGACATGGGAATTGCACTAGTCTGTGGTACAAATTTCTATTATGTCTTCTATACTTCCAAAAGGTAAATGAGCAAATGAAAAGGAAAACAAGGATATATAATAACTGAATTGTCGAATATATATTTATTTTTCTTCTTTCTAGGCGAGGCTTTATGTGATATTTATATGCTATGAACGATATGAATGCATCATAATCTGCTGTGCTGTTATATTCTTTAACTTCCAAGTGATTGTTTGTAAGCCATGGGCTGTGGCACACTAAAATTGACACCAGACATGTCAGTCCAGTCATAGTAACAAGATTGGTCCATCTTAATTTTGCGAAAAAGCAAAAAAGCATTGCGTTTCGATGCATTGATAGAAACAGAAGGTTATATGTAGATTGGTCCATATTAAGTGACGATATCAACATGATTTTTCTCACACAAGCGAATAAGCCTACAGCTATATACTGTACGCAATCAAAAGACAAATGAATTTCTCCTTTCCAGATTATTCATAACTCTTCAACAGCCATGAAAAGGTGTTTCCTTTGCTGAGTTCTCACTTCTTAGGAGTGACCAGGTTAAAATGGCAAACCAGAAAAACAACACACTAGGAGTGACCAGGTTAAAATGGCAAACCAGAAAAACAACAGACTATAAGGCTAAACCAGAATATCACTTAGAGTTAAGCTCAGACAGGGACAACTTCTGAATAGAAGAAATCCTGAAAATCTATTTACAAAACATTCCTGTCATAATTTATAAAAATTATTTTGGTAGGCTATAGATAATGCTACAATGCAGATATATTATCTTATATATCTCTAAAACTGAGAATGGCATTTTCTTATTTCAAAGGTTTTTTTATAAGCTGTAGTCACTTTTGTTTAACTTTCTCATAGATTTGTTTCCATACTGTAGAATCTTCTATATCTACCAGAAAATTTGACATAAACAAATGAAAGATCATTCAAAACACCTGTCATTTAACTTAAACATTTGTATGTTTGTTTCATCTTTCAGATTTATGGATAAGAAGCATAGGATTACAAGATAAAACATAGGAGTAAGACTGCATAGAAGGAATCCAAAACATGTAGAAGCTGAGGAAATTCAATATGAAATTAACATGGAGTAAAACATCACCTTGGACAAGAAATTGTGAAACACCCAAGATGCAAGACAGTACCACTGCTACGCTGATTGCGTCCGTCAGACGACTGAGACGAAGTCAAAGTAGGATAAGTTGTAGGTGGCTGTTCAGGTTCTTCCTCCGAAGGTCTGTTTCGATGGACATAGCGCCAACAGATAAGAGGAAGACTTGCAGCGCAACCAACTGTATAACCAATTATCCATGCAACTAAAGGGGCATGTGGAAGTTCATCTCTTGAAAGTATGAGGATGACAATAGCAGCTGTAATCTGTGCTACATACATGACAAGTTCGAACGAGATCCATAAACCGGAATTCCAAAGACTTCTTCCACGACCATAGAAACTATCTCTTCTAGGAAACGATAAATTTCTGGAGCTATAAGCAGTTGGTGACGTAGATGCTGAAGACTGTGGTGATGGGGTTCGCGTGCTTGTTGAAGGCCTACTATCTTCCTGATGCGGTTCATCCGTATCACTGTGCATATCCTGATGACTGGTCGATGTTGATGCAGTTTCCCCATGTGCTACATTTATAACATGCTCATGCGCTACATCGCAGTTAGCATGCTCCATCAGTAACTTGGATCTACTGATCTCTGGATTAGCTCTAATCACAAAAGAGCAAGCGCATACTCAACAAGTCCTTGTTCCCCATGTTTTGAACCAGGAGTTGGAGATGGCGGTGTTTCAGTGAAAATACAGCTTAGTAGAATGCCAACTCTCGGTATGATCCACTGAACTTTAGTTTGTCAATTAGGATAGCTTCATTTGCTTCCGTGAAAATCCCAATTGAAGTATCCTAAGCTACAAATTTCAAAACAAAGAACCTCTCATACATCCTTTTCAATATGTACTAAAATGAATTACAGGCTTATCCATGCATTTAGTAGGCCAACATATGAGCAGCGTAAGTCATTCATGCAAGACAATGCGGTAAAGGCGAAGCATATGAAGTATACAGTGAGTCTGCATATATCATTTCTTCAGGAATATAGCGGGGCAGAAGATTACTGCATCTAAAAATAATCAAAGAAAATCGACAGCAGGTTCGGCTCTTTATCCTGTTTATTCCATTGGACAGGAATATCATCATGTTCATAGTATAACATGGGCATCCAGAACAATACATATAAACATTTCCCTAAAAGGCAAAGTGTCTGGCGAATTTCAATCTGGAGCTTAAACTAGAGTTTTTGTTGTGCCCGGCCATTCTGTCCAGCTTGTTGCACACGATAGCTAGTGAAAACTACTGGGCAATAAGGTTTCCTATTCTCTGCACAATCGATCGGCATAGCGAAATTGATGGTTGGGGAGTACCGCAGAACTGCAAGGCCCCAAGACTTTAAGCTAAGAAGACTAATAGTACGATTATTATACGTTCTTATTATCAGAAAGAGTCTGCAGTTAGGCAGGGGCGGATCCAGGTGGTGCCCCGGGTGTGCACAGGCACGCCCAGAAAAATTGTGAAGGTCAGTGCGATTTTGACTAATCGCCGGATGAACCCTTGTCGCGAACGATGCTGCGCTACCATTTGATTGAGCAAAGTCGCCTTCTATTGATATTGAAAGGGAAAAAAGTATTCGCTGGACGAAAACAGACTCATACCTCAAAATCCCGGCGAGGTGGAGACAGCAGGAACACGGTGTCCCGGCGAGGAAGAACGGGAATGGCGACGCGCCGAGAGGCGGGGGGCGGATTGAGGAGTCGGCGGTGACGCTACGGTACGGCACGGCGGCAGCTGCAGGGCACCGGTGGAAGACTATAGGAGGAGAGGAATTGCGCCACGCGGAAGAGGGGGGCAGAGCGGGGGTCCCTTTCGCGAGAGCGACTGGAACTCGTTTCCTCATCCTCGGTGAACGGTGGATGTCCCGGCCGCCCGTCCGTGCTCCTGGTCCATGGTCCGGAGACAGCAAGACCGGTGTCTGACCGGGTGAGGCAGTGAGGGTCGTGCCGTAGTGAGGGGAGTTGGTCCATGGGGGCTAGCCTATGCGGGTGGGAGTGGGTGATGGTTCGGAGCTTTGGCTTCGCGTGCCAGGAACGTGTCGGTCCGAGCTCTCCTTTTGTGTTACAGGCCGTTGCCATTAATTAAGGTGTTTTTGTTGCTTGACTAAACAGTCCGTAGGCGCAATGCAAAGCACGCGCGCGCTGGAACGTGTGACTAGAGAACTTTATAGAATGTATACATTCGCAAATGATGAGGCACAACTGATAAATCAGTTTCTGCAACACAGAAAATGGCTGGTCCATAATGAAACTACTAAAGAAGAAATTACTTGGCGGCATCGGCCTATACCGAGGGAGCAGATGAAAATCTTGTATTCGGAAGCTAAATACCTACTCCCTCTGTTCCATAATACAAGAGCATCTCCACCCGTCCCCGTGCCCCGCGGATCGTATGTGTTAGGACGTCTTCGGCTCCTGAAATCTCCCCACTTAAATGGATTTTCTTTATCACGGATTTTGTGTGTGTGTGGCGGAGGGTGGCTAGGTGGGTAGGTGCAGGGGGAGGAGGGGGACGCTGGCACCCAGCCGTGACCCCATATAAAAAAATTGAACAATTTTTTTTATCAATATCAAATTTAACAAGTTTAATATGACAAATAGATAATTTAACATACAAATTTATTACAAGTTCAATATGGAAAATAAATAATTCAACATATAAATTTACTACAAGTTCAGGAAATTAATCAAATGAATTCAAAAATTCAATATAGCAAACAATGACAAACAAATAAACAATCTAGCTGGCTTTCTTTTAGCCTTCACAAATGCTTCGTCGGATTATTTTACAGTTGACTATGAGTGTTCTTGTCTCGAACTTCTTGCCGTCTAGCGAGAGAAGAAGCAAACACAGGTGACACTTGGTGATCAATATCTGCAAGAGGACCTTGGCGATAATATGGTTCAGTGTCAAACACTAGAGTCTTCCGCTCGCTCTCAATGATCATGTTGTGCAAAATCATACATGCAGTCATGACCCCCACGTCTGATCTTTCGACCAGGTAAGGGCAAGGTACCCGACAATGGCAAATCGAGATTGGAGCACACCGAATGCCATTCCACATCCTTCCTGCAAGCCTCCTGCTGTGTGGAAAACCAAGCTTTCTTTCCTCCAGACACAGGGTTTGAGATTGTCTTCACAAATATTGACCATTTTGGGTAGATGTCATCTGCCAAGTAGTAGCCCTTGTCATACCGGTGACCATTGATATCAAACTGCACTGGAGAAGCTCTGCCTTCAACAAGCTTTGCAAACACATTTGAACACTGCAACACGTCGATGTCATTGGGGGAGAACATCGAGGTGTCTCCCAGTAGGCAAACTCCGCGACGTGCCCCTCAAAGTATGGTCGGTCCTCGGGCCTCACGAGGCTATCGGCCATGACCGGCGGCGTTGTCCAGCCACTGTCGTTGCCGGTGCCGGAGGAGAATACACAGGCCCTGGCGATGTCATTCAATACGAGCGCCATAATTATCCTGAATTTTGACAGGCTGACGCGCTCACCGGTCTCGTCGGCGTCGCCGTCGAGCAGGAAGGCGCCACAGAAGAGGGAGCCGTGAAGCCACGTCGGCGGGGGGATCACCCTGGAGCGCCTCGTCAGGGGCTCGCAGACGATGAGGTCGTGGAAGAGAGGCGGCGTCTCCTCCTCGCCGTCTTCTTCTGTACACTCGTTGAGGAGGAGGAGGCCGCCTCGGCTATCGGCGATGTCCCAGGAGCCACCGTCGCGGGACGGGAGGAAATCGAGCGAGAAGTGCTGGGGCCGCAAGTCTCGACGGCGTCCGCCGTCGGCGAAAGGAAGAACACGGGGTTGCAGCCCGGCGGACACGAGCCTTGCTTACGCTCATCGACGCGGTAGTAGCCGGCGACGAGGGGGGACGCGCGGAGAGATCGAAAGCGGCGGAGGAAGGCGCCGTGGGCAATGATACGGCGCCATCGCTTGCACGTGCACGCCACACGGACGAGGTGAAGAGACGAGGGGAGGCGCAGGAATGCTAGTTCGAGCAGCTCGTCGGGGACGTCGCGCTCGGTCGCTGCCGACGGCGCCGAGATCTCGCTGCAGTCCCCCATCTGGGAACCGGAAACCCAAAGCCTCGCGGTGCGATGTTCTGGCGGCGGAGGAACCCTTGGAAGTTCTGGTCTCACCATTATACTACCACCCAAGGCCTTAAGATCCGGCACACCATGGCATTCGCGGGCCAACTTGCCGGATATACCAGCACTGTTTTCCTTCTTTCCCTCCCTCCCACACACTTTGGATACACCAAACCAACCTGTGGTTAGACGGTTAGGTGGGTGATTGTACCCCTATTCCATCAGAGTTCAAATCCCAGGTTTGACTGTGTGTTGCATAAAAGACGGAATTCTTTCAGTGGGAGACGACGTCCACAATTATACTGTGTTTCTCCAATCGACACCTCCATTCTACTTTTATATCTCCAATCGTCGAGGTGTAGACCGAGCGATCGACACCTCCATTCTATAAGATCATCACTATCTCTAGGCAATTAGTTTTTATCATAGGCGAGTTGCACCATTGTAGTGCCAATGATAAACCCTCCATGATCCGCACTTAATTCGGCTCCCAATGGGCCTCTTCATGAGAGAAGCTAGCTGACGACACACAAAGAATATCACACCAGCACCCACTCCACCATAAGGAACACAAGTAGAGATGTCTTAAGCTTACACCAGCTGATTGAGGGTGGCGACCAAGCGATGGGTGGTTCCTCTACATAAATTTTCCCTTAAATAATATATTTGCCCGCATGGTGTTTTATGTATAAAAGGGATTCCATATAGTAGCAAGATGATTCTATTGGGGGTGGAGGTTTATCGTGAACCACTTCATTACGAAGATGCCAAATACGCCACACACATGAAAACTCTGCTATCTGACAGCCCACTTAGAACATTGAGCAGGCAATCAATCCTAGTGTTCTGAATCGAATCTGATGATGGTAGCTGCGAAATCTCTTTTGGTTCAGACGGTTCTCAACCTTTTTTCAGTTTGTGAGTCTTTCTCTACTTACTCCAGCTCATTTTTCTTGAAAGCAAGTCTTCAGTAATCAAAAGCTTAACCCAGACTCTAGGTAGCTAAGTTTTTTTTGTGAACGGGAAAAGGGTGCACGAACGCACCCCAATTTATATCAGCTCAACATTGTACATCATGTATTACATAGTCGAGGTGCCGAGTCGAGTTGATTGCGGCAATCACAAGGCATGAGAAGTTGTTGCGAGTTGTGTTCCTGCAAATTACATACACCTAAACCTCCTTCAAATTTTAGGGCACAACCATTTTTTCCATGCAGTAAGACAAAGAGCTTTAGAACTAGGTTCAGAAGAAATACATGTCCACCAAAACACTCTTATGATGGCTTGCATTTTCTTCAGCAGTTTTTTGGAGAAAATTATGTTGGACATGTAGTATATAGGAATGGAAGCCAGAACCGAGTTAATGAGCTCAAGTCTAGCAGCATGGGGAAGAGAATTTGCTTTGTAAGTGGAAAGCCTTGATTTAAACTTCTGGATGATGAAACTGTAAGCATCACTTCTATTTTTTGCAGGCCAAATAAGAGGGTGGCGTAGGTGGGTAAAATTCTCATTGATAAATAGGGACAAGGAAAATATGAGGTATATCATTAGCAGTTGTAGGTTCCAGCTTTTTACTAAAAATGATATCAGATTTGTTCCAGTTGGGAATATGACCTAATTGGGCGCAAAAATCCATGATAATGTTCTTGATAGCATAAGCTTCCTGAGTAGAGGTAGTCACACAAACCAACAAGTCATCTGCAAAAAGAAGGAAATGAATAGGGGGTCACATGTGCCCAAGAGAGATCCCTATGAGGCTAGAAGCAGACAAAGCATCTAACAAAGCAATAGATAGTTCATTCATAGCCAGGATAAACAAACGAGACAGAGGACATCCTTGTCTTATTTCCCTGGAGCTGACAAATCTTGCATATGCTTGACCATTAATAATGACAGAGAAAGCTGGCGTAGATATACAAGCATGCACCAACTTTATAAAATGACCATGAAGCCCTTTACGAGCAAGAGCTTTGTGAATGAAGATTCATTCAAGCCTTTCAAAAGCTTTGGCAAGGTCAATTTTAAGCATAAAAGCTTTGTTCTTCCAAGATGAGAGGCTGAAAGAGTGGGTGATTTCCTGGGCTACAATAATGTTATCACTAATTCTTCTTCCACCAATGAAAGCTTGTTTGGAGGGGTGGATATAATTAGGGATATGAGGTTTCAATCTATTAGCCACACATTTAGCTATGATTTTATATATAACATTACAAAGATTGATGGGCCTCTAATCAGTGGGAACTATAGGCACCAACTTTTGGGGAATTAGAGCAATATTGGTGTCGCTAATGTGTATTAGGAAGAGTAGCCATGGCAAAGAAATTTTGCACCAGGTTGATAACATCATTACCAACCCAAGACCAGGCAGCTAAGTAGAATTTCATGTTAAACCCATCTGGACCAAGAGAGGCATTTCTTTTCATTTCATTTAGCACCACCCAAATTTCATCCTTATCTGGTATAGAGTAGGCTGGATCATTAGGAATAGGGCTCTCAGTATTAGTGTAAATTTCAGAATGCTGAGCAACTGAGGAAGTAAAAAATCAATCTAAAATAGGACACAAAATTATTTGTTATACGATCAGGCATAAAGTGAGTTAAATTCTTCTCATCCTTTATAGAGAGGATCATGTTCTTCTTTTTTCTTTTAGCAATGGCACGATGAAAAAAGGTAGTATTTCTGTTACCATTCTTGAACCAAAGTTTTTTAGCACGTTGAATATTAGCATCATTCATCTTAGTAATGGTTTGCTCATACCTTGTGACGAGGCTGGCTTTCTTCTGTGATCTTGCTGATGGAGAGGAAGCATCTGTATTTTGTGATCTCATTCTCCAAATCTTTGAGCTCCTCCTACAAAGGCTTTTTCTTTCTGCACCAAACTTTCAGCTTAGCAGCAAGGTGATTAGTTTTCCTATGATAGGAAGCATTATTGTAATTCATCCAACTTTTTTTGGCATAATCCTAAAAGTCCTCTTCTCTAAACCACCAGTTTTCAAATTTAAAAGAATCTTTGGGCTTATTAATTTTACCTTCAGTAGAAAAAAGAATTGGCGCATGATCACTGAAACCATGAATAAGAGGAATATTATAAACATTAGAAACCGGGTAAATAGCACACCATTCTTGTTTGACAAGGCATCTATCTAGTCTCTAGAAGAGTGGTTTTGAAGAGAAATGACAATTGGTCCAAGTGTAAGCTGGGCCAGTAAAACAAATATCAAACAAACCACAGCTTTTGATAAAAGCACGAAAAGCAAACATACGACTACGATTAATATTAGGAGAGCTCTTATCAGAGTCATACAATAGATCATTTATGTCTCCAATACATAGAAAGGGAAGGTTGCTGTTATAATACACAAATGCGTAACCTTTTGCCAGATAGTACTGTAGTACGATGGTACGAATCCCCATATATACAAACAAGGACAAACTTTTGGTTCTTGGCATGATCCATAACTACTAGGTAGCTAAGTAGGAGTATTCATTAGGATATAGAGGCCGGGGTTTAATGCCATTTAAAAAAGAGAGTACTCGGTAGGACAAGCTTAATCGCTTGATCATCCAAGTGCTTTTGTTCTATGTCATGTGAACATGAATTTCTATGATGATTTTATTTTATTTACATATATACTAAAGAGTCTTATAACAGGGTGGGACAAAGTGTTACAATTGCGACAAGAAGATAACGAAGAACGAAAACGAAAAACACAGCAAGGGGACACAGATTTAACGTGGAAAACCTCTCCAACAAAGAGAGGAAAAAACCACGGGCGCCAGCCAGCGAAACTTCACTATATCGAGGAGTGTTTACAAACGCCGGGGATTTCACAGATGCAACTCTCCCAACCGGCGGCTTACAAGGGGTTTATATATTGGTGGAAACCTAGGTCTTCGACGATCCAGACAGATTGGGGTCGCCGCCCGCACTCTACAGCGCCCGTTGGGCACGGTGTGGGCCAGACTCGTTACACTCGGCCCAAGCCTCCCCGACGGCCTCGCTCCACTCGCCGAAGTTGGCCTATACTTTGTAGAATTTGGATCAACATATAACAAACTCCACCTTGAGACAAATTCCTCCTTGTAGCATCAACAAAGAACCATCTCCCCGAACAAACAAAGCAAATACTTTCGGCGCCAATAGCCACTTGGGCTAATCAAGAACCAACTAAGTTCGAGCAAAGCTCAAACTTAGCAATGTAAACAGTTTAGTCATCATATCGCCAGGATTATCATGAGTGCCGATCTTGCATACCTTTAATTTACCTTGAGCAACAATGTCTCTAACAAAATGGTACTTGACATCAATGTGCTTAGTTCTCTCATGGAACATCCGATCTTTTGTAAGGTATATGGCACTTTGACTGTCACAAAACAAAGTAATGCAAGAATCATCTCCACAAAGCTCAAAGAAACAAACCTTTCAACCAAACAGATTCTTTGCAAGCTCAAAGAATAGCCATGTATTCAGCTTGAGTGGATTGTGCAACAACGACTGCAATGTAGCCTTCCAACAAAGACAACCACCAACATTAAACACATAACCTATGAGGGATCTTCTCTTATCCAAATCGGCAAAGAAAATCTGAATCCACATAGCCAACGAGTCCCTCACGGTCTGCCAAACTTCAAACAAGCATTGGAAGTGCCAAGAAGGTACCTAAAACCCATCGAACGACCTTCCAATGTTCTTTACCAGGATTAGCCATGTACTACTTATCAAACTTATAGCATATGATAAATCAGGACGAGAACAGACCATGGCATACATCAAAGAACCAACAGCACTAGAATAAGGCACCTTTGACATATACTCAAACTCTTCATCAGTAGTAGGACATTGAGAAACTGACAATTTAAAATGAGGAGCAATAGGAGTACTAACTGAGTTGGCACCATCCATATTAAAACGATGAACTTTCTTAATGTAACTTTGCTGACTAAGAAATAACAAACCAGATTTTCTATCTCGGGTAATCTCCATACCTAAGATCTTCTTAGCAGCACCAAGATCCTTCATCTCAAACTCACTACTTAGGTGTGCCTTCAAAGTAGTGATTTCTTTTATTCCCTTAACAGCAATTAACATATCATCAACATATAGCAGCAAGTATATAGGTGACCCGTCAACAAACTTGATATAAACACAACTATCATATTTAGACCTCTCAAAACCATGTGAGATCATAAATGAATCAAACCTTTTATATCACTGTCTTGGAGATTGCTTTAAGCCATAAAGAGACTTCTTTAATTTGCACACAAAATCCTCTTTACTGTGCACTATGAACCCTTCCGTTGGTCCATGTATATTTCCTCATCAAGCTCTCCATGCGTAAAAGTCTTGACATCTAACGCTCAAGCTCAAGATCACGCATAGCCATAATACTAAAGAAAGTACGAATGGAACTATGCTTCACAACCGGAGAGAACACATCATTGTAATCAATACCGAATCAACTGAACCTTTTGCTACTAACCTTGCCTTGTACCTTGAAGGCTCTTTGGGAGATAGACCTTCCTTTTTCTTGAAGATCCACTTGGTGGACCGCCTTCTTTGTTTAGGCAAGCGCACAACATCCCATGTGCCATTTTTCTCAAGCGATTGCATCTCTTCTTGCATAGCGTAAACCCACTTCTCGGTCAACGGATGCAATGGCTTCATTATATGTAGCAGAGTTCGAATCGTTCTCCACTGCTCAAAGACAACTCAAAGCATAATGTACAAGATTACACTCTTCAATTAAACGAGGACGAGGACCACGATACGCCTCGGTCTATCGAAAGCAATGGACTCATGTGGCTGCAAAAAAAGAGGTGAGTCTTTGAACAACAATATCATCAATGTTTTCCTCATGTGTATCTTCAACGATAGCATCATTATCATCAGCTTTTCGCAGTTCTCCACCGCACATTAACTCTCTCCTCTCCAACAAGAATAGAGAGGTATCGATGGCAAGCTATCATGATACATAAGACTCATTGAAAACAACGTTTCTACTTAGCAAAATCTTTTTAGTTTGGATTCCATAGTTTATATGCTTTAACTCACGAACCATAACCAAGGAATATGCACTTAACAGCCTAGGCTCTAACTTTCCATTATCAACATGAGCATAAGCAAGGCAACCAAAAACTCTCAACTGTGAATAATCGCAGTGAACGACCATACCTCAATAGGAGTTTTCTTCTCAAGTGGAATAGAAGGTGACTGTTGATGAGGTAACACTGTGTTGGTCGCTTGACTGTAAACGCCTATGCATACCGCATTAGACAACATACAACGAGCCCTCGAGATGATGGTTCTGTTCATGCGTCGCCACGCCATTCTGGCGAGGAGTATATGGGATGGTGTGATGCCCGATCATGCCATCGCATCGCAAAACTCCTCAAACTCATTAGAACAATTCCATACCATTATCAAGACGTAGTACCTTTACCTTCTTCTCATTGCTTTTCAACCATAACTTTCCACTTCTTAAAAGCATCAAAACATCGATTTATGCTTCGTAAAATAAGGCCACACCTTTCTTGAGTAATCATCAATAATAGTAAGCATATAATTAGCACCACCAATAGAAGTCTTACGGACGGACCCATACATCAGCATGCACATAATCTAATATGCCTTTGGTGGTATGAACGGAAGCATTGAATTTAACTCTTTATGCTTACCAAAATGCGGTGCTCACGTAACTCAAACTTACTCAAGTTGCAACCATCAATCAGCTCTCTCTTGACCAACTCGCCATGCCTTGTTCGCTCATATGCCCAAGACGCATATGCCATAGATGTGTTTTACCACAATCATCGAATCATTAGAAGTAACAAAGCAGCAATGCGGGCAAAGTGCTACCTCTAAGAACATATAATTTAGCGTAATTCATATCACCTATCATGTGAATAAGAGAACCTTTTGATACCTTCGAACTCGATGCCCACCGCATACTTGTATCCATCAACGTCCATGGTACTCGGGGAGATCAAATTTCGGCCATGCTTGGTATGTGCTTCACCTCACTCAACGCGGCGTGTCACGCCATCATGTGTCCTAATCTTAACAGATCCAACACCAACGATATGGCATGGGTTGTCATTCCCCACACGCACAAAATCTCCATGCCGCAGACTCATATGAACGAACCAATCTTTGTTACAAAGAATATGAAACGAACATGCGTATCAAGTATCCATTCATCATCACGAGAAGCACAAAAGAAAACAGCTAAGCATTCACCATCGAACTATCGAAACAACAACAGCCTTACGTAACCTTGATCCTATCTTTCGGTTGGTAAGTTCCGCTTTCTTTTCTCCTTATTCGCAACTTCCAACAATCATCAATAACATGATTAGATTTCTTACAATACCGCAGAATTTATCCTTTCCTTGGACTTTGAACGACTTCTACCGTCCTTGCTCTTATCTCTGTTGCCATAGTTGTTGTACCTCCGCCGGTCCTACCACGAACTGCAGAGCCTCAGCCTTGGATGACGTCCCATCCGACCCTACCATAGTTTTCATCTTTTCCTCTGTTGAGGCGTCATGTACTTCGGCAAGGGTTAGTTCATCACGGCTCAACAATATTGTATCAAAAGTGTGTATAGGAACTAGGCAACGAGCATAAGAGTAGAAGAGCTAAATCCTCATCATCATATTTTACCTCCATAGATCGCAAGTCCGAAACAATCTCTTTAAAAACAGATATGTGATTCATTACCGATCCACCTTCTTGCGACTGCGAGAACAACTTCATCTTCACGTTCATCTTCTTGGTTAGATCCTTTGACACAGATCGTTTCCGCTTTTTCCCATAGGGCGCAGCAGATTTCATCTCCGATTTCGCAAAATATTATTGGACAGATGAAGTTGAATCAAAGACAAAGCCTTACGGTCCTTCCGCTTCTCTTGCGGACCAGGTCTTAGCATCCTTTTCACCGAATCCATCCAGCCTTCATCCGGATCGAAGTTTGGGCGAGAATCGCCGCATCTTCACCGCCACAAGGAGAATCTTGTGGTGTCCAAATGTGGTAGATCGAACTTCAATGACGACATGTCGCAAACCCTAGATTAGAACACGGGGCTCTGATACCACTTGTTACAATTGACAAGAAGATAACGAAGAGCAGCGAAAAACACAAAGAAGGGGACACAGATTTAACGTGGAAAACCTCTCCAACAAAGAGAGGAAAACCACGAGCCACCAAATGAAACTTCACTATATCGAGGAGTGTTTACAAACGCCGGGATTTCACAGATGCAACTCTCCCAACCGCGGCTTACAAGGGTTTATATATTGGTGGAAACCTAGGTCTTGACGATCCAGACAGATTATGTCGCCTCAAGACTCACCGCCAGCCCCGTTGGGCACGGTGTGGGCCAACTTCAGACTCGTTACACTCGGCCCAAGCCTCCCGGCGACGGGCCTCGCTCCACTCGTCAGAAGTTGGCCTATACTTTGTAGAATTTGGATCAACATATAACACAAAGGTCCTCTGATGATCGTTTGTGTGACATGAGGTCGTTTGCATGTGAGCCCCTAATTTGTGGACCTCAAACGTCAGCGCTCAATGTCACCATGGCTATGTCGGAGGATCCCTTCTGACAGAGTGAGTCATTAGAGCAAGTCGGCTATGAGTAATTGCCATGTTATCTATAGCTAATTTATAGTCAACATATACAATAGCAAACTATACGGCTCGCGCGGCGATGGCTCCGGAGGGTCCCATCGCCCCCCCCCCCCAGGTCCATCCCCCTTGGCTTCCCTGGCTGCTGCCATCGCCGCCGCTGACGATGGTGGCGGCGCCCGGCCACCAAAGGCGGGGGGGGGGGGGCAAGGAGGCGCATCGGGTGGACTCTCCTTCGCTCGAAGGCGAAGCCTGTTGGATGCGCGGCGGCTGCACCCTCGATGGACGACGCGGGAGATGGGCGGCGGGATGCTGCGGTCTGGTCCGTGGCATGGCGGCGCGGCGTTCGTCGGCAACCGTCCGACCTAGCGCCGACTCGATCTAGGAAGCGTGGGCCCGATCTTCGAGGGCCGCGGCTGTTGCAACCTCGCGTGCCAATTTCCTGCTGCGGTGGAGGTTCTTCCTCCTTCGTCGTTCTTGGGTGGCGGATGGCAGTGTGGGAGCCTGCTCGTCCGATTTGTTGAATAAAGACAGTGCTCCTAGGATTCCTCTCGCGCCAAGACAAGTACCTACTTGTTGTTTGCCCTCATTGATCTGGCCGGAGTGGCGAGTTTTGGAAGGCTTTGCCAGTGAACTCCCATAGGCGAATAATACCCGGAGATTGCCGGATTGGAAGGATTCGGTCGCGTGCAACCATGTTTTTCTAACCGTTTGGTTTCACAGAGAGCAAGGCGAAGCTCTGCAGTCTGTTGCCATCATGGAACATGTATTTAGTTCTATGGTGAAGTCAGTATGTGGTGAATGCCATGGAAGCCGAGATCAGAGGAATACCAATGGTGGTTCGTGTCCCAGTGGCGATGTGGAATTTGCTTAGTGATTCGTGACTTCTAGAAGCGGCATCGGAAAGTGAGGGCAACAACATAGGAGAAGTTCACAGTCTTATCTTGCAAGGTGAAAACCTAAGACCTGACCTTAATTGGTTGTGTCTGGCAATGACCTTGTTGAAGTCATTATTTTGTAAGTGATGACTTTCTACCGGTTAAAACCTACGATCTTTGATCGGGCGACGACGATGTTTGTGCACTGTTTTCTTCTTGAAGGCATTGTTATTGGAGATGGTGGATTTCTGGTGTTGTTCTGGTGGTGTTAGTATCGCTGCTGCAAGAAATTGATCGCTTAGAGGGACTTTTCTTTTATTATTATTCTTCTTTTCTTTCTAGGCTGTGTGCATCCGTAAGGCCGCTAGGCCATGCGTTGTTGCAGAGGCCGTATATAATTGGTATCTGCGTGATATTAGTATGCTCGTTTCCAAAAAAATAATAGCAAACTATGCATATGTACTATTTTATTAATATCCGTAAGCCCGCTAGGGAATGCATTGTGACAGAGGCCGAGTGTAATTGGTATCTCCGCGATATTAATATGCTCCTTTTCAAAAAATAAAAAAAAATAGCAAACTATACACCTACTCCCTCCGTTTCAAAATATAAGATGTTTTAGCTTTGTGAAAAAAGTGTATCTGAACCCTTTTCAGTGTGTAGGGTTGTGTAGATTTAGAGTGAATCTACACGCTAAAAAAGATCTAGATACACTCCTTTTACAAAGCTAAAACATCTTATATTTTAAAACGGAAAGAGTATATTATTTTATTAATATATAACCGACCTACCACACTCGTAAAAGTCATAGTAGCACGTGATGTAGCTGACTCTCGTATAAGAACCCACTTTTACTACTACTTTTTCTTGTCTCTCTTCTTCATATAGGCAAAAGTACAATGTAAGATGGCTATAAGCCCACCATTGTACTTCCTCTTAAACATGCATAAAACTAAATGCATCTCCAAACGAATAGAATATATCATAGTATTTTCTAGCAACAAAGAGGGATCATCTACATCGGAGGCACCACATCTTTCACTTGGAAAAATATCTGAGTTAATTACAAGAACAGCGTAAAAAATCATGTCATGAGACTCAATAGAACTTGAGAAAATACAACTACTTTTTCGGGTAGAAATCACCACCCAGAAAATTCGCACCAGCAGCGTAAATCATCATAATAAAATGGCCCATATATATATATATATATATATATATATATATATATATATATATATATATATATATATATATATATATATATATCAAGGTGGAATCATCGTCCAAAATGTGAAATTCCCCGCATAGAAGAAGAGGACAACAACGACAATGTTGTACTGTACCATAGTACTCCCTCCGTTCAAGAATAGATGTCTTAGATTTTTCAAATTTTGGATGAATCTATGTACTAAATAGTGTCTAGATTCATCCAAATTTTGACAAATTTGAGACATCTATTTTGAAACGGAGGAAGTACTATAAATTCTAAGGAACTGAAATATAGTAATCACACGCAGCAAATAAGCATTTATAATCTTCTTGGGACTAAATACGAAGCAGTAAGATAAGTCCGCGACTTCCTAGTACTTGAGATCGAACAAAAACAATCAGAGCCATAAACTGCTGGTTCAGGGTAAGCAAGCTCGAATTGTCGGAGGCCATGGCAGCTGGTACACGTGCGCAGGCCCATGATACTTGTTCCCATCTTGCTCGACGCCTTTAAACTCCATGGTGGCGAGGTCGACGGAGACGAGCCCCACATCTCTCTCCATCCCCAACATGATAGACCCCTCTGCGTCCGAGACAATATTTGTCAGCATCATGTTCTCCCCACCATCGGGGATCAACTGCAGCAGTTGGATGCTCTTCTCCTGCACCCATTCATCTCTACCCTCCGCTTGTATGAAGACCCTGAGGTGCCCCTGTTCTGGGATCAGGAGGGCAATGCGCACCTCGCCATCATGGCATCGCACGACCCTGGACCTTGAAGAAAAGACGCTGTAAACATACAAGTGACCCGGGTACAAAACAGAAGACAATTTCAACTCTGCGGCGTTTTTGTCAAGAACAAGAATTTCTTTGAGCACCATCGTCCAATAGACATAATCAGCCACATGCCCCATGAAGAATATGCAACTCCGGTTGACCGTCTTGCTTGACGCCACGGTCCAGCCACCACCGCTGTAGTTGCCGGAGGAGAATACACAGGACCTGGCGATGCCATTGCCATGGACAGATTGGTCATGGATGACGACTATTATCCTAAAGTTTGTCACACTGATGCGCCCGCCGGCATTGTTATCGAGCAAGAACGCGCCAAGGAAGTAGCAACCATGAAACGCCGGGGGAGCGATCACCATGCTGCAGCGCCGCGCCATGGGATCGCAAACGACGATTTGGCGGAGCTGTGGCCGCAACCCCACCCCGGTGTGATCGCAAAGGAGGAGGATGCCGTCTCGGCTGTCGGCCAGATTCCAGAGGCCACATTGGCATGGCGGGAGGAAGTCGAGAGAGAAGTTGTGACCGCGTAGATCGATGGCGGTGGTGCCCGTCGATGGGGAGAAGGAGAATACGGGATTGCAGTCCGGCGGACATGTCCCGTATGGACGACGCTCATCGACGTGGTAGTGGCCGACGACAGGACGCGCATGAAGAGCTTGAAACCGCCGGAGGAAGCCGCCATCCGCGACGACACGCCGCCAGCTCTTGCACGTGCACCCGACCCGGATGAGGAGGAGCGAAGAGGGGAGGCGCAGAAATATTAGTTCCAGCAGCTCGTCTGGGACATCGTCGGGCGCGACGTTCTCCCAGCGGCCTCCCTTGCATCTGCCCGCCCGAAACTCCGTCCGGGATTTCTTCATGTTAGGTTTGGCCCACGGATCAAACGCACGAAAAACTTTGGCCTAAGCTATATATGTCCCTTTTATTTTCTCTTTCCAAAACTCACGCGGTGAGGCTTACAAAACCCTTGGTTGTGACTCGAAAAAGGACTCAGAAATACCGGACGAGTACCCACTACCCAGACGTACATGTAATCCTAGTTTGACTACAACCAAGAGATAAACCATGGCATGCAAGTTACACCACTAGGAAAACAACTATAGCTAATCCACACATTCGTGGCGCATATGCTAGTGGTGTCACACGGATAAAATAGACGTGGCGCACTGTCCACAGGTGCCCACGGCTAACTGCCGTAAGCGTGGCGCACATGGGGGAGGTGCGCCACGGCTATGTGTGGTCCAGGGCACAGGTGACCGCAACACACATAGCGTACTATGTCAAGGTGCGCTACGGATGTAAAACTTAGCCGTAGCGCACCTTGACCTAGTGCGCTACGGGTATATGTGCTGCAGCAGCTGGGTCAACTACGGCTAAGTGGCCTACACCAAAAAATAAAATAAAATGAAAAACACTTCAAAAAATAAAATCCCTTCATATTTAGGTAGATAATGTGGTCTAGTTTCTAGAAAAATTAACAAACATGAATTTCGACTTTTTCTGCAAAAAAAAGTCATGCCACGGTAAAACGGCCGTAACTTTTGCATACGATATAAAAAAACGTATAATATACCAAAATGACCAGAACGAGATTCCAGATCCGCTTGTAACACCTTTAGGTTGTTTAGCGATTTTTTAGAATCTCAAAATTCGAAAAGAGTAAAAAGTTATGGCAAAAACAAGATTTTTTGCTGCAGAAAGAAATTGAGGCACCCGTAGCGCACCACCACCTAGTGCGCCACGAGTAAGTTGGGCGAGATTCGAAATTCGAATCACCACCCCGCCCACCTACCTCCTTCTCTCCCTCTCTTCCTTCCTCTTCTCTTCCTTCCTCCCTCTGTTCTTCTCTTCCTCTTCTCTTCCTCCCTCTCTTCTTATCTTCCTTCCTCTTCTCTTCCTTCCTCTCTTCCTCTTCTCTTCCTTCCTCCCTCTCTTCTTCTCTTCCCGCCTCTTCTCCTTCTCCTCACTTCGGCCTCCTCCGACCAAGGATGACCACGGGAACCAGCTCCTTCAGCCATCGCCGTCGCCTCCTCCGACCACACGTCCTCCAGCCGTCGCCGCCACGACCTCCTCTGACCATACCTCCGTCCACCTCCGACTGTATCTCCCGACGCACCTCCTCCTCCTGCCTCGACGCCGACAAGGACTAGTATGGCCACGGCCTTCCGCACATCCCTGCGGTGGTAGGTCGTGGCCACGGCCACTGCTCCGGCGAGGCGACGCGATAGCGGCGATTTCTGGACCCGATTGCTTTTGCAACCTAAATTTTTTTTTGTTTTCTGAAAAACACATCCGTGGCGCACTTGTATCTCTATCCGTGGCGCACCTGATAGTGCGCTACGCCTATCCTCATATAACCGTGGCGTACCTGGTAGTGCGCTACGGACACTTTTTAGCCGTAGCGTACATCTAGTGGCGCACCACTAGTGCGCCATGGATAGGCTTTTTAGATGCGCCACAGATAGACTTTTTAGATGCGCCACGAACAGCCTTTTTCCTACTAGTGTTAAACAACTAACCAAACTCTACGCAACCTTCCTGACTCCAAATAGCGGCCTAGACAAATAATAGTACTAGCTTGGACTATAACTCCCACACGACTTCTTCATTGAGGCGAGATTATTTCCAACACATTAGTCTCAAGTATAAATACGGAACTAGAGCTAAGAGATTGTCTCTTTGTACCGTAGTCAGTGATCCGTGAGTCCCACCCGTTCCTTGTACCATAGCCGGTGATATGGGAAAATCCTATATGCCGACCAGGTCCGCCGCACACGGCACACCCATGCGTTTGGCATGGACTGACCTGGCTAGTCTAGTTCATGATTTTCTCTATTTTTAGTTTTTTACTGTTTTTGTTTTCTTTTTTTCTTTTAGTTTTATTTTTTTTCTTTTCATAACATTTTAATGATTTTGAATTTTGTTTACATTTAAAAAATATTCAGATTTTGAAGCTTATTCATATTTTTAAAATTTGAAAATGTTCAAATTTGAAAAAATAATTAAAAATGGTCTGGAGTTGAAAATTGTTAAAATTTAAAATTATTTAGACTTAAAAGTTGTCCAAATTAAATTATTCATATTTTTTTTGAAAAAAATAGATTTCAAACAAATTAAATTTAAAAATGTTTAGAATTTTAAATCTGTTCAAAATTTGAATAATATTGGACACTTTTATTTGATTTTGAAAAATACAAAAGAATTAAAAAAACAACAGAAAATAAAAAGAGAGAGAGAAAACGAAGAAAACACCTTATGGGCCGTGGCCCCGCGGCCCATCAGACCATCGCGCGGGCGAGTGGGTGTGGGGTGTGGGGCGCTTCGCGCAACGCCGCTTTAAGCAACATATAGGCGCACCCGGTGATTCCACCATGTCTGCTTTCCTATACACTGGGCCACTTTCGGGCCAGATTCATGCTAGATGGATCCTATTGTGCACACTATTTATGTGGCTCTTAACAAGATCGGGGGCCCTCTCCTCGGCCATTAGTGGCTAAGGTATTGGATTTAAGCTTGATAACCCTAAATATGATGACCGCTTGATAACTTCATTCATGGGCTACGGAGTCGTCTTGTGAGTGTATCATGCTCAGCGTTTGGTTACCGGTCGGTAAGCGGATATCCTGAGCACCCTCGAAAAACCGGTTTACCGGACAAAAGATCTCGAAATTTTGAATGTTTTTTGAAAATTTTGAATTTTATAAAATTCCTCCATAATTTCTCATACCGGGGAATGTGAATTCGAAATTTAATTTTTAAATTCGTCTGGGTTGGGGTTTTACGGTGAACGAGGTAACCGGAAATCCCGACCATCCTCGGGATTTTTTTCAGGTCATGAACCAAAACCTTGATCATGCTCGCTATTGAGGTTGGTTTGTTGTCCTCAACCTCTCTTCCTTGCTCTCAAGAACTCGTCAATGTCGTTTCAGCTTTATTCGTGAGTGCGAGATCTCGGAAACTAGGGCAACAACCTTAGAGAGTGGACTGCACGGGCGTCTCTACGACGAGGGACATGGCGGCGGTGATGCCCCCTCTTTGGAAATTTGGGTGGTGAGGAGAGTGCAACGGGTTTCCGTGGGTTTGGTGGGGCTTCGGCAAAGTCTGCTCCCAGATCATGGTTAGGAGACATGGCTTGGGGCGATTAGGCGAACTGAGTTGCCGAGCGTAATGTCGAAGGTTTTCTCAGGCGAAAGCTCAACACTCCAGTGTGAATGTTGGCAATGCCTCTTTATGTCGTTCCCTCCTTGGGAGCGTCGTTGTGGCTACCTTCCCCATATGTGGGTTCTGGGTGAAAATCCTTGACCGTTTCTGTCTCGATAGTGCATTCTCAACCTCTTGGGGAGCATCGACGTGGAGCCTAGACCCTTTAGTATTGCGTCACTATCTTTGGTGGCAAGTCCAATATTTTCCTTGTTTTTCTTGTTTCATCTTTGATATATTTGTAAGAGGGTTTCCTCAACACCGTGTATTGATTGGTTCGGCTGTTTGTGGATTTATTATAAGAAAAGATGTTTCAAGGAGAAAATATAACAACTTTTCCGAGTTGAAATCACCGTCAGGAATATTTGTACTTGCAGAGTGTATCATCATATTAATTGATCCATGCCTCTCACTTTTGTGGACAAATTGGTTGTGTGACGAGGGAGTGTGTCTACAAGGGGCCTTGCAGAGGAAGCTTAGGGTGTGTTTGGTTGCCCGCAATTTTCTCCTCAAAATCCTAGCTCGCATGGTACTTAAACCAAATTTTTGCCTGCATCTGGAGGATGCCGGAATCCGCTGTTACCACGGGGACAATCCACCACAACTCCACCTACCACCTTATCCATTCCCTAAACCCGACACTTGGTGTGGCGTCTTGATGATAGGCCACGACAACAAGGATTATCGACGGTGGTGGTCCTCCTGGGTGGCTTGACGTGTTCCTACGCGATGGTACGGGAGGGGAAGTTTGCCCGGGGAGGTTCAGGTCAGCGTCCACGAGATGTATTAGAGGTACAAAGTTGATCGGCGAGGTGAAATGATTCTTAGGGAAGTGGGGCAGCGATTCAGAACCTAGCGGCGACCATGGTGCGAGGTGGAGGAGGCGAGCGATGTGAGATGCGGTGGCGCTAGGAGCTTGCGGGTCAGCCGGGTGCTCCTGGAAGCAACAACCGATGAGCCCGGGAAGGAGAGGTCGGCTTTGCGTTGGGGGAAAGCAAGATGGAGGGGGAAGAAGGCTCTTGTGGGGGCGCTCTGTTCGGGACCGAGGTGGCTTAGGAGATTCTATGGAGAGACAGTGCACTCATCCGGTTGGCTCAAATTGCATGAAAAATTGGCCACCTTCTCATTTCTTGCATCCATGCAGTGAGTTTGTAGGAAAATTATGTAGAATATGTCCATAACTCTAGCATTACTGGGCGTGCGTGGTGTGTGTGTGTGCCATAGTCGTCGGGATTGATATGGTACTCGATCTATAAAGAACAAGAGAGAGAGATCAAGCTACTGCCACAAACCCATAGTTCAGAGGTGGACTAGTCCTTCTTCACCATGGTGATGATGGTGGAGACGTTGGATAAGGTAGAGATCTCTCCAACAGCGGTTACGACGGAGTTTTCCCCTCCAATCTTTGTTAGTTATGGCTCTGTTTTGGTGTTTCGATGTTTCTACGGCGCCTCTCTCTAGGAACTCTCGAGGGGACCTTTTTATAGTTGTTTTTAGGTCATATGGAGGCAGTGGGCGAAAGATCAAAAAGAATCGATAGCCAAGGAGGAAAAGAGCATAGGTGGCGCGCCCACACTTACTGGGAGCGCCACCAGGGCTCTTTTGGGCCTCCTAGCTCTTCTAGTGAGGTCCAAGTGCTCCAGATACTTCTCTTGATGAAATATTGCCCAAAAGCCCAACTCCATTTGATTTCGTATAGGTCCCTGAAAGGCAAAAATACACAAACAGGGTTTTCCTGTCCTGCAGAGTTATAAAAAAAATAAAGGAATCATTAGTAAATCCCCATAAATCAATGTAAAACATGAATATAACATCATATATGTAGCAAGTATGTAGAAATTCATAGCAAAAAAACTAAAAAAATTATGTATGCATTTTACATGCATTAGTATGATATAAAAATAAAAAGGGAATGAAAAACAAAAGTGAAATGCCAGTTATACTAAGTGTTACTTGTTTCAAATACTTTGATGAATGATAATTTGCAAGTGCCTTATTTAGTACTACCATTTGTTCACACACATAGATTTTTAAATTTAAGGAGCTTTGTTTTATAAGAAATGATTAGCACTATGGACACTTTGGCATGCTTGTAGAATTATTTTTGATAGCCTAAAAATTCTCAAATAATCAAAGACTTTCATATCCAAATACCTTAAACTCCAACAATACAAACCTTACCTACCTATGTGGCACTTGCTACTCCAAGTATAATTTATGTGCTATGCCTTCAAGTACTTCAAAATAATCTCCTTTTTTGTTCAAAGATCATGAGAAAGTAAGATGTGGGGTGAAAACCACTAGAGCATGCAACCGTTTAAAATAAAATAGAAAGGGCAAACAAGAATTGACCATTGGTAATTCTGGTCAAGGGGCATGAAACATTAAACTTACAAAGGGCCAAACACATAAACCGTAGCTACTTCTATCAAAAAATATGCCTGGAAACCCACTCTTATGAATACCTCTTACTTGAGATACATATCTCAAAACTTTATTTCATGTGTTCCTTGCTTACTTTCTATTACAAAAGTGTCAAAATATCAAAATAAATAAAAGATTCTTCCATAATTTCATAGGTTCATCAAAGGATGCCTAATTTTTCATGGTACTTTCATTTGTTTTCTTACAAAACAACTTATTATTAAGCATGTTTTTAGTGTACAAGAGATATCACTTTAAGTTCATTTTCTTATTACTATTCTTTAAAGATTGAACCTTGTAAAGTTTGTGTAACAATGTATGACATGAAACATAGCAACAAACTCCAAAGTCCATGTTTAGTTTTATCAACTTCATGCTCGAGGATGAGCATAGTTTAAGCTTAGGGATGTTGATGCATGTAAAAAGCATACATGAACTTCATATTTTATTGATATATATTCCCACATATTTGCAACATATATAATGTAATATCCATGTTTTATATTGATTTTTGGGGATTTTCCAATGATCCCCTTTATTTTGGTTATAACTCTGCATGACAGGAAAACCATGTTTTGTGTATTTTCATCTTTTAGGAACCTAAACAAAGTCAAATGGAGCTACGGTTCTAGGAAAACCAATATTTCGCGAAGAGTGATGATCTAGTGCTTGGACCTCACGGGAGGGCCCCGGAGGCCCAAAAGATCCTGGGTGGCGCATCCTCCCCCACTAGGCACGTTACCTAGTGCCTTTTGTCCATCAGCTATCCGATTTGCTTCAATCTTCCACCCACGGACTTGATTTGACCTAGAAATTTCGATATAAAGGGACCCCAGGGCATCCTCGAGGAGAGTGCCGCAGAAACACATAAACACCAAAAAAGGAGATAGAACCAGCGAACATTGGAAAGAGAAATATTACCTTCGATCCGGATTATGGATATAGTATAGTTCTTTTTCCCTACTTAGACCTAGGTTTATCGAATCCTTGGGAAGCAGAAAGAAAAGTGAGATTACTTTAACGGACCTTCGGGAGTTTTAGAATTCATTTTGTGTTTTCACATGACCAAGAGTTTGCGATATTTTTGTTGTTTTTGACGATGGAGAGAGAGAGAGAGGGCCTAGGGCTTTCAGTTTCACCAGTAGATGTGCAAAACATCTAATGGGAATAAAAGATAATAATAAAATGTACATGTAATTGTTAGAGTAAGATAATTATATGTGGATAGAGCATCCATAATTTTTATCGCCTCTGCAACCGCTTATAGCAATAACACTACTAGTCTCATCCATAGAAGAAAGAGAACTAATGATATGCATAGTAATGTCATTGTTAATACCAAGTAAATCCCTCACATACATCTGTACTACCCCTTCTATCACCAAGGTTCCCAACTTGCAGATCAGTCATTACTCACACTCCCTATACCTGGATCAATCCTCGGGGTCTTGGGTACCTAACAAGTCCTTAGATTGAGGCAAGAGAGGGTACTATAGTCATCATGTCATACAAACTAATACATGATCCCATCTATGATACATAACATGCACAAAAAGCTACATGGCTAGGCCGAAGCCCCTAGCCCAAGGAGAATTACTCACACATATAGATGAAATCAACAACCATAAACATTGTAATAGAGATCATAAGATTGATAGCAAATAGTCTTATAATGTCGCCAATTGGAGAAGAGATCTACTATTACAAGTGGTGGAGTATGTCTATGGTGGTAGAGAAGGGTTTGGAGATTTAGATCCAGATCTATTCCTTCGGCGTGACGACTTCTGGTGACAGGGAGAGTTGTGGTCGAAAAGGAAGCGCTGTTTCTCATCGCTTGAAGCCTCTTTATATAGGGGGCCCTTCACGAAAGTTGTTCTGTTTGACCTAATGGAGTCGATGACAACTATACATCCATAAATATACAGCTGGAATAAATTTCCCGCTGTATAGTTGGTCGTTAAGTCTTCTGAATCCACTTCACGGCTCCTGGTTTCTTTAACGTGTTGGAAATCTCGTATCTTTGACATTTATGTTGTGATTCCCATCATCATATGTCATTATATGCGTAGGGAAAAATAGAAAGAAAGGATTGCATACCCCTTTGATCATTAGGCATTAATGGCAAGGTTTAGAGAGATATTTCATCAGATATATGAATAAAATCTAATTTAAATATGGACGTGGATGGCTATATTTCACAGCCACCAGGAAACTCCACTGGAGGGATCTCTACCTTCTCTAACATCTACAACATGATAACCATGATGAAGAGGGAGTAGTCCACCCCTGTACTATAGGTTTGTGGCAGTATCTTGATCTATTTCTCTCTTGTTCTTCATATATCTAGTACCATATGAGCTGCCCAACATGATTATGGTTATATATGTAATTTCTGTGTGGTGGATCTTTATTCTATGATTTGATATATGTGATTGGAAGCTATCTATGTGTAAAATGTATTGGTAGATGCATATCATGTACTCCATTCTTAATTACTTGTTTTGATCCAACTTGTATGCAAGAGCATGTGTGGGGGAAAGTGTGTATTAGATGGAGTAGCATGGTGGTAGTGATTGAATAGTGACAACAAATTCAAGATCTACTATGGTTTTACCTTTCTTTTGTTACCTCACTAGGGATTATGTGCATTCATGTGCTATAATTATCTTGTGATAGCTTGATAATATTGTTTGGTCAATGTAGCATATTCACTATTCAAACATCATTTCAAAGTACTTAATGCTATACTCTGTTAATTCTTAATTCTAGATTGCTTAGAGTTTTCCCTTTTCTGGAAAAGTATAAGAAATATGTGTTACATCATCTCTATGTTAGGACGTGATACCGATATGCCTGCTTATCGAACATATACTGAAGTTTCACCAATATTATGTTGATGATGAATTATTTTATGTCCACTGTAACTTAAAAAAGAGAGTAGACAAGTGAACCCAAGAACCTCGGTGCAACTTTTATCATAAGAAACAAACTTCCAACACTACTACTATCATTTATATTTTCTGCCATGTAATATTTCTAAAATACAAAAAATACTTTATTTACTTGCAAACACAAACAAAACACAAAAACAACTATCATATCATTGCCTTTATTTTACTTGCATATTTTATTACTGTTTTACTTTACTTGTTATTATTATTATTATTTCATATTACTTATACGAAGCCTTGTGCTTGACAACCACACGGTGGACTTGGAGACACAAGGCAAAAACTTTGTTTTGTAGGTTGTTTGAGAGGAGAAGCAAAAGATACTCTTTGACAATTCCTCGAGAGTTTGATATAAACCCTCGAGTCACCCTTATGGGGGAAAAGATGCTTGCTACAACACTCTGCACTTAGAGTCCCAACGAGTTGGTACACTCGGAGTTGTTGCCATCACCAAGCTGTAGATCGATGAGAAATAGAGCCCTTCTCTTCCCCCTGTTCATCACCACAACCACAAGGAAGTAGAGCAAGAACCCCATGATCCGCCCGATTCGAAGCTCCGCCCACGAGGTTTATTGGACATGATTTTTTTTGCCTCTGTTAATGCCTCCGACTCCCACCATGGAAGCACTAGAAACAGGGAAAGGAAAGCACCTTAAAACTATAGCTCACCTGCAGCCTGAGTACCCTAGATAGTGGCATCACACCAGACAAGGCCCTAACGGCCAGATCTAATCCTAGACTATACGTAAGATCTACACCGACACCTCCCCTTTGCCATATCTGGTCGGCCGCGCCGCTAGAGAAGGATTTGGTTCGGTCTGGACCTCACATGCGACTCTCAAGGAGAAGGGGTGGGAGAGAGGAGAGGCGAAAGTAGCAGACTCTAACTCCATCCCTTTAGAAGGTTCCTTGTGCTATATCCTATGGGCGGAGCCGGAAGGAGCCCAAGACTAGTTCTACTACTGTCCTAATGGTGCTAATTACCTAGGATTTTCATGTTTTTGCCTTGAAAATTAGCACTTTATCCTTGAAGTGCAGCCGCTCGGCCGGTGCTACAACATCAGTAGCATCATGCTTGAATCCACCCCTGATATATCTGTTTGGATAACTGCCACAAACGGTTGTCATAGACTGCATACCATTAAAGTGAGTCAGTGGGCACCAGAAGTATTAGTTTGGCTTTTGATAAATGGGTAGCCCATGTACCAACACGGATTTCACATGAAAGATGGACACCTGGCACTATCTCTACACTTGGTTGGGTGGAGATTTGTGCGAAAGACCATCCGTCAAAGCTTTGGCATGTGCTGCATTTTCATCCCTCAAGAATAGTGAAATCAACCTGCGCTCCTAGCGAAAAAACTTTTCTAAAGGAGACGGTATGTGCCGGTGTCCTATGTACATCCCATTTTTCTTTGAGATTGGTGTGATAGTTTTCCATTTTTGATCAGTACATGAAGGATGTCATGCCGACATCACTTATTGAAGATATTTCACAAGTTTCATTTTTTGTTTCACAATTTTTTCAGAATTTTGGTCAGCACAAGGGTGATGTCATGCTTGATGCTACACTCAACATGGAGGAAGAGTGCTTTTGGAAACCCCAAGAGCAAGGTATGAAGAGTACAGTAGAAAGATTTCCCTCAGTAGAAACCGAGGTTATCGAACCAGAAGGAGGAAGGAAACGTCACACAGGTATTGGAAGCAACATGGATACCTGCACAACACAAACTCAAGACTCTGTCCCAACGAATCAGTGAGGTTGTCAAGCTCAACGGTTTGCTGTAACAAAGGATTAAACGTATGGTGTGGAAGGTAATGGTTTGCAGCAAGTAAACAAGTAATAGTGGAAGATGTATCAATGGTAAAGATTGGACCGAGGACCATAGTTCACTAGAGGTGCTCTCCTTAGATAAACAACATGGCATGAAGGGTAAAAAAATTACAGCGGGGCAATTGACAGGAACTCATCAAGGCATAACAATGCAACTACTAGCCAGAAAAGATCCTATGAGGTTGATTGGGCAATACAACAATATACATAGACCGTAATCCAACTGCATCTATGACTAGAAGTCCACCTTCAGGTTATCATCCGAACCCCCTCTAGTATTAAGTTGCAAGCAACAGACAACTGCTTCAAGCAAAGTGTGTAAAGTAAACAGTCCACATGTTCCATGAACAAGAGACCGTTGTTTTCTCCCTAGTAGCAACATCACATCTACAACCGAAGAAATTATTGTCACTTCCCTTGGAAACTAGAGGCATGAACCCACTATCGAGCATAAATACTCCCTCTTGGAGTCACTAGCAACTACTTGGCCAAGATAACCACTAGCAACGGAGAGCATGCAAGATCACAAACAACACAGACATGATAGAATCATAAAGATAAAACCATTAATCAAACCAACATAATAATCTCAATATCCATCGGATCCCCGCAAACACAACATGCATGATTACAAATAGATTAGATCTTGATCATAAACGGAGCTCACAAGATCTATACATGAAAGCACAAAGGAGGAGATATAACCATCTAGCTACTACATGGACCCATAGTCCAAGGTGGAACTACTCACGAATCATACCGGAGAGAAGGACTCCGGGATGATCTCCCCTCCGGCAGGGTGCCAAGAAGAACTTCAGATCCACCCGATCTAGGGACGATGGTGGCGGTGGCTACAGACAGTTTCGTGGATTTCTGATCGGGTCCTGAGAGTTTATGCATCGGGGGCTTCTTATAGGCGAAAGGGGAGACCGAGGCGGCCGCCAAGGCGGCCAAACCCTAGCGAGGCACGATCCGCCAACATGTAAAGTTATTGACTTTGTCCTTCGTATCGTCCAATTCCGAGAATACTTCTTTAGTAACTTTTCTGAAACCAAAAACAACAGAAAACAGGCATCTGGCGCTGTTGCAAATTGTTAATAGGTTAGAACCAGAAAACATGTAAAAAACACCTCAAAGTGTAGACAAGTAAAGCAAAGTAGATACTAAACAAGCATGGATCATCAAAAATTATAGATATGTTTCCAACGTATCAGCATCCCCAAGCTTAACTCCTGCTCGTCCTCGAGTTGGTAAGTGATAAAATAATAATTTTTGAGGTGACATGCATCCTCACAATAAAGATCCAACCATTTGCAAGCATTGAAAGCTAGGATCAAAGAACTCTAAACATGTGCATGAAAGAATGGAATTATAACAATAGGACATAGTAATTATGCATGCAACATGGCGAGCTACAAACAAAGATCATGATAAAATGCATTGAAAAACGTTTGTTTGTTTCACATGCAGAAAACATAGCATAGTGGCAATCAGCTTGTCCCTCACAGAGTAGCAATATAATGCATAGGACACCTTCAAAGTTCACAAGGGTGACTAGAAATAGATAGCACATGAACAATTAATAGCACAATATGCATCAATTAGTAAGCTTTGGAACACTGCACACAGAATGACAACTATGCTCTCTTAATGGTGCCTAAAGTTAGAAGGTGGAGACTCAATAATGATGGAAGAAAGGCCTTTTTGTAAAGGAAGCAGGGATTACAAGTTTCAAAAAGAGCTTCCAAAAATTTATGGTACTTATTAGCTTTCAGCCCTCATTGCCCCTATCATAAGCATCTTGAAGTGGTTAAGGTTAAAGTGGCAAAGCTGGAGTATATGCTTGCCAAAGTATAAGTTGGCAATCTCAAGTACCTTGACTATGAGGGATACACCTCATGGATACTCAACTTAGGGCCCATGAAAGTTCTTGTCACTGTAAGTATTTGCATATCATTGAGAACCGCCAACGGGGTACCCCTTTTACATGGTACATGAGCTTTCCCATAACCAAAATGACAAGGCAAGCAGACAATGAGCATCTCAGCAATTCTTCTTATGTACCATGGGAATATGGTGCTTTTTTTATCTCTTTCCTCTTTTCTCAATGTGTCTCTCTTTTTTTAAGAAGAATGCTTCATAGATGTCACTATGGTGATGCTGCGAGTTTCCACCATGATTAGGCATGGCTTAGGCTAGCGGCCCAGGCGTTTCTCTAACACAGAATACAAACTCCATGGACTTACAAGTTCCCACTTCATTTCACACCGGTAACATACATAGACAAAAGATCATGATATCAATGGAGTACAAAAAGTACAAGTGCAACGTTGAAAACGTTCCCCATGACAACACGGTTCTCTAATCCCAACTTATAAGTGCAAGCATATACAACAAAGTTGCCTCAATGGTTCAAGTTTATTAGGGGCAAAGAATAAAATGTGCCATCAAGTTCGTGAGGGCTTTAATCACTAAGTTTTCACATAACAAAATAGTTTTTAATTGGAAGATAGTTGAAAACAAGAATATACTTGGAATGGTGTAACACACCATTAATAGGAGTTTATAGTGGACACTTTGGAATAACTTGGTTTCTTGGGAGTTGGAAGCATGAGTAGAACTTACTCATACAAGTGGAGGCTAGAAAAATACTGGGAGCAACCAACTAAGAGAGCAATAATGGCCATAATTATGCAATGCAACAAAGCAAACTAATCAAAGCAAAGAGTGGTACTACAAGTCAAGGACTAAATGATCATAGAGGCTAATGGTGACTTGTCATAGTCATAGCATGGTGTGAGCATGTGCCAAGTCAACCCAAGCAAAACATCAAAGGAGAATACCACAATACTATGCTTTTGCATGCTAAAACAACGCATAATTTCTTCAAGGCACACTAAGCAATCCCAATTGTTTGGAACAAGACATGCTACAACAATAATCACTAAGCATAATGCTAAAACAACACCTAGCATGTCGTGTTAAAGTCTAAGTCACAGTCAATGCAAACTCCTCTTGCACTTCAAGCAAGAACTTGCTACTCCTTTCCAAACACCAAGCAAACTTATTTGCAAAACAACACAGCGAGAACGGGGGTCCAAACTACTAAAGCAACCTAAACAAACTAAGCAAAGTCTAACATCCCAGCATTACAACTCAGAAATAAGTTGAACCCAGATGTGTGTATTGCATTCAAGCATAGAAAATCCGGATAATTTTCGCGCAAAAGCTAAAGAAGCTATAGGGGATCGAGATCTCTCTTGCTCTGATGAAAACATCAGGGTAGGTGCGATGAATTTCGACATGACCTCTATTGTACTTTTGTGTTTGAGGGGAAGGAAATTCAAATTTGAATAATCAATTGGTGAATTTGAATTCTAAAAGAATTTTAAATGGAATAATAATTGGAAACTAAATTGTAATAGAAAATAAGAGGTGAACTCTTATTTTTTAAACAAGGTATAATCTTTTATTCAAATTGAAAAGATAGTGGAAATTTAAATAAAATGAAATGAGTAATGTAATATGATATTACAATAATGAAATAATAAACAAGAATTGATAAAGAATAATCTTATTTACATTACACATTATTATATTATCTTTATAATTATGAACCAAAGGGATAATAACATAATGAAATTGAGAGGAATCATTTTATTACAATAATACAAACATTACACTATTTTTATTAAGTTCCAAACAAATGAAGAATTGCAATAAGGAATAAAAGAATAAAAGTACAAATAAATATAAAATTGAATTACATAAATAAATAACTAAAAATATTTTTATTACAAGCAGATATAAATATTACATTGTCTTTGCAAATGAATTATAAAAGAAAAAGAAAACTAGTACACTTTATTGAATAAAATAAACAATACGGTATTTCTTTACATAAAAACAAATGAAATCCTATACTAAACTTTAAGGAGATTTATTCATCTTCCTGATCTTTTCTCCTCTATTGGATCCCTGCAAATGAGATAAGAAAACAAGAAAAGCCAGTAGAAAATAAAAGCCAAAAGAAAGAATGTTGGGGAAATGAACTCTCAGTTTAGGCAGAGAAGTGCTACTGCCAATATCATCATAGAGTAATTCAAAAGGGGAAAAATAGTAATATGTTCTTATCTTAAAAATAATAATGGGCCTCAGAGCACCATCATAGGCCTTATGGGGCAAGTTTCACCAAAGCTAGATAAAAGGCAAATGGTAAAGCATTAGGAAAATATTTAGTTTTACTTGATCTCATCTCTAAGGAGGAGTCACAGACATAGAAACTTGAACCAGGGGGCCACTGGACAGCAGCTCACACAACACATGCAAGTGTTGTGTTGTCAACACAGCAAGGACTGGATCAGATAGCTAAAAGCAGTAGCCAACCGTAGAACCAGAAAGCACTTCACCAGTTTCACCACATCTGCACCTACATACTTCAAATTCTCAACATCAGAACTTAACCATAGTACCATCTCAAGAACACCACATCCCAGTATCAGATTATCACTAATCTGTCCAGCTTCATCAACAACAACAACAAATCCTTCCACCAAACCATCACACTTTAGCTCTGGTTGCTCCCAGGAGCCATCCTAGAGCTAAGACAAGGGAAAATCAAGGCCAGGCTATAGCTCCAGGAAAATAAGACCAGACTACAACAGTAGGAGCTGGACAGTGGAAAGAGGAGGAAGGGGAGGCCAGTTGTACCAAGGCATGAATAATATCCAACAGATTGGACATGAACCAATCAAGATCCATCACAAGGGCAAGACAACAGTACTAGATGGAGCAGTTTCACATTAGCAAATCCTCAAGTTAACAATAAGTAGATGAAGAAGCCAAGATACAGTAAACAATCTACATCAAGTATCAAGGTACATCAAAATATCAGCAAATCATGTAGCATCTATTCTTAATAGCTTGCATCACCTGGATCATGGGTAAATAAGGGGGAACAACATCCAAAATAGATAACTACAACTACCCTTCAACTAGATCTAGTCTAGGAGGATGAGGAGTAATATTCTCTTAGTCTTGCATAGAGTTGCTATGCAAGGCTCATCATAGAGAAAGAAAGCTGCAAAGTAGTATCTGTTCTTAATTATAATCTGGCCTCAGCCTTGGCATCATTGGCAGACAAAGTTTCATTTTTGGTGAGTAAAATTAAGCAGCAGATCATGTTGCTATACATGGCTACTGTGCACACTCACTAGAGGCACCACAGTAGGGTTCTACAACAAACAGAAGCCACCAAAATCACTCTTAAGAACCACTGAATCATTTATTTCCAACCAAAGGTTTAAAAAGTTGTGCAAATGATTCACCGTCATGTTGTCCTCCCATATTCAGTAAGCAACACTAGAGAAAAATCATTCCAAATAGAATTACATCATATTCCTAGGTAGTATTTCTAAGAATCAGTATCTATACATGATAATCATTTTACTGAATCAAAGATCCAGACAAGCATAGAAGAATCACACTAGGGCTTGGATTTACCAACTTGAGCAACAGTTTAGCACTCACCAACACTAGCAGCAGAATCACTAACCCAAATTAGTACCACTGGAGCACTTGCTCATCCAAATTTAGGAATCATGTGGTCAATTACTGTCATGTTGACAGGATACATACATGGTTACCAAACCTCATTTTCAAATAAATTTTTAGATCATTTTCCTAGCTACCACTTGCTAGGAATCATTCTCAATATACTTTCATTAAATATAGCCTAGATCATGCCTTTGCAAGGCATGATCATCAATAGCTCATTCAAAACCATCTGCAGGCAACCAACATCAAATTTTAGATCATTTTCCTATATATTTAGCAAGGAATTATTTGTGTGTGTACATGTCCTAGTTGCATCTGATCTACCCATCTGCATCTATTAGAGCATATAATATTGCACAACAAGAACATAAGCTAGCCACCAGGAACCAATTGAGAGTAGAAGATTGATTATTGAATCCCAATCAGTCAAAGGAACAAGTAGTAGAACAATTACACTAGCAAGCACTGATAATTATTCAGCAGTACCATAAATTTACCTAATAGCAATGGGAACTAATAAGGGTCATGAAGGAACCAAGAATCTGATAACAACATGCTCAACCGAGTAGATCAGATAAGTTATGAGCATCCGAGAATTAAGTCAGTAGAGTAGAGAGGATAGAGGCAGAGAGATAAACACCTACCTATAGCAAGCTACAACTTGCCGGAGAGGAAGAAGAATATGGCGGTGAAGCAGTGAGCGATGGAGGCCACGACACGATGGTACATGGGCACGGGGTGCTGCACCTACGCCTAGTCGCGACCAGCATCAACAACCGCGACATCACCATGCCAATCCTAGCCATCCTCCACCTTCCAGCGGGCATCAACAGATCACTAGAGTGGTGAGGTCAAGATGACCGAAACCCTAGCACTCTACAAGGAAGGGGACAAACTAGGGAAGAGGCGGTTTTCAAATCGAGACGGACCCCGAGAATCACCATCCAAAACCACTCTGATAAACACCATAACAAAGATCGAGCGGTCGAGCTCATGGAATCGAGCGGCACAGTGAAGCTAGCAGCGCCCAGAGAGGCTGGTCGAGAGGGGGGGGGGGAAGACGAACAGGATCGAGCGGGTCGGTTTGACCGGCTCGGTTCACCGACCGGGCTGGTCTAGCCCAACCATGGGCCAGACTGACTAGTGGGTCTAGGGTCTTATTTAAAAATAAAAATTACCATAACACCCCAAAGATTGTTTCACCTCTAGAAAAATATAGAAAAATCCTAAAAATACATATGATATATCAAAATAACCACAAAAATAATATCTACCTAGTAAAAATATAATATTACTTGTTCAAGATAAATAAAATACAAATAAATATTAACAACATTAAATCCTAAGTATAATTTCATAAAATAAGGAAAAATCCTAAAAATGAATAAAAATCATTTTTTGTAAAAATTAAATGTACTATTTTATATAAATACTAGCCTAATTTTTTATAAATAAAATATGAAGTAAATATTCAAAGACATTTAATCATTGATGGAATTTTATAAACATAAGAATAATACTTAAAAATAAATAAAAATTATTTTTAAAGTCTTAAAAAAGTATATTACACTAGAAAATTATTAAATATAATATTAGAAAGGTTTTTAATATTTTAAAGTAATAAATCCTTGTTTATTATCTATTTTGAAAATTCTTTAAAAACATTTCTTAAATAAGAAATAATTATATTTCTTTAGAAATATCAAAACCTTAAAATCTAATTACTAAAGTTCTAAACCATAACTAAGATTTATAATAAAACTTAAGCATAAATCATTAAATTTATAATACTCTTTTAAATCCTAAACCAAAATTCAAAACCACAATGTTTAAGATAATTTTATATATCATTCACTTATATGAAGAGAGAATGGTCTTAACATCTAATAATAATTAACATGACTTTAAATGTAACACATTAATAAAATCATCAAAATTAGACTTTCATTTAATACTTGCATATTATTTTCATGATATCAAAACAAATTTAATCCAATCATCCACTTAAATATGAAGTGAATAATTCCACACCTTAGTTATACCTATCATAAATTTAAAACTTGAGAATAATTAAAAAACATATCACACCTTAAGTTTACTTACCCTTTTAAAGGTAACTTTAGTCTCAAAGCTTATAAATATCATGTCCAGTAAACTACTCAGGTTTTTATAGTTAACTTTGGTCTATTTAAATTAAGACATAGAACATCTCAAGTCTAAACTATTCAAGCAAGCATAAACAATATTAATCACATTCTAAAACCTATCAGGGTTGTTTAAACCTTAGGATGGAAATCTTTTCTTCCAAATGTTATTCTTTTTTCCACTTCAAACAATAATCTCATAATAAATTCTTCAACTCTTAACAATTAAAACCAAGGACTTTTATCTTAGTCACGAAATGACAATTAATCATAATCACATTACTTTATACTTTACCTGTATATTTAGAATTGTTATCACTTAAGTTCCTTATAAATGTCATTACTTATAAAGTAAAATTTGAAGATAAACCAAATCTTAAAAAAATCACCTAAATTCACTTCACTCAAAGCATTGGGGATTCACTTTGGGAGTTTTACAAAATGCATATCATTACTTATGCATAATTGCATCTTGCTTCTTTAAACATTAGTCCTTACTGGACCAATGATGCTGATTTCAGATATTGGATCTTATATTGTCTCGAAGACCGTGAGTGCATAATCTTGCAATCACAAAAGGCAAGTTCACACTTGCTCATGTCCTTTGATTATTTTCTATAAAGTATTGTGCAAATCAAGTGTTGTCATCACCTGCATTCCAAAAAGGTCAGAGAACACTATTTTTGATAATAATGTGAACTATTTGTTACTGATCCAGGGTGATCAGCTAATCTATTAAATCTGGTAGTTGGAATACCACTGCTCAGGAATATATCCTCTAGGTCTTAACAAGCAATGTCGCTAGTGATTCTTGCGCCGTATATTATGCGTTGACCATGAGATTTGGAATGGGACGGAGAAGACAGCTGTATCCTTTTCCTCTCGTATGGAGGCAAGACGACCTTAATGTGACGTTGTGATTCCTTGTGCGGATCCAACATATGGGTGGGCACCCTTACGCCCCACACTTTTGGTGTCTAGATTATCTATGAATGGTGTTTAGGGATATGGTCCATTTCAAATGGTACTCGTCCGGACATCACCAGGTCATAGAGTCTTCGGGAACTCATCAGGGTTTTAGCCTGCTCGAAAGGGGGCTTAACGGAGGTGAGACGGCCCCGAAGGATCATGCAGACATATGAGGTCGCAGAGAGGGCAGTGATTGGCTTGGATCTTAGGTTGGGCCTCAAACCATGGAAGTTTGAACGGGAACATACTCCCGGCCATGCAAAAAAGCTTAAGATATCTCATGGGTAAAGTAACGCACCTCTGTAGAGTGTAAGAACTGTAACTTGTTACTCCGCTAGGGAAGGAGCTGCTGAATGCATGTAAAGGAACTCCATGAAAGTTCTGGTAAACCCGTGAAGGCTGACGGACATAGCTTTTCAGAATAAAAGCAACCTTTGAAGAAATGTTTATGAAAACCCGCATTGCCTACGACCTATGGTCTCTGGCTGTAGATACAGTGCATCAAATACTCTTTTTCTAGTGAACTTGCTGAGTACGCTCGTACTCAACGTATCTTCTTAACCCTTGCTAGATTCTGAAGCCATTAAGACGACGTCTACATCAAGTTATGCTCCAGGAATTATCATAAAAAACTAAAGCTCTTCAATGAAGTCAACATATTCATCAACTCAAATGAATACGAAGTTACTGATTAGATAGGCATATAATCTCTAGCCATAGAACCTATTTCTGTAGTGTATTGTAATAGCAGCAATGCGAGACCATTATTTAAGATACTAGTCTTAATAGTATGATAGTTTTTGAGTTGTTTATTTCTGATTCTTCTTTCTAAGAAGTTTCTTTCTCTCTATTTAACCTAGAGTGTTCTATGGATCTTGTGTAAAGAGTTGAGTTGTAACCTATAGTCATGTCTTGGACCTGCTGTGTTTCTGTTGTACCACTCTGAGAGATGTAATACTAGTGAACGGTGTTTCATTGGTGTTATGTCAACAACTATAGTGTAATACATCATGCAGTGGTATGCTGGGTCACCGCACAAAGCAAACAAAAACTAAGATGCTCCAAGAACAACACAACTATGCATGAAACAATAAAAGTGAAGTGTCTAGACATACCTGAGCTTTTTATTGATGAAGAAGGGGATGCCTTGGGCATCCCCAAGCTTTGACGTTTGTACCTCTTGGATATTTCTTGGGGTGACACCACGGTGGCATCCCCAAGCTTGAGATTTTGTCCATTCTTCATCTCATTGCATCATTCTCTCTCTACACCTGGAATTTTTCCTTCATACAAAACTTCACACAATCTTCATTAGCAACATTAGCTTATTCAAAAGATATTAGACCGCTGGCAAAGTTTTGGAATAGCAAGGCTTTTCACTAAAAACACAAGCTACTGAAGTAACTCCTTCAAAGAAACTCAATTTACCTGAAGAGAGCAAAAAAAGGAATCAATAAGAAGCAAATGCAAATAATGGCAGAAATCTGTCAAAATAGACTAGCAGGTAGAAACGATTTTTTTCGAACATCTTCTGTTGCTCAAATCAAAAAGTGTTGAACTAACGAAAGTTAGCCAACATACTGGGGGATTTATTTGTAAATTTTGAGCTCAATACGAGTTATAGAGCCTGCTCACGAATTGTTTTGGTGGAGGACAAAAATCTGTTTCGGGTCAGCAACTCCCCAAATCTTACTTCCCTCTCATTAGAGGTCATTCTTGGCACAAAAAGCAAACAAAAAGGATAAGGAGAGGTTATTACAGAAGTAATAACTTCCAAGACTCAAGAAAACTCTTGGGTTATCTTCCAACAAGTATTTTTCTTTAACGCCTTTAAGTTAGGCACAAGAAGCAAGAAGAATCAAGTATTTTCAAATGAAGAAACATTAACATCAAATCTTGCTTTCAAAGGAGGAGCAAAAAGCAACTTCCCTCTCCTCATAGGGAAGTTCTCAATACCTTTATTGAATGGAAATTGATATTTGATGGTGCCTTCTTTCATATCAATGATGGCACCAACTATTCTACGAAAAGGTCTTACCAAAGTAATAGGATAAGAAGCATTGTATTCAACATCCAAAACATAGAAATCCACAGGGACATAAGCATTGTTAACCATAATGAGAACATCATTAATACTCCCCATGAGTTTCTTCTTAGCACTATCATTGAGTGGGACATTCAAATAACAATCTTCTAATGGTGGTAAATCAAGCATTTCATAAATCTTCCTAGGCATAATAGAGATACTAGAACCAAGATCACATGAAGCTTTGAGATCAAAGTCATTCACTTGCATATTAATAATGGGTTCCCAACTATCTTATACTCTCCTAGGAATATAAGCTTTGTGTTTTAGCTTCTCTTCCTTAATCTTAACAAGAGCATCTGTAATGTGTTTGGTAAAGGCAACATGCATATCACTAGCATCATGACTTCTAGCAAGCTTTTGTAGGAACATAATCACTTCAGAAATATTGCAACCATCAATATCAAAATCAAACTTAGCATCACTAGTAGTAGGATCAATAGGCTTAGGCATAGTAGGAGGAGGAATAGGGGCTACTTGTGGTTTAGTGGTGATAGTGCACACACTATTGTTTCTATCAATTTCAGCTTCCCTTTCCCACCTAGCATGAAGTTGAGAAAACATCCTAACATTTTCATCAATAGTAACTTGTATGGCATGAGCAGACGCAAAGGTGTTTTCCATTGTTTCAGGTTTAGCAGCCATTTTATTAACCAAGGAAGTTTGAGCTTCAGACAAAGAGGATATATTTTTCTCAACAGTTAAAATCTTTTCCTCTATAGTCTTATTGAAAGTGGTTTGTTTACTAATAAAGTCCTTGAGCATGACTTCAAGTTCAGAGGGGGCACTTCTAGCATTATTGTAAGATCTTCCATAAGAATTGCCATTATTAGGAGGATAAGGCCTATAATTGTTATTGCTACCAAAATTATTCCTATAGGCATTGTTGTTGAAATTGTTGTTTCTAATGAAGTTCACATCAACTTTCTCTTCTTGAGCAACCAAAGAGGCTAAGGGAACACTATTAGGATCTAGAGGAGCTTTCCCATTAACAAGCATAGCCATAATAACATCAATCTTTTCACTCAAAGAGGAAGTTTCCTCAACAGAATTTACCTTCTTACCATGTGGAGCTCTCTCAACATGCCATTCAGAGTAGTTAACCATCATATTATCAAGGAGCCTTGTTGCAACACCCAAGGTGAGTCCCATAAAATTACCTCCAGCAGTAGAATCCAACATGTTTCTTGAGGAGCAGTTTAAACCTGCATAAAAAGTTTGGATAATCATCCAACCAGTGAGTCCATGAGTAGGGAAATTTTTAACCAAAGATTTCATTCTTTCCCAAGCATGAGCAACATATTCACTATCAAGCTATTTAAATTTCATAATATCACTTCTCATAGAAATAATCTTAGCAGGAGGGTAGTATTTTCCAATAAAAGCATCTTTGCACTTAGTCCAAGAATCAATACTATTTTTAGGCAAAGATAGCAACCATTCTTTAGCTTTTCCCCTCAAGGAGAAAGGAAAAAGCCCGAGCTTAATAATATCTCCATCTACATCCTTATACTTTTGCATCTCACAAAGTTCAACAAAGCTATTAAGATGGGCAGCAGGATCATCAGAACCAGCACCAGAAAATTGCTCTCTCATCACAAGATTCAACAAAGCAGGTTTAATTTCATAAAAGATAGCATCAGGAGCAGGTGGAGCAATAGGAGTGCTTAGGAAATCATTGTTGTTGGTGCTAGTGAAGTCACACAACTTGGTGTTCTCAGTAGAGTTCATTTTGGCAAAGGTGGGAAAGCCAAAAACAGCAGTAGCAGTTAGAGAAGGCACTAATTTTTTTGTGTTTTTGAATAAAGCAAGCAAACCAAACTAGACTAATTTTTTTTGGTTTTTTTTAAAAGAAGCAAACGAAACCAAGCTAGAGAAACAAAGAAAACTAAAAACAAAGTAAAGAGAAAGGAAGTGAAGGACTCCCCTAGTGAAGACGTCCTTACCCTCCCCGGCAACGATGCCAGAAATTACTTGATGCTACACTCAATAGGGAGGAAGAGTGCTTCGTTGGAAACCCCAAGAGCAAGGTATGAAGAGTACAACAACAAGATTTCCCTTAGTATAAACCGAGGTTATCGAACCAGAAGGAGGAAGGAAACGCCACACAAGTGTTGGAAGCAACATGGAGACCTGCACAACACAAACTCAAGACTCTGTCCCAACGAATCAGTGAGGTTGTCAAGCTCACCGGTTTGCTGTAACAAAGGATTAAACGTATGGTGTGGAAGGTAATGGTTTGCAGCAAGTAAACAAGTAATAGTGGAAGATGTATCAATGGTAAAGATTGGACCGGGGTCCATAGTTCACTAGAGGTGCTCTCCTTAGATAAACAACATGGCATGAAGGGTAAACAAATTACAGCAGGGCAATTGACAGGAACTGAGCAAGGCATAACAATGCAATTACTAGCTAGAAAATATCCTACGAGGTTGATTGGGAAATACAACAATATACATAGACCGTAATCCAACTGCATCTATGACTAGAAGTCCACCTTCAGGTTATCATCCGAACCCCCTCTAGTATTAAGTTGCAAGCAACAAACAACTGCTTTAAGCAAAGTGTGTAAAGTAAATAGTCCACATGTTCCATGAACAAGAGACTGTTGTTTTCTCCCTAGTAGCAACAACACATCTACAACCGAAGAGATTATTGTCACTTCCCTTGGAAACTAGAGGCATGAACCCACTATCGAGCATAAATACTCCCTCTTGGAGTCACTAGCAACTACTTGGCCAAGATAACCACTAGCAACGGAGAGCATTCAAGATCACAAACAACACAGACATGATAGAATCATAAAGATAAAACCATTAATCAAACCAACATAATAATCTCAATATCCATCGGATCCCCGCAAACACAACATGCATGATTACAAATAGATTAGATCTTGATCATGAACGGAGCTCACAAGATCTATACATGAAAGAACAAAGGAGGAGATACAACCATCTAGCTACTACATGGACCCATAGTCCAAGGTGGAACTACTCACGAATCATACCGGAGAGAAGGCCTCTGGGATGATCTCCCCTCCGGCAGGGTGCCGGGAAGAACTTCAGATCCCCCTCCCCCCGCGATCTAGGGACGATGGTGTAGGCGGCTATAGATGGTTTCGTGGATTTCTGATCGGGTCCTGAGAGTTTCTGCATCGGGGGCTTCTTATAGGCGAAGGGGGAGACCGAGGCGGCCGCTAGGGCGACCAAACCCTAGCCAGGTGTAGGCTAGGGCCCACCCGCGCCTGGGGGGTTTGCCCCTCTGGACGGCCCCTCAGGCTCTCCTATGGACTTCTTGTTCCCCACTGAAAGTTATTCAATTTGTCCTTCGTCCCATCCAATTCCGAGAATATTTCTTTGCTAACTTTTCTGAAACCAAAAACAGCAGAAAACAGGCATCTGGCGCTATTGCAACTTGTTAATAGGTTAGTACTAGAAAACATGTAAAAAGCACCTCAAAGTGTAGACAATTAAAGAAAAGTAGATACTAAACAAGCATGGATCATCAAAAATTATAGATACGTTTCCAACGTATCAATGCTTACTTATCACCTCATCACGCCCGACCACCCTTCTCCACCACTAACACCCCACCAAACTCAGGTCCAATTGAGGTGCAAATGAAACACCCACCCAGTTTGCTTGCCATGCGTCGACATTGTCCACCACCTCTAGTCAAGGCCCTAATCCTCTATGTGATCTGATACGTCAGAAATGTATCTATAATTTTTGATGTTCCATGCTTGTTTAGTATCTACTTTGCTTTGCTTTGTCTACACTTTGAGGTGTTTTTATTTGTTTTTTGTACTAACCTATTTACAAGATGCAATAGTGCCAGTTGCCTGTTTTCTTCCGTTTTTGGTTCTAGAAAAGGCAAAAAATCAGTATTCTCGGAATTGGACGGGACAAAATCCAAAGTCAATATTTTACCATGGGAAACACCGAGCCAGAAGACAGGATAGAGAAGAGCCACCAGGGGGACAGCCCTGGCCGCACGGCTAGGCCTGTCCCGCGCTTGGGGGGGGGGGGTGCGGCCACCCTGGGTGCCCCTGCCTCGCCTCTTCACCTATAAGAAGCCCCCGTTACCAAAACCCTAAGGACCTGATCAATCTTCCACGAAACAGTCCGTAGCCACCACCACCATCGTCCCTAGATCGGGAGGGGGAGGGATCTGAAGTTCTTCCCGGCACCCTGCCGGAGGGGAGATCATCCTGGAGGCCTTCTTCATCATCATAAAGCAAGGTAGTCCCTTGGAGGACCACGTCCATGTATGTACTAGGTGGTTGTCTCTCTCTCCCTTGTTGCTTGCTACCATGTTTAGATCTTCTGATGGTTCATGATCAAGATCATCTCTGTTGTGCATTTGCATGTTTTTTTTTTGGCATCCAATGGATATTGAGATTACTATGTCAGATTGATTAATGGTTCTATCCTATTGATTCTATCATGTATATGTTGTTTGTGATATTGCATGCTCTCCGTTGTTAGTAGCTATCTTGGCCAAGTAGATGCTAGTGACTCCAAGAGGGAGTATTTATGCTCGATAGTGGTTTCATGCCTCTATTTAATATGGGGAAGTGACAGAAATCTCTAAGGTTGTAGATGTGCTGTTGCTACTAGGGGGAAAACAACGGTCTCTTGTTCATGGAACAAGTGGATTGTTTACCTTACACATTTTTCTTAAAGCAGTTATTCGTTGCTTGCAACTTAATGCTGGAGGGGGTTTGGATGATAACCTGAAGGTGGATCACTAGTCATAGATGCAGTTGGATGGCGGTCTATGTATCTTATTTTATTGCCCAATCAAATCTCATAGGATCATGAATGTCTAGTATTGCATTGTTATGCCTTGATCTACTTTACGCAAACCACCATTACCTTTCACACCATACAGCTTAATCCTTTGTTTTAGCAAACCGGTGAGATTGACAACCTCTCATGTTCGTTAGCAAAGTCTTGATTTTCTCACATTGTTTCAAGTTGCTAACAACACCTTCGGGTCGTTTCCTTCCTCCTACTGGTTCGATAAACTTGGTTTCTTTCTGAGGGAATACTTGCTGCTGTTTTCATCATACCTTCCTCTTGGGGTCTCCCAACGAAGATCTACATTGATCTGAGCGCATCAAGCTGTTTTCTGGCGCCGTTGACAGGGAGGCTAAGGACGGCTTCACAAGGGGAGTCCTTCACAACCTTTCTCTTTACTTTGTTTTTGTTTTGCTTGGTTCTATTTGCCTTTTTTATCAAAAACTCCAATTTTTTTTAGCTTAGTTCGGTTTGCTTTCTCTTATCAAAAACACAAAAAATTTAGTTCCTGCTCTAGTTGTTGCTGCTGTTGGCTTTCTCCACTTTCGCCAAAATGAACTCTGCTGAGAACACCAAGTTGTCTGACTTCACTAGCACAAACAACAATGATTTCCTAAGTACACCTATTGCTCCACCTGCTCCTGATTCTACCTTTTATGAAATTAAGCCTGCTTTGTTGAATCTTGTGATGAAAGAGCAATTTTGTGGTGCTAGTTCTGATGCTGCTGCCCACCTCAATAACTTTGTTGAACTTTGTGAGATGCACAAAATAAGGATGTAGATGGATATATTATAGCTCAAGTTGTTTCCTTTCTCATTGAGAGGAAAAGCTAAAGAATGGTTGCTATCCTTGCCTAGAAATAGTATTGATTCTTGGATTAAGTGCAAAGATGCTTTTATTGGAAAATACTATCCTCCTGCTAAGATCATATCTATGAGAAGTGAAATAATGAAATTTAAACAACTTGATAATGAACATGTTGCTCAAGCTTGGGAAATAATGAAATCTTTGGTAAAGAATTGTCCCACTCATGGACTGACTGCTTGGATGATTATCCAGACTTTTTATGCAGTTTAAACTTCTCTTCAAGAAACCTGTTGGATTCAGCTGCTGGAGGTACCTTTATGACCATTACCTTGGGTGCTGCAACAAAGCTCCTTGATAATATGATGGTCAAATATTCTGAATGGCACACTGAGAGAGCTCCACATGGTAAGAAGGTAAATTATGTTGAAGAAACCTCCTCTTTGAGTGATAAGATTGATGTTATCATGGCTATGCTTTTTAATGGAAAAGCTCATATTGATCCAAATAATGTTCCCTTATCCTCTTTGGTTGCTCAACAAGAGCAAGTTGATGTGAACTTCATTAGGAATATTAATTTTGGCAACAATTCTTATGGTAATAACTATAGGCCTTATCCTACTAATAATGGCAATGCTTATCCTGGTAGATCTAGAATGCCTAGTGAAGATAGGATTCTAGAAGTTGAAAGATCCACTAAAAAATTTATGCAAATGCAATATGACAAAAAATAAGATATTCACTAAAACTATGGAAGAACAATCTACTATCTTGAAAAATATTAGTCATCAACTTGAGAATTTGAATAGAGAAATTCCTAGTTTATAGTCAAAAATTTTGAGTGCTGAGAAAAAGAAGCTGAAATTGCTGCTACACATGCCATACACATGCCATACAAGTTACTATTGATGAAAATGTTAGACTTTTAGCTCAACTACATGCTAAGTGGGAAAGAGAAGCTGAAATTGCTAGAAACAATAGTGTGTGCACTATTACCACCACCAATATGGATTCCACCAAACCACAAGAAGTCCCTATTCCTCCTACCATAATGCCTAAACCCAATGAGCCTACTACTAGTGATGCTAAGTTTGATTTTGATCTTGATGGTTGCAATATTTCTAAAGTGATTATGTTCCTACAAAAGCTTGCTAGAAGTCCTAATGCTAGTGATATGAATGTGGCTTTCACCAAGCACATTACATATGCTCTCATTAAAATTAAGGAAAAAAAGTTGAAACACAAAGCCTCTATTCCTAGGAAAGTAGAAGATAGTTGGGAACCCATCATTAATATGCAAGTGAATGACTTTGATCTCAAAGCTTCATGTGACCTTGGTTCTAGTGTCTCTATTATGCCTAGAAAGATTTATGAAATGCTTGATTTGCCACCTTTGGAAGATTGCTATTTGGATGTCCCACTTAATGATAATGCTAAAAAAAACTCACGGGGAGTGTTAATAATGTTCTTATGGTTATCAATGCTTATGTCCCTATTGATTTCTATGTTTTGGATGTTGAATACAATGCTTCTTGTCCTATTACTTTGGGAAGACCTTTTCTTATAACTGTTGGTGCCATCATTGATATGAAATAAGGCACCATTAAATAACAATTTCCATTCAAGAAATGTATTGAACACTTCCCTATGAGGAGAGAGAAGTTGATTTTTTCTCCTCCTTTGAAAGCAAGGTTTGATGTTAATGCTTCTTCATTTGAAAATACTTGATTCTTTCTTCTTGTGCCTAACTTAAAGGCGTTAAAGAAAAGTACTTCTTGGGAGATAACCCAATAGTTTTCTTGAGTCTTGGAAGTTATCACTTCTGTAATGATCTCTTCTTATCCTTTTTATTTGATTTTTGTGCCAAGAATAACCTCTAATGAGAGGGAAGTAAGATTTGGGGAGTTGTTGTTGTCCCGAAACAGATTTTTGTGCTCCACCGTAAACATTCGTGTAAAATCTCTGTAAGTCGGATTGATCTGTAATTTTCTGGTTAAATGCCCCAGGTTGTTAGATAACTTTCTTTAGTTCAACACTTTTTGATTTGAGCAACATAAGGTCTTCGAAAAAATCGGTTTCTACCTGCTGGTCTGTTTTGACAGTTTTCTGCCATTATTTCATTTGCTTCTTATTGATTCCTTTTTGGGTTATTTTTGGGAAATTGAGCTTTTTGAGGGAATTGCTATAGTTTATCGTGTTTTTAGTGAAAGTTTTTCTGTTTTGAAACTAAACCCCAAAGGTCTATTATCTTTTGAATACACTAATGTTGCTAATGAAGATTGTGTGAAGTTTTGTATGAAGGAAAATTTGCAGGTGTAGAGGAAGAATGATGTAATGAGATGAACAATGGAAAAAAGTTCAAGATTGGGGATGCCACCCCGTGTCACCCAAAGAAATATTCAAGAGATACAAGCATCAAAGCTTGGGGATGCCCAAGGCATCCCCTTCTTCATCAATAAAAATCTCAGGTCTTTCTAGACACTTCGTTTTTATTGTTTCATGCACAAGTGTGTTATTCTTGGAGCATCTTAGGTTTCATTTTTGTTTGCTTAGTTTGCTTGAATAAAGTAGTTTGGACCCCCGTTCTTGATGTGTTGTTGCAAATAAGTTGATTGGTGTTGGAGAGGAGTAGAAAGTTCTTGCTTGAATAGTACAAGAGGAGCTTGCTTTGACTGTGACTTAGACTTTATCATGTCATGCTAGATGTTGTTTCGACCTTATGCTTAGTGATTATTGCTGTAGCATGACTTGTTCCAAACAATTAGGATTTCTTAATGTGCCTTGAAGGAATCATGCGTTGTTGTAGCATACAAAAGCATAGTATTGTGGTATTCTCCTTTGATGCTTTGTTTGGGTTGACTTGGCACATGCTCACACCATGCTATGACTATGAACCAGTCACCATAAGCCTCTTTGATCATTTAGTTTTTGACTTGTGATACCACTTTATGCATGATTATGGCCATTATTGCTCTCTTAGTTGGTCGCTCCTACTCTTTTGCTAGCCTCCACTTGTATGAGTAAGATCTACTCATGCATCCAACTTACAAGAAACCAAGTTATTCCAAAGTGTCCACTATAAATTCCTATGCATGTTGTGTTACACCATTCCAAGTATATTCTTGTTTTATCTATCTTCCAATTAAAAAGTTATTTTGTTATGTGAAACTTAGTGATTAAAGCTCTCATAAACTTTATGGCACACATTATTTTTCTTGCCCATAAATAAACTTGAACCATTATGTCATCTATGTTGTATATGCTTGCACTTATACGTTGGAATAAGCACAACCGTGCTGTCACGGGGAATGCTTTCAACATTGCACTTGTACATTGTACACAGTTGATATCATGCTCTTTTGTATATAGATGTCGTCGGTGTGAAATAAAAGGGGAGCTTGTAAGTCCATGGATGTCACATCCCATGATTTTCCAAATCTTGTAATGTGAAAAATAAATAAAACAAAATAAATTTTTGTTGAAAATTAGGGTGAAAAGAAACTTTTGTTTTTAAATGGAAATTAAAATCCCATCTTGAACAAACTTTAATTAAAGTTTGAATTCATCAAAATCAAATTCAAGAGAAATGCATTCCTCATAAAATGCATCTGGAAATTTAAACACTTGGAGAAATAAATCCAAACCCTAAACCCTAATGGAATAAAATCATTTCCAAGTTATCTCCAAGCCTATGGATTTTATCCATATAAAAAGTTGTCAACAAACATTCCCAAATGACCAATAAAGACAAATAAAAATATTATAAGACCATAGAATTTGGTTTCACTTAATTTGGAGCCATGTATAAAAATCTTATGAATATAATAAGATTAGGAAATTAAATTTCCAAAGATAATAAATAATATATCTATAAATCCATACCAAATGGTGAGCAAATAATCCTAAAGATATTTAAAAGGATAAATAAATCTCAAATAATATTTTACAAATTGGAATCACCAAGTTTGGATCTCTAAATAAAAAGATATGGATTTTATAAAGATGAAGAAACAAATATTAAATAAAGAATATTTAAAGACCAAATCAAATCTTGGCCAAATCCATAAACAAATGGAATAAGATATAATCCAAATCCAAATAAAATAAAAGGATAAAGAATTTCCAAAGTAAAATAAAATGGCATTAACCATTCCATCCCTATTTTTAATAAAGACAAATCTCTAATAAGAATAATTTTATAATTCATGAGAAAATAGTATTTTGGAATTAACACAAATAGAATAAAAGTTGTTTAATTAACTTAAATGGAATAAATCTTCCAAATGAAATTTAGGGAATTAAAAATATATTTAATACCATTGGAAATAAAACAAATACCCAATTCAAATGATTTATAAATCATATTAAATATATTCCAATTAATTCAAAGTGAATATTTTGACACCCTATTAAGTAAATAAAACTTACTGAAAGATTTTGGAAGGATTTAGAATTCAAATGGAAATTAAAAACATCATTAAATCTTGATGAATTAATACAAGGACCTACTTTAAATAATTAAAAAGGCACTAAAGGAATAAAAGATTTATTCTAATTTTGACTTCTGATTTTGTTAGCAATCAGTGTTTGAATATACAAAAAGGTTGAGAGAAGTTTGAATTCAAATAGAGGTTTGAAAAGTTTAAACAAAACCTAAACAGAATAAAAGAAAAGGAAAAGAAAAACAAACTGAACAAAAAAAAGGGAAACAAAGCAGCCCAACCCGGCAGACCCAGTCCTGGCCCAGCAAGCCCATTCCCCACCCCACCCGCAGCGAACCTTTCTCACTCAAACACACACCCGCAGTGTCGCAGATAGTTGGACCCCACTCCCCTGCCTCTCCCTCGATTTAAACGACCCCTTTCCAAATCATCGTCTTCACCCACCCCGCTGACCACGCCCCCTCTCGCCGGCCGTTTCTGCAGGTTTTAATTTGCTTCAATACGCGTTTATGCTGCGACCATTAATCGCCGCGACTGTGCCCTATTAACCGCCCTGGTCTCCTCTCCCTTCTCCCCCAGACTGCTACAATTTTTACCAGACACCATGCTGCTACAATTTTTACCTCGAAGCTCCTTTGTCCGACGACACTCCGGCGACAATTCTGGCCGAACCCTGTCGGCCCTTGCCTCCACGACCACGCTCACATGATATCCACCTCCTGGCGAACCTCCCCGTAGCGCCGGCTAGTTCCCGCACGCCCCAGAACCTCGACAACGATGACCGATGCACATCACCACGGTCTGCCTCCGCTCCGACGAGCACTACCGGTGAGACCAGACCCCCCTGGCCCTCCTTTTGATGCACGCATGTCCTTGAATCGCGTATGAAGCTAACTGTGTCTTCCGTTTGCTCCCTCGTGTCCCGTAGCGTCGCCTTCAACGACGACAGCGCGTGCCCGTCGCCAGACACCTCTACGGCGAGCAATCTGCAACTCCAGTGCGCCCCTCGACAAACAGAAGACAGCTTGAGCTTCCCCACGCCACGGCGAACCCGGTGAGCACATCCTCCCTCTCCCTCTCTTCCTGTAGCCGCCGCAGCGCCGTTAGCCGAACGTCGCCGCCGCGCAGCCGCCGTCAGCGCCGCCAGTTCCTGGCAAGCGCCTTGTAGCCGTAGGATCTTGATCGCGTGGCCATGATAGATTGACTGAGCGAAGGGGTACGCTTGCCCCTGTGCCGCATGATCCACTTTAGATCTAACGGCTGTTGTCTATCGATCCAACCGAAGCGGTACAGACGAATGAGAAGCAGCCACGTGTCCCTGTTCGTTTGATTTAAAACAGATTTGATCTATTAGATGCTAGATTTTGTAAAATCTATAACTTTTAATCTACACGTCCAAATTTTGCAAATTATATATCAATGGATTCAAAAAGACAAGCCCTAGCCAACCATGCACTTTGTTTAGTAAAAAGATTCTGTTAAATTGATTGTTTTTGCAGAAACTTGTGTATGCATGTTTAGGATATAAAAATTGTTCTAAAATGATTTTGAGGATAAAATCTTTGGCAAATGGGTTGTTTTGAACCTACTGACCCTAGGAATCAATTGGTGGTTTCAAAAATGTATTTGGTGAAACAAAAGAATAAACTTTGGATTGAAACCATTTCTAGTCAAATAAAAATAATGTTTAATTATTAAAAAGGCTTTTGGGAGAAAATCTTTGGGAAATGTTTTGGAATAAACTCTCTGACCCTAAAGACCAAGATTTATGAATTGGAAATGTGTTTGGTGAACTCCATAGAGATTATTACTTTGCTAAAGACATTTTCAACCACATAAAATAATGATTTGGTTTAAAAATGGTTTATAGATAAAATCTTTTGCAAATAGTTTTGCCACTTTATAAAATGACCAATAAGTGTTATAATGTTTATAAACTATTATAAACCACTTTTGTAAATAAAACAAAGTTTGGCATGCTTGCATGCATTGTTTTGTTTCTATCATTTTATGTGATGAATTGCTTGAATGGTAGATTGAAATATTGTTTGCTTGATTGAATTGTAGTGACTTGAAGATTGTGATTGTTTCAAAGACAAGGAGTGAACTTATACTCTCTACCAAAAAGGCAAGTGATGCTTCATACTTTTGTCCCATTATTTTCACTATGCATTAGTGATATTTCTAAGTAGGACTTGCATGGAATTTTGCTAAGTGTAAACTATGCCATGGGAAATCCTAGTAGATGAAACCTTAGTAGAAATTTCCTAAGTTAAGATTCCTACTACTATCATGCTTAGCTTAGCTATTAGAAAACCATGAGAGAGCCAAGCCTACCAAGAAGGATGAAGACAAAGGAAAATCTCAGCTTGTACCTCCATGCAATATGACTCAGTTTAAAGGACCAAAGAGGAGACATATGTATTATCCAAGGAATAAGAAAAGGTCAAGGAGACCAGGAACTGTTCCTACCTTTGAGATAACATATGAAGAACATGAATTAGAAGCACTCTTAGCTTTGGAGAAACCCAAGAAAAAGAAGGACAAAAGCCATGTGCAATGTTGTCATTGCAAAGAAATGGGACACTATGCCAATGAATGTCTAGAAAAGAAGAAGTATAAGGAAATTAGCCAAGTGTGGTGCAACAACTGCAAAGAGCTAGGCCATTATGTGTCAACTTGTCCACATAAGATACGTGAAGAACTCAATCTTATCACATGTTACAATTGTGGTAACCAAGGACATTATGCAAGCAATTGTCCAGAAAAGATGAAGCACAAGATAAAGCCTATGAAGGATCTCAGCCTTGTCACATGTTTCAAGTGTGGAAACAAAGGACACTATGCTGATGTTTGCCCAGAGAGATTTCAACAAGATCCCAAGCAAACCAAGATGTAATTTAGTTGGAAAAGTTTTAAGGGTGGTAGTACCCTAGATGCTTTTGAGCCAACTTGTAACCCCTAGCCTCCCCAAATCTCGGGACGAGATTTGTTTTAATGGTGGTAGCCTATAACATCCCAAGATTTTCCAAATCTTGTAATGTGAAAAATAAATAAAACAAAATAAAATTTTGTTGAAAATTAGGGTGAAAAGAAACTTTTGTTTTTAAATGGAAATTAAAATCCCATCTTGAACAAACTTTAATTAAAATTTGAATTCAACAAAATCCAATTCAAGAGAAATGCATTCCTCATAAAATGCATCTGGAAATTTATACACTTGGAGAAATAAATCCAAACCCTAAACCCTAATGGAATAAAATCATTTCCAAGTTATCTCCAAGCCTATGGATTTGCTCCATATAAAAAGTTGTCAACAAACATTCCCAAATGATCAAGAAAGACAAATAAAAATATTATAAGACCATAGAATTTGGTTTCACTTAATTTGGAGCAATGGATAAAAATCTTATGAATATAATAAGATAAGGAAATTAAATTTCCAAAGCTAATAAAGAATATATCTATAAATCCATACCAAATGGTGAGAAAATAATCCTAAAGATATTTAAAAGGATAAATAAATCTCAAATAAGATTTTACAAATTGGAATCATCAAGTTTGGATCTCTAAACAAAAAGATATGGATTTTATAAAGATGAAGAAAGAAATATTAAATAAAGAATATTTAAAGACCAAATCAAATCTTGGCCAAATCCATAAACAAATGGAATAAGATATAATCCAAATCCAAATAAAATAAAAGGATAAAGAATTTCCAAAGTAAAATAAAATGGCATTAACCATTCCATCCCTATTTTTAATAAAGACAAATCTCTAATAAGAATAATTTTATAATTCATGAGAAAATAGTATTTTGGAATTAACCCAAATAGAATAAAAGTTGTTTAATTAACTTAAATGGAATAAATCTTCCAAATTAAATTTAGGGAATTAAAAATATATTTAATACCATTGGAAATAAAACAAATACCCAATTCAAATGATTTATAAATCATATTAAATATATTCCAATTAATTCAAAGTGAATATTTTGACACCCTATTAAGTAAATAAAACTTACTGAAAGATTTTGGAAGGATTTAGAATTCAAATGGAAATTAAAAATATCATTAAATCTTGAATGAATTAATACAAGGACCTACTTTAAATAATTAAAAAGGCACTAAAGGAATAAAAGATTTATTCTAATTTTGACTTCTGATTTTGATAGCAATCAGTGTTTGAATATACAAAAAGGTTGGGAGAAGTTTGAATTCAAATAGAGGTTTGAAAAGTTTAAACAAAACCAAAATAGAATAAAAGAAAAGGAAAAGAAAAACAAACTGAACAAAAAAAGGGAAACAAAGCAGCCCAACCCGGCAGACCTAGTCCAGGCCCAGCAAGCCCATTCCCTACCCCACCCGCAGCGAACCGTTCTCACTCAAACACACACCCGCAGCGTCGCAGACAGTTGGACCCCACTCCCCTGCCTCTCCTCGCTGACAAAACGACCCCATCCTTTCCAGTCATCGTCTTCATCCACCCCGCTGACCACGCCCCCTCTCGCCGGCCGTTTCTGCAGGTTTTAATTTGCTTCAATACGCGTTGATGCCGCGACCATTACTCGCCGCGACTGTGCCCTATTAACCGCTCTGGTCTCCTCTCCCTTCTCCCCCAGACCACACCCCACAGGAGCCACCAGGCTGCTACAATTTTTACCTCGAAGCTCCTCTGTCCGACGACACTCCGGCGACAATTCCGGCCGAACCCTGTCGCCCCTTGCCTCCAAGACCATGTTCACATGATCTCCACCTCCTGGCGAACCACCCCGTAGCGCCGGCTCGTCCCCGCGCGCCCCAGAAACTCGATAACGACGACCGATGCACATCACCACCGTCTGCCTCCGCTCCGACGAGCACTACCGGTGAGACCAGACCCCCCTTGCCCTCCTTTTGATGCACGCATGTCCGTGACTCGCGTACGAAGCTAACTGTGTCTTCCATTTGTCCCTCGTGTCCCGGAGCGTCGCCTTCAACGACGACAGCTAGCGCGTGCCCGTCGCCAGACACCTCTCCAGCGAGCAATCCCTGCAACTCAAGCGCGCCCCTCGACAAACAGAAGGCAGCTTGAGCTTCCTCACGCCACGGCGAACGCGGTGAGCGCATCCTCCCTCTCCCTCGCTTCCTGTAGCCGCCGCAATGCCGTTAGCCGAACGTCGCCACCGCGCAGCCGCCGTCAGCGTCGCCAGTTCCTGGCAAGCGCCTTGTAGCCGTAGGATCTTGATCACGTGGCCACGATAGATTGACTGAGCGAAGGGGTACGCTTGCCCCTGTGCCGTACGATCCACTTTAGATCTAACGGCTATTGTCTATCGATCCAACCGAAGCGGTACAGACGAATGAGAAGCATCCACGTGTCCCCGTTCGTTTGATTTAAAACAGATTTGATCTATTAGATGCTAGATTTTGTAAAATCTATAACTTTTAATCTACACTTCCAAATTTTGCAAATTCTATATCAATGGATTCTGCAAGACAAGCCCTAGCCAACCATGCACTTTTTTTAGTAAAAATCTTCTGTTAAATTGATTGTTTTTGCAGAAACTTGTGTATGCATGTTTAGGATATAAAAATTGTTCTAAAATGATTTTGAGGATAAAATCTTTGGCAAATGGGTTGTTTTGAACCTACTGACCCTAGGAATCAATTGGTGGTATCAAAAATGTATTTGGTGAAACAAAAGAATAAACTTTGGATTTAAACCATTTCTAGTCAAATAAAAATAATATTTAATTATTAAAAAGGCTTTTGGGAGAAAATCTTTGGGAAATGTTTTGGAATAAACTCTATGACCCTAAACACCAAGCTTTATGAATTGGAAATGTGTTTGGTGAACTCCACAGATATTATTACTTTGCTAAAGACATTTTCAACCACATAAAATAATGATTCGGTTTAAAAATGGTTTATAGATAAAATGTTTTGCAAATAGTTTTGCCACTTTATAAAATGACCAATAAGTGTTATAATGTTTATAAACTATTATAAACCACTTTTGTAAATAAAACAAAGTTTGGCATGCTTGCATGCATTGTTTTGTTTCTATCATTTTATGTGATGAATTGCTTGAATGGTAGATTGAAATATTGTTTGCTTGATTGAATTGTAGTGACTTGAAGATTGTGATTGTTTCAAAGACAAGGAGTGAACTTATACTCTCTACCAAAAAGGCAAGTGATGCTTCATACTTTTGTCCCATTATTTTCACTATGCATAAGTGATATTTCTAAGTAGGACTTGCATGGAATTTTGCTAAGTGTAAACTATGCCATGGGAAATCCTAGTAGATGAAACCTTAGTAGAAATTTCCTAAGTTAAGATTCCTACTACTACCATGCTTATCTTAGCTATTAGAAAACAAGGGTGGAATATATATTCATGCTATGAAAAATTTCTAAGTCTGAGGACTGGTGTTTTTTTAATAAAACAACTAAGTGAATGAATCACCTGGGCGGAATGGAAGGAATGGTTTGTGTTGAGTGGTCATGCAAGTCCAGTATGCTGGGGAAAACTTGGGCATCACCAAGTCCAGCATGCTGTGGAAAACTTGGTGTCACACTTGTGGATGGCCACCCAGGAACAAAGATATTTGAGATGTCAAATGTTGAGAAGCTACAAGTGCAGCCACTTGGCTTAATGGGCTCTACCTGGATCATATAGGTTACAATAACTTAGCCAAATGGACAGTTGGTGGTAGGGGAATGATAGGTTGGAACGCGTCCATTCTGGTCTAAGGGAAGGCTTCTGAAAGATTTTGTCTTGGTGAAACCAAGTCTTGTGGGGAAAGTGCACCACCTCTGCAGAGTGTAAAATCTAAGTACTTAGCCATGTCCCTGGCAAAGGAAAATTTGAGCATCAAGACATGGAAGCTATCAAGAATCTCATTATCCCAATTTCTAAGTAAAACTTGTGGTTGAACAAGGGTTGAAGGATCACCAATTTCTATTAGGAGATGCCTTGGGAAAGATTTTGTCAAGCAAAAACTTAGTGTTTTCAAATGATAAGGAAAATCTAATTTGAGCAAAGCAAGCCTAAGCTCCACTTAGCCAAATGCATATAGATGATAGACTGCACTATACTACCATAGTATCACTTGCCAATACAATTCAAATGTATTGACCCTTGTGGCTGTAACTTGTTATGTTGTAGGTTTGATTGATATTAGTGAAGTTTAATGATTAGGATTACAAGTCTACAACCAACATGTCTGCCTGTGGCACTTTGAAGATGAAGGACCCCATGCTATTGTTATATTCTGCTGCATTGTAATGAGATAGCCAAATGAGCTATGTAAGATGTAATAAATTACTTTATTCCTGGTTATAAAGTTGTATTATGACCTTTGTTTCTTGATATTACATCTTAACTGTGGATGCTAGCTATTGATCCAGGGACTAGCATTGTACACACAGGGGTCTCTACCTTATTAAAGGTTGGGAACCTTACATATGGTATCAGAGCATTGTGTTGCCTGTAGGATTTGTAACCCTAGGATTGGACAAAACCCCTTAGAAAAATCGGAGTTGTATTTTGTTCCAAAACTTATTTATAAACAATCTTGTAAACTCTTTCCTCAACCATTTTGGTTTTGACTCTACATCTCCTCTATTTCAACTTGATGGATAAAGCCTTCTCCATGGCCAAAGACTTCACCATGAGCTAAGGACTTCATCAACTCTAATGACTTCAACATCTTCAACAACCTTGGATATCAACTCTAATGACTTCAACATCTTCAACTCTAATGACTTCAACATCTTCAACATTTTCACCAAGGACTTCAACCTTGGATATCACTAAGGACTACAAGTGAGACAAGAAATGTTGCTCAAGACTTGAAGACTAAGGAAACACAACTTAGGAATCATCATCAACTTTGAAGTTTTGTGACCAAGAATTTTCCCAAGGAAACCATGATCTCATTCAAGAAGAATCCACCAAGAAGGATAGAATGATCTCAAGTGAACCATATAGATGGACCACCATATTTAGTTTAAGTCAAACCCACCAACTTAAGTGGTGTAACAAAAATATTTTTGGTTGCCTAAAAATATGCTTGAAACTTGTTGTTTGAGTGGAATGTTTGTTTGTGATTGATTGCACATTGCTTGTGTGAATTGTGATGTGTGTGATTAGAATTATTCCCTTAAAAATGTTTTGCCTATTCTAATCCCAATCCAACCCAAATAGATGACTTCTCCAAGAAACTCCAATATCAAGGTTGGTGACAACAACAACAACCAAGAGGACAACATGAGAGAACTCATAGTAACCCAAACCCAGTTGAACCAAGTGACAACCCAATTTATAGCCAACTCCAGTGAGGTAGATCCAACCATGCAAAGGTTTTTGGAAACCCAAACCCAATTGTTGCATAAGGTGACAGATCAAATGATCAACATGGGAAACAACTCTTCCAAAGGAGTTTGTGACAACAAGGATGACCAAGATGATATTCTAGAAGGAACCCAAGCTTGCAATATTTGTGGAGACAAGGATCACACTTCCAAAGAGCATGAAGATCAATGCCCCAATTGTGAAGAGAAACATCCAGCTAATCAATGCCCCACAACCCAAGCTACTTGTTACTTATGTGAAGGAAATAATCATGTTCCTATCCAATGCCCCATCTATTCCATAGTTCAACAAAGGAAACAATGTGGAGTGCAACAACTGATTGCAGACTACCATGAGAGAGCCAAGTCTACTAAGAAGGATGAAGACAAAGGAAAATCTCAGCTTGCACCCCCATGCAATATGACTCAATTTAAAGAACCAAAGAGGAGACATATGTATTATCCAAGGAATAAGAAAAGGTCAAGGAGACCAGGAACTGTTCCTACCTTTGAGATAACATATGAAGAACGTGAATTAGAAGCACTCTTAGCTTTGGAGAAACCCAAGAAAAAGAAGGACAAAATCCATGTGCAATGTTGTCATTGCAAAGAAATGGGACACTATGCCAATGAATGTCCAGAAAAGAAGAAGTATAAGGAAATTAGCCAAGTGTGGTGCAACAACTGCAAAGAGCTAGGCCATTATGTGTCAACTTTTCCATAGAAGATACGTGAAGAACTCAATCTTATCAGATGTTACAATTGTGGTAACCAAGGACATTATGCAAGCAATTGTCCAGAAAAGATGAAGCACAAGATAAAGCCTATGAAGGATCTCAGCCTTGTCACATGTTTCAAGTGTGGAAACAAAGGACACTATGCTGATGTTTGCCCAGAGAGATTTCAACAAGATCCCAAGCAAACCAAGATGTAATTTAGTTGGAAAATTTTTAAGGGTGGTAGTACCCTAGATGCTTTTGAGCCAACTTGTAACCCCTAGCCTCCCCAAATCTCGGGACGAGATTTATTTTAAGGGTGGTATCCTGTCACATCCCAAGATTTTCCAAATCATGTAATGTGAAAAATAAATAAAACAAAATAAAATTTTGTTGAAAATTAGGGTGAAAAGAAACTTTTGTTTTTAAATGGAAATTAAAATCCCATCTTGAACAAACTTTAACTAAAGTTTGAATTCAACAAAATCCAATTCAAGAGAAATGCATTCCTCATAAAATGCATCTTGAAATTTAAACACTTGGAGAAATAAATCCAAACCCTAAACCCTAATGGAATAAAATCATTTCCAAGTTATCTCCAAGCCTATGGATTTGATCCATATAAAAAGTTGTCAACAAACATTCCCAAATGATCAAGAAAGACAAATAAAAATATTATAAGACCATAGAATTTGGTTTCACTTAATTTGGAGCCATGGATAAAAATCTTATGAATATAATAAGATAAGGAAATTAAATTTCCAAAGCTAATAAAGAATATATATATAAATCCATACCAAATGGTGAGCAAATAATCCTAAAGATATTTAAAAGGATAAATAAATCTCAAATAAGATTTTACAAATTGGAATCACCAAATTTGGATCTCTAAATAAAAAGATATGGATTTTATAAAGATGAAGAAAGAAATATTAAATAAAGAATATTTAAAGACCAAATCAAATCTTGGCCAAATCCATAAACAAATGAAATAACATATAATCCAAATCCAAATAAAATAAAAGGATAAAGAATTTCCAAAGTAAAATAAAATGGCATTAACCATTCTATCCCTATTTTTAATAAAGAGAAATCTCTAATAAGAATAATTTTATAATTCATGAGAAAATAGTATTTTGGAATTAACCCAAATAGAATAAAATTTGTTTAATTAACTTAAATGGAATAAATCTTCCAAATGAAATTTAGGTAATTAAAAATATATTTAATACCATTGGAAATAAAACAAATACCCAATTCAAATGATTTATAAATCATATTAAATATATTCCAATTAATTCAAAGTGAATATTTTGACACCCTATTAAGTAAATAAAACTTACTGAAAGATTTTGGAAGGATTTAGAATTCAAATGGAAATTAAAAACATCATTAAATCTTGAATGAATTAATACAAGGACCTACTTTAAATAATTAAAAAGGCACTAAAGGAATAAAAGATTTATTCTAATTTTGACTTCTGATTTTGTTAGCAATCAGTTTTTGAATAAACAAAAAGGTTGAGATAAGTTTGAATTCAAATATAGGTTTGAAAAGTTTAAACAAAACCAAAACAGAATAAAAGAAAAGGAAAAAGAAAAACAAACTGAACAAAAAAGGGAAACAAAGCAGCCCAACCCGGCAGACCCAGTCTAGGCCCAGCAAGCCCATTCCCCACCCCACCCGCAGCGAACCGTTCTCACTCAAACACACACCCGCAGCGTCGCAGACAGTTGGACCCCACTCCCCTGGCTCTCCTCGCTGACGAAACGACCCCACCCTTTCCAGTCATCGTCTTCACCCACCCCGCTGACCACGCCCCCTCTCGCCGGTCGTTTCTGCAGGTTTTATTTTGCTTCAATACGCGTTGATGCCGCGACCATTACTCGCCGCGACTGTGCCCTATTAACCTCCCTGGTCTCCTCTCCCTTCTCCCCCAGACCACACCCCACAGGAGCCACCAGGCTGCTACAATTTTTACCTCGAAGCTCCTCTGTCCGACGACACTCCGACGACAATTCCGGCCGAACCCTGTCGCCCCTTGCCTCCACGACCACTCTCACATGATCTCCACCTCCTGGCGAACCTCCCCGTAGCGCCGGCTCGTCCCCGCGCGCCCCAAAACCTCGACAACGACGACCGCTGCACATCACCACCGTTTGCCTCCACTCCGACGAGCACTACCGGTGAGACCAGACCCTCCCTGCCCTCCTTTTGATGCACGCATGTCTGTGACTCGCGTACGAAGCTAACTGTGTCTTCCGTTTGCTCCCTCGTGTCCCGTAGCGTCGCCTTCAACGACGACAGCGCGTGCCCGTCGCCAGACACCTCTCCGGCGAGCAATCCCTGCAACTCCAGCGCGCCCCTCGACAAACAGAAGGCAACTTGAGCTTTCCTACGCCACGGCGAACCCGGTGAGCGCATCCTCCCTCTCCCTCGCTTCCTGTAGCCGCCGCAGCACCGTTAGCCGAACGTCGCCACCGCGCAGCCGCCGTCAGCGCCGCCAGTTCCTGGATGGCGCCTTGTAGCCGTAGGATCTTGATCGCGTGGCCACGATAGATTGACTGAGCGAAGGGGTACGCTTGCCCCTGTGCCGCACTATCCACTTTAGATCTAACGGCTGTTGTCTATCGATCCAACCGAAGCGGTACAGACGAATGAGAAGCAGCCACGTGTCCCTGTTCGTTTGATTTAAAACAGATTTGATCTATTAGATGCTAGATTTTGTAAAATCTATAACTTTTAATCTACACGTCCAAATTTTGCAAATACTATATAATGGATTCAGCAAGACAAGCCCTAGCCAACCATGCACTTTGTTTAGTAAAAGCTTTTGTTAAATTGATTGTTTTTGCAGAAACTTGTGTATGCATGTTTAGGATATAAAAATTGTTCTAAAATGATTTTTAGGATAAAATCTTTGGCAAATGGGTTGTTTTGAACCTACTGACCCTAGGAATCAATTGGTGGTTTCAAAAATGTATTTGGTGAAACAAAAGAATAAACTTTGGATTTAAACCATTTCTAGTCAAATAAAAATAATGTTTAATTATTAAAAAGGCTTTTGGGAGAAAATCTTTGGGAAATGTTTTGGAATAAACTCTCTGACCCTAAACACCAAGCTTTATGAATTGGAAATGTGTTTGGTGAACTCCATAGAGATTATTACTTTGCTAAAGACATTTTCAACCACATAAAATAATGATTTGGTTTAAAAATGGTTTATAGATAAAATCTTTTGCAAATAGTTTTGCCACTTTATAAAATGACCAATAAGTGTTATAATGTTTATAACCTATTATAAACCACTTTTGTAAATAAAACAAAGTTTGGCATGCTTGCATGCATTGTTTTGTTTCTATCATTTTATGTGATGAATTGCTTGAATGGTAGATTGAAATATTGTTTGCTTGATTGAATTATAGTGACTTGAAGATTGTGATTGTTTCAAATACAAGGAGTGAACTTATACTCTCTACCAAAAAGTCAAGTGATGCTTCATACTTTTGTCCCATTATTTTCACTATGCATTAGTGATATTTCTAAGTAGGACTTGCATGGAATTTTGCTAAGTGTAAACTATGCCATGGGAAATCCTAGTAGATGAAACCTTAGTAGAAATTTCCTAAGTTAAGATTCCTACTACTATCATGCTTAGCTTAGCTATTAGAAAACAAGGGTGGAATATATATTCATGCTATGGAAAATTTCTAAGTCTGAGGACTGGTGTTTTGTTTAATAAAACAACTAAGTGAATGAATCACCTGGGTGGAATGGAAGGAATGGTTTGTGTTGAGTGGTCATGCAAGTCTAGTATGCTGGGGAAAACTTGGGCATCACCAAGTCCAACATGCTGGGGAAAACTTGGTGTCACACTTGTGGATGGCCACCCAGGAACAAAGATATTTGAGATGTCAAATGTTGAGAAGCTTCAAGTGCAGCCACTTGGCATTATGGGCTCTGCCTGGATCATATAGGTTGCAATAACTTAGCCAAATGGACAGTTGGTGGTAGGGGAATGATAGGTTGGAATGCGTCCATTCTGGTCTAAGGGAAGGCTTCTGAAAGATCTTGTCTTGGTGAAACCAAGTCTTGTGGGGAAAGTGCACCACCTCTGCAGAGTGTAAAAGCACTTAGCCATGTCCCTGGCAAAGGACAATTTGAGCATCAAGACATGGAAGCTATCAAGAATCTCATCATCCCAATTTCTAAGTAAAACTTGTGGTTGAACAAGGGTTGAAGGATCACCAATTTCTATTGGGAGATGCCTTGGGAAAGATTTTGTCAAGCAAAAACTTAGTGTTTTCAAATGATAAGGAAAATATAATTTGAGAAAAGCAAGCCTAAGATCCACTTAGCCAAATGCATATAGATGATAGACTCCACTATACTACCATAGTATCACTTGCCAATACAATTCAAATGTATTGACCCTTGTGGCTATAACTTGTTATGTTGCAGGTTTGATTCATATTAGTGAAGTTTAATGATTAGGATTACAAGTCTACAACCAACATGTCTGCCTGTGGCACTTTGAAGATGAAGGAACCCATGCTATTGTTATATTCTGCTGCATTGTAATGAGATAGCCAAATGAGCTATGTAAGATGTAATAAATTACTTTATTCCTGGTTATAAAGTTGCATTATGACCTTTGTTTCTTGATATTACATCTTAACTGTGGATGCTAGCTATTGATCCAGGGACTAGCATTGTAAACACAGGGATCTCTACCTTATTAAAGGTTGGGAACCTTACAATGGAGTTATGTATGTGTGTTAGAGAAATGCCTGGGACGCTAGCCTAAGCCATGCCTAATCATGGTGGAAACTTGCAGCATCACCATAGTGAGCAATGTACGAAGCTTTCTTCTTATAAAAAAGAGACATATTGAAAAGAGGAAAGAGAGAAAAAACCACCATTTTACCATGATAAATAAGAAGATTGCTAAGATGCTCATTGTCTGCTTGCCTTGTCATTTTGATTATGGGATAGCTCCTGTATCATGTGCAAGGGGTACCCCGTTGGCGGTTCTTTATGATACACATGTACTTACTATGACAAAACTTACAGGTGACTAAAGTTGAGTAGCATGAGGAGAGGCCCTCGTATTCAAGGGACATGAGATTGCCAACTTATACTTTGTCAAGCATATACTCCATAGTTTGTTCACTAACCTTAATCACTTCAAGATGCTTATGATAGGGGCAATGAGAGCTGAAAGCTAACAAGTACCATAATTTTTGGAAGGTCTTTATGAGAATTGAAATCCATGCTTCCCTTTTTATTGAAGGGCCTTTCTTCCACCATTATATTGAGTCTCCACCTTCTATCCTTAGGCACCAATTAAGAGAGCATAGTTGCCATCCTTAGTTCTATGTGCATTGTCCCAAAACTTATTGATTGATTCATATTGTTGATATTTCTTGCTCATGAACTATTTGTATCTAGTCACTCTTTTGAACTTTGAAGGTGTCCTATGCATTTAATTGCTACTCCATGAGGGACAAGCTGAATGCCACTATGCTATGTTTTCTATATGTGAAACAAACAAATGTCTTTCAATGCATTGTTATTCATGATGTTTGTTTGTAACCTTTCATGTTGCATGCATAGTTATTTTTTCTTATTGTTAGAACTCCGTCTTTCATGCTCATCTTTAGAGTTCTTTGATCCTAGATTTCAATGCTTGCAAATGGTTTGATGTTTATTTTGATGGTGCATGTCACCTCAAAAATTATTCTTTTTATCACTTACCTACTCGAGGACGAGCAGGAGTTAAGCTTGGGGATGCTTGATACGTCGGAAACATATCTATAATTTTTGATGTTCCATGCTTGTTTAGTATCTATTTTGCTTTGTTTACACTTTTAGGTGTTTTTATTTGTTTTCTGGACTAACCTATTAACAAGATGCCACAGTGCCAGTTGCCTGTTTCTTCTGTTTTTGGTTCCAGAAAAGGCAGAAAATCAATATTCTCGAAATTGGACGGGACAAAAGCCAAAGTCAATATTTTACTGTGGGGAACATGGAGCCAGAAGACGAGACGGAGAAGAGCCACCAGGGGCCACACCCCTGGCCGCGCGGCCAGGCCTGGCCCGCGCCTAGGGGGGTGCGGCCACCCTGGCTGCCTCCTGCTTCGCCTCTTCGCCTATAAGAAGCTCCCGATACCCAAAACCTAAGTAATCGATCAATCTTCCACGAAAAAGTCCGTATCCGCCGCCACCATCGTCCCTAGATCAGGGGGGGATATGAAGTTCTTCCCGGCACCCTACTGGAGGGGATATCATCCCGGAGGCCTTCTTCATCATCCTGCCAGCCTCCGGTATGAAGTGTGAGTAGTTCCACCTTGGACTACGGGTCCATGTAGTAGCTAGGTGGTTGTCTCTCCTCCTTTGTGGTACCATGTTTAGATCTTGTGAGCTCCATTCATGATCAAGATCATCTATTTGTAATCATGCATGTTGTGTTTGCAGGGATCCGATGGATATTGAGATTACTATGTCAGATTGATTAATGGTTCTATCTTATTGATTCTATCATGTCTGTGTTGTTTGTGATCTTGCATGCTCTCCATTTCTAGTAGCTATCTTGGCCAAGTAGATGCTAGTGACTCCAAGAGGGAGTATTTATGCTCGATAGTGGGTTCATGCCTCTATTTAATTTGGGGAAGTGACAGAAATCTCTAAGGTTGTAGATGTGCTCTTGCTACTAGGGGGAAACAACGGTCTCTTGTTCATGGAACAAGTGGATTGTTTACCTTACATACTTTGCTTAAAGCAGTTATCCGTTGCTTGCAACTTAATACTGGATGGGGTTCGGATGATAACCTGAACGTGGATTACTAGTCATAGATGCAGTTGGATGGCGGTCTATGTATCTTGTTGTATTTCCCAATCAAATCTCATAGGATCATAAATGTCTAGTATTGCATTATTATGCCTTGATCTTTCCTGTCAATTGCCCTGCTGTAATTTGTTTAACCAGCATGCCATGTTGTTTATCTTAAGGAGAACACCTCTAGTGAACTATGGACCCCGGTCCAATCTTTCCACTGATACATCTTCCACTGTTCCTGTTTACTTTCTGCAAACCACCATTACCTTCCACACCATATAGTTAATCCTTTGTTTTTAGCAAAATGGTGAGATTGACAACCTCACTGTTCACTGGGGCAAAGTCTTGAATTTGTGTTGTGTAGGTTTCCAAGTTGCTAACAACACCTTTGGGTTGTTTCCTTCCTCCCACTAGTTTGATAGCCTTGGTTTCTTTCTGAGGGAAGACTTGCTGCTGTGCTCATCATACCTTCCTCTTGGGGTCTCCCAATGAAGCTCTACATTGATCTGAGTGCATCATGCTCCTCATCACAACCTCTGTCTAGCCCGTCTCATCTTGCCCATGCTCCTATGCCCCATCTCCTTCACCGTACTTTCTCAACCACAAGCCCTATCAAGATACGTCGTCTCCGTCCTCCCTCGTCCACCATGGATATAGAGATGGAGGCCCCATGCTACTACCGTTCTTCACTAGTACAAAAGATCATGTTGCCGACGACACATTGCTAGGAGGCACTAAGAAATCCGCCAGCGATGATCAAAGGTGGTATTCATTTCTCCATCCATGACATACAAATTCAGTAGTAACACCCATCATAGTTAGTACTCACCTCTAAAAGTCAATTCTTAGTGACAGGTGCCTCTTAGTTTCATGACAAAAACCTCGTCAAACAGGTTCATGTATCTAATGACCCGACTAGAAAATCTGCACTTGCAGCATGTACCATCATAATAATTGGTCCATTTCTATCGTTGTGGCCAAATTGGTCCGTGTGAAGAGGCAATGTGTCTGTAGTTGCGGCCATGCAAAGGATGTTGGAATTTTTGCCTAAATAGGCCCAGCCCATTTATTATATGCCAATAAATTGCTGAAATCCTAGAGGCCCATTTGGCCCATTCATGCATGGCAAGAGCTGAGACAAATGTTTAGTCCCACATTGCTAGTTGAGTGGAAGTTGGACCAGCTTATAAGGAGAGCTCTTCCACCACTTGTACAAGCTTGATAAGAGAATACATATACACACGCGCTCCTCCTCCTCCTCTTCGCTTGCCTTGCCTCGCCACGCCTCGCCTCGTCATGTCACGGCGCTCGCGCGTCGCGGGTTACGGGAATCTCGCAGAGTCGAGCTTTATTCTGCCACACATCAATGGTATATAAACAATTGTATAGAAGCTGAAACGTTTTGCTCGAGTGGACTTTTAATACGAGTTAAATGAATACGAACTGAGTGGAGGCTGTCCGGTGGGCTGCCGCCTGTTCGCTTCAACTTTCGTCCATTTGTTTTATCTCCTGTGCAGTCTGTCTGCCTTCCCCTCTGTGCCTATAAGAGAAGGGAGCGCCTCCTCTCAGACACACTGCCACACATATTTTGCGCCTCCAGTTCCAGAGCACTGTGCTACCTAGTCTTCCCCATCCCGTCCTGCAGCGTGCACCGCGAGCCAGGATAGTAGGCCTCCGAGACCCCGCTGCTTCGAGTCCTGTACGAGAGAAGGGCGATAAGGTTTTTGGGGAGCGCTATCGGCGCGACTACTGGCTTCATCATGGACTCCCTCACGGTTAGCGATTGCGCCGACGTCTTCCCCAACGAGGACTTCTTCCCGACATCAGCACCCTCTTCCTCGACGACATGGATAACGATGGTGCCAACACGAACACCGGCGGTTCCTCTACTACTGTTGCCATGTATATTTTCTTTCTCAATCTTGTTCTGATCGCATCTCAAGTTCTCTGTCTTGCAGTCTGTTTGATTATCTGCCTTAATATGTATTCGCTATTTCACATGATTAGTATATTGACTATTATTCTAATCATGTTTTATCTAGCGTTTATTATGGGTAATTCAGTTGGTAAATTCCTCTTTTACTCAACAATCCAAAAACATTATTTCAGGCAATTTGCCCCAAGTGGCTTTCTTGCTTCTATGAATCCACCTGTGTTAGAAGGTGTCAATTACAAACGATGGCGCGAGCAAAGGTCTCAGTTTTATACCATGAGCTGCTATAACACCATCTATGGCACACCGAGGAGATCTTAATCCCTTTCCAGAAGAGGTTAAAAACTTGATACCACTTCCAAGGCTACCTTGATCAGCATTCTTGGCGACAATATTGTCGATTCATATGTCATTTAGCAATGGCAAGGATATGTGGGATGCGCCGAGAAAATTTGGAGTCTCCGATCTTTGAAGTGAACTGTATGTCATGGAATAATTCTATGACTATAAGATGGTTGATGACCGCCCCATTGTGGAGCAGGCTCATGAGATACAGTCACTTGCCAGGGAGCTTGAGAACTTCACTTGTGTGTTACCGGACAAGTTTGTTGCCAGAGGCATTATTGCCAAACTTCCCCAGTCATGGAGGATTTTTGCTACTTCTCTGAAGCACAAGAGACAAGAGTTCTCCATGACGGATCTCATTGGGACTATGGATGTGGAAGAGAAGGCGAGAGCAAAAGACACACATGCTCGAGGTACCGAGGGAGGTTCTAATGCCAATCTGGTACAGAAAAGGAACTTCCAGCCTCACAAGTTCAAGAACAAAGGAAAGTTTGACGCAAAGGAAAGTTCGATGGAAAGAACAAGGCCTCACAGTCTACCAGCTTCAAGAAGAAGACTGATAAGAAGAAAGGTGCTTGTCATGTGTGCGGTGATCCTGATCATTGGGCTCCTTCTTGTCCTAACTGCTTTGACAAGCGCCAGCATGGGAAGGGCAGCAAGGCTGCTAATGTTTTCATGGGCGACATTGAGATGAAAGATGTTGGGTATGGTATATTACCTACTGTTCTTTCATTATGTCATTCTCCTAATTGGTGGATTGACACAGGTGCTAATGTACATGTCTGTTCTGATATTTCCATGTTTTCTTCATATCAGGTCAGAGGGACTCAAACCTTGCTAATGGGGAACGGTTCGCATGCTTCTGTTCATGGTGTTGGTACGGTCGATCTGAAGTTCACTTCGGGAAAGACTGTGTGCCTGAAGAACGTGCATCATGTTCCCTCAATAAATAAAAATCTTGTTAGTGGATCTCTTCTATGTCGAGATGGCTACAAGATTGTATTCGAGTCCAATAAATTTGTAATTTCGAAGTATGGAACCTTTGTTGGTAAAGGCTATGAGTGTGGAGGCTTGTTCCTCTTATCTCTGTCAAACATTTGTAATAAAGTTGTTAATCATATTTACACGAATTTTTAATCAAACGTCTGGCACTCTTGTCTTTGTCATATTAATTTTGGTTCTATGACATGGCTAGCCAAAATGAACTTAATCCCTGATTTCACAACTGTTAAGGGATCTAAGTGCCAAGTCTATGTACAAGCTAAACAACCTCGCAAGTCACATACGACTGTAGAAGTGGGAAATTTAACACCACTAGAGCTCATTCATTCTGATCTTTGTGAGACGAATGGTGTGTTGACACAAGGTGGAAAGAAATATTTCATGACTTTAATCGAGGACTCTACGAGATATTGTCATGTGTATCTTCTGAAATCAAAAGATGAGGCTTTGAGTTTCTTTAAAATCTATAAAGCTGAGGCAGAAAATCAACTTGATCGAAAGATTAAGAGGCTTAGGTCTGATCGCGGTGGAGAGTATTTTTCTAACGAGTTTGATTTATTTTGTGTAGAACATGGCATAATTCATGAGAGGATGCCTCCCTACTCACCCCAGTCAAATGGAGTAGCCGAAAGAAAGAACCATACTCTAACAGATTTGATTAACACCATGTTAGACACATCGAGTCTCTCTAAGGAATGGTGAGGGGATGTCACTATTGGCTGCGTGTCATGTCCTAAACCGAGTTCCCACAAAGAACAAAGAAATTAATCCATTCGAAGAATGGGAGAAGAAAATATTAAAACTCTCTTACTCACGTACTTGGGGTTGTTTGGCAAAGGTTAATGTACCAATCCCTAAGAAGCGCAAGCTTGGACCAAAAACCATTGATTGTGTTTTTCTGGGTTATGATTTTCATAGCACTGGTTATAGATTCTTGATAGTAAAATCTGAAGTACCTGAAATTCATGTTGGTACAATCATGGAGTCGACTGATGCGACTTTCTTTGAGGATATCTTTCCTATAAAGGATAAACCTAACTCATCAAATCCGGACATACCTAGTTCATCTAATCAGGAATTTGCTACATTTTCTGAACCTACCATTCCAATTGAACACTCTAAAAGTCCTAAGGAGGATGATAATGAAATTCCTAAAAGGAGCAAGAGACAAAGGACTGCAAAGTCCTTTGGTGATGATTTCATTGTGTACCTTATGGATGACACTCCCACTTCCATTTCAGAAGCATATGCATCTCCTGATGCTGACTACTGGAAGGAAGCCGTCCATAGTGAGATGAATTCCATCTTAGCTAATGGAACATGGGAGATCACTGATCGCCCTTATGGGTGTAAACCTGTAGGATGCAAGTGGGTGTTTAAGAAAAAGCTTAGACCTGATGGTACTATTGAGAAGTACAAGGCACAGCTTGTGACCAAGGGATATACTCAAAAAGAATGTGAAGACTTCTTTGACACTTACTCACCTGTTGCCAGATTGACCACCATTCGAGTATTACTCTCATTGGCTGCCTCTCATGGTCTTCTCGTTCATCAAATGAACGTTAAGACCGCTTTCCTTAATGGAGAATTGGATGGGGAAATTTACATGGATCAGCCAGATGGTTTTGTGGTAAATGGTCCAGAAGGAAAGGTGTGCAAGTTGTTGAAGTCTTTATATGGTCTAAAACAGGCCCCTAAGCAGTGGCATGACAAGTTCGAAAGAACTATAACTGCTGCAGGATTTATTGTAAATGAAGCTGATAAATGTGTGTACCATCGCCATGTTGGGGGTGAGAGAGTCATCCTTTGTTTATATGTTGATGACATACTGATTTTCGGAACCAACCTTAATGCAATTAAGGAGGTCAAAGATTTCTAATCTCGTTCCTTTGAGATGAAGGATCTGGGAGTAGCTGATGTCATCCTGAACATCAAGCTATTGAGAGATGATGACAGTGGGATTGCATTGCTTCAGTCCCACTATGTGGAAAAGATCTTGAGTCGTTTCGGGTATAGCGACTTCAAGTTTTCTCCTACACCGTATGATCCTAGTGTGTTGCTTCGAAAGAATCGAGGAAATGCTAGAGACCAACTGAGATACTCTCAAATTATTGGCTCGCTTATGTATTTGGCTAGTGGCACGAGGCCTGAAATCGCCTTTTCTGTAAGCAAACTCAGTCGATTTGTTTCAAATCCAGGAGATGATCACTGGCATGCTGTTGAGAGAGTCATGCGCTATCTAAAAGGCACTGCGAGCTATGACATTCACTATACCGGGTATCCGAGGGTACTAGAGGGTTATAGTGATTTAAATTGGATATCTGATGTTGATGATATAAAGGCCAATAGTGGATATGTATTCACACTTGCTGGTGGCGCTGTTTCTTGAAAGTCTTGCAAGCATACCATCTTAATAAGGTCAACTATGGAATCAGAACTCACAGCATTAGACACAGCCACTGTTGAAGCTGAGTGGCTTCTTGAACTCTTGATGAACTTGCCTATGGTTGAAAAACCAATACCCGCAATCCTTATGAACTGCAATAATCAAACTGTGATTTTCAAGGTAAATAGTTCTAAGGATAGAGTCATCAAGACATGTGAAGAGGAGACTGAAATCTGTCAGGAAAATGAAAAACTCTGGAGTTATTGCATTAGATTATATCCAAACAGCTAAAAACTTGGCAGATCCCTTCACAAAGGGTCTATCATGCAACGTGATAGAAAATGCATTGAAGGAGATGTGTATGAGACCCACAATTTGAGCTTTCCACAGTGGTAAACCACTGTATGTGATCGGAGATCCCGTGAATTAGAATTGGGAGACAAGCTATTGGTTAGCTGAGAGGAAAGTATCCCTATTTTAATAAACACCACTCCATAAAGATGCAATACTTTCCTATTCTGCACGGCAGGTTGATTTATTATCTTAATATGTTCTAAGTGGCTTATCCTAAGCAAAGATGTTGTCCTGCAAAACATCTTTTGAAGAACACACCTATATGAGTCTGACTGTTAAAACGTCACAGTCTATGAGAGTAGGGTGCTCTCTAATAAACTTATGAAAGGTCATGGATTATGACGTATTTGCTCCACCTGCGTGGAAGTCCATGGTAGCCTAGTATCGGTCAAGACTTTTTGTGAAGCTAGGTTTGCAGCAAACTTGCAGTTTAAGGCATAGTTCACTGTACAAGTTGCAGCCTAGTATAACATAAAGTTATAGGTGGAAGTTCAACTTAACAGTCTCCACTAAAGATCGTATATAAACTATGTTTTGGAACCAAAGACAAAATTCATGTGCCTCTGGGATCTGGTGGAGGATTGTTGGAAATTTTGCCTAAATAGGCCCAACCCATTTATTATATGCCAATAAATTGCTGAAATCCTAGAGGCCCATTTGGCCCATTCATGCAGGCAAGAGCCGAGACAAATGTTTAGTCCCACATTGCTAGTTGAGTGGAAGTTGGACCAGCTTATAAGGAAAGCTCTTCCACCATTTGTACGAGCTTGAGAAGAGAAGACATATACACGCGTGTTCCTCCTCCTCGCTCGCCTCGCCACGCCACGCCTCGCCTCGCCTCGCCTCGCCTCGCCATGTCACGACGCGCGCGCTGCGGGTTGCGGGAATCTCGCCGAGCCGAGCTTTATTTTTCCACGCATAAATGGTATATAAACAGTTGTACAGAAGCTGAAACGTTTTGCTCGAGTGGACTTTTAAGACAAGTTAAATGAATACGAACTGAGTGGAGGCTGTCCGGTGGGCTGCCGTCTGTTCGCTTCAATTCCGTCCATTCATTTTATCTCCTGCACAGTATGTCTGCCTTTCCCTCTGTGCCTATAAGAGAGAGATCGCGCCTCCTCTCAGACACAATGCCATACATCTTTTGCGCCTCCAGTTTCAGAGCACTACGCTACCTAGTCTTCCCCATCCCGTCCTACGGCGTGTACCGCGAGCCGGGACAGTAGGCCTCCGAGAGCCCGCTGCTTCGAGTCCTATAGGAAGAAGGGCGATAAGGTTTTTGGGGAGCGCTATCAGCGCGACTACTGGCTTCATCACGGACTCCCTCTCGGGTAGTGATTGAGCTGACGTCTTCCCCAACGAGGACTTCTTCCCGACATCAACACCCTCTTCCTCGACGACATGGCTAACGATGGTGCCAATGCGAACACCGGTGGTTCCTCTGCTGCTGCTGCCGTGTATATTTTCTTTCTCAATCTTGTTCTGATCGCATCTTAAGTTCTACGTCTTGCAGTCTGTTTGATTATCTGCCTTAATATATATTCGCTATTTCACATGATTAGTATATTGACTATTATTCTAATCATGTTTTATCTAGCGTTTATTATGGGTAATTCGCTTGGTAAATTGCTCTTTTACTCAACAAAGGAAGCCCGGTGAATTGAGGTTGTATAGGAAGGAGTCTAAGCACAAGGGGATTGCATGGGCGGATCATTAGGTGGCTGTGACATTATGTCGGTGTGAATGTTGTTGATAGAGAGGAGGAACGATTTTGGTGGAGGACAGGTGGGAAAACTACCCCTCAAAGGTTGAGTTTGATATTAGATTGGTAGGCGATCGACCTGGCGAAGGTTCAGTCATCGCGTCGATTTCAATTTCTACAGAAGTGAGAGCGGCGATCGTTTGTGCCACGTGTGCGGCAGCATCGATCCCAAGTTGAGAGGTGTGAGGAGCTGGGGTGTTTGAACTTTTAAGTATGTTCTACAAATTCCAAGGACTATGTTGTAGGAGTATAAATTCAAAGAAAACGAAACACTAATTAAGGGTGCTTTCTACAATCACACGGGACAAAGCATTTAAAATCCTATGACTAAATACAAATCAGCCAAGATTGTGCATCACTTCATACACGAGAGCATAGTTATAACAGAGCAATAAACTACGGGTTCAAGGTAAACAAGCTCGGATTGTCGGAGGCCATGGCAGCTGGTAGACGTGCGCGGACCCATGATACTTGTTCACATCTTTCTCGACGCGTTCAAACTCCATGGTGGCAAGGTCGACGGAGGCGAGCCCCACTCCTTCCTTCGTCCCCAACACGACGGACCCCTCTGCCACCGAGACAATGTTTATTAGCATGGTCGCACCACCATCTACTTGAACCTCGGGGATCAACTGCAGCAATTGGATGCTCTTCTCCTCCACCCATTCATCTCTACCCTCCGCTTGTATGAAGACCCTGAGGTGCCCCTGTTCAGGGATCAGGAGGGCAATGCGCACCTCGCCATCACGGCATCGCACGACCCTGGACCTTGAATAGAAGCCGCTGTACCCGTACACATCCGGGAACAAAAGATACGACGATTTCAACTCTGCGGTGTTTTTGTCAAGAACGAGAATTTCATTGAGTACTGTAGTCCAGTAGACATAATCGGCAACATGGCCCACAAAGTATATGCTACTCCGTTTGACCGTCTTGCTTGTTGTCACGATCCAGCCACCACCGCTGCAGTTGCTGGAGGAGAATACACAGGACCTCCCGATGCCTTTGCCATAGATGACGACCAGTATCCTAAAGTTTGTCACACTGATGATGCCCCCACCGGACTCGTCGGCATTGTTATCGAGCAAGAACGCGCCAAGGAAGTAGAAACCATGAAATGCCGGGGGAGTGATCACCATGCTGCAGCTCCGCATCATGGGATCGCAGACGACGATTTGGCGAAGCTGTGGAAAGTACCCCCAAGTGCGATCGCAGAGGAGGAGGATGCCGCCTCGGCTGTCAGCAAGATTCCAGGAGCCACAGTCGCAGCGCGGGAGGAAATCGAGAGAGAAGTTGTGGGCGCGTAGATCAGCGGCGGTGCCCGTCGATGGGGAGAGGGAGAAAACGGGATTGCTGTCTGGCGGACATGACCCAAATGGACGCTCATAGACGCGGTAGTGGCCGACGACAGAAGGCGGATGAAGAGCTTGAAACCGCCGGAGGAAGCCGCCGTCCGCGACGACACGCCGCCAGTTCTTGCACGTGCACCCGACCCGGATGAGGTGGAGCGAAGAGGGGAGGCGCAGAAATATTAGTTCCAGCAGCTCGTCTGGGACATCGTCGTGCACTGTGGTAGGCGACGGCGCGACCTTCTCCCGGCGGTCTCCCTTGCATCTGGCCACCGGAAACTCCGTCCGGGATTTCTTCATGTTAGGTTTGGCCCACGGATCAAACGCACGAAAAACTTTGGCCGAAGCTATATATGTCCCCTTTATTTTCTCTTTCCAAAACTCACGCGGTGAGGCTTACAACACCCTTGGTTGTGACTCGAACAAGGACTCAGAAATACCCGACGAGTACCCACTACCCAGACGTACATGTAATCCTAGTTTGACTACAACACAAGAGATAAACCATGGTATATGCAAGTTAACAAAACTAACCACAAACTCTACGCAACCTTCCTGACTCCAAATAGCGGAGTAGACAAATACTAGCTTGGACTATAACTCCACACGACTTCTTCATTGAGGCAAGATTATTTCCAACACATGAGTCTCGAGTATAAATACGGAACTAGAGCTAAGAGATTGTCTTTGTACCGTAGCCGGTGATCCGTGAGTCCCAGACGTTGTTTTTTTACTTTTTAATAACAGAGGCGTTGGTTACCATAGCCGGTGATCTGGGCCACCCCTGCGCTTGGTAGGTTGACCTGGCTGGACTAGTTCACGATGTTCTCTGTTTTTTTTTTTTAGTTTTACTAGAAAATATGCCCATGCGTTACACGGGAAGAACGAGAAATAAATTACTGGGTGAAAATTTGCGGAACCTAGGTGCTATGATTTTTGGAGATGAAAAGTTATACTAAAGAATTGCTAGGAATTTTTTTTAATGCCGTAGGTTCTGATGACTGCTTGATAGCTTTTCCTATACCATTATAAAAAATTCTACACCATTAAAAAAATCTACACGAAAAGAAAAGTTATACTAAAGAAATTCTACTATTTGATAACTCTGCTCAGGGGTTGCGGAGTCGGCTTGCGGGTGTGTTCTGCTCGTTATTTCGTGATGTCTGGAGGCTGGTTGGTTGTCCCCAACCTCACTTCCATGCTGTGACAAACTCGTCAATGTCATTTTAGCGTTAGTCGTGAGTGCAAGCTCTCGGAAGCCATGGCAGCGGCCTTGAAAGGTGGACTGCACAGGTTCTATAAAGAGAGCGACATGGCGGTGGTGATGGCCTCCTCTTTGGCCATTTGGGTGGCGAGGAGAGGGCGACAGGTTTCCATGGGTTTGGTGGCGCTTCGGCAAAGTCTGCTCCTAGATCGTAGTTAGGCATGGATCGGGGCGAGTTTGCGAACTGAGTTGCCGAGCGTAGTGTGTCGAGGGTTTTCTCGAGCAAAATCTCAAGCTTCCCTTCTTGGGGGCATCGTTGTGGCTACCTTCCCCCACATGTGGGCTCCCGTGGCAACCTCTTGGGGGAATCTTCTGGAGCCTGGTACCCTTCAGTCTTTCGTAACTATCTTTCATGACAAGTCCAGTTTTTCCTTGTTTTTATTTCATATTTGATTTGTTTGTAAGAGGGTTTTCTTGTCAATATGTGCCGTTTGCGGCTTTATTATAAAGCATGACAAAAGCCTGTTTTAAGTATAAAATATAACAAATTTTCTGAGCTGAAATCACCGTCCAGAAATATTGGACTTGGAGTGTGTATCATCATAATAATTAATACATGCCTATCATTATTGTGGCCAAATTGGTCATGCCATGAGGGAGTCACTACAAGAACAGACTGCTAGGCCGACGGTAAAAAGCCCTTGGCGTAGCCCCTTTCGCCGTCGGCGTAGCTCCCTCGGTGGAGCAAAAGTGGCTGTCGGCATATCCTCTGAACGTCGGCGTATATCTTTGCCGACGGCCATGGGCGGCCCGTCGGCGTATTAGCCGTCGGCGCACGGCATCCTCGCCGTTACACGGTCGTCTAACAGCGCGGCACGTATGCCGACGGCCGCGCCCTCGGCGTAGCGGCAACACGTGGCGCGCGCTGGGCCTTCCCAGGAGGCGACGTACGCCGACGGCCCCAACCCTCGGCGTAGGGACAGGCATACGCCGACGGCCCGTCGGCGTACGAGCAACACGTGGCAGGCGCCTAGGCCTCCCCAGGCCGACGCTAGGCCAACGACTACGGCCCTCGGCGTATGGGCCACGCTTACGCCGACGGCCAGGCCCTCGGCGTAGCATAGACCAAATGGCACATAGAAGGGCTCTACGCCGACGGCAAGGCCCTCGGCGTATCACCTGCCCAGAATTTTTTTTTCCGTTTCACAGCGATATATACCACCTGCACAGTTTTGTTTCACAGCAATATATACCAATTTTCACAGCAATAGTCACAGCAATATGTGGAAATATATTCCATAGCAATTCAAACAAGATCTCACATATTCCATACATGTATCAAACAAAGATCACATCATTCATACATCATTTAAACATGTATCAAACAAGATCACACCATTCATACAGGGGTATCAACATCATCGCACATGCATAGACAATAACAACCTACAACTCTGGAGGAGACGGGGTGTACCCGAGATATCCCCTGGTGAAAAGTGGCGACCTCTGGCGAGAGTTGCGTCCAGTAGAAGTAGCAGAAGAGCCACCTGGCGAGGGAGTAGAAGTGTGAAGCTCGGGAGAACCACCGGCAGAATGGCTAGGAGAAAGACCATTGTCATGAAGCGGTGTGACCTGACGCCCATCCGGCGAGGCGTGGCCAAAGTGCCGGTTTCCAAGAGCTCCCGTTCCCTATATGTTGCCTACATGTTAGCAACTTGCGAGGTAAAGTAAAGCGATAACCAGTGGGTTAGCAAAGAACTTACCGGTGTCGATGCGTAGTAGGTCCTAGCGAAGCTGTCCTTCGATGGCAAAAATGGCGCCGGCCCTGGCATGGGAGGCACGGGCCCTAAATCTCTATTCTGTCCAGTTTGAATATTCACCAACATGGCCTGCAAGATAGTTTAGATGTCAGGCCGTAATACAACAAACGGGGGGAAGTGGGACTTGTATCTTTTGCAAAAATAAAGGTTCGGACTTACATTTATGTATTGCATGTAGATCGCATTCGCCTCCTGATGCTGCCGAAAGGCCACCTGATATTCCTCATGAGCGGCATCGTAGGCCGCGTCTAACTCAGGATGCAATTTCAAATACAAGGAATCTCGTCAGCGGTTAGCCATGCAGGAACAAAAGTCATAAAGATGATGAAAACGAGACAAAAGCCATGCTGCAATCCGTGCCCCGACAGGACCAACGACTCCTCGTCGATCTCCGCGTGAATGGGGTCATCCACATGGGGGTGATGAGCCTTCACCATCGTGTTGTAGTTCCCCAAGTCGTTCTGGGCAGTGCCGAAGTACACGGGCAACGAGGGTTGAGGCTCCAAGTAATTGGGCTTCTTTCGCCGCATCATCTCATAGACGACGACATCATGAATCACCTCCCCGGGTTGTGCCTCGGCCACCTGCATCACGAAAAGAAATATTATGCATATGAAGTACAAACATGACAAGAAATACACGCAGGTCGTTCCATGTATATACGTACCACCTTCCCCTTGAAGCGGTCAAAGTTGCGGTTTCCCGTGCAGTGTGTTCCACCATCGTCTCGGTTATCCGCGTTCCGCCTCGACAAGGCTGCAAACTCCTCGTCTTCTCTGAGCCACCTCGTCCTAACCAGCTCCTCCCATGCGAGTCGATGCGGCTCGGCCCAATCGGGGATAACCTAAAAATGCAATACTCAACTCCAGACAATGCAATGGAAACTAAGCAACAATGTAGAATCTCATTGACATTTGACTCACCGACATGTACTCTTCCAAGGCCATCAAGTACTCAGGATTAGGGTTCCTACCGACAATGTCTTCCTTCCTGACCCTCACGCCCCTGTCAGCCTAGAAGTGGCTAGCGGTCGTGACCTTCTGGTTGTACCACACCTGGGGGGTCAACTTCACACAAGCCCCAAGCAAAGTCCTGTCCGCCTTCTCCTGGTCCTCCTCAGCCACACGGTAAAAGCACTTCAATCATGCATAAGAGTCATGAGTTAGCACGGTGGGTTCATCAAGTATGAACACAACTCGATAAATATGCCTTCCCCAAAACTTGGTGATGACAGCATCAGCAGCTGTCAGAAAGCCCGGGACACGGGTAGTCTGGTAGTCCGTCCAAGTAGTAGCTAGCTTCATGTCACCCTCGTGGGTAATGTGATAGCCCGGCCAGAACTTCCTAATCAGAGCTCCAACGAGGCTGTTAGGAAGGCGGGCCTTGGTCCCCAGAGGAAATGTCCAATTGCTGCACAATAATAAACATTAGTACACATGCCAAATTATTTATGACCAACATGAAATAAAATGTTTTAAATTGCCAAATTAGTACACTTACTCAAGTCCATCTGGAATAATAAGGGCTTTCGCCTCTTGAGTTCTAGGCTCAAACTTCTCCTCAGGGACTCCCGATTCCCCACGATTTCGCAATTTCTTCAGCCCCACCAACTCGCGGCTAGTGTCCGCCTCCGTATCGGTCCCCGCCTCCCTCTCGGTCCTCACATCCCTCTCAGACTCTGCCTCCCTCTCGGACTCTGCCTCCCTCTCGGCCCTGAAAGGCTGCTTTGTCAGGAACAACTCAGGAGCCACGTGGCCAGAAGCAGAGGGTGGTGGGTCAAAGTCCACGCCTCCTCCCGTGGCACCTCGTCCTCCTCGACCTCGGCCTCGACCGCGTCCTCCGCCAGCTGGAGCAAGATCGAGGTAACGCAGATTGGGATTTGGCTGTCTCCCACTCCGTGTAACTCTTTTCTTGCATTGCTTCAGCGTATTAAGCAAGGACGAACTGGTTGCCTTGCCGCTGCTCATATTGTTCAATCACCTGCATTAAGTAAGAGAAAACAGTTAAGCACAAAGACATAATAAAATGTATACATAAAGAATAAAGGCATAATGCAATTAAGAAAACAGTTAAGCACAAAGACAAAATAAAATGCATTGAAAAATAAATACTCACTATCATTTTCATTCTCATTCTCATTCTCATTCTCATTCCCATTCTCATTCTCATTCTCATTATCACTATCTTTTGAGTAGAAATCTGGATTCTCATCGAAGGGTGGAGGCTCATCATCGTTGTCATTCTCGGTATGGAGCTTCTCGAGCATACTTATGTCATGTAGATTCACCACTGACTCACCACGAGTTTCTACATCGTTCCCAAGGTCCTCAAGATCAACCGGTTCTAAATCAAAGTGCCCGAAGTCCTCTTGCTCTTGATAGAAAATTCTCTCATACGTTATAGGGTTAATGTTGTTGTAATCGTCCTCAAAGGGAATCGGTAGGTTACCATGTGGCGATACCTAGAACACGACTTCCTAGCCCTGGAGTTCCGCTTTCTGGCATGGGTAGGGCAAATAATAAACTTGGTTGGCTTGGTGAGCAACAACAAAGACGTTGGCTCCGCTATAGGTGGTTGAAGGCCTAACTTCAACTAACCCAATGGAAGGGGTACTTCTCAGTCCACCCCTTGGGTAAACCAGTGGCACTTGAACACAACAAGATTGAGTTCGACATTCGTACAATTGAAGGTCATCTCGTATACATTCTCTAACCTTCCGTAGTAATCAAGGGAATCGGCTCCTCTGGTGAACACCCCAGTATTTACCGTTTTTGCATTCGGTCGCCCTTTCTGGTGCGTCTCTGTATGGAAGCGAAACCCATTCACATCATACTTCTCATACTTCATGACGACACGGTTACAACCTTGGGAAACACATTTCATCTCATCTGACATCTCAATGTTGGGATCAGCTCCCTACAAGTACAGTTCAAATTTGTTGCGTTCAGTAGTTACGTGGAATAAGAGGGACAAGTCACATATTCCAAGGTAAGAGGGACAGGTTAGAAATTACTTTTTCCATAAACCAGGACACACAGTTTTTTATTTCTGGGAGCACCCTCTTTCAGTAGAGTGTCCAACTCCATGGGAGAGGGATCCGTCGATCCCGACCACTATTCATCCGTGAAATCGCTAAGGAGAAAATAAGCATTAGACGGAGACCGAGTTACTAGCTGCATAGAGAAATAGGGTGTTCACCATTTTTCCTAATGAAATCGACCACTTCCTTCATGTTCATAAGCACATAGAGCATTATGCAATCCTTCTCTTGGGAAGGTCGACATTGTAATAGTTAGAGCTTGGGGTCATTCTTGGGCAACCTATATTTTAGTCCTTTACCGGCCTTGCCACCGGGACATTGGAATAGTTCAAGCTTGGGGTCATTCTTGGGCAGGTCGACGTTGTAACGAGAGACCGGGTTATGCATAGTGGGAACATCATCGGGCCAGTACGTTGTTGCGGCGTCTGCCATCTCCCGAAGGCATGTTGCTTCAGCTATGCATGCTTCAATCTTGGATTTGTTTCCAGCTATCTTTCGAATATACTTAAACTCTCTCTCAATACAAAATTGCCAACGAAATTGCACCGCCCCCCCAAGAGTGCCTCGTTCGCGAGGTGCACAATTAGATGTGCCATCGGAGTAAAGAAGCGTGGCGGAAAGATCATCTCCAAATTGCATAGCAACTCCAGCACCTGAACTTGCAGCTTCTCAATAACCAGAGGACATATCTACTTAGCACAGAGGGTGCGGAAGAAATGGCTCAACTCCGCAAGAACTCGCCATACTTTCTCGGGGAGATACCCTCGAACCATCACCGGCATCAGCCGCTCAATCCATATATGATAGTCGTGACTCTTGAGCCCGGTGACTTGTCCCGTCGAAAGATTGACTCCCTTACTTATATTTGAACAATAACCGTCAGGGAACATCACGACGTATTTGAGCCACCTAAATGACTCCTCCTTTTGGACATTATCAAGGCAGTAGTAGACATGCAGCTTGAACCAATTCTTTCGACGGACAGTAGGAGGTTGCATGTGTAATCTCTTCCTATCAGAAAGCTTCTCAACATCGACTCTAGACTTGACATTATCCTTTGACTTCCCAGGAATGTTCAGGACTGTGTGAAAAAGGGAATCCCCGACATTCTTTTCGGTGTGCATCACATCGATGTTATGGGGAAGTTCGAGGTCCTTGTAATACACGAGATTCGTTAAGGCTGCCACGTGAGTCCAATTATGCGTTACACCATATCCCGCAAATTGATGGCCAGTTCTCGGCGCCGCGGGCACGAGAGCATGTAGCTCGGCATCAACAGCTGCACCCTCGAACTTTGGTACCTCTTTTACTTCATGCATAACTTTGCCCTTCTTGAAGTTCTTTCTATCTTCTCTGAATGAATGATTTCTTATGAGGTACTGTCGATTTGTGTCAAACGCAACATATTTGCGACCCGACTTTAGCCAAAGGAACTCAAGTCGGTGCCTGCACACTGGGCATGGACACTTACCAGCTGTACACCATCTGCACGTTAGGGCGTACCCGGGCATGTCATGCATAGTATACTGCAACCAAACTTTCATAAAAAAGTTTCTCTTTGATGCTCTGTCGTATGTCAACGTCCCGTGTATCCAAGAGTGGTTCAAATCATCCACAATCAGCTGCATGTAGACACTCAAGTTCTTCCTCGGATACTCAGGTCCTGGAATTATCAGCGACAAAAACATGGTCTTCCGTTGCATTATTACTCCGGAAGGGAGATTGAGCGGAATAACATACACCGGCCAGCAGCTGTACGAGGCCGTCTACATACCATATGGGTTGAAGCCATCTGTTGCTATCGCAATTCTAACATTCCGAGCCTCTTCTGCCCATCGGGGATATTTGTCATCGAAGTTCTTCCATTCCTTACCATCAGATGGATGTCCCATCTTCTTCCTTCCGTGCTCGTCCTCGTATCTTTTCCCCTTCTTGTTCCACGTCATCTGTTTGGCAGTCTCCTCACTCAAGTAAAGCCGCTGGATTCTTTTTATGAATGGGAGATACCGAAGTATCTTCTTAGCGACCTTCGACTGCTTCACCTGGCCATCCTTCCCCTTTATCTCTTCATATCTAGAGGCCTTACAAATGGAGCAGTACTTGTCACCCTCAAACTATTTCCAAAACAAAAGGCAGCCTTTTGGACAGCAATCTATCTTTTCATAATCCATGTTGAGCTCCTTCATGAGTTTCTTTGTTTCGTGAAAGGTTTTAGGCAGACAATGCCCTTCGGGCAACATGTTACCACATGTTCTCAGATTAGCTTCAAAGTAAGAACGAGTGGCGGAGTACTGGCACTTGTCGGCTAGACACTGAGAGATGGCATCGAGCTGAGAAATCTTTGCACCCTCGTACAGAGGCCTCTTAGCCACGGCCATCATATCAAGGAAGGCCTTCGCGGTTGGCTCCGGTTCCTCCGGTTCTAGCGGTTCCTCCGGTTCTGGTGATTCCTCCCGTGGAGGTGGCGAATTCGGCTGGTTGGCATCGATGAGATCATCTAGCATGATTCTAATCCCATCGTGCTCATTGCCATTGAGCCGCTGACGCATCACCTCACCTCTGTCACGTTCGTACCGAGCAAAGTCGACTTGCGTGACATAGTTAGACATGTACCCATATTGCAGAAGATGTTTATACATGTCATCCTTTCCCTGACGATGACGCTTAGTGCAATGAGCGTAGGGACAAAGTGCCCAAACCATTGCCTTCGAACCACACGCTAACTCATTCACTACAAATGAGTGTCCCGTACCCAATCGTCTGTTTTATTAGTCGCACTAATACGGCCACTATACATCCACCCATTATCAGCCATCCTCTTCTACTTTGTTGGGAGACAAACAACAAATATAACATTTTATATCAAACAGGAGATTAAATGCTTCATATTTGTACGCATTCATCAACCTACATGTCTAATAGGAAAAGAGGGTCCTAACCAGCCGCCGGATCCGTAGATTGGGTAAGTTCTCCCTGTTTCTACCCCGATCCGAGCAGAATTTCAGCAGCACCTCCCCGCTGCTCTCCCGATACACGTCTCGACAAAAGCCAAGAGCATGTGCATCCGGAGAACAACAAGGAGGCGCCACCAAAATCCTGTATCGAATCGAGGTAGAGCCAGGGAGAACCATACCCAACTACGAATCCGCCGACTGCCCGATAAAAGTCGTAAGCGTTACGGTTCAAAATATGCGAGACCACTAATGCATATTAAGTCGTGTAACGCTTACAGTCGGGATGACGCCTAGGTGACGCGACAGACTTGGTGATCTAGACACAAAAATAAAACCTAGGTACAAGAGAGGCGAACATATTCTCACCCTCGAAGCGTGATCAAATCGTAGAAGATGATCCGGGACCCGTCGTCGAAACACTCCCCCCGCTCACCCTCCGGTAACTGCAAACAACATACCATATACAACATATATTTATCAAATTTCATCTATTATACTAAACATGAACTATTGTTTTGCATAGTACAAACTACAAACTACCTCTAAATACTACAACCTACTACTACAAACTACTAGTACATAAGAAAAACTACATACTACAAACTATAAACTACTACTACTACAAACTAAAAACACAAACTACAATTAGTACAAACTAAAACTAAAACTACAAACTACTACAAACTAAAATAAAAACAAGAACAATTTTTAAAAAAAAATAACCAATGGGAAGGTAGGGTGTGCTCGGTGGAGGCGGGAGGGGTGGGCGGTCTAGAAGGGTGGAGAAGTGGGAGGTGGCGGGCGGTGGGGTTGGGGTGGGGCAAAGGAAGTGGGGAGGGGAGGCGAGGGGTGGTGGGCGGTGGGGTGGTGGCAGCAGTGTGAGGGAGGCGGGGCAGTGGGAAGTGGGGTGGCGGGATGGTGGTGGCGGGTGGTGGGGGGGGGGGAAGTGGGGAGGGCTGGGTGGGGTGGGGAGGGTGGGGGTGGTGCAGGTGGGGAAGGGGTAGGGGGGGTGGGGTGGTGGTGGCGGGGTGGTGGCGGTGGGGTGGGAAGTGGAGGGGGTGAGGGTGGGGGGGAGGGGCAGTGGGGGTGGTGACGGCAGGGGCTGTGGGGGAGGCGGCGGTCGCTCGCGGGAGGGAGAGAGGGGGGCTGGCGGCGGCGGCCCCGAGCTCGGGGGCCGGCGGCTGGTGGCGGCGGGTCGAGAGGTGGGGAGGGGGTTGGGAGGCGGGAGGTGGGGAGGGGGTTGGGGATAGACTGAGGCTGGTAAACGAGTGGCCCGGGGTGGGCCAAGGGTCAAAAAACGGATGAGGCTACGCCGACGGCCAGGCATACGCCGAGGGCAGCCGACGGTGTAGCTAGGGCGAATATTTTTATTTTTCTTATTAATAACAAATTATACAAGAAACTTTATTTGGTGTCTACTAATATAAAAAATCATAATATATTATTTTGTGTCTATTATTATAGAATAAACTATAATATATTATTACTATATATACTTTTTATTTCGTCTTGAGCTCGTTTTCCAAGAAAACCCTAGACAAGTCCAGAACCTCCGCTTCTAGGTTCCAAGAAAACTTGCGAGGGGGGACACATGCAAGCACCTATACCAACCTCTCACCACACTCACACACATATGCTAGGGACACATGCAAGTTTTCATCTGATTCCGTCGTTCTCGTGGTCTTCCTCCGGCGAAACCCTGATCTATGCACAATCGGATCGTCTACCCCCCTAAACGTTCCTCTGAAAGGGGTAGCCCGGCATAGCTCTCTCTTGTTTCTTTTTGGGTCATAGGGTGATGTAAAACCATGTTGGTTCACAAGTTTGGGCACTATCCTACCCGGTTTCACCTAAACGAGGAGATTCCCCTAATACGGGTCCAGAACCTTTGCTTCTAGGTTAGAGCGCATGCATGCGAGGAGGGACACATGCAAGCACCTATACCAACCTCCCACCACACTCACACACATATGCTATTGACACATGCAAGTTTTCATCTGATTCCGATGTTCTCGTGGTCTTCCTCCGGCGAAACCCTGATCTGTGCACACTCGGATCTTCTACCCCCCTAGACGTTCCTCTGACAGGGGTAGCCCGGCGTAGCTCTCTCTTGTTTTGTGTTTGTTTAGGTCATAGGGTGATGTAAAACCATGTTGGTTCACAAGTTGGGGCACTATGCTACCCGGTTTCACCTAAACGGGGAGATTTCCCCTTATACGGGTACAGAACCTTCGCTTCTAGGTTAGAGCGCATGCATGCAAGGGGGGACACATGCAAGCACATATACCAACCTCTCACCACACTCACACACATATGCTAGGGACACATGCAAGTTTTCATCTGATTCAAATGTTCTCGTGGTCTTCCTCTGGCGAAACCCCGACCTGTGCACACTCGGAACGTCTACCCCCCTAGACGTTCCTCTGACAGGGGAAGCCCGGCGTATCTCTCTCTTGTTTTGTGTTTGTTTAGGTCATAGGGTGATGTAAAACCATGTTGTTTCACAAGTTGGGGCACTATCCTACCCGGTTTCACCTAAACGGGGAGATTCCCCCTTATACGGGTCCAGAACCTTCGCTTCTAGGTTAGAGCGCATGCATGCGAGGGGGGACACATGCAAGCACCTATACCAACCTCTCACCACACTCACACACATATGCTAGGGACACATGCAAGTTTTCATCTGATTCCGATGTTCTCGTGGGCTTCCTCCGGCGAAACCCTGATCTGTGCACACTCGGATCATCTACCCCCGTAGACGTTCCTCTGACAGGGGTAGCCCGGCGTAGCTCTCTCTTGTTTTGTGTTTGTTTAGGTCATAGGGTGATGTAAAACCATGTTGGTTCACAAGTTGGGGCACAATCCTACCCGGTTTCACCAGAACGGGGAGATTTCCCCTTATACGGGTCCGGAACCTTCGCTTCTTGGTTAGAGAGCATGAATGCGAGGCGGGACACATGCAAGCACCTATACCAACCTCTCACCACACTCACACACATATGCTAGGGACAGATGCACGTTTTCTTCTGATTCGGATGTTCTCGTGGTCTTCCTCCGGCGAAACCCTGATCTGTGCACACTCGGATTGTCTACCCCCCTAGACATTCCTATGACAGGCGTATCCCGGCGTAGCTCTCTCTTGTTTTGTGTTTTTTTAGGTCATAGGGTGACGTAAAACCATGTTGTTTCACACTTGGGGCACAATCCTACCCGGTTTCACCTAAACGGGGAGATTCTCCCTTATATGGGTACATAACCTTCGCTTCTAGGTTAGAACGCATGCATGCGAGGGGGGACACATGCAAGCACCTATACCAACCTCTCACCACACTCACACACATATGCTAGGGACACATGCAAGATTTCATCTGATTCCGATGTTCTCGTGGTCTTACTCCGGCGAAACCCTGATCTGTGCACACTCGGATCGTCTACCGCCCTAGACGTTCCTCTGACAGGGCTAGCCCGGCGTAGCTCTCTCTTGTTTTGTGTTTGTTTAGGTCATAGGGTGATGTAAAACCATGTTGGTTCACAAGTTGGGGCACAATCCTACCCGGTTTCACCAGAACGGGGAGATTCCCCCTTATACGGGTCCGGAACCTTCGCTTCTAGGTTAGAGCTCATGAATGCGAGGCGGGACACATGCAAGCACCTATACCAACCTCTCACTACACTCACACACATATGTTAGGGACACATGCAAGTTTTCTTCTCATTCCGATGTTCTCGTGGTCTTCCTCCGGCGAAACCCTGATCTGTGCACACTCGGATTGTCTACCCCCCTAGACGTTCCTCTGACAGGCGTATCCCGGCGTAGGTCTCTCTTGTTTTGTGTTTGTTTACGTCATAGGGTGATGTAAAACCATGTTGTTTCACAAGTTGGGGCACAATCCTACCCGGTTTCACCTAAACGGGGAGATTCTCCCTTATACGGGTATAAAACCTTTGCTTCTAGGTTAGCGCATGCATGCGAGGGGGGACACATGCAAGCACCTATACCAACCTCTCACCACACTCACACACATATGCTAGGGACACATGGAAGTTTTCATCTGATTCCGATGTTCTCGTGGTCTTCCTCCGGCGAAACCCTAATCTGTGCACACTCGGATTGTCTACCGCCCTAGTAATTCCTCTGACAGGGGTAGCCCAGCGTAGCTCTCTCTTGTTTTGTGTTTGTTTAGGTCATAGGGTGATGTAAAACCATGTTGGTTCACAAGTTGGGGCACTATCCTACCCGGTTTAACCTAAGCGGGGAGATTCCCCTGCTCTGGTCCAGAACCTTCGCTTCTAGGTTAGAGCGCATGCATGCGAGGGGGGACACATGCAAGCACCTATACCAACCTCTCACCACACTCACACACATATGCTAGGGACACATGCAAGTTTTCATCTGATTCCGATGTTCTCGTGGTCTTCCTCCGGCGAAACCTTGATTTGTGCACACTCGAAACGTCTACCCCCCTAGACGTTCCTCTGACAGGGGAAGCCCGACGTATCTCTCTCTTGTTTTGTGTTTGTTTAGGTCGTAGGGTGATGTAAAACCATGTTGTTTCACAAGTTGGGGCACTATCCTACCCGGTTTCACCTAAACGGGGAGATTCCCCCTTATACGGGTCCAGAACCTTCGCTTCTAGGTTAGAGCGCATGCATGCAAGGGGGGACACATGCAAGCACCTATAACAACCTCTCACCACACTCACACACATATACTAGGGACACATGCAAGTTTTCTTCTGAATCCGATGTTCTCGTGGTCTTCCTCCGGCGAAACCCTGATCTGTGCACACTCGGATTGTCTACCCCCTAGACGTTCCTCTGACAGGCGTAGCCCGGCGTAGATATCTCTTGTTTTGTGTTTGTTTAGGTCATAGGGTGATGTAAAACCATGTTGTTTCACAAGTTGGGGCACAATCCTACCCGGTTTCACCTAAACGGGGAGATTCTCCCTTATACGAGTACAGAAAATTCGCTTCTAGGTTAGAACGCATGCATGCGAGGGGGGACACATGCAAGCACCTATACCAACCTCTGACCACACTAACACACATATGCTAGGCACACATGCAAGTTTTCATCTGATTCCGATGTTCTCGTGGTCTTCCTCCGGCGAAACCCTGATCTATGCACACTCGGATTGTCTACCCCCTAGACGTTCCTCTGACAGGCGTAGCCCAGCGTATCTCTCTCTTGTTTTGTGTTTGTTTAGGTCATAGGGTGATGTAAAACCATGTTGTTTCACAAGTTGGGGCACTATCCTACCCGGTTTCACCTAAACGGGGAGATTCCCCCTTATACGGGTCCAGAACCTTCGCTTCTAGGTTAGAGCGCATCCATGCGAGGGGGACACATGCAAGCACCTATACCAACCTCTCACCACACTCACACACATATGCTAGGGACACATGCAAGTTTTCATCTGATTCCGATGTTCTCGTGGTCTTCCTCCGGCGAAACCCTGATCTGTGCACACTCGGATCATCTACCCCCGTAGACGTTCCTCTGTCAGGGGTAGCCCGGCGTAGCTCTCTCTTGTTTTGTGTTTGTTTAGGTCATAGGGTGATGTAAAACCATGTTGTTTCACAAGTTGGGGCACAATCCTACCCGGTTTCACCTAAACGGGGAGATTCTCCCTTATACGAGTACAGAACCTTCGCTTCTAGGTTAGAACGCATGCATGCGAGGGGGGACACATGCAAGCACCTGTACCAACCTCTCACCACACTCACACACATATGCTAGGGACACATGCAAGTTTTCATCTGATTCCGATGTTCTCGTGGTCTTCCTCCGGCGAAACCCTGATCTGTGCAGACTCGGATCGTCTACCCCCGTAGACGTTCCTCTGACAGGGGTAGCCCGGCGTAGCTCTCTCTTGTTTTGTGTTTGTTTAGGTCATAGGGTGATGTAAAACCATGTTGGTTCACAAGTTGGGGCACTATCCTACCCGGTTTCACCTAAACGGGGAGATTCCCCCTTATACGGGTCCAGAACATTCGCTTCTAGGTTAGAGCGCATGCATGCGAGGGGGACACATGCAAGCACCTATACCAACCTCTCACCACACTCACACACATATGCTAGGGACACATGCAAGTTTTCATCTGATTCCGATGTTCTCGTGGTCTTCCTCCGTGAAACCACGATCATGCACACTCGGATCATCTACCCCCGTAGATGTTCCTCTATCAGGGGTAGCCCGGCTTAGATCTCTCTTGTTTTGTGTTTGTTTAGGTCATAGGGTGATGTAAAACCATGTTGGTTCACCAGTTGGGGCACTATCCTACCCGGTTTCACCAGAATGGGGAGATTCCCCCTTCTGGATCCGAACCTTCGCTTCTAGGTTAGGCGCATGCATGCGAGGGGACACATGCAAGCACCTATACCAACTCTCACCACACTCACACACATATTCTAGGGACACATGCAAGTTTTCATCTGATTAGATGTTCTCGTGGTCTTCCTCCGTGAAACCACGATCTGTGGAACTCGGATCGTCTACCCTAGGCGTTCCTCGACAGGGTAGCCGGCGTAGCTCTCTCTTGTTTTGTGTTTGTTTAGGTCATAGGGTGATGTAAAACCATGTTGGTTCACAAGTTGATGCACTATCCTACCGGTTTCACGAGCAACGGGAGATTCCCCTTATCTGGTCCGGAACCTTCGCTTCTAGGTTAGGCGCATGCATGCGAGGGGACACATGCAAGCACCTATACCAACCTCTCACCACACTCACACACATATGCTAGGACACATGCAAGTTTTCATATTCCGATGTTCTCGTGGTCTTCCTCGTGAAACCACGATCATGCACACTCGGATCGTCTACCCCCTAGGCGTTCCTCGACAGGGGTAGCCCGCGTAGCTCTCTCTTGTTTTGTGTTTGTTTAGGTCATAGGGTGATGTAAAACCATGTTGGTTCACAAGTTGGGGCACTATCCTACAGTTTCACATAAGCGGAGATTCCCCTTATCTGGTCAGAACCTTCGCTTCTAGGTTAGGCGCATGCATGTGAGGGGACACATGCAAGCACCTACCAACCTCTCACACTCACACATATATCCTAGGGATACATGCAAGTTTTCATCGACTCCGATGTTCTCTTTGTCTTCTCTCTCTTGTTTTGTGTTTGTTTATGTCATAGGGTGATGTAAAACCATGTTGTTTCACAAGTTGGGCACTATCCTACGGTTTCACCTAAGCAGGAGATTCCCCTTATACGGGTCCAGAACCTTTGCTTCTAGGTTAGAGCGCATGCATGCGAGGGGGGACACATGCAAGCACCTGTACCAACCTCTCACCACACTCACACACATATGCTAGGGACACATGCAAGTTTTCATGATTCCGATGTTCTCGTGGTCTTCCTCGTGAAACCACGATCATGCACACTCGGATCGTCTACCCCTAGACGTTCCTCCCGACAGGTAGCCGCGTAGCTCTCTCTTGTTTTGTGTTTGTTTAGGTCATAGGGTGATGTAAAACCATGTTGGTTCACAAGTTGGGGCACTATCCTACAGGTTTCACCTAAGCGGGAGATTCCCCTTATCTGGTCCAGAACCTTCGCTTCTAGGTTAGGCGCATGCATGCGAGGGGACACATGCAAGCACCTATACCAACCTCTCCACACTCACACACATATGCTAGGGACACATGCAAGTTTTCATCGATTCAAATGTTCTCGTGGTCTTCCTCCGTGAAACGGATCGTCTACCCCCGTGGACGTTCCTCTGACAGGGGTAGCCCGGCGTAGCTCTCTCTTGTTTTGTGTTTGTTTAGGTCATAGGGTGATGTAAAACCATGTTGGTTCACAAATTGGGGCACTATCCTACCCGGTTTCACCTAAACGGGGAGATTCCCCCTTATACGGGTACATAACCTTCGCTTCTAGGTTAGAGCGCATCCATGCGAGGGGGCACACATGCAAGAACCTATACCAACCTCTCACCACACTCACACACATATGTTAGGGACACATGCAAGTTTTCATCTTATTCCGATGTTCTCGTGGTCTTCCTCCGGCGAAACCCTGATCTATGCACACTCGGATTGTCTACCCCCCTAGACGTTCCACTGAGGTAGCCAGTAGCTCTCTCTTGTTTTGTGTTTGTTTAGGTCATAGGGTGATGTAAAACCATGTTGGTTCACAAGTTGGGGCACTATCCTACCGGTTTCACCTAAACGGAGATTCCCCTATCTGGTCTGGAACCTTCGCTTCTAGGTTATAGCGCATGCATGCGAGGGGGGACACATGCAAGCACCTATACCAAACTCTCACCACGCTCACACACATTTGCTAGGGACACATGCAAGTTTTCATCTGATTCTGATGTTCTCGTGGTCTTCCTCCGGCGAAACCCTGATCTGTGCACACTCGGATCGTCTACCCCCCTAGACGTTCCTCTGACAGGGTAGCCCGGCGTAGCTCTCTCTTGTTTTGTGTTTGTTTAGGTCATAGGGTGATGTAAAACCATGTTGGTTCACAAGTTGGGGCACTATCCTACCCGGTTTCACCTAAACGGGGAGATTCCCCCTTATACGGGTCCAGAACCTTCGCTTCTAGGTTAGAGCGCATGCATGCGAGGGGGGACACATGCAAGCACCTATACCAACCTCTCACCACACTCACACACATATGCTAGGGACACATGCAAGTTTTCATCTGATTCCGATGTTCTCGTGGTCTTCCTCCGGCGAAACCCTGATCTGTGCACACTCGGATTGTCTACCCCCCTAGACGTTCCTCTGACAGGGGTAGCCCGGCGTAGCTCTCTCTTGTTTTGTGTTTGTTTAGGTCATAGGGTGATGTAAAACCATGTTGGTTCACAAGTTGGGGCACTATCCTACCCGGTTTCACCTAAACGGGGAGATTCCCCCTTATACGGGTACAGAACCTTCGCTTCTAGGTTAGAGCGCATGCATGCGAGGGGCGACACATGCAAGCACCTATACCAACCTCTCACCACACTCACACACATATGTTAGGGAAATATGCAAGTTTTCATCTGATTTCGATGTTCTCGTGGTCTTCCTCCGGCGAAACCCTGATCTATGCACACTCGGATTGTCTACCCCCTAGACGTTCCTCTGACAGGCGTAGCCCAGCGTATCTCTCTCTTGTTTTGTGTTTCTTTAGGTCATAGGGTGATGTAAAACCATGTTGTTTCACAAGTTGGGGCACTATCCTACCCGGTTTCACCTAAACGGGGAGATTCTCCCTTATACGGGTACAGAACCTTCGCTTCTAGGTTATAGCGCATGCATGCGAGGGGGGACACATGCAAGCACCTATACCAAACTCTCACCACACTCACACACATTTGCTAGGGACACATGCAAGTTTTCATCTGATTCTGATGTTCTCGTGGTCTTCCTCCGGCGAAACCCTCATCTGTGCACACTCGGATCGTCTACCCCCCTAGACGTTCCTCTGACAGGCGTAGCCCGGCGTATCTCTCTCTTGTTTTGTGTTTGTTTAGGTCATAGGGTGATGTAAAACCATGTTGTTTCACAAGTTGGGGCACTATCCTACCCGGTTTCACCTAAACGGGGAGATTCTCCTATCTGGGTCTGAACCTTCGCTTCTAGGTTAGGCGCATGCATGCGAGGGGACACATGCAAGCACCTATACCAACCTCTCCACACTCACACACATATGCTAGGGACACATGCAAGTTTTCATCTGATTAGATGTTCTCGTGGTCTTCCTCGTGAAACCACGATCTATGCACACTCGGATGTCTACCCCTAGGCGTTCCTCACAGGGTAGCCCGCGTAGCTCTCTCTTGTTTTGTGTTTGTTTAGGTCATAGGGTGATGTAAAACCATGTTGGTTCACAAGTTGGGGCACTATCCTACCGGTTTCACCTAAGCGGAGATTCCCCCTATACGGGTCCGAACCTTCGCTTCTAGGTTAGAGCGCATGCATGCGAGGGGACACATGCAAGCACCTATACCAACCTCTCACCACACTCACACACATATGCTAGGGACACATGCAAGTTTTCATCCGATTCGATGTTCTCGTGGTCTTCCTCGTGAAACCGATCATGCACTCGGATCATCTACCCCCTAGGCGTTCCTCCGTGGGTAGCCCGTAGATCTCTCTTGTTTTGTGTTTGTTTAGGTCATAGGGTGATGTAAAACCATGTTGTTTCACAAGTTGGGGCACAATCCTACCCGGTTTCACCTAAGCGGGAGATTCCCCTTATCTGGTCTGAACCTTCGCTTCTAGGTTAGAGCGCATGCATGCGAGGGGGGACACATGGAAGCACCTATACCAACCTCTCACCACACTCACACACATATGCTAGGGACACATGCAAGTTTTCTTCTGATTCCGATATTCGCGTGGTCTTCCTCCGGCGAAACCCTGATCTGTACACACTCGGATTGTCTACCCCCTAGACGTTCCTCTGACAGGCGTAGCCCGGCGTATCTCTCTCTTGTTTTGTGTTTGTTTAGGTCATAGGGTGATGTAAAACCATGTTGGTTCACAAGTTGGGGCACTATCCTACCCGGTTTCACCTAAACGGGGAGATTCCCCCTTATACGGGTACAGAACCTTCGCTTCTAGGTTAGAGCGCATGCATGCGAGGGGGGACACATGCAAGCACCTATACCAACCTCTCACCACACTCACACACATATGCTAGGGACACATGCAAGTTTTCATCTGATTCCGATGTTCTCGTGGTCTTCCTCCGGCGAAACCCTGATCTGTGCACACTCGGATTGTCTACCCCCCTAGACGTTCCTCTGACAGGGGTAGCCCGGCGTAGCTCTCTCTTGTTTTGTGTTTGTTTAGGTCATAGGGTGATGTAAAACCATGTTGGTTCACAAGTTGGGGCACTATCCTACCCGGTTTCACCTCGACGGGGAGATTCCCCCTTATACGGGTCCGGAACCTTCGCTTCTAGGTTAGAGCGCATCCATGCGAGGGGGCACACATGCAAGAACCTATACCAACCTCTCACCACACTCACACACATATGTTAGGGACACATGCAAGTTTTCATCTTATTCCGATGTTCTCGTGGTCTTCCTCCGGCGAAACCCTGATCTATGCACACTCGGATTGTCTACCCCCCTAGACGTTCCACTGACAGGCGTAGCCCGGCGTATCTCTCTCTTGTTTTGTGTTTGTTTAGGTCATAGGGTGATGTAAAACCATGTTGTTTCACAATTTGGGGCACTATCCTACCCGGGTTCACCTAAACGGGGAGATTCTCCCGTATACGGGTACAAAACCTTCGCTTCTAGGTTAGAGCGCATGCATGCGAGGGGGGACACATGGAAGCACCTATACCAACCTCTCACCACACTCACACACATATGCTAGGGACACATGCAAGTTTTCTTCTGATTCCGATATTCGCGTGGTCTTCCTCCGGCGAAACCCTGATCTGTACACACTCGGATTGTCTACCCCCCTAGACGTTCCTCTGACAGGCGTAGCCCGACGTATCTCTCTCTTGTTTTGTGTTTTTTTAGGTCATAGGGTGATGTAAAACCATGTTGGTTCACAAGTTGGGGCACAATCGTACCCGGTTTCACCAAAACGAGGAGATTCCCCCTTATACGGGTCCGGAACCTTTGCTTCTAGGTTAGAGCGCATGAATGCGAGGGGGGGACACTAGCAAGCACCTATACCAAACGCTCACCACACTCACACACATATGCTAGGGACACATGCAAGTTTTCATCTGATTCCGATGTTCTCGTGGTCTTCCTCCGGCGAAACCCTGATCTATGCACACTCGGATTGTCTACCCCCCTAGACGTTCCTCTGACAGGCGTAGCCCGGCGTATCTCTCTCTTGTTTTGTGTTTGTTTAGGTCATAGGGTGATGTAAAACCATGTTGTTTCACAAATTGGGGCACTATCCTACCCGGGTTCACCTAAACGGGGAGATTCTCCCTTATACGGGTACAGAACCTTCGCTTCTAGGTTAGAGCGCATGCATGCGAGGGGGGACACATGGAAGCACCTATACCAACCTCTCACCACACTCACACACATATGCTAGGGACACATGCAAGTTTTCATCTGATTCCGATGTTCTCGTGGTCTTCCTCCCTGAAACCACGATCATGCACACTCGGATTGTCTACCCCTAGACGTTCCTCCGACAGGTAGCGTATCTCTCTTGTTTTGTGTTTGTTTAGGTCATAGGGTGATGTAAAACCATGTTGTTTCACAAGTTGGGGCACAATCCTACCCGGTTTCACCTAAACGGAGAGATTCCCCCTTATACGGGTACAGAACCTTCGCTTCTAAGTTAGAGCGCATGCATGCGAGGGGGGACACATGCAAGCACCTATACCAACCTATCACCACATTCACACACTTATGCTAGGGACACGTGCAAGTTTTCATGTGATTCTGATGTTCTCGTGGTCTTCCTCCGGCGAAACCCTGATCTGTGCACACTCGGATCGTCTACCCCCCTAGACGTTCCTCTGACAGGGGTAGCCCGGCGTATCTCTCTCTTGTTTTGTGTTTGTTTATGTCATAGTGTGATGTAAAACCATGTTGTTTCACAAGTTGGGGCACTATCCTACCCGGTTTCACCTAAACGGGGAGATTCCCCCTTATACGGGTCCAGAACCTTCGCTTCTAGGTTAGAGCGCATCCATGCGAGGGGGACACATGCAAGCACCTATACCAACCTCTCACCACACTCACACACATATGCTAGGGACACATGCAAGTTTTCATCTGATTCCGATGTTCTCGTGGTCTTCCTCCGGCGAAACCCTGATCTGTGCACACTCGGATCATCTACCCCCTAGACGTTCCTCTGACAGGCGTAGCCCGGCGTAGCTCTCTCTTGTTTTGTGTTTGTTTAGGTCATAGGGTGATGTAAAACCATGTTGGTTCACAAGTTGGGGCACTATCCTACCCGGTTTCACCTAAACGGGGAGATTCCCCCTTATACGGGTCTAGAACATTCCCTTCTAGGTTAGAGCGCATGCATGCGAGGGGGACACATGCAAGCACCTATACCAACCTCTCACCACACTCACACACATATGCTAGGGACACATGCAAGTTTTCATCTGATTCCGATGTTCTCGTGGTCTTCCTCTGGCGAAACCCTGATCTGTGCACACTCGGATCATCTACCCCCGTAGATGTTCCTCTATCAGGGGTAGCCCGGCGTAGATCTCTCTTGTTTTGTGTTTGTTTAGGTCATAGGGTGATGTAAAACCATGTTGGTTCACCAGTTGGGGCACTATCCTACCCGGTTTCACCAGAATGGGGAGATTCCCCCTTATACGGATCCGGAACCTTCGCTTCTAGGTTAGAGCGCATGCATGCGAGGGGGGACACATGCAAGCACCTATACCAACCACTCACCACACTCACACACATATGCTAGGGACACATGCAAGTTTTCAACCTCGGATCATCCTACAGATGTTCCTCTTCTCAGGGAGTAGCGGCGTAGATATCCATGTTGGTTCAGCATGCGAGGGGGGACACATGCAAGCACCTGTACCAACCTCTCACCACACTCACACACATATGCTAGGAACACATGCAAGTTTTCATCTGATTCCGATGTTCTCGTGGTCTTCCTCCGGCGAAACCCTGATCTATGTAGACTCGGATCGTCTACCCCCGTAGACGTTCCTCTGACAGGGGTAGCCCGGCGTAGCTCTCTCTTGTTTTGTGTTTGTTTAGGTCATAGGTTGATGTAAAACCATGTTGGTTCACAAGTTGGGGCACTATCCTACCCGGTTTAACCAGCGGAGATTCCCCCTTATACGGGTCCGGAACCTTCGCTTCTAGGTTAGAGCGCATGCATGCGAGGGGGGACACTTGCAAGCACCTATACCAACCTCTCACCACACTCACACACATATGCTATGGACACATGCAATTTTCATATGATTCCGAAGTTCTCGTGGTCTTCCTCCGGCGAAACCCTGATCTGTGCACACTCGGATCGTCTACCCCCCTAGACGTTCCTCTGACAGGGGTAGCCCGACATAGCTCTCTCTTGTTTTGTGTTTTTTTAGGTCATAGGGTGATGTAAAACCATGTTGGTTCACAAGTTGGGGCACTATCCTACCCAGTTTCACATAAACGGGGAGATTCCCCCTTATACGGGTACAGAACCTTCGCTTCTAGGTTAGAGCGCATGCATGCGAGGGGGACACATGCAAGCACCTATACCAACCTCTCACCACACTCACACATATATGCTAGGGATACATGCAAGTTTTCATCTGATTCCGATGTTCTCGTGGTCTTCCTCCGGCGAAACCCTGATCTGTGCACACTCGGATCGTCTACCCCCCTACACGTTCCTCTGACAGGGGTAGCCCGGCGTATCTCTCTCTTGTTTTGTGTTTGTTTATGTCATAGGGTGAAGTAAAACCATGTTGTTTCACAAGTTGGGACACTATCCTACCCGGTTTCACCTAAACAGGGAGATTCCCCCTTATAAGGGTCCAGAACCTTTGCTTCTAGGTTAGAGCGCATGCATGCGAGGGGGACACATGCAAGCACATGTACCAACCTCTCACCACACTCACATACATATGCTAGGGACACATGCAAGTTTTCTTCTGATTCCGATGTTCTCGTGGTCTTCCTCCGGCGAAACCCTGATCTGTGCAGACTCGGATCGTCTACCCCCGTAGACGTTCCTCTGACAGGGGTATCCCGGCGTAGGTCTCTCTTGTTTTGTGTTTGTTTACGTCATAGGGTGATGTAAAACCATGTTGTTTCACAAGTTGGGGCACAATCCTACCCGGTTTCACCTAAACGGGGAGATTCCCCCTTATACGGGTCCAGAACATTCGCTTCTTGGTTAGAGCGCATGCATGCGAGGGGGACACATGCAAGCACCTATACCAACCTCTCACCACACTCACACACATATGCTAGGGACACATGCAAGTTTTCATCTGATTCAAATGTTCTCGTGGTCTTCCTCTGGCGAAACCCCGACCTGTGCACACTCGGAACGTCTACCCCCCTAGACGTTCCTCTGACAGGGGAAGCCCGGCGTATCTCTCTCTTGTTTTTTGTTTGTTTAGGTCATAGGGTGATGTAAAACCATGTTGTTTCACAAGTTGGGGCACTATCCTACCCGGTTTCACCTAAACGGGGAGATTCCCCCTTATACGGGTCTAGAACCTTCGCTTCTAGGTTAGAGCGCATGCATGTGAGGGGGGACACATGAAAGCACCTATACCAACCTCTCACCACACTCACACACATATGCTAGGGACACATGCAAGTTTTCATCTGATTCCGATGTTCTCGTGGGCTTCCTCCGGCGAAACCCTGATCTGTGCACACTCGGATCATCTACCCCCGTAGACGTTCCTCTGACAGGGGTAGCCCGGCGTAGCTCTCTCTTGTTTTGTGTTTGTTTAGGTCATAGGGTGATGTAAAACCATGTTGGTTCACAAGTTGGGGCACAATCCTACCCGGTTTCACCAGAACGGGGAGATTTCCCCTTATACGGGCCCGGAACCTTCGCTTCTTGGTTAGAGCGCATGAATGCAAGGGGGGACACATGCAAGCACCTATACCAACCTCTCACCACACTCACACACATATGCTAGGGACACATGCAAGTTTTCTTCTGATTCCGATATTCGCGTGGTCTTCCTCCGGCGAAACCCTGATCTGTACACACTCGGATTGTCTACCCCCCTAGACGTTCCTCTGACAGGCGTAGCCCGGCGTAGCTCTCTCTTGTTTTGTGTTTGTTTAGGTCATAGGGTGATGTAAAACCATGTTGTTTCACAAGTTGGGGCACAATCCTACCAGGTTTCACCTAAACGGGGAGATTCTCCCTTATACGGGTACAGAACCTTCGCTTCTAGGTTAGAACGCATGCATGCGAGGGGGGACACATGCAAGCACCTATACCAACCTCTCACCACACTCACACACATATGCTAGGGATACATGCAAGTTTTCATCTGATTCCGATGTTCTCGTGGTCTTCCTCTGGCGAAACCCTGATCTGTGCACACTCGGATCGTCTACCGCCCTAGACTTTCCTCTGACAGGGGTAGCCCGGCGTAGCTCTCTCTTGTTTTGTGTTTGTTTAGGTCGTAGGGTGATGTAAAACCATGTTGGTTCACAAGTTGGGGCACTATCCTACCCGGTTTCACCAGAAAGGGGAGATTCCCCCTTATACGGGTCCGGAACCTTCGCTTATAGGTTAGAGCTCATGAATGCGAGGCGGGACACTTGCTGCTGTGCTCATCATACCTTCCTCTTGGGGTCTCCCAATGAAGCTCTACATTTATCTGAGTGCATCATGCTCCTCATCACAACCTCTGTCTAGCCCGTCTCATCTTGCCCATGCTCCTATGCCCCATCTCCTTCACCGTACTTTCTCAACCACAAGCCCTATCAAGATACGTCGTCTCCGTCCTCCCTCGTCCACCATGGATATAGAGATGGAGGCCCCATGCTACTACCGTTCTTCACTAGTAAAAAAGATCATGTTGCCGACGACACATTGCTAGGAGGCACTAAGAAATCCGCCAGCGATGATCAAAGGTGGTATTCATTTCTCCATCCATGACATACAAATTCAGTAGTAACACCCATCATAGTTAGTACTCACCTCTAAAAGTCAATTCTTAGTGACAGGTTCCTCTTAGTTTCATGACAAAAACCTCGTCAAACAGGTTCATGTATCTAATGACCCGACTAGAAAATCTGCACTTGCAGCATGTACCATCATAATAATTGGTCCATTTCTATCGTTGTGGCCAAATTGGTCCGTGTGAAGAGGCAATGTGTATAAGTTGCGCCATGCAAAGGATGTTGGAATTTTTGCCTAAATAGGCCCAGCCCATTTATTATATGCCAATAAATTGCTGAAATCCTAGAGGCCCATTTGGCCCATTCATGCATGGCAAGAGCTGAGACAAATGTTTAGTCCCACATTGCTAGTTGAGTGGAAGTTGGACCAGCTTATAAGGAGAGCTCTTCCACCACTTGTACAAGCTTGATAAGAGAATACATATACACACGCGCTCCTCCTCCTCCTCTTCGCTTGCCTTGCCTCGCCACGCCTCGCCTCGTCATGTCACGGCTCGCGCGTCATGTTCTGGAATCTCATGATCGAGCTTTATTCTGCCACACATCAATGGTATATAAACAATTGTATAGAAGCTGAAACGTTTTGCTCGAGTGGACTTTTAATACGAGTTAAATGAATACGAACTGAGTGGAGGCTGTCCGGTGGGCTGTCGCCTGTCCGCTTCAACTTTCGTCCATTCATTTTATCTCCTGTGCAGTCTGTCTGCCTTCCCCTCTGTGCCTATAAGAGAAGGGAGCGCCTCCTCTCAGACACACTGCCACACATATTTTGCGCCTCCAGTTCCAGAGCACTGTGCTACCTAGTCTTCCCCATCCCGTCCTGCAGCGTGCACCGCGAGCCAGGATAGTAGGCCTCCGAGACCCCGCTGCTTCGAGTCACATGCGAGAGAGGCGATAAGGTTTTGGGGAGCACTATGTAGCGACTACTGGCTTCATCATGGACTCCCTCACGGTTAGCGATTGCGCCGACGTCTTCCCCAACGAGGACTTCTTCCCGACATCAGCACCCTCTTCCTCGACGACATGGATAACGATGGTGCCAACACGAACACCGGCGGTTCCTCTACTACTGTTGCCATGTATATTTTCTTTCTCAATCTTGTTCTGATCGCATCTCAAGTTCTCTGTCTTGCAGTCTGTTTGATTATCTGCCTTAATATGTATTCGCTATTTCACATGATTAGTATATTGACTATTATTCTAATCATGTTTTATCTAGCGTTTATTATGGGTAATTCAGTTGGTAAATTCCTCTTTTACTCAACAATCCAAAAACATTATTTCAGGCAATTTGCCCCAAGTGGCTTTCTTGCTTCTATGAATCCACCTGTGTTAGAAGGTGTCAATTACAAACGATGGCGTGCGAGAGCAGTGCCCTGGTTTTATACCATGAGCTGCTATAACACCATCTATGGCACACCTGAGGGAGATCTTAATCCCGCTCAGGAAGAGGCGTTACAAAAACTTGATACCACTTCCAAGGCTACCTTGATCAGCATTCTTGGCGACAATATTGTCGATTCATATCTGTCATTTAGCAATGGCAAGGATATGTGGGATGCGCTCGAGAGAAAATTTGGAGTCTCCGATGCTGGAAGTGAACTGTATGTCATGGAATAATTCTATGACTATAAGATGGTTGATGACCGCCCCATTGTGGAGCAGGCTCATGAGATACAGTCACTTGCCAGGGAGCTTGAGAACTTCACTTGTGTGTTACCGGACAAGTTTGTTGCCAGAGGCATTATTGCCAAACTTCCCCAGTCATGGAGGATTTTTGCTACTTCTCTGAAGCACAAGAGACAAGAGTTCTCCATGACGGATCTCATTGGGACTATGGATGTGGAAGAGAAGGCGAGAGCAAAAGACACACATGCTCGAGGTACCGAGGGAGGTTCTAATGCCAATCTGGTACAGAAAAGGAATTTCCAGCCTCACAAGTTCAAGAACAAAGGAAAGTTTGACGCAAAGGAAAGTTCGATGGAAAGAACAAGGCCTCACAGTCTACCAGCTTCAAGAAGAAGACTGATAAGAAGAAAGGTGCTTGTCATGTGTGCGGTGATCCTGATCATTGGGCTCCTTCTTGTCCTAACTGCTTTGACAAGCGCCAGCATGGGAAGGGCAGCAAGGCTGCTAATGTTTTCATGGGCGACATTGAGATGAAAGATGTTGGGTATGGTATATTACCTACTGTTCTTTCATTATGTCATTCTCCTAATTGGTGGATTGACACAGGTGCTAATGTACATGTCTGTTCTGATATTTCCATGTTTTCTTCATATCAGGTCAGAGGGACTCAAACCTTGCTAATGGGGAACGGTTCGCATGCTTCTGTTCATGGTGTTGGTACGGTCGATCTGAAGTTCACTTCGGGAAAGACTGTGTGCCTGAAGAACGTGCATCATGTTCCCTCAATAAATAAAAATCTTGTTAGTGGATCTCTTCTATGTCGAGATGGCTACAAGATTGTATTCGAGTCCAATAAATTTGTAATTTTGAAGTATGGAACCTTTGTTGGTAAAGGAGTGTGGAGGCTTGTTCCTCTTATCTCTGTCAAACATTTGTAATAAAGTTGTTAATCATATTTACACGAATTTTTAATCAAACGTCTGGCACTCTTGTCTTTGTCATATTAATTTTGGTTCTATGACATGGCTAGCCAAAATGAACTTAATCCCTGATTTCACAACTGTTAAGGGATCTAAGTGCCAAGTCTATGTACAAGCTAAACAACCTCGCAAGTCACATACGACTGTAGAAGTGGGAAATTTAACACCACTAGAGCTCATTCATTCTGATCTTTGTGAGACGAATGGTGTGTTGACACAAGGTGGAAAGAAATATTTCATGACTTTAATCGAGGACTCTACGAGATATTGTCATGTGTATCTTCTGAAATCAAAAGATGAGGCTTTGAGTTTCTTTAAAATCTATAAAGCTGACGCAGAAAATCAACTTGATCGAAAGATTAAGAGGCTTAGGTCTGATCGCGGTGGAGAGTATTTTTCTAACGAGTTTGATTTATTTTGTGTAGAACATGGCATAATTCATGATAGGATGCCTCCCTACTCACCCCAGTCAAATGGAGTAGCCGAAAGAAAGAACCATACTCTAACAGATTTGATTAACACCATGTTAGACACATCGAGTCTCTCTAAGGAATGGTGAGGGGATGTCACTATTGGCTGCGTGTCATGTCCTAAACCGAGTTCCCACAAAGAACAAAGAAATTAATCCATTCGAAGAATGGGAGAAGAAAATATTAAAACTCTCTTACTCACGTACTTGGGGTTGTTTGGCAAAGGTTAATGTACCAATCCCTAAGAAGCGCAAGCTTGGACCAAAAACCATTGATTGTGTTTTTCTGGGTTATTATTTTCATAGCACTGGTTATAGATTCTTGATAGTAAAATCTGAAGTACCTGACATTCATGTTGGTACAATCATGGAGTCGACTGATGCGACTTTCTTTGAGGATATCTTTCCTATAAAGGATAAACCTAACTCATCAAATCCGGAGATACCTAGTTCATCTAATCAGGAATTTGCTACATTTTCTGAACCTACCATTCCAATTGAACACTCTAAAAGTCCTAAGGAGGATGATAATGAAATTCCTAAAAGGAGCAAGAGACAAAGGACTGCAAAGTCCTTTGGTGATGATTTCATTGTGTACCTTATGGATGACACTCCCACTTCCATTTCAGAAGCATATGCATCTCCTGATGCTGACTACTGGAAGGAAGCCGTCCATAGTGAGATGAATTCCATCTTAGATAATGGAACATGGGAGATCACTACTCGCCCTTATGGGTGTAAACCTGTAGGATGCAAGTGGGTGTTTAAGAAAAAGCTTAGACCTGATGGTACTATTGAGAAGTACAAGGCACAGCTTGTGACCAAGGGATATACTCAAAAAGAATGTGAAGACTTCTTTGACACTTACTCACCTGTTGCCAGATTGACCACCATTCGAGTATTACTCTCATTGGCTGCCTCTCATGGTCTTCTCGTTCATCAAATGAACGTTAAGACCGCTTTCCTTAATGGAGAATTGGATGGGGAAATTTACATGGATCAGCCAGATGGTTTTGTGGTAAATGGTCCAGAAGGAAAGGTGTGCAAGTTGTTGAAGTCTTTATATGGTCTAAAACAGGCCCCTAAGCAGTGGCATGAGAAGTTCGAAAGAACTATAACTGCTACAGGATTTATTGTAAATGAAGCTGATAAATGTGTGTACCATCGCCATGTTGGGGGTGAGAGAGTCATCCTTTGTTTATATGTTGATGACATACTGATTTTCGGAACCAACCTTAATGCAATTAAGGAGGTCAAAGATTTCTAATCTCGTTCCTTTGAGATGAAGGATCTGGGAGTAGCTGATGTCATCCTGAACATCAAGATATTGAGAGATGATGACAGTGGGATTGCATTGCTTCAGTCCCACTATGTGGAAAAGATCTTGAGTCGTTTCGGGTATAGCGACTTCAAGTTTTCTCCTACACCGTATGATCCTAGTGTGTTGCTTCGAAAGAATCAAGGAAATGCTAGAGACCAACTGAGATACTCTCAAATTACTGGCTCGCTTATGTATTTGGCTAGTGCCACGAGGCCTGACATCGCCTTTTCTGTAAGCAAACTCAGTCGATTTGTTTCAAATCCAGGAGATGATCACTGGCATGCTCTTGAGAGAGTCATGCGCTATCTAAAAGGCACTGCGAGCTATGACATTCACTATACCGGGTATCCGAGGGTACTAGAGGGTTATAGTGATTTAAATTGGATATCTGATGTTGATGATATAAAGGACAATAGTGGATATGTATTCACACTTGCTGGTGGCGCTGTTTCTTGAAAGTCTTGCAAGCATACCATCTTAATAAGGTCAACTATGGAATCAGAACTCACAGCATTAGACACAGCCACTGTTGAAGCTGAGTGGCTTCTTGAACTCTTGATGAACTTGCCTATGGTTGAAAAACCAATACCCGCAATCCTTATGAACTGCAATAATCAAACTGTGATTTTCAAGGTAAATAGTTCTAAGGATAGAGTCATCAAGACATGTGAAGAGGAGACTGAAATCTGTCAGGAAAATGAAAAACTCTGCAGTTATTGCATTAGATTATATCCAAACAGCTAAAAACTTGGCAGATCCCTTCACAAAGGGTCTATCATGCAACGTGATAGAAAATTCATCAAAGGAGATGTGTATGAGACCCACAATTTGAGCTTTCCACAGTGGTAAACCACTGTATGTGATCGGAGATCCTGTGAATTAGAATTGGGAGACAAGCTATTGGTTAGCTGAGAGGAAAGTATCCCTATTTTAATAAACACCACTCCATAAAGATGCAATACTTCCCTATTCTGCATGGCAGGTTGATTTATTATCTTAATATGTTCTAAGTGGCTTATCCTAAGCAAAGATGTTGTCCTGCAAAACATCTTTTGAAGAACACACCTATATGAGTCTGACTGTTAAAACGTCACAGTCTATGAGAGTAGGGTGCTCTCTAATAAACTTATGAAAGGTCATGGAGTATGACGTATAAGCTCCACCTGCGTGGAAGTCCATGGTAGCCTAGTATCGGTCAAGACTTTTTGTGAAGCTAGGTTTGCAGCAAACTTGCAGTTTAAGGCATAGTTCACTGTACAAGTTGCAGCCTAGTATAACATAAAGTTCTAGGTGGAAGTTCAACTTAACAGTCTCCACTACAGTACCGGTATATAAACTATGTTTTGGAACCAAAGACAAAATTCATGTGCCTCTGGGATCTGGTGGAGGATTGTTGGAAATTTTGCCTAAATAGGCCCAACCCATTTATTATATGCCAATAAATTGCTGAAATCCTAGAGGCCCATTTGGCCCATTCATGCAGGCAAGAGCCGAGACAAATGTTTAGTCCCACATTGCTAGTTGAGTGGAAGTTGGAACAGCTTATAAGGAAAGCTCTTACACCATTTGTACGAGCTTGAGAAGAGAAGACATATACACGCGTGCTCCTCCTCCTCGCTCGCCTCGCCACGCCACGCCTCGCCTCGCCTCGCCATGTCACGACGCGCGCGCGCTGCGGGTTGCGGGAATCTCGCCGAGCCAAGCTTTATTTTTCCACGCATAAATGGAATATAAACAGTTGTACAGAAGCTGAAACATTTTGCTCGAGTGGACTTTTAATACAAGTTAAATGAATACGAACTGAGTGGAGGCTGTCCGGTGGGCTGCCGTCTGTTCGCTTCAATTCCGTCCATTCATTTTATCTCCTGCACAGTATGTCTTCCTTCCCCTCTGTGCCTATAAGAGAGAGATCGCGCCTCCTCTCAGACACAATGCCATACATCTTTTGCGCCTCCAGTTTCAGAGCACTACGCTACCTAGTCTTCCCCATCCCGTACTACGGCGTGTACCGCGAGCCGGGACAGTAGGCCTCCGAGACCCCGCTGCTTCGAGTCCTATACGGAAGAAGGGCGATAAGGTTTTTGGGGAGCGCTATCAGCGCGACTACTGGCTTCATCACGGACTCCCTCTCGGGTAGTGATTGCGCTGACGTCTTCCCCAACGAGGACTTCTTCCCGACATCAACACCCTCTTCCTCGACGACATGGCTAGCGATGGTGCCAACGCGAACACCGGCGGTTCCTGTGCTGCTGCTGCCGTGTATATTTTCTTTCTCAATCTTGTTCTGATCGCATCTTAAGTTCTACGTCTTGCAGTCTGTTTGATTATCTGCCTTAATATATATTCGCTATTTCACATGATTAGTATATTGACTATTATTCTAATCATGTTTTATCTAGCGTTTATTATGGGTAATTCGCTTGGTAAATTGCTCTTTTACTCAACAAAGGAAGCCCGGTGAAGTGAGGTTGTATAGGAAGGAGTCGAAGCAGAAGGGGATTGCATGGGCGGATCATTAGGTGGCTGTGACATTTTGTCGGTGTGAATGTTGTTGATAGAGAGGAGGAACGATTTTGGTGGAGGACAGGTGGGAAAACTACCCCTCAAAGGTTGAGTTTGATATTAGATTGGTAGGCGATCGACCTGGCGAAGGTTCAGTCATCGCGTCGATTTCAATTTCTACAGAAGTGAGAGCGGCGATCGTTTGTGCCACGTGTGTGGCAGCATCGATCCCAAGTTGAGAGGTGTGAGGAGTCGGGGTGTTTGAACTTTTAATTATGTTCTACAAATTCCAAGGACTATGTTGTAGGAGTATAAATTCAAAGAAACCGAAACACTAATTAAGGGTGCTTTCTACAATCACACGGGACAAAGCATTTAAAATCCTATGACTAAATACAAATCAGCCAAGATTGTGCATCACTTCATACACGAGAGCATAGTTATAACAGAGCAATAAACTACGGGTTCAAGGTAAACAAGCTCGGATTGTCGGAGGCCATGGCAGCTGGTAGACGTGCGCGGACCCATGATACTTGTTCACATCTTTCTCGACGCGTTCAAACTCCATGGTGGCAAGGTCGACGGAGGCGAGCCCCACTCCTTCCTTCGTCCCCAACACGACGGACCCTTCTGCCACCGAGACAATGTTTATTAGCATGGTCGCACCACCATCTACTTGAACCTCGGGGATCAACTGCAGCAATTGGATGCTCTTCTCCTCCACCCATTCATCTCTACCCTCCGCTTGTATGAAGACCCTGAGGTGCCCCTGTTCAGGGATCAGGAGGGCAATGCGCACCTCGCCATCACGGCATCGCACGACCCTGGACCTTGAATAGAAGCCGCTGTACCCGTACATCCGGGAACAAAAGATACGACGATTTCAACTCTGCGGTGTTTTTGTCAAGAACGAGAATTTCATTGAGTACTGTAGTCCAGTAGACATAATCGGCAACATGGCCCACAAAGTATATGCTACTCCGTTTGACCGTCTTGCTTGTTGTCACGATCCAGCCACCACCGCTGCAGTTGCTGGAGGAGAATACACAGGACCTCGATGCCTTTGCCATAGATGACGACCAGTATCCTAAAGTTTGTCACACTGATGATGCCCCCACCGGACTCGTCGGCATTGTTATCGAGCAAGAACGCGCCAAGGAAGTAGAAACCATGAAATGCCGGGGGAGTGATCACCATGCTGCAGCTCCGCATCATGGGATCGCAGACGACGATTTGGCTGTGGAAAGTACCCCAAGTGCGATCGCAGAGGAGGATGCCGCCTCGGCTGTCAGCAAGATTCCAGGAGCCACAGTCGCGGGAGGAAATCGAGAGAAGTTGTGGGCGCGTAGATCAGCGGCGGTGCCCGTCGATGGGGAGAGGAAAAGCGGGATTGCTGTCTGGCGGACATGGCCAAATGGGCGCTCATGACCTTGTAGTGGCCGACGACAGAAGGCGGATGAAGAGCTTGAAACCGCCGGAGGAAGCCGCCGTCCGCGACGACACGCCGCCAGTTCTTGCACGTGCACCCGACCCGGATGAGGTGGAGCGAAGAGGGGAGCGCAGAAATATTAGTTCCAGCAGCTCTTCGGGGACATCGTCGTGCACTGTGGTAGGCGACGGCGCGACCTTCTCCCGGCGGTCTCCCTTGCATCTGGCCACCGGAAACTCCGTCCGGGATTTCTTCATGTTAGGTTTGGCCCACGGATCAAACGCACGAAAAACTTTGGCCGAAGCTATATATGTCCCCTTTATTTTCTCTTTCCAAAACTCACGCGGTGAGGCTTACAACACCCTTGGTTGTGACTCGAACAAGGACTCAGAAATACCGGACGAGTACCCACTACCCAGACGTACATGTAATCCTAGTTTGACTACAACACAAGAGATAAACCATGGTATATGCAAGTTAACAAAACTAACCACAAACTCTACGCAACCTTCCTGACTCCAAATAGCGGAGTAGACAAATACTAGCTTGGACTATAACTCCACACGACTTCTTCATTGAGGCAAGATTATTTCCAACACATGAGTCTCGAGTATAAATACGGAACTAGAGCTAAGAGATTGTCTTTGTACCGTAGCCGGTGATCCGTGAGTCCCAGACGTTGTTTTTTTACTTTTTAATAACAGAGGCGTTGGTTACCATAGCCGGTGATCTGGGCCACCCCTGCGCTTGGTAGGTTGACCTGGCTGGACTAGTTCACGATGTTCTCTGTTTTTTTTTTAGTTTTACTAGAAAATATGTCCATGCGTTGCACGGGAAGAACGAGAAATAAATTACTGGGTGAAAATTTGCGGAACCTAAACTTTAGGTGCTATGATTTTTGGAGATGAAAAGTTATACTAAAGAATTGCTAGGAATTTTTTTTAATGCTGTAGGTTTCGATGACTGCTTGATAACTTTTCCTATACCATTATAAAAAATTCTACACCATTAAAAAAAATCTACACGAGAAGAAAAGTTATACTAAAGAAATTCTACTACTTGATAACTCTGCTCAGGGGTTGCGGAGTCGGCTTGCGGGTGTGTTCTGCTCGTTATTTCGTGATGTCTGGAGGCTGGTTGGTTGTCCCCAACCTCACTTCCATGCTGTGACAAACTCGTCAATGTCATTTTAGCTTTAGTCGTGAGTGCAAGCTCTCGGAAGCCATGGCAGCGGCCTCGAAAGGTGGACTGCATGGGTTCTATAAAGAGAGCGACATGGCGGTGGTGATGGCCTCCTCTTTGGCCATTTGGGTGGCGAGGAGAGGGCGACAGGTTTCCGTGGGTTTGGTGGCGCTTTGGCAAAGTCTGCTCCTAGATCGTAGTTAGGCATGACTCGGGGCGAGTTTGCGAACTGACTTGCCGAGCGTAGTGTGTCGAGGGTTTTCTCGAGCAAAATCTCAAGCTCCAGTATCAACGTTGGCAATGCCTCTTTGTTGTTCCCTCCTTGGGGGCATCGTTGTGGCTACCTTCCCCCACATGTGGGCTCCCGTGGCAACCTCTTGGGGGAATCTTCTGGAGCCTGGTACCCTTCAGTCTTTCGTAACTATCTTTCATGGCAAGTCCAGTTTTTTCTTGTTTTTATTTCATATTTGATTTGTTTGTAAGAGGGTTTTCTCGTCAATATGTATCGGTTCGGCCGTTTGCGGCTTTATTATAAAGCATGACAAAAGCCTATTTTAAGTATAAAATATAATAACTTTTCTGAGCTGAAATCACCGCCCAGAAATATTGGACTTGGAGTGTGTATCATCATAATAATTGATCCATGCCTATCATTATTGTGGCCAAATTTGTCATGCCATGAGGGAGTCACTACAGGAACAGACTGCTAGGCCGACGGCAAAAAGCCCTCAGCGTAGCCCCTTTCGCCGTCGGCGTAGCTTCCTCGGCGGAGCAAAAGTGGCCGTCGGCGTATCCTCTGACCGTCGGCGTATATATTTGCCGACGGCCGTGGGCGGTCCGTCGGCGTATTAGCCGTCGGCGCACGGCATCCTCGCCGTTAAAGGGTCGGCTAACAGCGCGGCACGTACGCTGACAGCCGCGCCCTCGGCGTAGCGGCGACACGTGGCGCGCGCTGGGCCTTCCGAGGAGGCGACGTACGCCGACGGCCCCAACCCTCGGCGTAGGGACAGGCATACGCCAACGGCCCGTCGGCGTACGAGCAACACGTGGCAGGCGCCTGGGCCTCCCCAGGCCGACGCTAGGCCAGGCCCTCGGCGTAGCATAGACCAAATGGCACATAGCAGGGCTCTACGCCGACGACAAGGCCCTCGACGTATCACCTGCCCAGAATTTTTTTTTCTGTTTCACAGCGATATATACCACCTGCACAGTTTTGTTTCACAGCAATATATACCAATTTTCACAGCAATACTCACAGCAATATGTTGGAAATATATTCCATATCAATTCAAACAAGATCACATATGCCATACATGTATCAAACAAAGATCACATCATTCATACATAATTTAAACATGTATCAAACAAGATCACACCATTCATATAGGGGTATCAACATCATCACACATGCATAGACAATAATAACCTACAACTCTGGAGGAGACGGGGTGTACCCGAGATCTCCCCTGGTGAAAAGTGGCGACCTCTGGCGAGAGTTGCGCCCAATAGAAGTAGCAGAAGAGCCACCTGACGAGGGAGTAGAAGTGTGAAGCTCGGGAGAACCACCAGCAGAATGGCCAGGAGAAGGACCATTGTCATGAAGCGGTGTGATCTGACGCCCATCCGGCGAGGCGTGGCCAAAGTGCCGGTTCCCAAGAGCTCCCGTTCCCTACATGTTGCCTACATGTTAGCAACTTGCGAGGTAAATTAAGCGATAACCAGTGGGTTAGCAAAGAACTTACCGGTGTCGATGCGTAGTAGGTCCTAGCAAAGCTGTCCTTCGATGGCAAAAATGGCGCCGGCCCTGGCATGGGAGGCACGGGCCCTAAATCTCTATTCTGTCCAGTTTGAATATTCACCAACATGGCCTGCAAGATAGTTTAGATGTCAGGCCGCAATACAACAAACGGGGGGAAGTGGGACTTGTATCTTTTGCAAAAATAAAGGTTCGGACTTACATTTATGTATTGCATGTAGATCGCATTCGCCTCGATCTGCCGAAAGGCCACGATATTCCTCATGGCGGCATCGTAGGCCGCGTCTAACTCAGGATGCAATTTCAAATACAAGGAATCTCGTCAGCGGTTAGCCATGCAGGAACAAAAGTCATAAAGATGATGAAAACGAGACAAAAGCCATGCTGCAATCCGTGCCCCGACAGGACCAACGACTCCTCGTCGATCTCCGCGTGAATGGGGTCATCCACATGGGGGTGATGAGCCTTCACCATCGTGTTGTAGTTCCCCAAGTCGTTCTGGGCAGTGCCGAAGTACACGGGCAACGAGGGTTGAGGCTCCAAGTAATTGGGCTTCTTTCGCCGCATCATCTCATAGACGACGACATCATGAATCACCTCCCCGGGTTGTGTCTCGGCCACCTGCATCACGAAAAGAAATATTATGCATATGAAGTACAAACATGACAAGAAATACACGCAGGTCGTTCCATGTATATACGTACCACCTTCCCCTTGAAGCGGTCAAAGTTGCGGTTTCCCGTGCAGTGTGTTCCACCATCGCCTCGGTTATCCGCGTTCCGCCTCGACAAGGCTGCAAAATCCTCGTCTTCTCTGAGCCACCTCGTCCTAACCAGCTCCTCCCATGCGAGTCGATGCGGCTCGGCCCAATCGGGGATAACCTAAGAATGCAATACTCAACTCCAGACAATGCAATGGAAACTAAGCAACAATGTAGAATCTCATTGACATTTGACTCACCGACATGTACTCTTCTGGCGTCATCAAGTACTCAGGATTAGGGTTCCTACCGACAATGTCTTCCTTCCTGACCCTCACGCCCCTGTCAGCCTAGAAGTGGCTAGCGGTCGTGACCTTCTGGTTGTACCACACCTGGGGGGTCAACTTCACACAAGCCCCAAGCAAAGTCCTGTCCGCCTTCTCCTGGTCCTCCTCAGCCACACGGTAAAAGCACTTCAATCATGCATAAGAGTCATGAGTTAGCATGGTGGGTTCATCAAGTATGAACACAACTCGATAAATATGCCTTCACCAAAACTTGGTGATGACAGCATCAGCAGCTGTCAGAAAGCCCGGGACACGGGTAGTCTGGTAGTCCGTCCAAGTAGTAGCTAGCTTCATGTCACCCTCGTGGGTAATGTGATAGCCCGGCCAGAACTTCCTAATCAGAGCTCCAACGAGGCTGTTAGGAAGGCGGGCCTTAGTCCCCAGAGGAAATGTCCAATTGCTGCACAATAATAAACATTAGTACACATGCCAAATTATTTATGACCAACATGAAATAAAATGTTTTAAATTGCCAAATTAGTACACTTACTCAAGTCCATCTGGAATAATAAGGGCTTTCGCCTCTTGAGTTCTAGGCTCAAACTTCTCCTCAGGGACTCCCGATTCCCCACGATTTCGCAATTTCTTCAGCCCCACCAACTCGCGGCTAGTGTCCGCCTCCGTATCGGTCCCCGCCTCCCTCTCGGTCCTCACATCCCTCTCAGACTCTGCCTCCCTCTCGGACTCTGCCTCCCTCTCGGCCCTGAAAGGCTGCTTTGTTAGGAGCAACTCAGGAGCAACGTCGCCAGAAGCAGAGGGTGGTGGGTCAAAGTCCACGCCTCCTCCCGTGGCACCTCGTCCTCCTCGACCTCGGCCTCGACCGCGTCCTCCGCCAGCTGGAGCAAGATCGAGGTAACGCGGATTGGGATTTGGCTGTCTCCCACTCCGTGTAACTCTTTTCTTGCATTGCTTCAGCGTATTAAGCAAGGACGAACTGGTTGCCTTGCCGCTGCTCATATTGTTCAATCACCTGCATTAAGTAAGAGAAAACAGTTAAGCACAAAGACATAATAAAATGTATACACAAAGAATAAAGGCATAATGCAATTAAGAAAATAGTTAAGCACAAAGACAAAATAAAATGCATTGAAAAATAAATACTCACTATCATTTTCATTCTCATTCTCATTCCCATTCTCATTCTCATTCTCATTATCACTATCTTTTGAGTAGAAATCTGGATTCTCATCGAAGGGTGGAGGCTCATCATCGTTGTCATTCTCGGTATGGAGCTTCTCGAGCATACTTATGTCATGTAGATTCACCACTGACTCACCACGAGTTTCTACATCGTTCCCAAGGTCCTCAAGATCAACCGGTTCTAAATCAAAGTGCCCGAAGTCCTCTTGCTCTTGATAGAAAATTCTCTCATACGTTATAGGGTTAATGTTGTTGTAATCGTCCTCAAAGGGAATCGGTAGGTTACCATGTGGCGATACCTAGAACACGACTTCCTAGCCCTGGAGTTCCGCTTTCTGGCATGGGTAGGGCAAATAATAAACTTGGTTGGCTTGGTGAGCAACAACAAAGACGTTGGCTCCGCTATAGGTGGTTGAAGGCCTAACTTCAACTAACCCAATGGAAGGGGTACTTCTCAGTCCACCCCTTGGGTAAACCAGTGGCACTTGAACACAACAAGATTGAGTTCGACATTCGTACAATTGAAGGTCATCTCGTATACATTCTCTAACCTTCCGTAGTAATCAAGGGAATCGGCTCCTCTGGTGAACACCCCAGTATTTACCGTTTTTGCATTCGGTCGCCCTTTCTGGTGCGTCTCTGTATGGAAGCGAAACCCATTCACATCATACTTCTCATACTTCATGACGACACGGTTACAACCTTGGGAAACACATTTCATCTCATCTGACATCTCAATGTTGGGATCGGCTCCTACAAATGCAGTTCAAATTTGTTGCGTTCAGTAGTTACGTGGAATAAGAGGGACAAGTCACATATTCCAAGGTAAGAGGGACAGGTTAGAAATTACTTTTTCCATAAACCAGGACACAAAGTTTTTTATTTCTGGGAGCACCCTCTTTCAGTAGAGTGTCCAACTCCATGGGAGAGGGATCCGTCGATCCCGACCACTATTCATCCGTGAAATCGCTAAGGAGAAAATAAGCATTAGACGGAGACCGAGTTACTAGCTGCATAGAGAAATAGGGTGTTCACCATTTTTCCTAATGAAATCGACCACTTCCTTCATGTTCATAAGCACATAGAGCATTATGCAATCCTTCTCTTGGGAAGGTCGACATTGTAATAGTTAGAGCTTGGGGTCATTCTTGGGCAACCTATATTTTAGTCCTTTACCGGCCTTGCCACCGGGACATTGGAATAGTTCAAGCTTGGGGTCATTCTTGGGCAGGTCGACGTTGTAACGAGACCGGGTTATGCATAGTGGGAACATCATCGGGCGATGCGTTGTTGCGTGCGCCATCTCCGAAGGCATGTTGCTTCAGCTATGCATGCTTCAATCTTGGATTTGTTTCCAGCTATCTTTCTAATATACTTAAACTCTCTCTCAATACAAAATTGCCAACGAAATTGCACCGCCCCCCCCAAGAGTGCCTCGTTCGCGAGGTGCACAATTAGATGTGCCATCGGAGTAAAGAAGCGTGGCGGAAAGATCATCTCCAAATTGCATAGCAACTCCGGCCTGAACTTGCAGCTTCTCAATAACCAGAGGACATATCTACTTAGCACAGAGGGTGCGGAAGAAATGGCTCAACTCCGCAAGAACTCGCCATACTTTCTCGGGGAGATACCCTCGAACCATCACCGGCATCAGCCGCTCAATCCATATATGATAGTCGTGACTCTTGAGCCCGGTGACTTGTCCCGTCGAAAGATTGACTCCCTTACTTATATTTGAACAATAACCGTCAGGGAACATCACGACGTATTTGAGCCACCTAAATGACTCCTCCTTTTGGACATTATCAAGGAAGTAGTAGACATGCGGCTTGAACCAATTCTTTCGACGGACAGTAGGAGGTTGCATGTGTAATCTCTTCCTATCAGAAAGCTTCTCAACATCGACTCTAGACTTGACATTATCCTTTGACTTCCCAGGAATGTTCAGGACTGTGTGAAAAAGGGAATCCCCGACATTCTTTTCGGTGTGCATCACATCGATGTTATGGGGAAGTTCGAGGTCCTTGTAATACACGTGATTCGTTAAGGCTGCCACGTGAGTCCAATTATGCGTTACACCATATCCATAATTGATGGCGATTCGGCCGAGGCACGAGCATGTAGCTCGGCATCAACAGCTGCACCCTCGAACTTTGGTACCTCTTTTACTTCATGCATAACTTTGCCCTTCTTGAAGTTCTTTCTATCTTCTCTGAATGAATGATTTCTTATGAGGTACTGTCGATTTGTGTCAAACGGAACATATTTGCGACCCGACTTTAGCCAAAGGAACTCAAGTCGGTGCCTGCACACTGGGCATGGACACTTACCGGTACACCATACGCACGTTAGGCGTGCCGGGCATGTCATGCATAGTATACTGCAACCAAACTTTCATAAAAAAGTTTCTCTTTGATGCTCGGTCGTATGTCAACGTCCCGTGTATCCAAGAGTGGTTCAAATCATCCACAATCAGCTGCATGTAGACACTCAAGTTCTTCCTCGGATACTCAGGTCCTGGAATTATCAGCGACAAAAACATGGTCTTCCGTTGCATTATTACTCCGGAAGGGAGATTGAGCGGAATAACATACCGGCGGCGGTATGCGAGGCCGTCTACATACCATATGGGTTGAAGCCATCTGTTGCTATCGCAATTCTAACATTCCGAGCCTCTTCTGCCCATCGGGGATATTTGTCATCGAAGTTCTTCCATTCCTTACCATCAGATGGATGCCCCATCTTCTTCCTTCCGTGCTCGTCCTCGTATCTTTTCCCCTTCTTGTGCCACGTCATCTGTTTGGCAGTCTCCTCACTCAAGTAAAGCCGCTGGATTCTTTTTATGAATGGGAGATACCGAAGTATCTTCTTAGCGACCTTATTGCTTCACTGCCATCCTTCCCTTTATCTCTTCATATCTAGAGGCCTTACAAATGGGCGATACTTGTCACCCTCAAACTATTTCCAAAACAAAAGGCAGCCTTTTGGACAGCAATCTATCTTTTCATAATCCATGTTGAGCTCCTTCATGAGTTTCTTTGTTTCGTGAAAGGTTTTAGGCAGACAATGCCCTTCGGGCAACATGTTACCACATGTTCTCAGATTAGCTTCAAAGTAAGAGCAGTGGCGAATCGGCGGCACTTGTCGGCTAGACACGAGAGATGGCATCGGTGAGAAATCTTTGCACCCTCGTCTGAGGCCTCTTAGCCACGGCCATCATATCAAGGAAGGCCTTGCGGTTGGCTCCGGTTCCTCCGGTTCTAGCGGTTCCTCCGGTTCTGGTGATTCCTCCCGTGGAGGTGGCGAATTCGGCTGGTTGGCATCGATGATAGCATCTAGCATGATTCTAATCCCATCGTGCTCATTGCCATTGAGCCGCTGACGCATCACCTCACCTCTGTCACGTTCGTACCGAGCAAAGTCGACTTGCGTGACATAGTTAGACATGTACCCATATTGCAGAAGATGTTTATACATGTCATCCTTTCCTGACGATGACGCTTAGTGCAATGGCGTAGGGACAAAGTGCCCAAACCATTGCCTTGAACCACGCTAACTCATTCACTACAAATGAGTGTCCGTACCCAATAAATGCATTTTATTAGTCGCACTAATCGGCCACTATACATCCACCCATTATCAGCCATCCTCTTCTACTTTGTTGGGAGACAAACAACAAATATAACATTTTATATCAAGCGAGATTAAATGCTTCATATTTATGCGCATTCATCAACCTACATGTCTAATAGGAAAAGAGGGTCCTAACCAGCCGGATCCGTAGATTGGGTAAGTTCTCCTGTTTCTACCCGATCAAGGCGAATTTCAGCAGCACCTCCCGCTGCTCTCCCGATACGTCTCGACAAAAGCCAAGAGCATGTGCATCAGGAGAACAACAAGGAGGCTCCACCAAAATCTGTGTCGAATCGAGGTAGAGCCGAGAACCATACCCAACTCTGAATCCGCATTGCCCGATAAAAGTAAAAGCGTTACGGTTCAAAATATGCGAGACCACTAATGCATATTAAGTCGTGTAGCAGCTTACAGTCGGGATAACGCCTAGGTAATGACAGACTTGGTGATCTAGACACAAAAATAAAACCTAGGTACAAGAGAGGCGAACATATTCTCACCCTCGAAGCGTGATCAAATCGTAGAAGATGATCCGGGACCCGTCGTCGAAACACTCCCCCCGCTCACCCTCCGGTAACTGCAAACAACATACCATATACAACATATATTTAGCAAATTTCATCTATTATACTAAACATGAACTATTGTTTTGCATAGTACAAACTACAAACTACCTCTAAATACTACAACCTACTACTACAAACTACTAGTACATAAGAAAAACTACATACTACAAACTATAAACTACTACTACTACAAACTAAAACCACAAACTACAATTAGTACAAACTAAAACTAAAACTACAAACTACTACAAACTAAAATAAAAACAAGAACAATTTTTTAAAAAAAACTAACCAATGGGAAGGTAGGGTGTGCTCGGTGGAGGGGCGGTGGGAGGTGGGCGGTGCGAAGGGTGGAGAAGTGGGAGGTGGCGGGCGGTGCGGTTGGGGTGAGGCGGTGGGGTTGGGAGGAAGTGGGGGTGGGGCGGTGGGGTGGTGGCGGGTGGTCGTGGTGGCGGGGGTGGTGGTGGCGGTGCTGAGGCGGGGGGCGGTGGGAAGTGGGGGTGGCGGGTGGTGGGGGTGGGGAAGTGGGGAGGGCAGGTGGGGCGGTGGGGAGGCGGTGGGGAGGCGGTGGGGTGGTGGCCAGGCGGTGGGGCAGGGTAGTGGTGGTGGCGGCGGGGGTGGCGGGGGGGTGGGGTGGGGAAGTGGGGAGGGCATGGGGTGGTGGCGAGGGAGTGGTGGTGGTCGAGAGGTGGGGAGGGGGTTGGGAGGCGGGAGGTGGGGAGGGGGTTGGGATAGACTGAGGCTGGTAAACGAGTGGCCCGGGGTGGGCCAAGGGTCAAAAAACGGATGAGGCTACATGACGGGGCATGCCGAGGCGATGACAGGCGTAGCTAGGGCGAATATTTTTATTTTTCTTATTAATAAAAAATTATACAAGAAACTTTATTTGGTGTCTACTAATATAAAAAATCATAATATATTATTTTGTGTCTATTATTATAGAATAAACTATAATATATTATTACTATATATACTTTTTATTTCGTCTTGAGCTCGTTTTCCAAGCAAACCCTAGACAAGTCCAGAACCTTCGCTTCTAGGTTCCATGAAAACTTGCGAGGGGGGACACATGCAAGAACCTATACCAACCTCTCACCACACTCACACACATATGCTAGGGACACGTGCAAGTTTTCATCTGATTCCGTCGTTCTCGTGGTCTTCCTCCGGCGAAACCCTGATCTATGCACACTCGGATCGTCTACCCCCCTAGACGTTCCTCTGAAAGGGGTAGCCCGGCATAGCTCTCTCTTGTTTCTTTTTGGGTCATAGGGTGATGTAAAACCATGTTGGTTCACAAGTTTGGGCACTATCCTACCCGGTTTCACCTAAACGAGGAGATTCCCCTAATACGGGTCCAGAACCTTTGCTTCTAGGTTAGAGCGCATGCATGCGAGCGGGGACACATGCAAGAACCTATACCAACCTCCCACCACACTCACACACATATGCTATTGACACATGCAAGTTTTCATCTGATTCCGATGTTCTCGTGGTCTTCCTCATGAAACCACGATGCATGCACACTCGGATCTTCTACCCCCTAGACGTTCCTCTGACAGGGGTAGCCCTGCGTAGCTCTCTCTTGTTTTGTGTTTGTTTAGGTCATAGGGTGATGTAAAACCATGTTGGTTCACAAGTTGGGGCACTATCCTACCCGGTTTCACCTAAACGGGGAGATTTCCCCTTATACGGGTACAGAACCTTCGCTTCTAGGTTAGAGCGCATGCATGCAAGGGGGGACACATGCAAGCACCTATACCAACCTCTCACCACACTCACACACATATGCTAGGGACACATGCAAGTTTTCATCTGATTCAAATGTTCTCGTGGTCTTCCTCTGGCGAAACCCGACACATGCACACTCGGGCGTCTACCCCCTAGGCGTTCCTCTGACGAGGAAGCCAGGTATCTCTCTCTTGTTTTGTGTTTGTTTAGGTCATAGGGTGATGTAAAACCATGTTGTTTCACAAGTTGGGGCACTATCCTACCGGTTTCACCTAAGCGGGAGATTCCCCTTATCACGGGTCTAGAACCTTGGCTTCTAGGTTAGGCGCATGCATGCGAGGGGGACACATGCAAGCACCTATACCAACCTCTCACCACACTCACACACATATGCTAGGGACACATGCAAGTTTTCATCGATTAGATGTTCTCGTGGGCTTCCTCGGCGTAACCCTCATCATGCACCTCGGATCATCTACCCCGTAGGCGTTCCTCACAGGGGGTAGCCCGGCGTAGCTCTCTCTTGTTTTGTGTTTGTTTAGGTCATAGGGTGATGTAAAACCATGTTGGTTCATAAGTTGGGGCACAATCCTACCCGGTTTCACCAGAACGGGGAGATTTCCCCTTATACGGGTCCGGAACCTTCGCTTCTTGGTTAGAGAGCATGAATGCGAGGCGGGACACATGCAAGCACCTATACCAACCTCTCACCACACTCACACACATATGCTAGGGACAGATGCACGTTTTCTTCTGATTCGGATGTTCTCGTGGTCTTCCTCCGGCGAAACCCTGATCTGTGCACACTCGGATTGTCTACCCCCCTAGACATTCCTATGACAGGCGTATCCCGGCGTAGCTCTCTCTTGTTTTGTGTTTTTTTTAGGTCATAGGGTGACGTAAAACCATGTTGTTTCACAAGTTGGGGCACAATCCTACCCGGTTTCACCTAAACGGGGAGATTCTCCCTTATATGGGTACATAACCTTCGCTTCTAGGTTAGAACGCATGCATGCGAGGGGGGACACATGCAAGCACCTATACCAACCTCTCACCACACTCACACACATATGCTAGGGACACATGCAAGATTTCATCTGATTCCGATGTTCTCGTGGTCTTACTCGTGAAACCACGATGCATGCACTCGGATCGTCTACGCCCTAGGCGTTCCTCGGCGAGGCTAGCCAGCGTAGCTCTCTCTTGTTTTGTGTTTGTTTAGGTCATAGGGTGTTGTAAAACCATGTTGGTTCACAAGTTGGGGCACAATCCTACCCGGTTTCACCAGAACGGGGAGATTCCCCCTTATACGGGTCCGAAACCTTCGCTTCTAGGTTAGAGCTCATGAATGCGAGGCGGGACACATGCAAGCACCTATACCAACCTCTCACCACACTCACACACATATGCTAGGAACACATGCAAGTTTTCATCTGATTCCGATGTTCTCGTGGTCTTCCTCCGGCGAAACCCTGATCTGTGTAGACTCGGATCGTCTACCCCCGTAGACGTTCCTCTGACAGGGGTAGCCCGGCGTAGCTCTCTCTTGTTTTGTGTTTGTTTAGGTCATAGGTTGATGTAAAACCATGTTGGTTCACAAGTTGGGGCACTATCCTACCCGGTTTAACCAGAACGGGGAGATTCCCCCTTATACGGGTCCGGAACCTTCGCTTCTAGGTTAGAGCGCATGCATGCGAGGGGGGACACTTGCAAGCACCTATACCAACCTCTCACCACACTCACACACATATGCTATGGACACATGCAATTTTCATATGATTCCGAAGTTCTCGTGGTCTTCCTCCGGCGAAACCCTGATCTGTGCACACTCGGATCGTCTACCCCCCTAGACGTTCCTCTGACAGGGGTAGCCCGGCGTAGCTCTCTCTTGTTTTGTGTTTTTTTAGGTCATAGGGTGATGTAAAACCATGTTGGTTCACAAGTTGGGGCACTATCCTACCCAGTTTCACATAAACGGGGAGATTCCCCCTTATCTGGTCTGAACCTTCGCTTCTAGGTTAGAGCGCATGCATGCGAGGGGGATACATGCAAGCACCTATACCAACCTCTCGCCACACTCACACATATATCCTAGGGATACATGCAAGTTTTCATCGATTAGATGTTCTCTTTGTCTTCCTCCGTGAAACCACGATCATGCACACTCGGATCGTCTACCCCCCTACACGTTCCTCTGACAGGGGTAGCCCGGCGTATCTCTCTCTTGTTTTGTGTTTGTTTATGTCATAGGGTGAAGTAAAACCATGTTGTTTCACAAGTTGGGACACTATCCTACCCGGTTTCACCTAAACAGGGAGATTCCCCCTTATAAGGGTCCAGAACCTTTGCTTCTAGGTTAGAGCGCATGCATGCGAGGGGGACACATGCAAGCACAGGTACCAACCTCTCACCACACTCACATACATATGCTAGGGACACATGCAAGTTTTCATCTGATTCCGATGTTCTCGTGGTCTTCCTCGTGAAACCACGATGCATGCGGACTCGGATCGTCTAACCCGTAGGCGTTCCTCGGCGAGGTATCGGCGTAGGTCTCTCTTGTTTTGTGTTTGTTTACGTCATAGGGTGATGTAAAACCATGTTGTTTCACAAGTTGGGGCACAATCCTACCCGGTTTCACCTAAACGGGGAGATTCTCCCTTATACGGGTATAAAACCTTTGCTTCTAGGTTAGCGCATGCATGCGAGGGGGGACACATGCAAGCACCTATACCAACCTCTCACCACACTCACACACATATGCTAGGGACACATGCAAGTTTTCATCTGATTCCGATGTTCTCGTGGTCTTCCTCCGGCGAAACCCTAATCTGTGCACACTCGGGTCGTCTACCGCCCTAGTCGTTCCTCTGACAGGGGTAGCCCAGCGTAGCTCTCTCTTGTTTTGTGTTTGTTTAGGTCATAGGGTGATGTAAAACCATGTTGGTTCACAAGTTGGGGCACTATCCTACCCGGTTTAACCTAAGCGGGGAGATTCCCCCTTATACGGGTCCAGAACCTTCGCTTCTAGGTTAGAGCGCATGCATGCGAGGGGGGACACATGCAAGCACCTATACCAACCTCTCACCACACTCACACACATATGCTAGGGACACATGCAAGTTTTCATCTGATTCCGACGTTCTCGTTGTCTTCCTCCGGCGAAACCCTGATCTGTGCACACTCGGAACGTCTACCCCCCTAGAGGTTCCTCTGACAGGGGAAGCCCGGCGTATCTCTCTCTTGTTTTGTGTTTGTTTAGTTCATAGGGTGATGTAAAACCATGTTGTTTCACAAGTTGGGGCACTATCCTACCCGGTTTCACCTAAACGGGGAGATTCCCCCTTATACGGGTCCAGAACCTTCGCTTTTAGGTTAGAGCGCATGCATGCGAGGGAGGACACATGCAAGCACCTATACCAACCTCTCACCACACTCACACACATATGCTAGGGACACATGCAAGTTTTCTTCTGAATCCGATGTTCTCGTGGTCTTCCTCCGGCGAAACCCTGATCTGTGCACACTCGGATTGTCTACCCCCTAGACGTTCCTCTGACAGGCGTAGCCCGGCGTAGATCTCTCTTGTTTTGTGTTTGTTTAGGTCATAGGGTGATGTAAAACCATGTTGTTTCACAAGTTGGGGCACAATCCTACCCGGTTTCACCTAAATGGGGAGATTCTCCCTTATACGAGTACAAAACCTTCGCTTCTAGGTTAGAACGCATGCATGCGAGGGGGGACACATGCAAGCACCTATACCAACCTCTCACCACACTCACACACATATGCTAGGGACACATTCAAGTTTTCATCTGATTCCGATGTTCTCGTGGTCTTCCTCCGGCGAAACCCCGATCTCTGCACACTCGGATCGTCTACCGCCCTAGACGTTCCTCTGACAGGGGTAGCCCGACGTAGCTCTCTCTTGTTTTGTGTTTGTTTAGGTCATAGGGTGATGTAAAACCATGTTGGTTCACAAGTTGATGCACTATCCTACCCGGTTTCACCTAAACGGGGAGATTCCCCCTTATACGGGTCCAGAACCTTCGCTTCTAGGTTAGAGCGCATGCATGCGAGGGGGGACACATGCAAGCACCTGTACCAACCTCTCACCACACTCACACACATATGCTAGGGACACATGCAAGTTTTCATCTGATTCCGATGTTCTCGTGGTCTTCCTCCGGCAAAACCCTGATCTGTGTAGACTCGGATCGTCTACCCCCGTAGACGTTCCTCTGACAGGGGTAGCCCGGCGTAGCTCTCTCTTGTTTTGTGTTTGTTTAGGTCATAGGTTGATGTAAAACCATGTTGGTTCACAAGTTGGGGCACTATCCTACCCGGTTTAACCAGAACGGGGAGATTCCCCTTCTGGTCCGGAACCTTCGCTTCTAGGTTAGAGCGCATGCATGCGAGGGGGGACACTTGCAAGCACCTATACCAACCTCTCACCACACTCACACACATATGCTATGGACACATGCAATTTTCATATGATTCTGAAGTTCTCGTGGTCTTCCTCCGGCGAAACCCTGATATGTGCACACTCGGATCGTCTACCCCCCTAGACGTTCCTCTGACAGGGGTAGCCCGACATAGCTCTCTCTTGTTTTGTGTTTTTTTAGGTCATAGGGTGATGTAAAACCTTGTTGGTTCACAAGTTGGGGCACTATCCTACCCAGTTTCACATAAACGGGGAGATTCCCCTTATCTGGTGTGAACCTTCGCTTCTAGGTTAGAGCGCATGCATGCGAGGGGGACACATGCAAGCACCTATACCAACCTCTCACCACACTCACACATATATGCTAGGGATACATGCAAGTTTTCATCTGATTCCGATGTTCTCGTGGTCTTCCTCCGGCAAAACCCTGATCTGTGCACACTCGGATCGTCTACCCCCCTACACGTTCCTCTGACAGGGGTAGCCCGGCGTATCTCTCTCTTGTTTTGTGTTTGTTTATGTCATAGGGTGATGTAAAACCATGTTGTTTCACAATTTGGGACACTATCCTACCCGGTTTCACCTAAACAGGGAGATTCCCCCTTATACGGGTCCAGAACCTTCGCTTCTAGGTTAGAGCGCATGCATGCGAGGGGGGACACATGCAAGCACCTGTACCAACCTCTCACCACACTCACACACATATGCTAGGGACACATGCAAGTTTTCATCTGATTCCGATGTTCTCGTGGTCTTCCTCCGGCGAAACCCTGATCTGTGCAGACTCGGATCGTCTACCCCCGTAGACGTTCCTCTGACAGGGGTAGCCCGGCGTAGCTCTCTCTTGTTTTGTGTTTGTTTAGGTCATAGGGTGATGTAAAACCATGTTGGTTCACAAGTTGGGGCACTATCCTACCCGGTTTCACCTAAACGGGGAGATTCCCCCTTATACGGGTCCAGAACATTCGCTTCTAGGTTAGAGCGCATGCATGCGAGGGGGACACCTGAAAGCACCTATACCAACCTCTCACTACACTCACACACATATGCTAGGGACACATGCAAGTTTTCATATGATTCCGATGTTCTCGTGGTCTTCCTCCGGCGAAACCCTGATCTGTGCACACTCGGATCATCTACCCCCGTAGATGTTCCTCTATCAGGGGTAGCCCGGCGTAGCTCTCTCTTGTTTTGTGTTTGTTTAGGTCATAGGGTGATGTAAAACCATGTTGGTTCACAAGTTGGGGCACTATCCTACCCGGTTTCACCTGAACGGGGAGATTCCCCCTTATCTGGTCAGAACCTGGCTTCTAGGTTAGGCGCATGCATGCGAGGGGACACATGCAAGCACCTATACCAACCTCTCACCACACTCACACATATATGCTAGGGACACATGCAAGTTTTCATCGATTAGATGTTCTCGTGGTCTTCCTCGGCGAAACCACGATCATGCACACTCGGATCGTCTACCCACCTACACGTTCTTCTGACAGGGGTAGCCCGGCGTAGCTCTCTCTTTTTTTGTGTTTGTTTAGGTCATAGGGTGATGTAAAACCATGTTGGTTCACAAGTTGGGGCACTATCCTACCCGGTTTCACCTAAGCGGGAGATTCCCCCTCTGGTCTAGAACATTCGCTTCTAGGTTAGGCGCATGCATGCGAGGGACACATGCAAGCACCTATACCAACCTCTCACCACACTGACACACATATGCTAGGGACACATGCAAGTTTTCATCGATTAGATGTTCTCGTGGCCTTCCTCTGGTGAAACCACGATCTGTGCACTCGGATCGTCTACCCCCTAGGCGTTCCTCACGTGAGGTAGCCGGCGAATCTCTATCTTGTTTTGTGTTTGTTTATGTCATAGGGTGATGTAAAACCATGTTGTTTCACAAGTTGGGGCACTATCCTACCCGGTTTCACCTAAACGGGGAGATTCCCCTTATCTGGTCGAACCCGCTTCTAGTTTAGTGCGCATCCATGCAAGGTGGACACATGCAAGCACCTATAACAACCTCTCACCACACTCACACACATATGCTAGGGACACATGCAAGTTTTCATCTGATTCCGATTTTCTCGTGGTCTTCCTCGTGAAACCACGATCTGTGCACTCGGATCATCTACCCCGTAGGCGTTCCTACGGGGGTAGCCCGTAGCTCTCTCTTGTTTTGTGTTTGTTTAGGTCATAGGGTGATGTAAAACCATGTTGGTTCACAAGTTGGGGCACTATCCTGCCGGTTTCACCAAAGCGGGAGATTCCCCTTATCTGGTCGGGAACCTT